>LS997567.1:36747504-37347504 GCA_000469685.2 Haemonchus contortus | reverse complement strand
AGCATAATTGCCACGGAAATTTCGATGTGATACCTATCTTCGGCCTTTTGTGATTATGTTTTCCGAAAAATTTCAAAGTATTTTTCGTATTTTCTATTTGATATCATATTGGACGGTACGCTACTGTTTGTACAGTTTCATAGAACGGACGGACATCGTCGCCGACGACGATGATGATAATGACGGTGACTCAGCCGCGTCAAATTCGAATTCATTGGCCTTATGGTGCAATTGCTGCATGGCATTCGTGAATTCCCTGTTCGATAAATAGTCGGTCGTCTGGTTTGGGAGGGTAGAGGGAGGGAGCTGGAGCAGTCCGAGTTCCATTGCATCTCCCCTGAGGCACATGCCACTTGCACTCCTCCTCGCTGCCGCTGCCACACAGAGAAATACTTTGTGTTGCCGTCTCGGTCGATCGGATCTCATACTTGAACGCAGCATTCAACTGGTAAAGACGGAGCAGCAGCAGCTGGTTATAATAATAGTTCTTTACCTCTGTTCATACATTTGAACAGGCTTTTGTCATGCATGTGCAGCCGTTTCAACAGCAGCAGCAGCATACTGCGCAGCTGTGATAGCGGCATTGACGCCATGGCCACCACCACCACCACCAACCACCACGCCATCACTGCTGGCTGGTGCTTCGTCGTCGTCACAACCGGTCTGGTTAGTTAACCGATGATAACGTGATTGATTTCTACAGCACCTGCCACATTTCGACACTCCCCTGTTACCTTTTTCTCAGTCAAGTACTGCTCTGACTAGTTTAGTGGCAGTAATAACAGTTATACTTGGTCTATGTTACTTGTATTTCTGTCTCGGACTACTTTACTTCCTCATATGGCCTTCTCCACTATCCCCCGTGCAGCTGTCATTTACAGCTGTGCCCTTTCCATGTAATTATACCTATTGTTATGTTCTAAGCGAGAATTTTTGGCTATTGTTTCCTTTCCTCCACCACTCATCGGCTTGGTGGTGGCTTGCTGCTGTCCGTTCGATTTGTCAGCTGCACCACGACAGATGCATGTGCAAAAGATATGTGTGTTTGCAATTTTTTTTATTGTCAATTGAAAAGGAATGTGTGATGATAGATCGCTCTAGAAAAATGATTGTTATAATGGCAGGCGGCGATCATTTTCTCCAGATTTCGGCTATTTTTCGTCGTTTTTGTTGAACCACAATTCCGAAAAATATATTTGTCTGTAGATTGTTGACATTTCATTCTGTCTCGTTAAACCACCCGTGGGCCGGTCGGTGTTTTACACTGTTGTCAATCAAATTCAAAGGTGAATTCTCTATGGAAAGGAACCTTTTCAGGTGTTCTCCCAGGTTCAGCCGTTGTTCTTTGCTCACCCAGGTGTTCCTTTCCAACATTAGGCCGTGTTCATCAAAGTTCAATAGTTGATTCGATTCGGGCTTTATTCTGAACCCCATCAGAGCCTCCCTCAGGGCTCCCAAAGTTTTAACATTTTTGCGAATTGTCGTCTTTGGGGGCGTGCCACCCGTATAAGACGCCGTTCGGCGCCAGGAGGCTGAAACACACACGAATTCGATTCCAGCTTTGTTTTTCTCTTCCTGGATACTACTCTCCTACTTGTTATTTTTCCCAAGCATACTCTTAAGTTATCAACAAGTTGCTCTCGCCTTCACCAACCTCATCCAAGGGTCGTCAGCGAGCAGCTGACCCACGAAGGATCACCAACCCTTTGATCTTGCTTTTCAATCAATTGAACTCCCCATGTGACTGGGAAAACTGTGGCATCAACTTTACTCAAACCCGTTCGTGTAAAGTAATGTTTGGGGGTAATGCGGAGGGGTCAAATGGCGACTGTATGGGGAAACTTGCTATAACACTTGTCACTTTGGATCATATGATGACAGGCTGAGGCGCACTGGAACTTTGTCGGCTCGAGAAAAATTGTCAACCAGTACTCGATGAAGGGTCGTCCCATTGCCACCACTGCTATCATCAGGCTAGGGCTAAGTCTTAAGATCGTTTCAATGTGAACTGTGATGTTTGGTGGATGTTTATGATGTCAACAGTTGTCTTCGTATGTGCTTTGAATGCGGCCATTAACGCGAGATTCAAAGGGCTTGTAGACCACCACATGTTCAGCCTGGTCTTTCTTTACACCAGCGCTCAGAAGTTCATTTTACACGTTCCTGTGTTTGTCATACATAAATCACTTTCTATGGATTTCCGGACCTTAGATTTTACCGCAAATTGCTGGGATGCGTCCCATACTCTTCTGATTACTTCAGAGTAAATGTTATCTCCACCAGCTTTACTCTTTATAGAAACTCCTGAATCATAGATCTAAAGTTGATTATGTATAGTGTACATGAAGATGTCGTCGTACGATTATCTCTTGCTTACGAGGGGCCCTCCAACTAATCGCTCGATCCCGAAGAGGAGCTTATGTGGGCTGTTGTTACGGTAACAGGCAGGCGAGGTGGGCCTAACGGGTGAGCCACCTCACTCTCCACTCAGTCAATTCGCTCCCTCCGCCCCACATCTTTGCACACTCTCCCTCTCAATGCATACATACATCGCCCCTAACACTTATCATGCGACTTGTGATGACCATACCCTCCTCCTCGTTCCCCCCGTTCATGTGATTTTGACTTTAAGTTTTCTACATTCTTCTTGTCTTTATACTGCCCTTTGGGATCCGATTTCAACCCTTCTGCAATTCCTATCACTTTCTTCACTTAATAAAAACGTCTCCGATTTTTCTAGCATCCTATTATGCTCGTCATATTCTTGGTTTGACTTTATTATTGTTGTAAATATTGTTGTTGTTTTTCAGCCATGGCGGTGGGTAACCTGCTGGTCGCCAGCTTATTAATACCCTTAACGACCACCACGATTATTAGCGTGAGTTTATGGTTCACTATTTTTTCTTGGATTTCTTTCTTTCATATAAAATGCCACCCGCGTTCGTTCTATCACGAAAATAAAGGTTCGCAGAGGTCAAACGTGATTTGTCTGGGGCGCGGACGCGTCTAAACGTCGCACGTCTGAATTGTATTACATGTGTGGTGGGAGTGGCTTTGATTAAAGATTGGAGCAACGATTGCGGACCTCGGCAAACTTCATAAAGTCCGCAATTTCTCGTCGTCGATACGCGGTCGCGCAGATTGCCCCCGACGCGCTTACATAATGTTTACCCGCGCCGCGCTAACATCCGACTTCTATAACGTCGCAGTGCGGCGTTTTTTTGTTTAGCGCATCGGTTGGGACCGCGTCGCGTTGCGGAAGATGCCAGACGGATGAAGTGGTCCTTTTTTGGTTTGATGCCGTGACAGAATAAGAATTTTCCAGAAACATCTGCAAGGGGGTTTTCAGTCCTTTCGCTTTCCAGTAAGCTGGCGCGTTCATAGTTTTTCAGGCGGGGTCCTTGAACATCTGCTGAAAACAAAAATGGGTGGGAAATGACGCTAAGGTTTTCGTGCTTTTGAAGCGTATAGAACTCTATCTAATATGGCGAAAGCCTTAGGTGAAGGTCACTTTCGATAAGATCTTCAGTAGCGATTTCCCATATGAGCGAAAATGTTTTGAAAGGGGGAACAGACACTGATCAGACCCTTCAAGACGGTTTTTTTTCTGATGGAATGACTAGGCAGTAAGCATGACTGAGGCCGAGCTCGATCTCATTCAGCTCTGTTTCCAGGGAGTTGCAGCTAACATCGATGCAACGTCGACAAAAAAGCATGAGAAATTCGTGCCACTAGTCGCATTCGAATGCGGTTATCGTAATAAATATATGAATGAGGACGGTGTATGGATTAGCGACGAGAATCGATATGCAACATGTCTCAGTGGAAAGCTGGACATTCTCAAATATTGCAAAAAGGTAAGCTCGAAACGGAAATAATTCAGTTATTGGACGAGAATTATCCTCATCTCATGTATAGTCCCTTAAAACTCGTCCATTTTTTTCAAGGTTATCTGAAGGGATGACAAGTTTTTTACTAGCTTTTTTTGTTTTTCATTTATTTTTCGTATCTGATCTTAGAAAAACAAGGGTCTTTTCCACTCAACATGATTTCATTTTCCTGATGCCAATCTCAGCTTATGGGCTTCCCGGCTACTTATCGCCACGATCAAGACTTATCATAATAACGGCTGTGTGTTTTCCTCCGTGTCTGAAATCCCATTTAGCTTGGCTAAACGGAAGCCAGTGAGTGAGTTGGCATAAACATCACATCGACACCCATGGTCGCCTTAGAGAAGCTAATTCAGTTGCCTGAATTCCAGCAAACTGAAACTTAGGCAGGAATGCAGGGAAGCCTTGCACGGGGCCGGCCGGCGTGCGAACGACGCCGCGGCGAATCCTCTGGGGAGTCGTACATTCGTTCCTCAAGTCCAACATTCGGATACCCGATATAGACCAGCAAGTTACGACTATGAGTAAATGGACACAAAGTCATACGACATCATATTTTTCGGAGCTATGACAAGCATGTATTTGGGGGGTTTTTACACTTACACGGAGTTATTTACAGTACTTGTGCTCCCTACCACCTCAGTGATGACTTCTGTCGGAGTGGAAGATGGTTGAGATCGTTTCCTTGAGGAGCAAAAACTGGGAGCGAATATTTTTTAGCGTGTAAAATCTCTTTGCCCCGTTCCTGACCCCACCCCCCTTGAACAACTTGACCCTTTGAGCCATCGCTTCGGTCTGAGGATTTCCATGAAATCTCGTGAAAGCTCTCGATTTCGTAGAATGAAAGCTACTACTGATTGAATGTGACTGAGAGTGAGTATCGTGGGCTCCTGGGTGGCGTGGTTCTCAAGTTTCCTGGGTAAGCCAAGAAACTTGCACCAGTCTTGTGGGTATGCAAATATTGTTACTTCCCTTTTTTCTGGGAACCCAGATATCTATATCCTCTCGAGTACAATTGCTTTAGGGTCTATATTCAGACATGGCTTGCTCTTTGCTGTTTTCATGCAAGCCTTGGGGAGTTATCGTAGTTTTAGAACGACGTACTTGACATTTTCTACTTGCATGCGCCCGCGAACTCATCCGAATATTCGCATTCAAACATCAATCGGGTTACAAGGACCAGAGAACAACGAATTTTAATACTGATAAAGTAATTACAAAGTTACTACTAATCGTCTAAAGTATGGTCGAGAAAGTTTTCGTCGTTCTTTGGGAAAAGCTCAGCGAAGTACCTTTTTCTCATCGTTATATGAACGAGGGGTTCCATTTAATTGTGGTTACGCGCAGAGTGATCACAAACAGACGGTCATTGCCGTTATGTTTACCGCTATTACGGTAATTCTGTGTCCATTTAATCGCTGTGATATTGCCCCGACGACAAATCGTGTCGGGCCAATCGTCATACTAACGTTGCTTCCAATGGTTAACATATGAATGGCGTATCTCATAGATAATGGACATTAAAAGGCTTCCAGGGCTTTCTACGGCTTTCTAGGGCCTTCTAGACAAAAGTGCAACAATACCAGTAAATCTTTACGTGACCACAATGCCCTTGACTATAATAAACGATGGTAATTTGTTATTGACGGACAGCTCACCGCCAAAGCAACCCCGGACTGGACAATGAAAATAATTAAGGTGAGGGAAGAAACAGGAAGTCAGGCTCATCCAGGATGGTCTGCCCTTTTCTTGGCCAGGAAATACATCCAGGACAGTCCTGGGCGTCGACCCTGTCCCCGGTTGATCGGCTGAGTCCCCTTAACATCCTGTACTGCTCCGTCAAGGTTACAACGATCAAAAAGTTAGAAACTAGTAAAGTTACTGGTGGAAAAGTGCAATCTTAAATGGTCTCATGCACTTTCCCTAACGATATCCATATAGAGCGTGCACGTACCAATTTAAATCACTGCACTCATTTTTCTTCCCATCTCTTTGCATAAAATCAATGGGCTGGGAGTCCAACTATAAGTACATGGTACACGTCGTTGCCCCGGAACAGCCCTTAGTTGAGGGTTTCTCCTGAAAATTCCTGCTCAACGTAAATTAAGGGTGCGATCAAGGTTACGTCAGAAAGTAACGCTAGTTCACATTGACTATATCACCCCCTACTAATCCTAGAGAAGTGGAAGCTTCTCGAAGCCTCATGCTCTAGTGCTCATTTCCATCTTTAGGGGCAAGACAGGAATCGTCCATTAGGGCAGTGGGCCACCAATTTGGAGGTATTGGAAAAAAGTAATACTTTACTACGAAGATATTGCTTGAGCAAATCCACCGATCACCTAAGCAAAACTCCGAGACAGGGCAAGCGTAATGCTCAGGAATTTTCCCGAAAAGGCCCCATCGAAGTCTAATCCAAAATTGCGCCCTCCACCTCGTCCACGCCCGGAAATCGTCATTGATGGCGAACGGAAAGGAGTGCGGGTGGAGGAGAGAGTAGTTTCTGTATCAATGGGGCAAAATCTGGCAATTCAAATGACAGCGAAGAAATTCGGGGCCATTTAATTTAGGAGTCACTGCTCGAGTAACCCTGCTCGAGTAAGTGGGTATGGTGGGATCTACCGCAGGGCTAGCAAATAGAAAGTTTTGATTGAAGTTAGAAGAAAAGTCGTTGAAATAAAGCTGTCCTTTGAATGATTGTTTCTTTTTATGATAAGTATTGTAAAGTATCGTAAAAAGACGTCAATAATCATTTACCATTGTAATGAACACTTTGATCTTGACCCTGGTTCGACATGGAACAGCTGACTGCAGCTCATCTTCCAACTTCTTATCAAGCAGGGCTTCCACCATTTAACAGCTGGGCCTGGCACATGAGTCGTTTTTGTAGTTACAGGCTAGGGACCACCTCGAAATTACCCGTATTCCTTAGAAACCGAAAGTTTTCGCTTATTTTAGTTACAGTAAATGTAAACATATTGATTTTCTGATTTTTCCCTGTTTTCCGCTCTTGTTTGTAACAGGACAACAAATATTGTTTCTAGAAACTGCGTGGACAAAATGCCAATTATTTTCGATTACAGAATGCTATTTTAGGCGTATCCAAAATTGAATATCACAAATATTGTTGAATATTCACATGAGATGGCCATCGAGAATTGGTGTCGTGAAGAAGGCAAGCCATGTAAATGGACTCACACCGTTCGACCATATCAGTGTATCGGTGAGTAAGTGAACATTGTGGTAGTTTTTCAAATTGTCTACAAAAACAAAATGATCCCCTTAACTGCTGACTACTTGTTCTTCGTTAAATATTTGATCAACGGGGAAAAACGTACAGTTTTTCTCGCAGCATTGTGATTCAAATGTTTGCAGCCGAAAACGCAAGACCGGAATTAGAGCGAAGTCATCGAGACATGGGAATCGCATTCATGAAATTAACGTTTCATTGGCTTGGGACAGCTTTCTGCGAAAAGGGAGGGAGGGGTGGGCAGCCGTAATTGGTTCAAAACATCTAGTAAAACTAGTAAAATTTCGATCTTAGTGTCTTGCGTCTCTCGCTCTTGAACGTTCTATCATTGGAAATTACTACGATCGTCAATACAAATTACTATCTCAGAAGATCTTGATTCTCAGGTGCCACTTACTCATAAAAAAGCACAATATTTCCTGTAGTAAGTAAATTTCTTCAGTTTCCTCATTACCTTGAAAGAATTTCCTGAAATAAGGCCTCCGCAAGTTGAAAAGGTCGCTGTCAGGGGTAGACTGGTATGGGTTCTTTCACCTGAACGGCGCGCCGCGCTGAAACCGTTCGAGGATACCGAGTTGCACTGGAAAGCTCAGTCTGCATGTTCATACTCTGACGCTTTGATGCAAAGTCACGTAACGGATCGGAGGAGGAGGTTGCAGATTGCGCTAGAAAATCCCAGTCCCAGAATTTCAAAGCCTCACAAGGGCTGTGCCTGGAAATGTCACAACCCTTGTAAGACTTTCAATCTGTTTGGGTTAAGGGCTGAAGACGCCGCCTGCGTGTTGCTTTTTGTCAAATTAACCCCAATTACTGCCTCCTCCTACATCAGAGTTCAATTCCTTGATTGCACCAGCCAGCCTTTGTCATGAAATGTGTCCTCAAGGGCATAGATCGCGTCGAGCGTAAGGACCCTACAAATTCCACTTTCAATTACCCTGGGAACTGGAACTACTTGTTAGGAAAGCGGTAAGTAGTGCCCACAAATGTAGGGACACCTTCCCCTTCACCCCAGCGGTACTACGGTCTTTGTCTGTAGGGCTGATTGTGAGAGGAAATGACCGCCAGAAGCCCAGTGGTGTCTGAGGCAACTCATGCGATCAGCTGCTACTGAAGCGTAGATAGCAAAGTATGGACGTAATTTAATTCTCTTATGGTAATCATTCTGAATGAAGCAACTAATTTTGATGATAGAAAAAAAAGTTGCATTAGCAAATGAAATTCGAGAAGGCATCCTAGTACGCTCTCTCAGTAGATTTTTTTTGTCCTTGGATCGATTAATTTAATAAAAAAAATGTTATGTATCCAGTATGGCATGTGCCATATGTATTAGGTTGAGTCATAAGTCCTCGGACAAAATGATAGTGATGACTTTTAGCGATCATAACTCTTGAAAGATGTGACGAAAATGAATGTGCAAGGTATTGTTAGATAGAGTATGGAAAGCTCTTCCGAACGCATACTGGAGAAGGCACCTAACTGTTCCCTTTCCAGCAAGTATGCCTCATGATTTCAAGCCGTCTCACCTCCACATCCGCAACACCATCAAATTTATTTTTTTATCTGGCCATGAACCCGCGGCAATCGGTAGAGGTATGAAGGACGTTCACAAGCAGGAGGTGTACAATTTACAAGTGGCACCAGAAGTTCACATCGGGCGACTGTTCCATCGAAAATGAAGACCGTCCGGGACGCTCAATGAAGTTGGGTTTGAAGGTGCTGCGGAGCCAGGTAGAAGCCGATCCGTATCAAACTACTCTTGAACTGGCAGTCACACTTGGGGAGTCAGTCCACAGTTCCTCGTAAACTGAAGTCAATCGACAAGGTGCGAAAGCTCGGTCCATAGATGCCTCATGCTTTGAAGCAGTATGACATAGACCGCCGCGACGACGTGGCTCTTTCTCTCCTCACGCTCAAGGGCACCACACGTGGCTCGAGTACCTAGTTACCAGTCGTGCAAAGTCGAACCTCTACTCTAACGTTCACCGGCGTGCTCAATGGATTGACAAAGGTGCGCATGCAGAAGACTCCCCCAAACCCAACGTCCACGCAAGGAGGTTATGCTCTGATTCTGGTGGAGCGTTCACGTTCACGAATAATGGGAGCTGCTAGATGAAGGATGCACAGTGACTGCACACGTCTACATTACGCGAGTGAGGAATTTGAAGGCGAATCCCGAAGCTACACGTCCATAGCAGCACAAAGTTCACTTCCAGCACGACAACGCTCGCCCTCACATTGCAAGAACAACCAAAACTGAACTGTCGAATTTCGGCAGGACAATTTTACCACACCAACCATGTTCCCCAGACTTGGATCCCTCGGTTTACCGCCTTTTTCCCCATCTTTAACGTCATCTGGATGGCCAGGACTTTCAAACCCGCGACGACATCAAAATGGCACTGGTGCAGTTCTCCAAGGGCCAGCTCCCAGCGTTCTAAAGCAAGGGCATCTACGATTTGCCCAAGCATTGGCAGGAGACCATCGATGCCAATGGGGCATATTTCAAATGATTCGCTATTATCGTTTAAAAATTGTAAGATAAATATTATCATTGCCAATTTGTCCGAGGACTTATGACTCAACCTAATACTATAGGCATCTCCATATGGCTAGTCTTTCTTTTGGATAAGTTCCGTAAGATTGATGGGTTACTCTCGGGTGATTCCGAGCGTTGAAAAGGATTACGGACGGCATAGCGATAACGCAAAGAAGGGGGGGGGGGGTTGAACCTACGAGTGTTTTTGACAGCAGCACAACATGGGCCGTTGAAAAGAATGTTCGAGATCCTAGTGAAAAAGGGGCTCCGATTGAATGACATCCAACGAGCTCCCCGATAACAACCCACAACAAGTTGTACACTCACTTCTAATGGGGGGTCTTTTTCGGGATTGTTTTTATGATTTTCTACCACCTCTTTTTTCAGAGTGTCTCAAAACTGGAAAATACTTTTTTTTTGAATAGAACTGAAGTCCTGTTGAGTAGTCAAAACGGAGCTATTTACTACTAATTACCTTCATTTCTTGACAATTTACTCCCGATTGATTCAAGGACAAAAGCCTAGGGAATTTGAGAGAAAAGTGGCTTTTTCGATTGCTCGTGTTATTTTCTGAGGATTCAATGCTACCGTAGTTCGGCATTTTCCCAACAAACGTTTCAAATAGACGTAAATGCTGTTGATTCACATAGTATTCACATTAGATTGAAAGACTATCAAAAGTAACGGAATAAAGTGATGGGGGTTCCCGGCATCGTGCTCGTAACTTAACAGTGATGTAAAAATAAGAAAATAGTGATTTTTTATTGATATAATATTAGGGCAATTATCACGTGTATCACCTGTCGCCCCTCTAATCATCGATTTGCTCGAGCGAGCGTCATTAAGGTCCTGATTGGTCCCTGTCGCGAGTCAGTTTAGTCTAGTGGACCCTCTTCACTTGACTGCCATGGAGCATGTCATCAATTTAACAAAATAGTAGTATTTCCACATAGTATAAAATCAGATTAATAGTAGTAATAATAATAGTAATAGCAATATCACTAGTATGTAGTTGTTTTTCAAACCGTGCAGTACACGTCTCTTGAGAGTGATATGGATGGAACTGCGACTTATTTGCGACATAAACACTTTGTTTACATGTTTACACGATTATTTGCTTGGTGAGCATGGTTCAGTCAACCCGAATTTCTAGTGAAAAGTCTTACCGAACAGGTTATGAAGTTTGCTATGAATTTTGACTGGTACCCTCAAAGTGCACGTGAAACGGCAAGCACCTCCTCGTTTGAGGGTGGGTATCGATTACTTAGGGCACGCTTTAGGGTTTCATCAATGCCGACCCACTTCATCATATCTTCCTTCAATTCCTTTTATGTCTTAATGGATATATTCATCAAATTGTCTTTGATGCACACCGACCGGCCCCTTTTCGTCATTACGATCCGTTCAATGCTGAAGATTTATATGTGAACGACGATGTTCCAATTGACGATTTCCTTTTGTTTTTTTAAGATGGCGAATTCAAATCGGAAGCATTACAAGTACCGCACGATTGCCGTTTTTCTCATGTGAATTCCGGTGAATCTTGCAATGATTACCAGCATTGGCGTGACGAAGCCACAAAACAGTGCTCTATCAAGGTCCGATTATGATGATTCAATTGCTATTGTTACTTTATGACTCACTATTAACTACTTACAGTATCTACTTTTTAGACATTCAATGGAAAACCTATGTCTGTACGATCGTTTGCTGTACTCGAACCATGCAGTCTCGATCTTTTCACTGGTGTAGAATTTGTATGCTGTCCATCAATTGGTACGGACTTTTTTTTGTAAATTGTTCAAAGAGCAATTTGGAGGGTCTCATAAGTGTAGTCTTTTACAAAACTTCGATGATACAGTACTTGTAAAGCAGTAATTCCATGACATCATCGATTACGAATGTACGTAATTGTGCTGCAGTGTTCTGTGGTGGGCATAGGAAGTGCATGAGTCAGTAGGCAAACATCGCGTCGAACCCCACATTTGCTTTAGCACTTGCAGGGGACCGAGTGGAGACCTAGAGAGAGGGGAAAGCTGGAAAGAGAACAGTAAAAAGCAGTAACGTCGGTGTCAGAGCCTATGGTTTATTGCCGAAAATTCTCGTTACCTTCAAAGTGCAGAAAGATCGGGAACAATTGAAGATTTTTCTGGAAACCCAAAACGACGGTAGAAATTTTCAGACAAGATCACGGTCCCAGTGGTCGGTGCTCGAACAATCGAAAAGGCGAATAAGCTGCCCAAAGACGAAGAGGATGATGATGACTATGATGAGGAATATGATGAAAGTGATGAAGGTAATTAAGTAGTAATTATTGCCAAAAACTTCTTATAGAGCAGCCAGCGCAATACTCCAAATAGTATCTGAAATTACAGAGTCGTCTGACGAGAAATCGTCTGAGGGCCAGGATCCCTATTTCAAGAACAAGGACCCTGCTAATGAACATGAGAACTTCAAGGATGCCGAAGATCGACTAGACAAGAAACATCGGGAGAAGATTGAAAAGGTAAGTATAGAATTTGTTGTCGAGGACGTGCAGGAGTTCTCCTATGAGCTATTTATTTCGCATAACATTGTGGCAGAGTGCATATGGTGCCCTATGACCTAATTACGCTCGCAGTAAGCGCGATGGCACCTCCTGACCCTTGTGCATGAGTTTCAGTCAGTCTGAGGGCGATCACAGTTATGTGAACATCCACTCAGGGTGAACTACTCGAATTCCATGCTTAGTACTGCTATTGAACTTTTCTTTATTCACTTCAAAGTCTTTCTCAGTTTTGCAAGGATAGATCGCAGTTGCGACCTGCCGCCTTCGTTGTCCAAAGAAGGATTTCAGCGGCTTGTTTGTCCTAAGTGGACCTTTCGCTTCGCGAAAAAAACGGTCAGGTAAATGTCCCTTGGTAACCATTGAAGCTGTGAGAATGCTGTGCCCTTTGTTCCCTAGAATAATTTATAATTAATGAGGATGATGTTCTCAGTATCGATTTCCCTACTTCGCCAGAGGGAGTGTGCTTTGTCAATACTGCTAAGGTTACTTGCCCCCATTGACCTTTGACTGGCCTTTGAATTTCACTCTCTTCCGTTCGGGCTGTATTCCATGGCTGGAACGTGGTGGCCTTTGCTAAATATGAGCATCGAATGGTCACGGTCTTCAGGACAGACCGCAGTGAACTTCAGGGGAAGTGGAGCGTTCCAGTTGGATCCCGTCACGCGACTGTTTTGTATCCGCCAAGGTCTACCGGATGTACAGTACACTGCACGTGAGCGATTGAAAAGAGTACTCAAAGAGCGCCGTCAACAAAAACAATATCACCAGCAAACATCAACTACTGGATCCTCTTACCGGTAGTGCAGATTCCACAGGGCAATTCAGTTTATCACATACTAGCCTGAGGGCGGCAGAAAACTGAGGAAACAGGGTCTTTAACGGTTACCCCCTTGGTCCAATATGTTTGGAATATGGCGATTTGATGTCCCTGGTGCAACTGGTGTAGCCTTGCCAATTAGTTGTTGATATATTATTTCAGTAATGAAAGCCCTAAGTACGGGTCCCCGGACCCACGCTCGTTCTTGTTAGATATGAACTTTCGCAATCAGTGAACAACGATAAACAATAAACTAAGCAGGTTTATTCCTCGGCAGCTTCTGGGGGATTGGGTGGATTTTGTATCCAGTGGGACAGTTTGAATGGACTTTTACTTGTTCTCTTCCGTTTTCCTTAGTGAAACAGCGATTTGTGTGGCCGAGAGTGAAGTGCAGAGAGACCTTGAACTCCGTGGATAAAAGTGCAATCAGATGTTGGATGGACAATATTGCACTCGACCATTTTTTATGTGTCAGAATGGTGTTCGGTCCAAGCTGGCCGTGCGGAACAAGCCTCTACGTGTGGTGGGTGATGTCCGAAAATATATGAGCATCCCTTCAATCGTTGGTCTGACGAACCGCTTCGGCCACTTCTGATTTGAGAGCTAGTCATTCCCTCTTCTCTCATGGGTCGTTGAACGAAATCGGGCATGACTGGACCCGTGGTGCTTCTATGAAGGGCAGTTCTTATAGGGTTCCAATTAGAAACGTCTGCCTCTTCAAGTATTCAGGAGTGGTGGTTTTAAGATGAATGTCGACAATTGCTCTGTTGATGCTCACCAATTCCTCGGCCGCCGCTTCCCGTGTTTTTCGGGTTACGTAATCACGGAAACTCGTTTTCTACTCTCAAGCGTCTAGCCCTATTCACAAAGGGGTGCTGTTCGTTGGGGTTATAGAGATTCCAGCCTTGCCGTTAAGCCAATATACACAGATTGTCAACACTCAGTCACCCGCAGGGACCGTTCCATCAGACATGCTCGTGGCCTGTGGAATCTTACCGACGATGGGAATGTTTCTATTTTGTTCAAAAGACGTCAATGATTCATTGAAAAAAATCCTCTCCGTGAAACCTTTTGTCTGTTTGAAATACACGTATGTCACGTGCATCGGGGAACCCGGCGCTTCCCACAAAACGAGTTTGCCAACTATGGGCAACTATCCAGACGACCAAGCCACACCCATCATAAAAGACAGCCATGGTCTTCTATTGGGTCGTAGAAACCCTTGTTAGGCTCTCCGATTCTGAGAGAGCCGTTGAACTTGTTGGCACAAAGAACTGAAACTCTCCAAAGGTCGCAGATTGTTTTTAAGGGCTCTGGGGGCACTTTGAAGCGAATACGAAGTATTTTACAAAATGTAGTATCATAAAAAACAGCTTACAAGCTTCAGTGCACCCTACATAGGATTACAGACTGCCTTGTTCCTCATACTTCCACCTTGGATGCCATTTAGTCCATTCAGCGTAGTTGCGGAGGCTCCGAGGGTTTCTGTTGCCTCCATTTAGTGGTCACACTCAACGGGGGATACAAGTTTGGGTGCTTCATTGGAAGAAATTTTCCACCTTAGCCACCCATTGGTCTAGAACTAGCTACTCATGCCGTAGCCCCACTATGGACGTGCCCTATACATGGCTTCTGGTCTCATCCAACAGGTCATTGTTCGGGCCAACAACGAGAATAACTCTGAGAGAGTTATG
This sequence comes from Haemonchus contortus, assembly GCA_000469685.2. NCBI lineage: Eukaryota > Metazoa > Nematoda > Chromadorea > Rhabditida > Trichostrongylidae > Haemonchus > Haemonchus contortus. The sequence goes on along the minus strand of LS997567.1, from coordinate 37,332,772 downwards.
TATTCCACCAACAATGAATAAATTATAAGTAAAGGGACAGTCATAGAAACGAGATTTCATTGGAAATTCGCGAGTACTTAAAGTAGGTGTTCTTCTGAAAACAGCTGGTGTTCCATTCGGGAAATTTGACCAGTGGAAGCACTGAGCCCTCCCACATGCTTCGTAATCTGTAGCGCCGGGGTGGCCGATTATTGCAGACCGGAATTGGAAATTCATTTTGGTTGAGGATCCCTGTACATGGCTCAACTCGGGCACACTAGCAGCTCCAGTAATGGATTTGCGTAGAACTCATTGAAGCCACAAGTGTAAGGGTGCGTTGACACCGAAAACGCCGAAAGCCCCATCCATGCTGCTGCTTACTCGACATTTGCCCACCAACTTTTGAAATTTGTGGCAGTGAGAAACCCATTATATGAGATCGGCACTTGTTTGTTTTGTTGACGACTTATCCCCAAAGTAGGTCGCAGGTGACGGAATAAATGGCCCGCCCTAGTTAGGTTTCCTTATGGGTCTAATCTTATGTGTCCACTGTTGACAAGGTAACGGTCGTGATCGCCGCGCGTGGTGATCCGATTTAGTAGTTGTAGGCCGTTATGGTCGTTGGTAGAATTGGAAAGAATTGGGGCCAGGTCCCAAAATTGTGGAAATAGGCTTTTCAAGCCTTTGCTGTGTTTGGCATGTCATCTCGGGCAGCGGAATTCCCATACTCAACGACTGTTCGTGAGTCAGGGTCCCATTGTAAACACTACTTCGCGAGTTTTGAAGGCGAGGACCTCAAGTAGTACTTGGCTGACAATCGCTTCAGCCCGCGAATGTTTGAAGAGTGGATGACCCAGGGAACGCGATGGATTTCGCAGAGTTACTCAGGCCTGCTCTAGGGTTTCCTGAAGAGTCGGCTCTACTGGCTTGAATGATAAGGAGCAGCTTGGCGTTTTAGGGGATGAGCTCGTCAGTATGACGAAAGATCTTCTGTTACTCGTCCGAATGACGACCGACTTCTTCCTCGTTGAGGTTCTTACGTCCCACGTCATGATCGCCTTCTGAAGAGCTTTTAGAAGTGAACATCAGACAAAGGTGGCTCGAAATTCATCAAATACACGAGATAGTCATTGAATGTGATTTGTTTACACTTCCCGTAAATGCGGCATCTTCCCAAATGGACAAATATGGTCCACCCGGTCTCAGATAAACAAATAGGACTTTCTCTGTGGCGGGCTATCCCCGCATAGAAAGTACATTTAACTAATCAAAAGCCTAGCCATGAAAATCTCACAGTATGATGTAGTTCCTGTTGCTCATGGTTAACTCTACTGGTATAGGGTTTTGTCGGAATGATCCCTGTCATTATCCTCCTGAACTGAGCTTACGTTTCCTTTTCTTTCGAAGATTCGGAAATCCATTATTTTGAGAGGGCCGAACAAGACTTTTCTTATGAGACCAATATTTATGTTGGTTCGATCCCTTTGCAGACTATTTTATATCACTTTTATAGGTCATGAAGGAATGGGGAGAATTGGAAGCTCGCTATCAGCAGATGAAAACGAAGGATGCCAAGGGCGCTGAGTCGTTCAAAGTGTCAATGACAAATCGTTTCCAGAAGGTGATTGATTACTCTACTGGGATTCAGAGGATAACATTACGGAAAACTCTTGAGTTTGGGATGCTTCCGAACCGGTGTGGGGATTTTCTTGAATTTTTTCTTTACCGGAATGAACTTTATTAACAATTCATTCCGCAATCCTCTGCATAATTAGGTCCCTCCAAGAAAGTGAATGGGTTCATTATTTTTCCAGTCACTTAGGCATTGAAGTCATGCTGCTCTAGATCATAACAGAAAATCTTTAAAATTAAGAATTTTATTGTAAGTTCGAATCATAAGTTGCCTCCATTGCAGACTGTTGCATCGTTGGAAGATGAGCACAAACGACTCAAGAAGCAGCTCGAGACCACCCACGAAGAGCGTGTACAGGCTATCCTTAACGAGAAGAAGAGAACTGTGAGTAATTCTCCCGTTATTTCTTTTCAGGGTTAGGCCATTATTCACAGGTTTCACTTTTTTTAGGCCACCCACGAATACCGTCAAGCACTCGCCATGCATGACAAATCAGCCAACAAACATCATGTGTTGAAAACACTCAAGGTCTTTAAGTCATTAATGAGTCATTCTGAGTAACTGAATTAACAATATAACAATATTACTGCTTACTATTTAATATTTGGTTTATGCATAACACCTAAATGTGTATCCTTCTAGACCTACATCCGATCGGAGGAGAAGGATCGTATTCACACCATCAACCGATACCGCCACCTTCTGCGTGTCGATCAGGCTGAAGCTGCGGCTTTCAAACCAACAGTCCTCCACAGGCTCAGGTAAATCGATCGATGAATTTAATGGGTATGAGGGAAAGCGATCGATAAAATTAAATCTGGTAACTTTCAGGTACATCGACCTGCGTATCAATGGCACCTTGGCCATGCTACGCGACTTCCCAGACCTCGAGAGTCAAGTACGTCCTATTGCAGGTGAGAATTTTCGTTTCAGTATCCCCTCCTTAAAAAAAACGGTCTCCACGAGCGTGGGTCTAGAGCGACCATCAATCGGGAGCCCCTTAGGGCGTTCTATACGGGCGTGAATGAGTGGTTGGCCACCTGGGATAAGACCGCCGTTCAACGATGAAGCTACCAATCCATCAGATGCGTCCATTGCGATCGGGACCTTCAAAACTACCAGATTCACTTTTGAAGGCAAAAGGGAGCGGCTATTCACCAAAGTAGCTTGGGCCCTCATAGTCAAGGGAAGGTGATGAGGGCCGAAGTAGCCCTCGAATGTAAAACTCTTTTCTAACAAAGTATTGGGTTTCTAAATCGAATGAAGCTCTATAAAATGCTGACTTTGTAACTCCCCCAGTTCGAGGGGCGAGCGATTTACCGCTGAAGGGGATGATGCTACAACGTTGAGTGACTCAGTGTTTTAGGGATTTGCAGTCCATACCCTGAATGATGGGTTTTGATTTAATTAGGCTGTCGTGTATGGGTGACACACTCTGATACGGACTTGATAGCATTCGAAAGAATAGCGGGGCTATTCCCATTTCCGGATTCCTACGCATGCTCCCCGCATCCTCATTTCCGGTCCCTCTCGTTAGCTTCCATCCTGCAGCGAAGTCCTAGATCTGGAACAAGATCTTTCTGCTCCGGTGGAGCGAGTGCCCGCACAGGAGAGGGATACGTTCTGCTTACTCCGAGAGCATTTGTAGAGGGGGGGGGGGGTATCGGGGTATCGGGTAGTTGAAGGGCCGTTACAGAATCAAACAGGGGGTAAATGGTCGAAAGTTTTCAGTGAACATGAACTTGGAGCTAAATTTGTATGGTATTTGAGTGAACTTGTTACGCCTTTGACAGTAATAAAGTCAAGAAGTAATGAAAATGACGTCATCAAAGACCGGAAACTGGTTTTCTACCCATTTTGCTTTTTAAACGTTATTCGCAGGGAAATAATCTCATATTTCAGTGGCGTACTGGTCTGACCTCCGACGTGAGAACACACCTGAACTGTCTGACAGCGCTATAAATGCCCTCAATTCGCTCGACAGTGACGCGAAAAACAAGAAATTGGTGGATCTGTACAGGGTAATTCATTTTTATAGAATTTATTAAATGAAAAATTAAATTAAATTGGATTTATTAAATGACTGCTATTCAAGGAAGCCTACGAGAAATCCCATCCCAATGCTAAGCTTGATGTGAAAGCACCTCCAACAACCACAACATCCACGACCACGACCACACAGAAGACTACCACCCAGGAGCCAGCGAAGGTGACTTTTTGAGTGAATTTACTTTACAAAATTGTAAGTAGTATAGTAATTCAACGAGAAAGCACGGATGTAATGAGGATTAGCTGAGTTTGTGTTGGTTTAGCTTCTGTCCGAGGATTCTCACGATTCTGAGGAGGATGATGATGAATACTATGAGGATGAGGATGATGAAGAGGTCAAGAAGAATCCTATTGTGAAGAAACCTAAAGTAAGTACTTGAAGTGCCTTTGCGTTACTTTTACTTCAATTGTTTTGTAAAATTGCTGGTTTTTCTTGTAGGTAATCGAATACGTGAGAAAAGAGGAAGTGAAGAAGCCCGAACCACCAAAGCTTATCGAGAAATCGGTACAAACTGAACCGATCACCATGGACGATGATTCCAATTCGGATGAAAGTGATGAGGTGCTTTTTATTTGTTCCTTTTTTGCGATTTTTTTTATAGGAAAACAGCCCACTTATAATAAATTACTCGATAAAATTACTAATTAGCAAGCTCTTCAGGAATCCATCAAGGAACTTCGCGTCGATATTGAACCGATCATCGAGGAGAAACCGGCATTCTATCGCCAAGAAAAACTCATTCAAACTCAGGTTCGTTCTAAGTTACATTTAGGACATATGTTTGATACATATTTTAAATGAGTACCAGAACTTCTTATCCAATTGGAAGGTAACGAAGCATGGGCTAAGTGTATTGTACTAGTAATGAGTTGTAGCTACCCTACCGTATTCGTCTTTGGGTTGACGAATCGTTCTGTAATCGTTCTCACTAAGGCCTGATGCCAAAAAAGCCTATTTGACATTCGAATCCCCATTAGGAACCAGTTTGATCTGGCTGAAAATTCTGAAAGATTATGACCTCGATTATACTGGCAATTTACCAGTAATGTCAATGTCTGGGCCAGGAAATGTTTGCACTTTCCAAAGGCTCACTCACGATGTCCACTTTTGCAAAGGTCATTCATGGAATTTAATCTCCAAAAAGTCGCTCTCAAGCCTGAGCTCGACAGTTGGCAACGGTCATCGTGAAAGGGTAAATCACTAGTGGTAATTACCATGTGCACTAAATAGTCAAACGTATTTCCATGAATGACGCTGTCAGGTTTCTATTCAGCGCTTGCAAAAGTACTTTTGTTTGATTTAAAAAAAAAAGTTTGCTAGAAACTAGGAACGTGAAATTTCTCGGAAACTCGAATAGTTTCTGAAAGCATGATTTTACTCTTGGATAACTTGTAGCTTGTTGGGAAGGGATCTTTTGATCGGCTGTGGGTAGGGGCTGATGTGTTGGCTCGTTTAAGAAGTAGACCGAGTTTTCAGCATCAACAAACTCATTCTGGGAAATGACTATCAAATTAGGACGGTGATGTTCAGCGGAATAAAAACTAGTTCGAATGGCATCCCTGATTCGCCATGAAACGTTTCGTCTTGAAGTAATCTCGCTGTGTAGTAGAGTTGGTCAAGCATTTATACCTGGTAGGGACAAACCGAAAAGACGGGGAGAGGTTCAGGAAAGGAGTGGCTGGATGGTGTGGGAGAAGGAGTGGGGCGAGTTGGGTTCTGTGGTGAATATCTTGAGGTTCCATTGAGACCTTGACCAATGATTACTACGACAGGGAATCAGGGAAATAACTTTTTTCAACCCTGGTTTCTTGGGATGTGGAGTCACAGTAAGGGTAGTTAGAAACCAAAAGTTGAACGTCACCTCAAGAGGTATCTTGGGTGTTCATGAGCCATGATATTTTGTAAAAGTCAGGCTACTACGAGTTCGGGAAAGGGAAGCGAGAAAAGACGTTAAGTTAGTTTGGCTTAATTCTCCACTGAAATGTTGGTACTTGACCGAAGATTTACTGTGTTGTTGTGTTTTGTCGATAATATTTGCTGTTTAGAAGTCGATGTATCAGGAGAGTGGTCTGCTCTCATCCTCACAGGTGGTATTCATCGTTGCAGCTGTAGCGATTGTCTCACTAACGATGTTGGTTGCTACTGTTGTACGACGACGACGAGCACATCACGGGTTCATCGAGGTCAGTTTTCTAAAAATTAGAAATTAACAAAAACTGGTCCCAACTCAACTCTTAATCGAGTTGTTACTCGACCACAGCCAATTGGGTCTTTAATGGGAGCCATTTCATTACTAAAGTCTGTTTTCATGGTCCGCAGACTTCCTACGTAGTAATCAGATGGTGTGAAAGAAGAGGCCACAGACGGACATGCGGACCCGCCTCATATACGGCACATAGTAAGGGGCAACAGACGATTCAGCACCGTTGGGCCCATGGGACCGACCGGATTTGCGGGGTGATAGAGAGCCGGTTGTGGTGCATTTGTGTCAAAATGGTCGCTTCGCGGAGACGTGCGACGTCGCGCGCAAAGGAATGTAGCAGATTTAAGCAGAAGTAACGCAGCAGTTATGTAATGCAGGAACAAAGGAGTAACACTAGAATCGTGCCGAAAATAATGACCCATATAGATTGAGGACTGTGAAGAACACTAGAACTGCAACAGCGAGGCAAGTTATCCGCGATTGCCGCGTGCGGCGAATTGATTACTCAGAACCGACTCAGCAGCGCGTTTCCCTAAACAGCCATTCTAGCCAGGACCCTTATCTTGGGTTACTGTATCACGAAGTCTGGGGATTTCGACGACCGACTTTTTTCAGAATCTGATCACTGGGCTTTGAAAAAGTGCCAATAATTCGTATGTATTTTCAGGTCGACGTATACACTCCTGAAGAACGTCATGTGGCTGGAATGCAGGTGAACGGCTACGAAAATCCGACGTATTCATTCTTCGACAGTAAGGCTTGAACTCGCGTATCGGAACCAACTGTGTATGATGATTTGCACAACAACTCTCATGTTATTTCTCTTACATAAACGAGCATTCCCCCTTTGATGAGTGCGGCCTGCTCCCCCGGTATTTTCTTGTGTTTCATCTGGACCCTAAACAAACCCCCGTACACCTGCTCTAATTACATGTGTCGTGTGTAAACGTCGTCTGATGAAGACGACGACATCTCATCCATTCAAACGATTCATGCTCGCCATCATTCTGACCTGGTATGATCGTGGGATTGTCGTCTGGACCATCATCATCGTCATCGTCATTTGTTACACTGTCAGTGTGTTTTCTAAATCTCTCTTTTATCTCAAATTATCTCTCTTATCCCACTCTACTCCCTTAATTCATGTGGTACAACCACGAATCATACTGGTTCGCGACAGAAATGTACGTCGTACGTTCATTAGGATCAGAAGATTGATACCCACCCCCCACACCGTCGTCCATCTACAACCCAACCAGAACCCCACGTATTTTCACACACACATACAAATACATTTGAAAAAAAAACTTTCGGAAACAAAAGTGTCGCGGTCATACTTGTACAGTTAAAGAGATCAAAGTAATAATAGTGGTATTGTGTGTGTTGTGCTACTTACTAACAAGTTCCTTCTTCATTTTTTTTACTGAGGACAACAATGTTGTGATGTTTCGAAATTTAATCCGAAAAAATATTACATGTTACATTGTTGCGATTAGCGCTAGAGCCTTATCGCAGCATATGCAGCATCACGTGATATCTATTGTGTCGTATATTAATGTGTTTTATGTGTTTGATCGTCGTCCACGTCTATATGTATATGAAATATGTTCCTTCCATTTTTTTCCTACAGTAATCCTCATAGTTCCCCCCACATACATACATTCACATAGAAAGCAAATGCACTTAGTTTTTTAATGTCGTTACTGTTTTTATGATAGGTAAGCTTCTAATGATCATCTCACTGTCGTACTAACTAGTTACATTCAGCTTTGTGTTGTTCCGCTCCAGATTGTAGCGATAAATGTTTTCTTTGTTTTGTTATGTTTTACATCGTGTATGTAGCATAATATTCCCATCAGCTTCAGGGAAATATGAAGGCACACAACAAGGACGATTTCAGGGGCCATCCATAGCAGTAATGAAATGCTACCAGTGATCTAACAATAAGTTTTTAGCGTGGTTTCGGAGACTGTTTTACATTGCTATACGACTAGTCAAATGAAGCAATGGTAGGATTCGCGAATCAATAGTCCGTTATGAATTTTCGTCCCTGTCCATTTATAAGGGTTAAAAAGAATAGGTAGAAAATGTAATAAAGTAAATAAAGTGGGTAGAACGGTCAAGTGGAAGGTGCCATTCTGCAACGTGTTTTTATATTTTTTGGATTTTGCGAACTCACGCTTTGTAACATGATTTTTTACCTAGAGCTCATTGCTCACATTCACCACCTCATTTCTAAACGCCATAATTACAGATGCCCCGACTGCTTTCCATATACGCCTAATGTGACTTCTGGGAACACTAGGAAGATAATGCATATCTTCCTAGTGTTTCCCATGGTCGCATTATCTCCACCGCAACCCTTCCGAAATCAAGCTCGCATCAATCAAAAAAGTTACATTAGCACACGACAAAAATGAGTCATTTGAAATAGTATGAAAAGACGTGAAATGGAAGTTCAATCGAAGCAGTTCTTTTCACTTCATACAGACAGTTCCCGCAAAGATCAGAGAGGAGGCTTAGGGTAGCTTCCGAAAATTTGTTCGTTAACAATAGATCTTTTGGTATGATTGTATCGTATGTACTTTTGTTCGTTACCTCACCGGAACACTTCGATCAGTGCCTTTGAAGTTAAATTTCTTCACAAAAATTAGCTGATTCCATTAATGAGCGGACGAAAAGGTAAAGAACTTGGACTAAAACGCAGTATGTATTGTGATGCCCTTCCAAACGACTACAGTTTCACTTCAGCTTTCCTACCTCGACCATGAAAATCCTTTAAAATGCTAGGTTTTAACCTAGTTTTAGAATGTCTTCTCCTTCTCAAATACCCAGGAAAACTAGAAATTTGTTCAGGATTGAACTGTCTCATACTCATAAATTGATATGAGCATATCATTAAAACCATTTGTCGTCATGACCACAAGAAAAATACATTACGATTTCTCACAAATTCGTTGGTTCCTTTGAGAAAAGATTCCCACTGAGGCCGGTCAAGGCGTTTTTCAAATTTTTCGTAGAGGAATCGGAGGAAAAAAGACAGTCAGAAAACTTTTACGTTTCTGACAGCATTTGAATTGAAATCAAGAGGTGCTCGAGCCCATCGTACATGTATGAATAATACACCCTAACCGAGTCGTCTATGCATGAAACATCTTTATGAGCAATAAATGTAAGCAATAAAACCGATCGATTCCTTCTTGATGCTCTTGTCATGTCTATTCGATTTCTATTCATAATCGTAGGGCATCCAAATGCGCCAGTAGAAGGACAAATGCAGCGAGTAATCAAATTTACTTGAAAGAAAGATGAAAACGTACTCAGCAGTAAATGGATTAATTTGGATGGACGTAGGTTGTGGTCATAGTGGCAACTTCCGCTCGGGAAATAGGGGCGGTCAAGGAATTCATATACATCGTTACCAGTCTTCTTGGAGTTCACTTCGATGGCATGGCTGATCAACGGGATCTTCCTGGGTGGCCGTAAAGGGGTAGGTACTTTGGTGCTCAAAATTGCCCTGTAAAAAAGCCTACACATAGAATATGAAGATCTTGAGAATGAGATTTTGGAGACAACTTTTCCTACTATATTCGCTCGAACGCTGACGCTCCAAAACCAGGTTTTTTGAGTTTTCTGATTTTCAACACCACCCTTATTCTCTGCATAATCGAAGGTTTCCATCAATTTTAACAGATCGTTCAAGCTACTATCAGGTACAAGACTAACCAATACTTTTGTCTATGAAGATTCCGTGCACACTACATTGTACATGTTTGTTGAGTACCAGTAATTTGACTCTGTTCCGTAGAAATTTTGTGTAGCAGAAATGATCACTGCGTACAGGAGACGTCGTAAACTGCTCCGTTCATTTGGGCTCTTCTAGTCTAGCACCTTGAAACATGAAAAAGAAACTGCTTGAAAGCTCCTGGAGCACATTTATTACTTATCCTGGTCAAAATTCCAATATGAGAAGATAATCTTCCCGAATGCGCAGACATTTTCGCTCAAACGAGTCAGTGGCCTCTGTATTCTCATGGATTTGCTACTGCATGATTACTTGTAAATCACTCACTGAGTACGACCGATCGAGCGCATATTGTATAACTGTCGAGGCTGAACAGTAAAACAGTCACACCCGTTTCATCATCGCACACTTGACCCAGCGGATCAAGCGCTCAAGGCCTACGACAAGCAATTTGATGACAGGACACAATCGTTCGTAATAAGGACCGTATGGGTCGGGAAAAATACATTTGATTCCTCAATAAAGAATAACTCCATCATCCAACACAGTATTAACAATGAATTCTGAACTTTTAGAACAGATTTAGGTATTGATCGTATGTAAACTGTTACTTATAGAGAATTTACAAAATATTTAGGGAAAAGTTGCGTTCGTAGTTTTATAACGGAAGAAATGAAACAGGTTAGGTATATGCAACTGTACACAACAATTTTTTGATGGATGTTTTACTGACCGACGGGATAAAACTTCATTACCCCTGAGAGTGCGTTTTGGACAATTCTGTACCCGGCAAACTCGTACCATTTTTTCTTCAGTGGTGCACATGATCAATATATGTGCACACATCTGCCACCAATAATTGTACGATTTGATGTCAAAATTGTGCTTCGACTTATTACTAGTTTGCAATAGGCTTTATAGCATCCTTGACAATTTCGAGGTAACTACTAGCATGTGAAAAGGGCTGATCCAGCCTGCTCAAAGAGAGTATGGATTAACAGTAGCAAAGTAAGTTTTTATCTTGAAAGACATTTTTGGTTAATGGCGTGCAGTTATTAAACAAATGATCCTAGATTCTGCTCTGTTGATTAAATAGATCTTGCTGAGGCTGAGTGATGTACTCTTCGTTTGTCGTCGTTTTAGTCGTGGTTATGGGTGGAGCAGTATAAATTTCGTACTGTGGCCGTGAAGCTGCTTGCACTGTTCGCTTCTTGTATTGCTTCCCGGTAAATGGATAGTTCTGAATGAAAACAGTGTTAATCAGTTTAGGTAATGCATCTAAAGAGGTATGCGGTTCTCACCACAAAAAGGGAGTCGCACTTGATGCACTTAAAGATTAAGTTTCAAGAGCACCACCTATTAACGCAGCGCATTAGCGACGCGTGCGGTAATCGAATCCTATATGTCGCTCGACCGAATGCGTTGTGTTCACCTGGTTCAATTTAAATGGCTAGAAATTCGAATTGAAGGCTGGTGAGGAGTGTAAATGCAACGCTCATGATAAAAAGGAGTCTGGGAAGTTATTGGCAAGAGGCGGACCCAGTTCAGAGAAATTCATGCCTTTGCAAGGATTTCTTTGAGTGATCAGTAATAAGTGGCACACTAACAAACTGGTATTATATTTGAGTAATAACCAGCAAATGGGAACGAAAGAGCATTAATTCTTGAAGAAACTCATACAGCTAGCGACTTCTAAAAAGTGACTCGTGCGTCGCGGCGAGGAGGCAGAGCGGTGCACTATACCTGGCATATTGCCTACGACGGATGCATCGCTAGAGCAACAAGCGCTTCCCACACCGCTGTCCCTTATTTTTGAGGGTTTGAGTGCAATTGCGACCAAGATCTTCTTTATACACTGAAAACACGGGGTATGGGTACATTCACCCAGAACTGTATGGACGCGGCAGCCCGCGCGGCGAAATTCGTGGTGATTAAAACGGCTTTGGCGCCTATCATTGGGACACGGGTTTCATGTAGATTGGATAAGTCGGGCCAGCTGATGCTACTTATCTATCCCACTTCAAATTTGCGTCCCAATGATAGGCGCCTGAGTCTTTTTAATCACCACAAATTTTGCCGCGCGGTTTGCCGCGTCCATCTCGTTCTGGGTGAATGTTCCGTCCCCCAAAACACGTGTTACGTCTAAAATACGGTACCGTACCTCACGACGTTGCAGCAGGAAGTCACCGATAAACAGGAGAGCCATCAAGAACTCGAACACCTGAAGAGAACAGCCATCCTATGAGGGTCCGACAAAAGTTAAAACCATCACCGACTTTCGTGATAACTTAAACCGCAATCACAGAAGCACAGTTAATTAAATCGATTCCCATTTGATTTTGATCACCACTAAAATTTTAAGAATGTGCTTTACTGGAAAATAGCACTTTATATTCTGACTCTTACTTCTGGGATGATTTCCAGATTTTCTGAATCTCGCGGATGACGGCTTCATTTGAACATCCTCAAGGCGACTACATCGAGCTCGCACTCGTTGTCTTTGATATGGCGTGGCCTTCAAGGAGCCAAGGAACGGGAAAAATTCCAACATCTTTATGAGGTTGCGAGAGCTTCGATATTTACTGCATCGATTCTTATTACACAGCACAGTGCCCTACATAATTCGATAATATTTTTAGCTATGACGTACTAGTAATAAGATTGACAGCAGCGATAGTTGTGCAGTGCAGACAAAGGCATCTGTTTTGCATTGGGTGAGTGTAGGGGCCAAAGGATGTCGAGTAGTGCGAGAAACTACTGGTTCCTCACTTACTTTGTACTTCAAATAACTAATAGTGCATAATTATTGCGAATTTTTTCACGGCTTCTTTTCTCCCCATATATTTTGAATACTGAATTTGGAATTCAATTAAAATATTCTTCTTATTTTCCTTATTAAAAATATACTAGAAAGCCATCTTCATATAGGCCAAACTATGCCCTATTACTTAAGAAAGGTTGGAGGGGGGGGGGGGGGCACGGTCATAAAGCGATCTTAACGAACTTCTCGGTCAGTCAGAACAGTCAGCCAAAGCCGAACAAGGAATGGAATCTACTTCTACGGTTGCCCTGTTCACCAAGAGAAACTTCTATGGATTATCACGTTGATCGCCCGTCGAAAAATTGGTTAACGAACAGAACTTTCGACGAAGTGGATGGCTTGATGGCCGACGTCGAGGCGTGATCGCCTCGAAACTTCTTCGCCTGTGGAATCCGACCGCCTAGCAAATGGGAAGCAGTTCTTGACTTGGATGTTGGATGAGTTCCAGAGTAATTCTTTGAACATGTCTTTGCTGAATATTTCTATCGTTTCTTTAAGTAAATTCTGCTGAAAAAATCCGCAATAATTATGCGTCAACCCAATATTTGAGCAAGAGTTCTCTCATTCGTTATTGGATTCTCGATAATTTAGACTGATGTAGGAGGAACGGTCTCGTGTAATCGATCCGCCGCATGCGGCTGTCGCGGACCATTTGCCTAGTTATAACAGTTTTAGTGTTTTTCATACAGCTCAGTCGATATGCGATCATTATTTTTGGCATCATTCTAGTGTTAGTTCTATTGTTCCTGCATTTCTCACTTGCTGCTGCATTCTGCTACATTCCTTCGCGCGCAACGTCTCTCTCGCCGCGACGCGACAATTTCGTTCCACAGCACCACACCCAGGGTCAATAGTCGGGAAGTCATAGCAGGCAAAAGATCGCTTCTCGTCCACTGCCAACTGCAGTTCAGAAGCCAACTCTTTTGTTCATGGGTGAAGGACGACTAACCACCCATCACAGTAAGCATTTACACATAACTGCATATAATGAAGCAGAAATGAACTCACCGCTGCAGCTATCCACTGCCCTTTGATGTGAAATTTGCCACGTCCTTGATAGTTGACCTGAGTTTCATAATTTGTATGGCTCCATATGAATGTCTTAAAAGTTTACCCCGAATTTTCAGGAGGATACCATGATTCGGTCCCATGTTGCTACTAGGATTAGATTTGAAAAATGGATCCCCCTTTTTGAAGAAAAAATCTGTTGGTCACCGTTTTTACTGCTTGAGAAGGTTCATCGGGTGGTCGTGTCTGAAGCTGTGGAACACGGTCGTCGTCAGGTTTTGAGGGATAGTCGGGTTCTTCTGATGTGATTACGGTCCCATATCTCTAGTTGCTATTTTCATATTTCCGATGTGTGGTAAAAAGTTTACCGGAAACACTTCAGCAAGGGAAGTTCTTACAGCGTTTCCTGCGACCTTTCCTTAATGAGAGGTGATTGATGGGATTTCATTGTTCACGCCGCATCGTTCTTGAACACAGCGCTGAAGAGCAACTTTTGCTTGTGTCGGGATCGAGTTCAATACTTTAACTTCTATTGCCGATTCAAGGATGGGGTAGACGTCCATAGAAGCTTTATAGCGGAGAAGGTCCGTCATCTGTATTTTTCTCCCTAGCGTGAGGTGGCAGACACCGCTGCACTTGTGGTCAGACGATTTGGCCCAGCCCTGATGAGATTCCTCCTGACAACGTTTCCTTACCTTTTTTTCGGGCGTCCAGCGTTTCTCCTGATGACAGCGAAGAACCTTGAGGGAGTTTGAGTGGAGTTTCTTGTTCCTTCCCAGGGTCGTCCCATGAAACTTAAAGGCACTGTTCACGAAAAATGGTTTCGGAGATTTGCACATGGTTTGAATTCGGAGCCCCCTCTGATACCATTTGTGCAGGAATGAGGTCGGAAAACGGCTGGGTAGGGCACAATAAGGGCAGGAACAATGGGGGACGTTAGACCTCAGCCCCTCGCTAGGCTGATTACGTGTTCTAATTGTCCTTCACCACTTTCGCATTGGAGCGAAGTTGGTGAAAAATTGATAAGCTGGTTGGCAATTTGCCAGGTTCAAGACTGTAGTCTAAACCAGCTGTATGGGTGTGTTGTCTGTATTGCAGACATTGCGTCGCCTTCGTGCACTCGCCCGAACACTCCCTTAACCGCCGTTCTTCCAATGTGAAACTCGTCCAACCCCCTTTCCAGCTCTTTTTTGACCCTTTGTAATTCTTTTTGTTCACCGTTTTTTGCGCTTTTTTCGTTGTTATCGCTTTATTCTAGAGTAGTTCTATCAATTCCCGTCAAAAAAGGGTACCTAACTTTGCCTTTAACCCTTTAACGGTGCCTTTAATTGGACATGGGCATCACTTTTCCTCTTTCAGACCTAATTCTGAGCTATTTTGTTTACCAAGCATTCCCTAATCACAGATGAATCACCTACATCTTCTTGATTTGCCAGGACTGCCATCCATGTCCCTAATATACCAGCAATAATGAACAGGATGATTCCCAGAGCTGCGTACAGGCGTTCCTAAAAAGTATAGCAAGAATTGATGAATCCCAAATTTTCTGATAAGTAGTACTAGATAGTAACAATCATAGCAGTGAGCAACAATAAAAAGCAAATAGGTTTCAAACGAACCACTCCCAAAATAGCGTTTGCATAGGTAGTCCTGTGAATGTTGAGACCGTATGCGATCAGTATAAGTACACAGATTATTGACATCAGTAACAAAATCAGAAGTACGAAAAGCTGAAAAGAGCTGCATAAACCTGCAGTGATATACGTGTCGCATTTATTTTGCAAATTAAAAAAATTGTAAGCCACTGCTTTTAATAGTGTTCGAATCCCGTCGGAGACGTTGCTTCGCTCAAAACTCGCCAATCTGGTGAGACTTTTCATAGAACGTGACAAAGTAGAAAACTAAAATTTGATGCAGTCTCGGTAGTTTAGATGTGCAGGTGATGAGAGAGATAAAACCAGCATAAATCAAAAGCAATTTGTCAAATTGACATCATCGTGGGACATACACACGAAATTCAGTGGTGCTGGTGACTGCTCGTATTGTTTCGGTCCAAATTTTCATGCCCTACTGACTAGGGGAAGTTTGTTTCCCATGCATGGTAACAAGTCTACCATTGGAACGACCAAGGAAGTTTAATGGAAACACTTGCAAGGTTCGATTCACATGAGGTTGTCCCCATTTCACACGAAGGAAGGCTCAGAAGAAAAGCTGAAGGAGAAGATGCTTCCTCTTTTCCGAAGGAAGCCAATGAGTACTCCCCTAGGAATACTCATTGGCTCCCACGGGTAATAGAAAGATCCTCACGCGCCCAAAAACTCGACGATTAGAGGGCATAGTGGGAGCCCTGTTCCCGGCTCGCGCGGTTTTCCTGCCTCTCGATGTCACGTCATCACGTCAGACGAGTGTCGAGACAATACAGATTGCAACTTTTCGTTCTAGGACCCACACACAATCAGCTGGTCGCCGATTGATGAGGCGGTGTTTTTCTCCATTCTTTTTTCCTCTGTTATTCTTTTTGCTGCCGCGATCCCTTTTTAATCTCTTACCCCAAGAGGATGAGAAAAGTTGAGCTATCTTTGCTGTGCGTTCTTGTAACATTGTATTGCCATCTAGAAATTCTTAAATACAAAAGCCATGCAATAGTTTTTGAAACTCAGGAGAATTCGGGAATTAGAAGATAAGGCACTCGAAAGGAAACATAAGAGTCCGACTCCTGCCCAGACCAACATACGAATAGACCGTCATAGAGCCTATTGTTCACGTTAGCAAAGCTTCAAAGATGAACCGTGTAGCAAAATCTCTAATTACTTTTTCGGCTCACCCCTCTTTCTACTTTGAAAGAATTCTTTCTGTTAATTCAAATCCATAGTGGTCAGGGCATCTGGTAGTCTTGTGGATGCTACACATCTGAGTGTCCCGAACCTTAAAGAGCTGCCAGCTGAACATAAGCCCACAACAGCTTTCATCAGTTTAGGCAAGGTGGCTTAACGGCTATACGTTTCTATATGACTGCTCTACACGGGCAACTTGTAGTAATCCTTGAATGGAACCTCAACGAAGCGCCGAAGCGAAACTGTTTCCAGCCACTAATCAACGTGAGAGAAAAGATCTCTGACTCCATGAGATTCAGTTTTTGGCAACAATACTTCCCTTGCCTTGGTTCTTGTTTGTGTTTTTTGATTTTATTCTCAGGCTGAAATGTGGTCACTCATGTTTCTGATACGTATCGATTGTCCATTGTGCCATTACTCTCAGTATGCAACCCACAAAATGCAAACGATAAAGAATCCTGCACAGCTTCGAAGGTCTTCTTCATCCATTGTCGTTTGACGCTCAGAAATAGCAGCATATTGGAGACAGAAATAAATTACAATAAACTGATTAAGCTTAGATTTTTTGGATTTTTTTATTAGACTAATTATGCTTGCACAGTTGCAGCCAAGACGTTCTGCAAAATCTTCGAGCTAATTTTCTGCATTGTTGCCTTCATCAAGGTTTTTCCGAAAAAGGACATTTCACGAATTGTTATTCTTCATTGACAGATTCATTGAAAAATTAATTAAGTGATGATTAATTTTATGATGAAATTCCAGTTCTTTCCAGAATCTTCTGCAATGCAACCCAATTAGGAAATTACCTGTCCCATAGCAGTATATCCAAAAACGTTCATGATCATCGTGCATGCATCATTACCACATGTAATCTGCACAAGCCATTGTAGTAAGAAGTACATAGCCTAAATATCTGAGTTACTAGTAAACTGACTGATTATTTAGTAAACGAGTAAACTGATTATTTACCGCAAACGTTACGGTACTACACCAAGAACCACTAATGTTCGCATTTTGCCAGTTTTATGGTGTTTGTCGGACTATCATCCGCACTTCATAGAGCTGATTACAGTATAGTTACATTGTTACAGTATATAGTTACACATAAGTCAGCTTGTCAAGATAGAGACAACTATCAATCACTAGCTCGTGGTACAAAGGTGCGTAGCTAGTCGTGGGTGGGTCGGTTTACTTTTGAACAGCTCAGCGAAGTGTGTTCTTATGTCAGGAAGGGTGTGAATGTTCCGCGAGCATAAAGGAGCACAGTGTTGCATCAGAGTGAGTTAATGCAGAACGAGCTTGCTGGCAACTTGCCAACAAATGAATCGCTTACGAACCTCGGAAAATCGCGCCGTGAACCGTACACGCGCCCTGAGCGTATTCATAGTGTTGTAACATTTCCATGTAATCATCTAAGAAAACTTACAAGTTGAAACCATCTCAGAAGTGCCATGGGGTGAGATAACATTACAGGATTACAATCCACTGGTTCCACCTCTATAACCTGAAAACAGTCGAATTTCAAGTCTTTGAATTATCCAAATTTTCAAGAAAGCAAATAGCCGCAAATACATTGTGGGTTGTATTTACTCTTCATTTACCCTCTCAATCTCAGGAAAATTCCCTCGGATTGAGGAAATGGCTAATAAATTTTCGCACAAAGAGCTTCTTCCGACGGAAAGGACATCGGCAAAATTCCATTCAAACCACCCCATAAAATACCCGGATTTTGGCTCGAAGTGACACTCGAAAACAGTGATAATTTACTCAGTAAACTTACAAATCCATTCTGAGTATCAAACTTGAATGCTCAGTTTTTGTATTTTTTGGAGATTTGTAGTTTATACAATTTTATATCTAAGAAACTAAGCACACCAATCAAACAGGCTGCTTAAGAGGAAAAAGGAATCATTCGGGCCTGCCAATCACGGCTAATTTTCAACCGGAAGGCATTTTATGAAGGGACATATGAAGGTGACAATCTTCTCAACCTGCTCTCCATGCCTGAACCTTTTCTCTTTAGTCTTATTTTGCAGGCGGCGGTAGTTTCTTACTAATTGATTTTTCGGCCTAACTGAGGCGTTACTATCTCTTTTGGGCAACGTGAGCTTTTGTTGTAGTGCAGACAGGTTTTTTAAAGCGAGTTACTTAGTAGTAAGGAGTAATACTAAAAACCATAAAAAGTAGTAGTAATAAAGCAACATTGAAGAATGTGGACCGATTTCCAAGTAATTGGGTGATTGTAAGTTGCAAATTTGCAGAGAACTACCAACCACAACGTCGAAGCTCGCTCTCTGTGGCTTTTCATGGATATTCGTTTAAAAAACGAGTTTGGTCTGTGAACCTTGAAACTAAGTAAATCAAACCAGGGCTCATGACATAGGGATGAAATCACTTAGGCATTTGGACAATTTGTTCTCTTCTTCTTCTCAGGACCTGCCTTTTTTCAAAAAATTCAAGACTCGAAAAAACACTTAAACCACGACGATTGAAGACAATGGAATGCCAGAAAAAATGACACCCCCGTGATGGCCCTTATTCCAAGGAACCGAAATCTTGTCAGGATTGGGATGGGGACCGTCATGAGGGCGGAGCGTTCAGCACACCTTGAGCCTACTGTAGGATAGACGTACCATCGGTTGTTCAGCCACCATTTCATATACTTGCATCCCTCTATAATCATCTATTTATTGTATTTAGAAACTAAAAACCGATTCTTCCAGTGGAACAGCTAGATTGTGCGATCATGATTATGGATTACCGTAATGGAATCACAAGAAATATATAATTTTTGAATACTGTAGTAGTATCGTGTTACTGTATCAGTTTTTACTGAAATACATTTGACCACGAATTTGTTTGCTCTATCACTTCTTATGTACTAAACCAGCAAAGAGGAGGGAAATCTAATCTACTGGTAATAATAGTCATACTTTAATAGTGGAATACGGTATGTTGGTCATTAGTCAGCGTTACTCAAGCTGAAGGGAAATTGTAGCCTGCAAAGACAGACACAATTGTTAACCAAACGTAATTGTAGTATTCTCGTCAATACATATTGTAAACAATGATAGAAGCTAATCTATCGTAAGAAAAACCGTAAATTTGTAGTTGTTTTATTATGAGCCCAACAGGAATCTCATAATCGACACCATCCGAGAAAAATCATTGTCCGTCCTTTCTCTAGCCCGACCTTCATTTCCTTATAGATGTTCTATATATTCCTGATGCATTTTGGAGCTTTAAACAATAATGTGCGTTATGTATGCTAGCGATGCTATCCTCTCTACTAATAAAGAACTAAAGACATTTTGCCTTTTGAGGGCAGGACATGCAAGTGGCGCACTATCACACACTCACGGTCACAGGATCAATTCCCGGGTCGGTACTCGCTTAGGCCAATCAAATCTTACATCCCTCTCTGGTCGGCTAATTGGTCCCAGACTCTCCTGGGAGGATAAAAGCGCTGACTTGTACGTCTGCTGGCCACCGCCAGTCACTGTATAGGCTACACAGGCCATCACGATTCTGCATAGAAGTCGAATGAGTGGGCGCTCCCTCACTAGGAATTGATCCCCTCCCACATGCTACCCTTCACATATTTTATTTCCTCCTTTCAGGAATTGCGAGTAATTCAGAGACCCGAATTCAGGATGATTAAGAGATCATGGATTTGCTCGATGTTTTTAAGGCAAAGTAATTGGTCCCCTCCCATCCGAGAATCCCCTCTCTTCTCGAGTATCGAATGCATGAACAACAAGCTTACTCCTCTCCTTCTTATTTGGCGTAATGTATTCCTTATGAAAATTGAAACCTCTATAACGTAAACGTAACAAGGCCAACGTTCATATTGCCTTTCATCACGGAATGAGAAAAATGAAAATCATCCAAAATTTAAGAAGCCTTTTCATATTTCATTTCTTTTATCCCATACAGTTACCAGATCATCAATAATTCTGCCATATCAGATTACTCTTTGGGAGGTATCAGCCGAGTTTTGATGTTGTTTACCGCCGAGTGTCGGTTTCGTTAAAGAATGGAAGTTGTTGGGCACAACATTGTTTTCGAAACAAACATGGTTTCTATGAAAACAGAATAAGAAAGGAAATAGGTGGCCATATGTTTAGGGGCTTCGTTGACTGAAACAAGGGCACCATGAGTTTCAGGTTCAAGAAGAGGACTAGAAGTCATTCTAGAAAGTGAATGTTTAGACATTCCAGACCAGACAACTTAGCAGTAAATCGCTCAGGCGCCTCCTACTACTCGTAGTTTCTAATGATTCCGCTTGATTGATGCAAGCCACTGCTGCAAACTATTATTGGGACCCTTTGGCGAGAAATTGAGCCCGTCCCAGAATTTGCCTTCCTTTCCATTCTTTGCATACTGCAGTGGGTGTCACATTCCTGTGTTTACTGCTATTCTGTAGAGGTGTCAGCTAAGTGGATTACGGCTATAATTGAAACGTGTTGTCATGTATATCATAATAAAATCCCATTATAATCTTATTATCAATAACGATTCCGAATACTATAGTTACAATAATATTATGTTACTATAATCGCCCCTACATCACCCCTATTACACGATTTTTTTATCACGTAATATCATATTATGCTCCTTTACCAACAAGTAATCTTATTATAACTCTGTTACGAATAGTAATCATAGTTCCATATTACCTGCAAATTTATTGATAAGGAAATCATTATATTTGCACAATTACGCCAGTATAGATAGATAAATAACATAATATTATCAACATCATACTGAGAAGGTAACTACCATAAGAACTTAAGCTTTTTGTCGACGTCTCTAAGATTAGATAACAGAAAATTGCTCGGGGACCCTCATAAAGACCCCCTAAGTGAATCTAAGCTATAGCTATCAGTCACTCCCCTTTTACCAGTTTTGTGGGGAGAAAAAGTTACAGGTAGGTGGACCTTATGCTCGGCTCGAGGGCATGTAGCTTAATGTGAGTTCAGAGCTGGGCAATTTTCCAATTGTTCAGAAAGTTGATCAACCTGATGTCAACTGTTCACCAGATTTGGGTTTGGAATGTCTGAATTACTTACAAGAAAGTCGTTGTGAAAGGGTTGTACTCCATCCTGGCTGGGGCACGGGCTAGGCCTTCATTGCAGCCTACCAGTCATTAGTTTACATGATCCTCGGATAGTAGTCATCCTATGTCAGGAAGAACTGTAATGATTTCAAACAGCCCTAACCGTGCATTTTTTGAGATTACCCTCAATCGTCCTTCCGCCCTCAATGGTCCTCCTAGTATGGCAGGAAGGAAAATGTGTTTAGTTGTGATCGCATCTCGACCAATATCTGTTTGGGAAGTCGCATGCAGGCGAGATATGCTCATTTTTCATCGCCTCTAATGATTTATCTCGAACATTACTAATTTTGGCTGGAACGCAAGGGAGCATAGTACGTTTTACTCGGATAAATACTAACCTACACTCATCATATTTGAAAGATTTTTTTTTTCAAATTCCTACCATACCGGAGGGTCAAGCCTTCAATCATTTTTTTGGTATTGCACCTTGCGAATGTCTTCAATTTACTCTCAAAAAGTCCCGTGTTCCCATACAATTCAAACTAAACTCGAATGTAATGGAATTTTTCTCGACCTTAATGAGGGGAGTGAGAAAAGGCTTCACGACTTGTTTGGGTGAATTTTCATGTTATTCCAGCTTGTGCATTGAAAGGCAGACTAAAACCTAACTCCTCCAAAAATTATCCACTTGGAATGGTTTATAAAATTAATATTATAGATAATTCGTTTGATTCTTTGATTTCTATATATATTTTTTTGATTCTTTAATTGATCACATAACAATATGCAATATCCGATAGTTAGGATAACCCAAAATCATTTCAGGGGACCAAATCGACAAAGCTAGTAGCTTGTGAGTCGAAATCAAAATTCACCCGTAAACTTACAGTTCAAAGCTGCAAGTGAGAGGGATGAAAAAGTTCTTTTCCTTAGCCCGAATTCGTGATAAACTCCTTCGATTTTCTGGGTACTTGTTTTGTAAGAGAGTAGTTTTGAAATAAGGCAGTAGTGAAAGTAATTATTCGGAGAGATATCGTTCAACCCACAGCTGAAAATTCACTAATCAGATCGGCGAGCTGTAGGAGCCCCAATACCCTCCCTTACCTGGGCGAGCAGATCTTTCTCTTCCCCTGCAAAATATGGGAGCTCTCGTTTCACTCGACAAACGGATGCAATAGCAGTCGGGGCCACTGCCATTCACACGCTCTATGGACTTGGCCCTTGCGGGACGTATTGGTTTCTGTACTCCCTCCTCAGAGTGTCCCTGAGTGAATGTAGTAGAATCTCTTTGTAATAAATTACTGGAGCATCATCTAACTTTGAATAGCGAACCTAAGCATCCAGAGGCCTCCACGACATCGGTTGGCAGTAATATGCCTGAAATGTCACACCCATAAAAATTAAGTGGGACTGCCCACTTCGTTCTGCTTTAAGCTCATGCTCGTTGAAGCGGCAGACATACCCGAAAGTAGCATACTGGCATACTTTTAAAGGTCTAAGAATTCACCTCTTTTTCTCCCTCCGCTTTTTTAAAGAAACCTTACTTTTCCAAAAAGTCTGCTTCTTCAGCATCCTCACTTCTTGCTTTTTTCCAAAATGCTAAGCTTTTATTGCCTGGTTCCTTGACTAGGAGGAGGTAGTAAGGCAGTAGATGTGATAAGTCAGAATCATGTATTGAAAAGTAATTAGGGCTCCGCTCAGCTGTAGAATACTTCCTAATAAATCTTAAAAGCCGAGAATTTGTGTACGAGGCTCAGGCGGAAAGTGACAGCTGAGAGTTAGTTAACTAGCTAATTAAATAAAAAAAATACCAATTTTTTACCTGAACTGTTTCTTCGTGTGAGTATATGAGACTATCAGCTGATATTATCCGTTTCTATAAGTAAATATTCAACTTAAAACCAAATATTTCGTAGCGTGGGAGTTTTCTGGAGCGACTATCAAGTTTATTCCTGTTTCCGATAATAAAATAAAGCCTCACCCACATATAAATATAGGCAACAGTTGATGTATACCCGGTTGGAGCTTCTTGTTCTCTAGCGAGTTTTCTATATTATATTCTACATTACAACCTTTTCCTCTACAAAATCACCCCCACTGACAGAGCAATCATTGAAGGGCCGGAACTTGCTTCGTGACGGGACCATTTCCGTATGTCTCTCCATTCTTTCAAATATAAAAAGTATGATATTTTGGCTGAATATTGAAAAAAAGTATGACATTTCCTGACAGCGGTTGCTCGAAAGTCTTTCCAGCTGGAGGTAAATAAGGTAAGCTAGGTTCAAGTGGTAATCTTTGAAGTCATATACTGTAAGGTGCTCATCAGTTACGCAAAATGAATATAATTGTAGACAGCTTGTACTGCTATAAATACTTTACTCCTACACAAGTTCTGTGTGAAATGACAAGTTTCAATGATCAGCTCGTGTGTTTTCTTCTTAGAAGGCTGAAAAAAGTATAAATGACATCATTGAACAATCAAGGAGCACACTCGTACACATAAACGTATTCCCTCTTGATTTCACAGTTAACTTGCTTCGGTTGACGTCTACCTTCCCCCCCCCCCCCCCCCTCCCCTACTTTCATTCTGAAGTAGTGGTTTTGCAGCCTTTTTCACAGTTTATGGCTTACCCCTGTAGAGTATTCCCCAAGGACCTTGTCTTTTGGAAGGCTTCGAAGAGGTCACAGCATTGAATTGGTCCATAATTTTTGAATAAGAATGCCGTAAAAGGTCTCCGAATTTGCAAAATTACCAGTCATTTCATCTATGCAAGCAATTTGACATCCTTGCAAGCTATGCTGCTCAATTGCTCACCAGTTTTACGACTTATTTACCGTTTCCAATTTTTCATTTTTTAAAGTGGTCCTGCAAAAAAAACTGCTCGAGTTGTTGATCAGAGTTCTTCAACCCCGACATGAATGAGGGTGAGGTGGACGAGATACGTGACAATAGGTCTGTCGATGCGCGACAAATCGATAACTGAGCTTACTCAAAACTTATTTTTTTCATTGAGGATGTTTTACAATTATTCCTTCCCTCTCATTGCTCACAGGAAGGAGGCTTCATGTGTCGTTACTGATCAGTACCCAGGTGCCCATTCTTTTGTAGGTACCAGGTTCTATAAGGCAGGAAAATTGCACCAAACTATTCCCATTACCCATCAGGGCAAGGTCTAGGGAGCTCGGCTTTGATCTTTGGTGATTTCTAATGAGCCGAACCCAGTTTTTAACCCAGCTGGGTCGTTTTAACTTCTCATAAAATTTTTGTGCATGTATTTGACTAGCTATAAGTAGAAAAAAAAGCAATTGTCTTTGTTCTCTTTGCTAAACTTCCGTACAGAGGCTAGTGGTAATGTTACTGGTAGAACATGTTTGCAACATGAATGGGGTGAAATGAAAGCGAGCAAGGACCTACTTTTTTTTGTGGTTCTATTAAGCCCCTTGCTACAGATGAGAATCAGTAAAAAATGAAGAGAAAGGGCAATCCTCCTTCATTTTCCATAGCACTCAGTTCGTTCAGACGGATTACTGCCTATTTCACTCTGAAGCCCATTTTAATTGGTAATTTTCAATTTCTTATTTCTTTCTAAGAAACCGGCATTAAAGCTTCTTTGACTTGAAGATCACAGAGCCTTACATGCACGTACAGAAAGCATCAGGCAACTTCTATGGTAATACGCATACTTTGTTAAGTCGTAGTAAATATTGGGATATAAGGATAGGGTCTCTGCTCCAATCAATTCCGCTTTTGGGATGTCTTCCCGACTTTCGGCAAAGTCTCCTTCAGCATGGGGAATAACCATGAATGATATAAGATAAAGTCTTGTAGCGTTATCAGTCCCGTGTTAGGATTGCGCCCCGCACTCTACGCCCATTCAGAATTGTAGGGGTGGTTGGGCGTGCTGTGGCTTATATACTGACTTGAGGTGGCCAGTCGATGAACACCCTAAATCTTATTATCCTAGCATCAGTAAACTTATACTGGAGGGAAAGCTTGGTTGATCTGGTCGAGAATCGACTCGATCCCCTGACCACGCTAGTGATGTAGGGCACTACTTGCCACTACGGTATATTCTTCCCTAGCAAATTTCAAATTGAACAAAAAAAAATGTTGAAAAATCCAAATGACTCCGAAATTGTGGACCATACTTAGGGCTACTTGAGCTCAGGGTTCGGATGTCTATAGAGGCCCGTTCGCAAAGCGCATACATTCACAATACTTGAAGATTTATGATCATTCATTCTTTTTAGATGACTACACTATATATTATTTCAGAAAACAAAAAAGTAACTTAACTAGTACCTAGTGTTCATGGATCTTTGTTAATACATATAATTACATCTAAAAGTGAAGAGCACACCGTATTCCGAAGATATGTGGTTATTAAATGTAATAATAGAGGAAACGGGGCAGTTCAAAGACATGTACATAATTATATGTTGACCCGATGAACATGTAATGTTCAAAGGGTATGATTCATTGTCAATTTAACATTACTTTCTAAGCATCAAGTAGAACGCATATGTCCGCTGCGAACTTCCTCTGTAGTAGATATGTCTCCTTTTATTAACATTCCGACACTACGTCTACAGACTGTTTGCTGTTTTTTACGCCAAAACTATGAAATATTCAGACACCTTCCACTAATGAACACGTCATTTATGTCTGACAGCAGGAAATATTAGAACTAGCAGGCCCTGGATACTTGCCATCATATTTTACCGTCCAATCCCTTCTCACCCACTAAACCACTCCCTTTAACACAAAAATTTTTCCTCCCAAGATGTCTGTCCATGCATGCTCCGCCTCTTTCTTCCCCTATGTTTTCGTCGTGTATTCTTGTATTCCACATGGGCTCCTATGAAAATTTCTATCCCGAGTTTACCTGATTGCTTTTAATTGTATAAATCTATATTTAAATTGAAAATACAAAAAATAAAGGATAAGTTCAATAACATTACTAAATTGATGAAAGGAATTATGAGACTTTTACAGTAATCATTGATAATGTAACTTATTTTTCATATGTGTACTTTGTTTACCTGTTTTGAACAATGCTTTTCGCCCATATCCTTGTCCCCTGACCCCAAACCACTGATGAGCCTCACAGAGAACGTGGAAATGGATGGTGGGTCGTCTGGTGAAGAGGCGAAACAAGCCATCCTTCATTTCTTTTTCATTACTGTCGCTTTACTATGTTTTTCTTATTATTTAAAGAGGTCCAGTAATCCCGATTGATTGTACTTTACTTATGCAATTTAATTCTTCGTTATTAAGGTTTCGCCTTCTGAATGATTCTATGCTAGTACTGAACACTCTTGGAAAGAGCTTCAAAAATGAATAAGTAATTTAGCCAGTACACGAGTGATACCAGTTGTTCGTTTAAAGTACTTTGTCTATGAACCGATCAAACACTGCTTCTGAAGAGACTCTTAGCTACTCGTTATATAGGGTTTTCATAGGAATCTTCCCCCTTCGAGGGGAACAGCTATCATGTGCCTCCAATGGCAACTGGACTGGCTAACCCGAACCAGAGTTCATGATCCCCTAGCATAGGGCATTACTAAGTGGTATCTACGGGTGTTCGATCTCTTGCGCATAAGCCAGTTGTCTGTTCTGTGATGTTTCTGAAATACGTCTCCTCACCTCAGATCGAGCCCAAGCTGAGCAAAGCACAGAACAAAAAGTGCCGGGTCACACGTGAATTTTCATGAAGGCTCGAGTTCGTTGCCATGGGGCATGTAATGAAGTGTCAGAATGTGTTATGAAGTCTGGTAGCAACCCGGAAGTTCTATTAATTTGGGCTTTGAGATCCAGCCAAAGCCGCATTGGCAGGTGACAGGCGGCATAGAGGGCAGACCTGTTTCCTCCTTCATACAAAGAGTAGTAATGCTCTGATGACCATGTGAAACAACATGTACTTCATGCTTCCTTTCACTTGTTTGCATTGATTAATTGCACATTAATTGCATATAGATGTTTACCCGAACCCTAATGCAGCTACCCGTCCAAAAATCATTTGAGTAAGCGACAGAACAAGGTTTTATAGGCATGGCGCAAGGCTGAAACAGGAGAAACAGAGTGATTTCACTGAAATTAGTAGCTGAAAGCTGGACGAGTTTCATGGACTTAATCTAGACAATGTTTAGTTGTCTAGACTTCTCTACAAATAGCAAAAAATTACTTTCCGGTTTCAAGGCTTAGCAATGCTTTACACCTGATCAAGCAACCGTAACGAATTTCAGCCTTAAGTTCAGTACAACAATTTCGGGCGAAGGTGGTATAGTGGCAAGTGGCGCACCATTACACACGTGTGGTCAAGAGTTCGGATCCTGTAACTATTTCCGCCTAGGCCAACCAAGCCTTCCATCCCTCCGGGATCGATTAACTGGTATCAGACTCGTTTGGGAGGATAAAAGCACTGACTTGTGCATCGGCTCGCCACCGCTAGTCGTTGTATAGGCCAGATACGCATCAAATACGCCACTACGATTCCAAATGGAAGTCGAATGCGGGGCGCACCCTCAGACGGGATTGATTAACATTGACGACTTCAATATCGCCCATTATAAAAATTTTGCACAATGCTGTGCCGACATGTTGACCGCCCTAGGTTTTTTCCGTTTTTTTATAATTGGAATATTAATGCAAATTTTGTTGAGTAGCTTTGTTTGATCAATGATATAACATGTCTGCAAAGTTACGTAAACAATATTGTGCAAAATTAGACAGAAATTTGAGGAGCTCTGCTGAAATATTAGAGCCAAGGGTAGGCCAGATACGTAAATGCAGGCTATGATGCCGACCTGCCCTCTCGAAGACAGTCTTCTTTTGCAGTGAGAATGATAAAAAGATAAAGTTTTAAGAAGTTAATCAATCCCGTCTGAGGGATACGCCCTGTCTTTCACTTCCATTCAGGATGTATTGAATATGTATACGGCCCCAATGACCTGCGGTGGCCAGCCGATGTACAATCAGTGCTTTTACTCTTCTAGAAAAATCTGGTAACATTTAGCCACCCCGAAGAACTGGAAGGCTTGGTTGGCCCAGGCGACTATCAAGTCAGTGTTTTTATTCTCTCAGACAAGTCTGGTTCCAAGTGCCCAACCCCAGAAACATGGAAGGCTTGGCCTAGGCGAGTAACAGTCCGGGATTCGAACTCAAGACCATACGTGTGTGGTAATGCGCTATTTGCTACTCCAAGATTAACCATTGAAAGACGAGATATGTTTTTAAGAAGTATTACCTCCGTTTTTGTTACTGTGTAGGTGACATTGTTGTTAGGCGTTCTTGTATAGTATTCGTCTCTGTCCATGAATATAAACGAGTCTCGTTTAACGGCCACTTCTTCAAATAGAGTTCTTTGATCAGATGTTATAGACCCGGATAACTAGTGCAAGGTGGCAAACAAGATGGTCTACACGACGGAATTCATCTGTCATGAAAAATGAGCATGAAATGTCAATATTTACATATAAATGATGTCAACAATACATTAATCAAAACATTAGTGCTGAATGATGTCGAACGAGGAATTTCTTGAAGTGCCGATATTTACCAGAATTGGTGTGCTGATAGGACCAACGTAATCAGGCTGGAAGTGTTGATTGCTTAGACGATCAATAATGAAAGATAACAGTTCCAAATCGGCCATCACACCCATCAGAAATGCCCAGAGCATCTCGTGATGGTACATCTAAGAGCAGAATGGGAAAAGGGACTGTTAGACTTCCCAAAATTTCTCGGAAAAATGCAAACTTCAAAAATTTTTGGAGAAGATTAAAAAATATTCTCTCAAATTCTTACCCATAACAAAGTTTGTCAAGTAAATCAGAACGGAATCAAGTGCTGGTCTAATATCACGGTATCTGTCAAGATGGCTGAAGTAAAGTTTGAGTGAACTGCGAATACAACCCTGACTGAAGGTTCAGCACGTGGCGCATAGTAGGGAATAATGCCGTGGCTGAGCCCTTTATATAGCTTTTTCTTATTAAACTTTCTTTTTCGTCCGCTCTCGAAAATATGACGAATGTGGACCACTTTGATAACAATAAAAAGCTGGAAGAGCCAGCTCGATACAGTTTCAACTTGCCAGCCCGATTTAATTTCAATAATTTCTTTTGATACTTGGCTGTTTTCAACGATCCTTGCAAGCTTCAGGTCGAATATCAGCACAGAATTTTTCTTCACAGCATAGAAGGAATAATCCTGGAGTTTTTAGTAATAAAATGTGATTAATAGGCAACACTAGCCTATAAATAACAACATCGTTGACAGTCAACAGCCGAACACGTGAGGCTTCTCACCCACTATGTATTGAGCTCAAGGGATGAGCATTGCATCTGACACCTAGAAAGGAAGGTCTCCAGCATCTGCTACCATTCCTAATGTACTGTCATGATATTCAAGTGTAAAAGCTGTTGAGTGTATTTTTATAATCGGATATTTGCATAACAATTTTATTTAATGAGGACAAATTCGAGGCTAAACAAAGTTCTAAAAAGTTTTTTTCCGCTTCAAATTTATTTTAGTTTATCTATTATCATATTATTATTGCTATTTGTTGTTTTATTTTACTTTATTATTATCATATTATTACCACTATTTATTGTTTTATTTTATTTGATTGTGTTTTATATTTTTTACTTTTTAGGGCGTGCAACACAAATTTAATCCGGTCCCGCCAAATCTTTCTTCGCTTCATAATGGCTGCGAAGTGGTTTTAAGCTTTTTTTCAAAAGATAGAACTAGGTTCCCTACGGATTGGCGTGCCATTCCGATAAACTGTTCGAAATTTCTTTTATTACAGCGTGCTGGTTGAGTTGTGTAGAAAAATCTACCGAAAATTTTGCACTGTTTCATGTTCCTCCCAAGATCTTTTGGAAGGTTCTCTGGGGTTCCTGCGCAATATACCTACAGTAGCGCCCAAAAGTATTCGGCGAAACGTTTCTTCAGCTGTGGTTTTCAGTCGTAACTCCTTTCCTACTGGCTCTAATCATGCGAAATTTCTATATTTGGAGCGTGGATGTATTGTGAATATTTACCACTATTAACCTGCAATATGGACATGTTCCAGATATCCCAAAGGGCTTGAACTCAAGATCGACTGAAAATGCAGATGATGGTCCTTCTAGAATCTCTTTCGTTTTTGTCATGTCTAAAGTGTACGAGCAGTAATGCCGATCACAATAGATGAGAAAAACGCACATAAGGTGCGAATAAGTGCAGACGTCAATAACTTTACTTCTAGCAAAATCTGCTACCGCATCAAACACCTTGCTCTATCTGAGGATATTGCAGCTTCGCAATCGAATAGTGTTGGGTAGGATGTAATATGCTCTATTCAAACATATCCAAATTTCGCGCGAATTGGTCGACTAACAAAAAAATCATGAGCGAAAAAGCGTCAAAGCATTTCACCGAAGACTTTTGAGCTCTACTGTATGTACTTACACTCAGCACTTATTCAGCTACCTCCCTTTGCTTATTTACCCCAAGTTGAGGACGTAAGATAGGGTGTGCGTTACATGTCCACAACCGCTTAACTATGGTCTTACTCGTTAAGAATACATAAACATTTTTCATGCTCCGTATGCACGATACTGCTTCACTCAAAGTTCCGCTAATGTTTCATTTATGAAAATCACGGATCTATTTAGAAGTAGTTTAGAGTGAAGGGTTCTTTCATGTGGTGGTTTTCATTCAAAATTTCGGTGGAATTCAAGTATAGGGAATGTGCATCAAAGATGTACATAATGGCAAACAATCAGCTGAGTGTTTGGTGATGACTGATGCCAAATGAAGCTAATGTTGTGGTTTTGCTTCACGCTACTTCCTCTTTTTCTGAAGGAATGATCGCTCTGTGATTGAAAGAACCAAATAGGGCCCATCCTTCAATAAAAGGAGGGAATCTATGATTTCCAGTCCAGGACGCCACAAAATGGTCGGTATTGATCAGAGGAACGATATAAACAGTATCAGTAGAGATCCTTTCACATAACGCAGTCACTGGGCATTTTGCAGTCCTCACTGAGTCTATGTGACTTATTATTATTAAAGTATTATTTAGCGGACTGACACACTAAACGACACCCAAACAGACATACAAAGTTTGCGCTTCATATGTATTTGGTTGTAATATAAGTTCGTAAAGTTTTGCATTAGAGTTATTTTACAACGACTTGTTTTGTTTTTTAGCAAAGTGTATATATTCACTCAGAAGAGCTCTTTCTCCTCTACAAAACTATCTTACTTGTTTTTTTGAACAATTTAATTGTTCGTCTTTTTTCTGATTTAGAAATGGAATGTCCAGGAGGAGGAAAATCAGCATTTTCGACATCTGCTTTTCTTTGCTTTTCATCGAGGTCCAAAAAGGTCATCGGGACATATGCAGTGTGTAGGGGGGAGGTATCTTGGGTGTGCCTACTTCACGAAAATGGTTCGCAAACTTTAAAAAGCTCAGATACATACTCTTCGTCGAACTCTGTAGAAGGCGTGTCTTCAAGGTCAAAGTCGCTATTTTCAAACTTTGCGAAACATTTTTGTGCGGTAGACACCACACCCTCCTTGTTGACAGTGGCGTTTCGTTCGAGCAGTTTCCCAGTGCATCATGCCTACTCAGTCCCACCAAACGCAGATCATGACCTTTTTTGGGTGAAGATCTTGCTTGACTCTCGGCTTCGGCGCCTTTCCTAGGGCCACCCACACCTTTCAGTAGACAGACCTGAGACACCTTCCCCGTACACACTGCATATGTCCCGAGCGGCTTCGGTTGCTTTTTGACCTCCATTAAAAGCAAAGAAAAGAGGAAAGGCTGATGTCGGAAATGCTGATTTTTTCCTCCTGGATATTCCATTTCTGCGCCAGAAAAAGACGAAAAATCAGGTTATCCAAAAAACAAGTCAAACAGTTTTGTAGAGGAGAAAGAGCTATTTCGAATGAATGTATACACTTTGCGGAAAAACAAATTAAATCGTTGTAAAATAACTCTAACGTAAACTCTACGAACTTATGTTACAACCCAATACAGGGATATAATGACCCGAATGTCTACCCATAGCCAGTATAGTACTTCTTGAGAGTTCGAATCCGACCACTTCACTGGCGAAACCGCTGGTCAGCCGATTGCGATATCCTGAGGTCTTCTGATATATTGCGCATAGAAGTGAGTAGTAGCCTTTTGTAGCATTTACGGAAGCATCCAGAAAATCCCGCTAGAGACCTAGACTATCGTGAAATTTTTGACAGTTTTCTCCCGCAAAACGTCTGTGTAGTAAGTACTTCTTATGAGTCATCGCTCCCATACAACTGCAAATTTCTGAAAACAATATTACCTTTGAGAACAAAGAGCTGTGCCCTTCGGTTTGAATACGATTCCCAATGGAAGTGCAAGGTAACACTGCAAAAACTAAAGCCATGCGTCAAGCCTGACTTTATCCCTTCAATGAGCTCTCTCAGAGCGCTTTCACTTGCCTTCAACCATTCCCAGGTTCTACTGCCTTATGATATAATAGTTCTCTTCAGTCGATTTGCTTGCGAAGTAGTCGATCTCCTCATAAAAAGGTGAAAGGCTAAAGTGGCCGAGGTCGTTGGCCGAACCCAACGATTATTCGTACCATTACTACTTCCTGTGACAACATAGTATATCGCAATCTTATCATTTCAGAGGCAAATCCACAAGTGTGATATCAGGTGAAGAAGAGCCTCTAAGATGAATTCTTTGATAGTAATCGTGTATCAGCTATCTGCACACTTATGAATAGGATTACTGAGACAAAGGGTGCATTTATATCTCTTTCGGTTCTTTGCATAAGAATCCTCCGAAGAGGTGTCAAAAATAGATAATTACCTGTCAGAACTACTTCTGAACTCCTTTCATATCCAGAGATCTATTCAGTAAGTCGAGGTAACTGTTGCAATCAAGCGAGTATGATCTGAAAGGGTCCTGGTCGAAATGTACAATGGGATCACACTGAGGAATTTGACTCGAGAAACTGCTTAGCAAAAGATGCACTCTTTTAGGCTGATGATGAAGCTGGGAATTCGAGTTATGGAAAATCACAAGAAACAACTTTTGTGTAATATCTTTCGAATTTGACGTAAATTTGCAGATGTTGTTGTCTATTCCGAACCGATCAGAAAATGAAGGTTGTCAAAAGGTCATGATTATGACCTGAAAATATTTACTCGAATTGATGAGAATCCATACATAACTATATCGCCATACTGGCAACCATCAGAAAACATGTCCCGGTATCTAGTAAGCAATCCGAGAAATTCAGTAACGTAAGGTAACGTAAGTATTTTAAGAATTTTCGTGGTCCAGCACAGTGGGCTCTGGCAAAGAAGTTGCGGATGAATGAAGATGATTTTGTAAAAAAGGAAGGTTACATGGGGAAGGAAAGGTATAAACAGGTTATTTATACCGTACTTTCCCCATGTATCTTTATCCATCTTTCAAAATTATCTTCATTCGTCCGAAAGACTTCGGGCGCAATTCTTTGGAAGGGAATTCTCTGCATAATACCCTTACTTGCCAAAGTAAGTTCTTTCTTTTACTAAATGACTAAATGACTTTACTGTGAAGCTATTTATCCACGAGAAAACGTCATCACGCAGACGAGCAAGCGTGGTTTTTCTTTCTAAAGAACTACATCCAAAATCCACCAACTAGTAAAATTTTTCGTATCTGACTTTTTGTTAATACCCTTGGTTATACAATTTACATTTTTCTATAAATGAAGCTTGCAGTTTTTTGGACAAGTTTGTTTGTGGCCGCAGGGGATTTCATATGAAAAAAGGTTTTTTGTCGCTTTTTCAATTTTGGGATGTTGTTTGCTTTGCTTGGTGAATCATGAATAATCCATTCCATTAATTGATGTCCGCTTTTCGAAAAATAGCCACAACACCTTTATTTTTTTCATACTGAGAGATTAATCGGTTTGCAATTGTCTAGTAGACACTGATGAATGTAGATATAATCGAGTTGTTTATGGGATAACGCTTCTGCTCATCATCTTGGCACATCCCATCCCATTCAGCTCTGTAAAATGTATCCAGTTACTGGTTAGAAGTTGGTATTTAACATCATGGCCTCATTCAAGCACGAAACTTGATAGCTTTCTGCAGTTTCAAATGTGCTCTCAGCGACCTCATTTGGCTTTGAGTGACGTGATGAGATATTGAATAGGTCGTATTTGTGGCAAGCACACGTATATTACCACTTTCATTCTCCTCACCCTCCTTATTGAATTGCTTCTATTGCCGAAGAAAATGCAAGAGGGTTGGAATAGGCATGTCCCTAGTAGCAACCCTCTGGCAACATTGAAGGCAAATTGGACAGAGGACATTCTCTCTCTCGTAAAGGCAACAGCTTCACTGCCTAACCTACTAGGTAATCCAGTAAGTAAATACTTCACGGTGACGGGGTCCAAAAGTCCGAAGACCACCAAGTTTACATTAAAGTAGCAAGTCGGAACAAGTCTTGTCATACGAATCCCCCCCATCACAATGAAGCAGAGGCGGGCCTTGTCAGCTTCACCCTTAGGCCCGTCGTAATCAACTCACCACAACTTCACCAAGCCAAGTCTGCAAACTTATCCAGCCAGTTATTCCGTTTTTTGGAAGAGTAATGGAATCGAAATGTCATACACATGGCGAAGATTCTACAACAAACTTTTATTTACTATCTTGAAGCTTTACTCAGTATTATGAAGTGTTAGTGTTGAATAATGAAGTGTTTTTCACACACTTTTTATTTATCCATAGCCTAAGGGTACTCACTATTTACATGCCTCAAATGTATGGGCGAGTTCTAAGAAAAAGAATTGCAAGAAAAAGTAGTCTGAAGGGCATAATGTGCTGGCATTTTTATAAAAAATATCTTTACAACTGCTAGTATCATCCATTTACCGTACTGTAGCAGTTCTCCCTGTGTACTGTCCAAGTTTCAAAGACTTGCATTCTCATAAGCAAAAATTCAGTTCAAAATTACTTTCGTTTTTGAGTTCTAATTAATGTAGGCCATCCCGTTGCAAAGGGACACCGCCATTGTCTCTAAAATAGGGCAACTTATAGGTTTTTGGTGAGAAGATGTCCGATTGGAAGGCTCACTTTGTTCCTACAGTTGCGATTCCATTTTGGAAACAGTTTGACAAGTCCCTTTTATCGAGAAATTTGTTATTTTAATGGCTAATTTATTTATTTGTTTTGTTTACTGAACCAAGAAATTTGGAGAAATGGGAAAACTGCAAGAGAAATCGAAGCTCAGGTGCACATAATCGTAGCTGAGCCCTGAGACTTCAGAATGTACATCATCCGAAGTTCGTTCGTAGTTTGTATTCCTAATTTTTTTCTGAATTGTTTTATTTATTTCTTTAGCTTTACATGTCAAGCGTATGTAACTGAGCACCACAAACAAAAAAATTAAAGTTTTTTCTTACGCTCCAAGCATTATTGATGTTTCATTGACTCATGTTCATTAACTTCATTATGTTTGAACATATGTATATGCAGGTAGTAGTTTACTTCTCACCACTTGACAAGCTGTAATAGTAGAGTACGAAATTCTGTTTACGTAGATTACTTTATATTTACTCTATCATATTTTTCAGAAGACGAAAATTTAATACCGGAGATGTGCGCCATCAGAGTGTAGCCTTTGTTGCCAGTAATCGAGTATCTTCTCTGTTCCCATCCTCGGAATGGGAACTTTGAAACCTAAGGATGTTTTCGCTAGTTCCCAGACCTTTTTAAACGCTTGTCCATCGAGGAAGTGTGAAGGTGGCCAAAGAGTCAATAGCCGGAATGAGTAATGTTCAGGCCGTAGGGAACTGATGGGAGGACCTGTCAGCCACACTCTCCTTTTTTGTGTTTGAAGCCATGCCGAAACATTCTTTTAAAAATTATGATTCAATAGAAGTTTGATTGACTCAACCCTGTCTTCTGGTAGAGTTAATCTTCAAAATTCAGAGGGAACCAAACGAAAACCTTCGAAATGTAGACGTGTCCATCTAGCGAAAGCGCATCATCGCTATCACAATCTCGTTAGTTTATCCTGCCGCCTTCGATTCCCTTGGGTAGACATAGTAGGCTCCGCTACACATGGTCCAAAGATTAACTAACAGATCAACACCTGTTCAGACCTATCAGGTTTTTTCATCAGCGAAACGAACAATCATCATGCCCCATGATCAGATGACTTTCTTCCGTTCGTCTTCTACCGATCAGCGTCCCACAGGTCCTGGAAGATGTACTGGCCAAATACCCATTCAAATATCCCAATTATTTTGGAAGAAGGTCATTAGCGTTGGCGTATCTCAAAGAAGGTCTCATCAGAGCCGAAAATTTTATACTTTATTGTTTTCCTATCACTGCATCGAATCCTTCGAATCTCATGTTTGAATGGTAAACAAACAAGCAGCTATTCGAATCGCACCTAATAGAGAGTTAGCCGAAAAGAGACGCAAGTTTTCGCCCGAGGCTAAGGGATTTCCTATATTTACCCTAGCAGCGCCCAGTTTGGGGTAGCTCATGACAGCTGATGATTTCTGCTTGATACAACGCACTACTGGATTTTCCTCGTTTTTTCCTATAGGGACCTTAGAACCTATCTGGGCAGAACTCACTGGGAGGCAATGTGTCTTCTCAGAGAGGTGGAGTGCATGGGGTACATTATGCCCGAGGTGCATGGGACTACTTTATTGGGATATAGAGCCGGATTAGCCTGCACTCTTTTGAGAAACGTATCTTGAACTACAATAAAGTAGTCTTTTGTCATTACTTAAGTAGTCTAAAAAGTAAAGTAGCTTCCCTGTTGCAATGGTCTCTGCCGGGTATAGTTATTGTATGTCCATTCTGCACTTTCATTGAACCTTCCCTTTTTTCCTACCTACCCTCTGAGTAACGTATATGCAGCTCATTGATTCCCATTTTCGTAAGATCATCTGTATCTGATGTTTACGTGTTGTTCCTACCAACATCCGTTGCTTTGGATGTTGCATCTTTGTCAGTTGAGCAGATCCTGCACACAACAACATGGCCATACTAATTTGTTATTGTTATACAGAGATCTCTTTTTCGGTTGTGCCTTCATACCACATGCATCCATCCATACATTCAGCTCTGTCTGTTTCCAGATGGAATCGAAAGATTTCTACTTGGATACACAGAAACTACGATTGAACGACCTTTCACTTTCTCCAGCTCAAATAAGACGAGCAGGTAGTCCCCAAGAAAACGACGGTTGTGATACTCTCTCTTTGACAGCTGATGAAGCCGTCTTTCTTCAGGCATCATGGCAAAGGTAATTCGTCCAACACTCTCGTCCTCTTGATCATTTACTTTGCAAGTGATGACTTTTAATTCAGTAATTTTATTTACTTTTCAACAGGGCTATAGCAACAACTGATGTTGGAGCAGAGCTGGTCATCAGACTTCTGAACGACAAACGATCGCTGTTCAAGTCTTTACTCGAAAGTCATACTGGTCATATCGATATCAAGAAGTTTACTGTTGATGTTGTCAACCGAGATTTGAAGCGAGCTAAAGAAGTTGGACAAGGAGTTGTACGATTCTTCACGAAGGTAAAACTTTCACCTTCCCAGAAAAACAATTAATTTTCGGTCATAAGTTCGTCAAGCACAAAAGCTGCACCACTGGTGGTTAAAGAACTAGCAGCTGATATGAGATAATTAGCTTTCCCTAGAACTCTTTGGT
Source organism: Haemonchus contortus (assembly GCA_000469685.2). NCBI lineage: Eukaryota > Metazoa > Nematoda > Chromadorea > Rhabditida > Trichostrongylidae > Haemonchus > Haemonchus contortus. Next base: position 37,294,723 of record LS997567.1, on the reverse strand, counting down.
GCAGCTGAAATGTGGATTTAACCTGAGCTTTGGTTGGGAAGGCAGTGCAAAAGTTAACAAGTTAGCCCTTCTAATTGCTGTGGTACCATTAATCTTCATAGAAGAATGGAGTGCATATGACATAGGGGACCATCGACCACCCGGGTGTCCGCGACACCTCTTGTCAAAGCTGCAGATGCAGAGAAATCCCAAATGTGTATAGTTCCTAGGATTATTGTGACTCTTTTCCCCATCGTTGTTTTGAAGAGAAAGGCGTGTCAAAAAGTAGGTTTAAAAAGTTTTTCCAACAAATACATGACTTAACTATGGTACCGGGTACACCCAAACAGCTGATTTTGCCATCATTCTTGGAAATACTTATTATTCTGCTGATATTTAGCTAAAATATTCACTATATTCAGTTGGCCAGATCGGAAAGGTAAGTGAACTCGCTTATATCCATGTTTTTACGATTAACTATACTTATTTTTGCTTATATTGCGTTGTATTATGAATTTCACGCAAAATTGCAATGCATGTTCTTCATCAGGGGTCAGTTATGTGTTCTTGTACAATGTTAAGAACACTCTCTGACTTTCTTTTAAAGAATTATGCTTAATTGCAACATACTGTTGGCTTGTCAACCCCGTTCTTTCCCGCTCCCCCTTAAAATGTGAGTGTGGTGAGTTTCTTTTTAATAATTTCATGTGTCACTCTTTTTGTTTCAAACTTCTTCACCTATATGTTCGTAGATGTTGCTTTGTATAATGTTATTATCATGCATTCAATATGTTTTGCTCAGGAAACGTTATTAATACATTGATATTGCATGAGTAACCAGCATAACTCAACCCTTTTAAGAAACTATTTATTCGAAAAACAGTTATAACTGGCAATAACAAAAAAATAACTACACCAACAATTAATACTGTTGAAAACTATAAACAAATACGACAACAACATTAGGAACCCTATTACATTGAGATTGGAGAGAATGAGCCACAATATCAAATGGTAAAGAATGGATGTTGTCAACATACACCAAGGGAATGCCTCTAACAAAGTACAATAACATGTCATTGATAAAGTTAATATTCGAAAGGAACTCACCGCGACAGCATTTTGGTAACATACACCGGCGAAATCCACCTTCTAATTAGTTAACTTGAACTTAACATATTGAATGCATTATAATAACATTATACAAAGTTATATCTACGAACACATAGGTGAAGAAGTTTGAAACAAAAAGAGTAACACATGAAATTATTAAAAAAAAACTCACCACACTCACATTTCCAGAGGGAAGAGGGAAAGAACGGGGTTGACAAGCCAACAGTATGTTGCAATTAAGCATAATTCTTCAAAAGAAAGTCAGAGAGTGATCTTAACATTGTACAAGAACACATAACTGACCCCTAAGGAAGAACATGCATTCCATTTTTAAAAAAATGGGAAATCCTTGCGTGAAATTCATAATACAACGCAATATAAGCAAAAACAAGTATATTTAATCGTAAAAACATGGATATAAGCAAGTTCACTTACCTTTCCGATCTGGCGAATCGAATACACAGAAGAATTCGAGCATACAAATCCAAAAGGAACTCATCGCGCGTGAATTTCAAAGTTAAGTGGGGGTTTGACATGCAATATCGATGTGTAATGAAACAAAGCACATTTAATCAAATCATTAAAAGGTTCCTATCATACAACATGAACGTATAAATGTATTCTTAACATTGAATAGAAAGAAAAGATTAATTAATTGTCCAAACAATGAAAGAAATAACTCACCCCGTCTGCATTTCAGCGATAGCTGCTGGTTCCACGTGCAATATTTATCTACAATGAAACAAAATGATTCAAAACAAAGTTAAACACTGTCATTAACAAAATACTAGACTGCTTCTACGTATTAAATGTTACGATGGAGTGAAAAATAAAAAAACAACAGAGTAAACAATGAAACATTATTCACCACGCTTACTTTTCTTGAATTTCACGCGCTAAATAAACATAAAAATCAACATACGTTCGCAAAACACATAAACATTATGATATATACATTAAACATAACTATATCCACAAAAATATAGCTAAATTAGTTTATAAGAAAAAGAGTAATATATGAAATTTTATAAATTAAACTCACCGCACTGCCATTTTCAAGGGTTTCCATGCTGATTGTGGGCCCGCACTGCATATATTTCTTCAAACCAAAGTCAAAGAGTGTTCTTAGCATTGTACAAGAACACATCGATGACTCCGTTTGAAGAACATGCAATATAATAGGGGTACCATTAATATAAAACTTATTATACATCGAAATGAACGGAGTTTCTGAAATAAAAAAACATTTGCATGCAATAATCTACACAAAATATGTTAATATCTTCAATAAACTTACGAGAATAGTTAAAGAATACTACCGTGAAAAACTCATAACAAAAAAATCAAACAATACGCGAATGAAAAAAAAACAATTTTAATTGTCATAAGTTTACTGGAACAATGCAAAAAACATTTATTCCTATTGAAATACATGAATTACTTACCTCATCCATTCGACGACGGCAGGCAGAGAATATTTAGAAGATAATAGCGCAGAATAATAGCAGAATACTAGAAACAACAGCCGAATAGTAGCTTCTGTACGAGGCGGTCGACCAGCTGACCATTCCTGGCAATTTGCCAATCAGCGTATCGATTTCCCACCAACTTCGCTCCAATGCGAAAGCGGTGAAAGAAAATTCGAACGCGTAGTCAGCCTAGCGAGGGGCGGAGCCCTGACGTCCCCCAATGTTCCTGCCCTAATTGTGCCCTATTCTAACGAATTTCGACCTCATTCCTGCACAATTGGTATCAGAGGGGGCTTCGAATTCAAATCGGATTCAAACTATATGCAAATCTCCGGAACCACCTTTTCCTGACCTGTGCCTTTAAGTTCTCATAAGACATCAACAATGCTCAGCAATAATGTGGGCAATGGAGTGTGGGTGGGTAAGTAACAGTAGAACCATGCCAAAATAATAACCGCGTATCGATCGATTTGTATGGAGGATTGCAATAACGAGGCAACTAGTACGCGACGGCCGCGTGCGGCGAATCGATTGCACGGATTTGCTTCAATTGCCCGTCCACTTCACCGCTCCACTATTTCAGTTTCAAAGAATCTCAGGATGCAATAAAGCTGCAAATTGCAAACCCCGTCTTTACATTTTGAGTCCAAACAAAGAGTTTTTTGGAAAAGAAATTGTTTCGTTGTCCGCAGGAACGGTAAACAAAAGGATAATGCTTGTGAAAAGCATGAAATAAGATAAACCTTGCTATTAAAGGTCAATGGATTCGTGGGTAATAAAGCTGACGTTAATTAACCACTTTTTTGGTATGCACCCCTGCACATTCGACTTTCCAGAATTGTAATGGCATTTTGAATGCGTTATGGCCTATACAATAAGTTGCGGCAGCGTTTATTCATCCCTGGCGAGGCAGAAGGATGGGAGGCTTCGTTGGCCCGGGCGAGTATCGATTCGTGGAATGAACCCCAGACTTTGCATGTATGATAGTGTGTGCGCCAAATGCCACTACACCACCACCGCTATTTCCATGGCGATACAGTACTACTGTATCAGAATTGAGCATTCCGTCATTAAGAACAGTTGTGGAGTATTGTAGTTGTCACTTTCACTGGAATATAAGAGTATATCAGTGCCTTCTCAGACGAGTATCACGATAATGAGGAGCAGTGGGGTGATTTACGCCAAGTAGTACATCCTCAGTATATCCTAGTGAACTTGCTTTTTTGACCACGAAAGTATTGCGTTTTTTATTTATATAATTGACAGTATTGTGACATTGTATTTACGTGTACCTACACGAGTAACTACTGTCTCAAGTCCTTTTGATCCCTGCGGAAGCCCAGCACTTTTTGATTTTGAGCTTGTGAAATGGTGAGCACCTTAGACTGCGACCTTACTATGTAGTAAAGTTAGAGCAGTGCTCATTTGGTGGATGAATCCAATCCTTTATTGCGAGTAGGAGAACACCTAGAGGAACTCCTTACTCTCGCTATAGGAATTCTCCTATTTTAGTCTCATACTACTCTACTGAGGATGCCATGCAGAATTGTTTTGGCGGGCAAATGCCTCTATTTTGAGCTATCCTAATAAGTTTGGATTTGCTCATTGTTTATGATCATTTCACGTGTAAACATGAAATTGGCAAGAGGCTGTTCGGAACGATTTTCTCTGAAAAAAACAACAAACAGGGTAGGTCAATAATTCTTTCTATTTTGTCATATTTTTTTAGCACTTTATTTTCCTTTTGATGACGGCAGAGTCCAAGTACAACTTGTTGTTGATGTGATTTTCATGAGGAGGGCAGTTAGGAGGCTGCTCTTGTAGTTCAAGAATGTTTTGAAACAAAGGAGTCAATTTAGAATGCAAATAAATATGCATAGATAGCGTAGGTGTTGAGGGGCAGTTTCGCCATTGTTATGCGTTTTATCGCCTACACAAAGATTAATTATTTATCGTTTACAGGGCTTAATGTGACGTATTATACTAGGAAATTATCAGGAAGTAGCACGTAACTAAACATCTGGCATGTAAACAAGAAATAGCTTAGTTGTTGCGTTGCTAAGTACAACATGGAAGAACATCATTGTTGGCCAGCAATCGATTCCTATTCAGTATAAGTACAATGGATACTTCATAATACTTCGTGATATTCGGTGCTGCTCCCTTTCTGAAAGCAGTTTCCTGGATATTACATGCAATATAAACTTCTGATAATCTACTTGTTATCCATGACGGAATCCGAACCAGGAGAGGAAATGGAAATTCGTTTACACCGCAGTAAATGCAACTAAAAATGTTTTTCATGAATTGTTTTTCATTTTCATTTTCATGTTTGATATCAGCTGAATTGAACATTAGCAACGTCATAAAAAACCCTACTGAGACAGTAAACTTCAGTCTCAAGCCCTACGTATGGTTAAATAATTGGAAAAACTAAACTGCGGTGAAAAAAGTTATGAGTACAGGCCACTCATTCACAATTTGGCCTTCTGATAAAGTCAGTAAAAAAAAGTTTTTATCGAGTAATATGCAAGTTTCTGTAACCACATGAGATTTTAAAAAAGCTGTTTCTCAGCCATCATATCATTCTCGTACTTTTTCAGGCACTAGACTGTTTGGGTGAGCCAGATGCATCGGAGAAAATTCGCCAAATGAGTTTCGATCTCGGTGTTCTTCACTATCGGATGCGGGTGTGGTTCCAGGCCGAAAATTGGTTATGTGTCAAAAACAGCCTTCTCACTGTTATTTTGGACATCAATCCTATTAGAGGTACTCATTTGATAATTGTTTACTTGGCGCGAATCTGAAAATTCAGCTTGGCTTGCAGTCATTAACGTGAGGACCAACCCACTGAAGTACTGCAGATGTATAGTAATATTACAATAATACAGAATTAAAGTAGTAAAAGAATATAACAAAAATAATGGTGTAATGTTAATGTGATCTACTACAGTAATGTATAACGGAGAAAGGATAAAGCCTTTTGACGTAAATCCGTCTGAGGGGTGCGCCCCACACTCGATTTTCTTCCAGTATCGTAGTGGCGTATAAAGGCCCTTTTGCCTATACAATGACTTGCGGTGGCCAACTGACGTACAAGTCAGTGCTTTTATCCTCCCAGACGAGTCTGGTACCAATCAGCCGACCTCTAGGGATAAGAAGATCTCGCCACTATGGAGTGCAGCATTATAGCATGTCAGTGTTTATTACATCACAAAAATCCGTGGCAAAGGGACGGGCTTTTTCGATGTTTATCATTTACTTGTTGGAATGCGCCCACACAATCAAGGCCCATTCAGAATCGTGGCGGCAATTGACCCCTGCGTTTTCCGCCTAGGCAAGAGATCGCGGGGCAACTGCGAAGAATTAATGCTTCGAATGACACTGAATAGTCTGGTACCAACTAGCTATTCCTGAAAAAATGGAAGGCTTGATCACCTTCTGCGGGTGTTGGCCGTTATTCGATCCCTGGACCGTACATGTGGCGCGCCCACTGGCCTTACTTCACCCCTACTGTCGATGTAATTATGTGGTTAACACGAATCTTCAGCTATCTCTATGAAATCGGCAATAAATTTCAACTATTTCTTACCGCTACCATCACACATTACCGTAGCTATGGCGGAAGCAGTTTATACTCAGAACATAATGCAATTTCAGTTCATGGTCTGCGGTTAGGGCTATATTCTCTGTGTTCTGGTCCGACTGATGTCGCAATACTGGAGCCGATGGCACAGCGGCGCACATGGACCAAAGTATTGCAGTTCGTTATACGGAACATGAAACGAGGATTTTTATCGGTGAGTGCCTTGAATGGATGCTCAAAAGTAATCAGAGCAATATCAGAATGTGAGAGTTCTCTGCCGAGACCAAACCAGTTGTTCCCAATTGTATATGAGAAGTGGGAGTATGTATTGTCGTAAAACCAATCTGTAAACAATAAGTTTGAAGTTAGGCGGCAGAGGAGCCTGAAAGACTTGGACATCTTAAGGGTTTTTATGACCATGCTAAACTTGTTCTGATTCTAGCTCAAATCAGAATTAGGTATTGTTCTTCGAGCTCTCTCCGAGTCTTTGAGTAGCAGTTAGGATATCTGGAATGCTACCGTGAAGGGCCCTGTCCAGTTTTTTTTTCGGAATCAAAGCAGGAGTGACAGCATTTTCGAGAACCAAAAGCTTCTCAGCTCGCTAGCATATCGGTCAGAGGTTAACTCGACACATGTGCTCTCACTACCACTGATAGAGGATCGTGAGATGAAGTGAAAATGGAAACTTCCCGATTTTGAACTAAGTCTCCTTCACGTTCGGTGATCCTCGAGGCAGTGGGCATAACAGGCTTCTGACTCCCTTTCAATCTCATTGCTATTTGTTACTCCGCTATTCAACTCTGTGCACAATCTTGCCATAACATGAAGCCCGACTTTTGTTCTTTTACAATAGTGAAACTCGTTATGAGTACTTACAGGTAGACGCAGGTATGCTTGCAACAAACAGAACAGGGGTTTCATAAGGTGTACATTGTCCAGAGATCAGTAAATTTTGGAACGAGAATCTAGCCAACGATGAATTACACTTAAACGGGAATAATAATTTCGAATGAACACCACTACTGAGGTACTAAAAACGTGCGGAACTGATTCCTAGTAATATTTGCTGATGCTTTACTTTCTCACCTCCTGATTTGCCTTTTATCCATTCAGCAATTCCTCCATTTTTGGTGATTTTCAGTAAATATACTGTTATTTGTCATTGAGTAATACGCTAGTTCCTTACGACTTGTAGAAGTCTTCGGAAGTAAATGACTTTCTTTACGTGTTGCCAGCTCCTTCCAATATAGGATTTGTCGTGTCCGCCAGACACACCATAAATGAGTAAATTAAAAAATAAGTAACATCGATTAGATAATTTCTGTTCAGGAAGCACTGAAAACCGATCGGAACTCAGATGCCGGCTCTCCGTCACCGTCTAGCACGTAGTCCTTTACATTTTTCATATACAACTAACCCTTTCGATAGCATTTTTGTGATGTACTCATTTATTAGTGACTCGATTAGGCACTTTTGTTCCTCCGCTTCATGTCCTTTACGTCCACTTTGAATTGTAACAATTGACCCGAAGGCTCCATGTCAACGTTAGGACCAGTACTGGGAAGGTGTGAGCCATGCTACGCGATCAAACTCAAATTTGTTGACTCGTTCATTCTACCTAGTCTATCTACTTCTTTTTCAATTTTGCGAAAATTTATGCTTCAGTGTAATGATGTTGACTGCCTGACATCTGAATGGTATATTAGAAAATCTAGGTCTACCTCGACCCTACTTTAAAAGCTAGTGCTTTGTAGGGTGACTTGGTGCTGAGGTGGAGCACCTTTTCACGAGCTTTATAAACCAAAATTCAAACCATATCCAATTGGCAGTAACTGTTGCTTACTCGGTATGTGCCGGAAACCGCGCAAACCTTTTGTGGTGTTACTATAAAGGCATGCATTAAGGGGACCTTTTTCTGTATCCTTAGGACCTCTTTTATTTCTACGATAACTTCGCAACTGAATCATTTGGGCATCGAAAACCCTTGAGTATGATTAATTTTCTGGTGAAATTATGAAAAGCCAACACTAAGCTTTGTTGTTTCGTCATTTGTCTGAATATGATGTTTACCTTACAAGCGCCCTTTTTATTTGTTTGTGATATTTCATCATGTTTTTTGTATATACAAATAAGCAAGTCTCACCACAACTGCTTCAGTTCTTTGTTCTCATGTAGCTCACAAATGTCCGTGAGCGACGTACTACTAGCATACTGCTAGTGTACAAGTAATACACTAGAAGGACACAGTATACAATTTAGTCAATACAAGTTGAAATTGTTAGGAACTGGTTAATCGACCATTATAAATTAAATATACAAAATAGAGTAAAGTTAAAATCGAATTCGCATTGCTCTTGAGAAATGAGCCTTGTCTACAAGAGTAATAATGGTGAGGACTTGAAGAGGGTTGATTTCTGGGCTTGAGAATGGTAAGGGTTACATTTACTGTAAACATTAGAAGTTAAGTACTCGACGACTCAACGACTCTGGCAATCTATGGTTACTGCAGAGTAACAGCTATTGCATAAATCACGATTGCAGTCTGGAATGGTGTCCGTGGAAGTTGCCTCGGCTTAAGAGCTCATAATTCAAACTCAGTTTATGAAGCTTTACCTCGTAATCTCTCAGTTACAGCAGCACCCTTCAGTTGAAGATCATTTGTTCATAGTGATGAACGAATGACATGATGCAAAAACTTTACTTCAGTAAACATAAATCTTCTATTAATGAAAACCCTCAACTGAATCTCGATCCAGTTGAGCAATACTGTACACATATTGTGAAATGACTGATAAGTCAACACTGAAAAGATGGTAATGATAATGATACTTCGAGATACGTCATTTTTCTGAAGCACAACTACTATAGCCGTGCAGTAGAATCTGTCCTATCATTTTCACAGAGTGGAACTGTGAGATGATTGATAATAGTCAGGCACTTCTTCTGTCTCCCTCCTGGTCGGTCACCTTAAACAAATAAATAATCAAATAAAAAGAAAGTAACAGAAATTTTTTGGATTTCTGATTTACAAGATTTGGAAAAACAGCCGACTTGCGTAACCAATGAGAACTCAAATGAAGATCCGTCTAATTCACGGTCAAATAGATATGGCTTTGACTAGCTCATTATTTCTAACCTCTGAGTTAACTTAGTAATGGCCTCTATTCAGAAGACGAGTGAGGGTTATAGTAAGCTAGTAGGGCTTGCAACTAGAGATAGGATACCGGACAGGGCCAAGCAATATCAGTTATCGAGAGGTCAATTTCAGGGACGAAGTCTCAGCACTTCACTACGAAAAAATGAAGGATGAAGGATAAAAACTCAATCAATCATCTCTAATCAATCTTATCTGATTGTGAGAGATGCGCCCCGCATTCGACTTCCAGAATCGTAGTGGCGTATTGAATGCGTATGCGGCCTGTACAATGACTTGCGGTGGCCAGCCGATAAACAAGTCAGTGCTTTTATCCTCCCACACGCGTTTGGTACCAATTAATCGACCTCGGAGAGATGAAAGGCTTGGTAAGCCTGGGCGGAACTCGTCACCATGAGCGTCTTGAGTGCTCTATTTGCCACTACACCATCTCTGCCCATCAAAAATGAAAGAATGGAAATAGTGACTTCAACGATTGAAAGGGGCGGGGGAGGGGGTTGTTGGGCATGGTATAGCTGAGCGTGCATGGGCAAGGCTGTTGTAGCCATGAAGTTGGGGGAGCGCCTTAAATAGGGCTATATTTTTGGGGCAAATCGCTTAATCTTTAAGACGAACTTCAAGGCTGTAACGGAATCGAGGCAACGTCAAAGCAAATTACTGTAGATCGTGAAGGTGATACATACTCATTACCATATATAGAAGTCATCATTACGAAACCAGACAGCGGGCGCTACATGTTCTTTTTCTCAGATTTTTCTCCCGAATGGGAAGTTTTCAGGAGGTTAAACCCCTCGATAAGCACTTATGAGAACTCAGTACTCGAGCTACCACGTTTAAAGTCTATAGTCGTTCCAATTCTACAGTTGTTACTGTTACAACTCCGCTAAAGAATTACACTACCTCTCTTGTTAATATGAATGACACAAAAATGTAGTCCGCTGACTTACCAGTGACCAGAATCCCTTTCATTCGCGTTTCACACATTTCACCGATTGTCTGACACTCTCTCGTCCCTAAAAAATAAAGTAATATATAAAGTGGATCGAAAAGTTTCGGATTTCTGATGCTCCTCAGTTTGAAGCCTCAACTAATCTACCCACCATTGGAGTCCGTGGGGCTATACTTTGTCGGGAGGTTGTTGTCAGCCAAAGATTCCCCACTACAGAAATCTCTATTCTGTAAGCCAATCGCTGACATATTACATGATACCATGCTAAAAAAGGACGAATTTGAGAGTTTGAACAGGCCCGTGCAGCAAACGTGCTTGGAGGAAGTTGGTTAGTCGGTAACATACCTTCCACTCCGTCGTGATGCCAAAAAATCGGCCACTCGAGGAAATCGCCATAAAACGCTTCTCAGACAAATGCAGTTCAATAGGAATGCTCGAGTATATTCACTGCTTGCCATACAAAATACATAGAAATTCAAACAATGATTAACAACTTCGAGAAGATTGGCGATATTACGGTAGAGCTGAAATACTAAAGATAAGCTGTTTCACACAACTTAACACGAAGCCTAAGATTTGGAAAACGGATTGTTTTCCTTCCCATTGCTGATTTTTAGACTTGCAAACAGATCTTTCTTGAAGGGTTTTTTATGCTTTCTATGTGAAGCTCGAAGCTAGATAGATAGCAGTGAAGAAAAATAGGAAATGTAATGGTTTGAAGCCATAAGCCATTTCATAAAATTAGTCGAAGTCGTCGAATTTTTGGAAGCCTCAAGATTACTCAGTGCAAAGTTCCCCTTCTAATTGTTATCTGAACGACCTAGGACAATTTTTTTATGAGTTTATGAGAGTGCATGCCTTCATGAGGAAAAGGGCTTAATGGCAATATTTCCGAAGGAGTAATTTAGGAGGGACAAGAGTTACTAGAAAATGAGGTCTTACCTGGAATCCGTACAAGTTATCCATAGCCTCATTTTGCAGAACCATAACAAGCATTTGAGGTAAATTACCGAGTATAAAAATTACACAGATCACAACCATAAGTACAGTGAGTTTTTTCTCGGAAAAGCTTCGAACCAAATTCGATTCTCTCCGTATACTGAAAACGACTTATCAAAACTTCAGAATAAGTCTCATATTTTTCCCATAAAATTAGTATGGCATGATCTGAGTCTGTGCGTGAGGTGAACAGATGAGGGGCCTGCTAACAGAAGCAAGAAAAGAAAAAACAGTCTGAGATTGCAAATTTTTTTTTGGAGAAAAACTGTCAGGGAGATAAGAAGTACAACACAACTACATAGATATTGGATTTGCTTAAGACATTAGTAAATCAAATTTCTATTGCCACGAACCTTGAGACGCTACTGTCAGGGCTGAAATTAGAATTGATCATTAGTTTCTCTGGTGAATTCGCATCACAAGGTTGCGAGCGTCGAACAAGACGACGTCGACGTATCTGAAAGGAAAGGATCAGCCGCTGCATACCAACCCTACAACTCTCACTCGAGACCCTATGGATCAGTTTTCATCGGTGACTAATCCATTATTCCAGATAGCTTGTGAGTAACAAACCTCCGATGAGTGAGCAAAATGGTAAAGTCTACTTATAAGCAACATTGGCAATGTCACAATAATTTCAACAATGGCGATGCAGAGATAGCTTTGTGGTATATGGAGCCCCTTCATTACTGTATTAATAGTATAAATACTGTAAAAATGCATCCGGTGTACCTTATTCAATTGCAGCTTACGAGCAATGACCACGTTAAGAAACGTCATCAAGGTGACAAAGAAGAATCGCAAACATTCTCGAATCATTTTGTAATAATTGAAAACCGTCCAATGTGGTTCCCTGAACTATGAACATTTAACAAACCAAAAAAATTCTTCTTCCAAATAAGTATTCTTAGTCTTTTATGATACGTTTAGATCGACGAATATACTTATTACGATGAATATCTCTCTTTGAGTTTCACTTTTTTCTGCTCAGAGATGTCTTCTCAAGTTGACTCCACATGTACAAGATGCCTTACCGTTAGTGATTGATGAAAGGAATAACAAGAGCAGGGGAAATCTTTATCGCTCAGTTTAATGAGATCGTGAGTCCCTATTTTTTCTGACTTCAAGAATTCGTACAACCTCGGGAAACAGGCAGTTGAATCGGTTTTGCACCCTTGATTCGCCGTACGTGGCAGTCGCGGACTAATTGCCTCGCTATTGCAGTTCTAGCGCTCTTCATGCAGCTCGATCGGTATGCGATTATTATTTTTTGCATAATTCTACTGTCACTTCTTTTTTCCTGTATTTCGCTCACTCGCTGGATCCTTCTGCTTCATTCCGTTACACTTTTCCCGCGCGACTTTGCTCTCTCCGCGAAGCGAATTTCCGATTCAACTGCAACACATCCGTACAACCTCATACCGTTAATTGAAAGCACCACTCAACTGTTAAGCCTTTGCCATGGTGAAACAAGCCCCCAGGCATTCTGATTCAGAGGTTATCTCAGAATCGCATGGCGTGTCCGACCACCATATAGCAAATGCGGCCCGGTGACGTGCGGCAGTCCAAGATGCCGCGCGACAATTAGCAAGAAATCGCCGTGCGCTGTGAGTGGCTCAGGAACTTAATATCTACTCATAAGGTATCGACCCTCGTTGGGGTAGTATTTCGAAATTGCGGGCTTCTTGGAACAATTCATAGATAGTGTTGATGTTAGAATGATCTTTCTCACTGCACTGTTCTTTACAAAGTGAAGTTGTTGCTGATTTCAAGGTTGTGAGTAACTTTGTAAAAAAGTGGTAAATATATGCAATGCATATAGATGCTATAACCACAACGGAATTCTTGACATTACCACGAGTACGTATTAACTTGCACCTGCAGAGTAATTCGATATTGTTGGCCATGTGATAAGATCCGTCATCGCTTAGCTTAATAGAATTCTGAAGCATCATAGGCAAATGGAGCACGGCTGCAAGACCAAGCATTGCCAGAATTTTCCTCCTGGCTAACTTCCTGGGGTTTGAAGCTGGTTGTAGATGTGGACGTGAAATCAGCAGACATCTAAAATGAAATGATTCAAGGAATACTCTCACATGGTTGATGTACCACTGAAAACTCTGATGAGTCTGGGGCCTAATAACCAAGCCCAGAAGACTAGTAGTTTCATAGTTCACGCAAACTTTGATCTGTACTTCAAAACAGTGAAGACGCCCTTACCCAAATGTGATTTTTGTACCCAAACGGCACGTCGTGTTTGAGCTCGTTCCTCGTGACGGGTAGAGGGCAGAAGGGGTGCAATTTCAATTTTCAGAAGATGATGACGATGACATCGCCACAGTGTAGCGGGCATTTGCCCGTGGGAAATCGGACACAAAGTTCCTCACCCCTTTTGGCATGTCTACAATGAAGTGGCCCCGGTGCTCAGGACAGAAGTATTATTAGAAGATGAGCAGCGGTCTGAAGTGACATGGAGGGCGAGGGGAATCGGTTGGCGGTACTTCCCCTGAATTCCCACGGCAAGCGGCAGCGGTTCCGCGGCGGCTACCGATCCTTCCACTGAAGATTCAAACCTTTCCCTATCGCGCGACTGCGGGCGATCGGGTGCGGCAAGTGCGACGCGATTTTAGGGGAGAAGATACCACTTCCCGAGCCAAGTAGTACCTAAGAGCTGCATGGAGCAAATGGGCTTAGAGCAATACACTTTCCACTACATTTGTTGAAAATACCCAAAAATACCCCATGCAAATATAAAAAATATGCGTGACTGGCTTTGTGAAAAAGCACTGATCCACTCGAGCGCAAAGAAGTGCACTCCTGTTGCAATATGTTTTTCGTCACGAGAACTACCCACCCATTTCTATAAGTTCAAGTCCAGAACCCCATTTGCATACATAATCCTGACTCCTGGAAGCTCGTTTGGTGCATCTTAACTCTTTCTGTTTTGTGGCGTCTATGAAAGACGCTAAGAATTTAGGGTACATATTGAATCCGAATGATGTAGTCTACCTTTCAACGGTGAGCATGAAAGCGCAGTAGAGCCCAGCAACGAGAAAGGTGTTTATGAATGCTGCCTCGATATACGTAGAATAAATCATCAGGAGATAATTCTTTGCTGCAGATTCGAGGATAAAATGTAGTAGAATGGCCGATAGTGAGATCTGAAGAAGAAACTGATTAAGTAATACATTCAGACACGTTTCAAGCGAGCCCCCAGTGCCGGGGCCCTTTTCAAGGTTCCGCTATCCCCAGGAATCAACCGAGCACTGTTGTAGTGTTAACGGTGGGGTACCATTGAAAAAAGACTTCATTAAATATCGGCCTTGTATATTGAATACTACTCTTACTACTTTTTACTATAGTGAAACTGTACAGTAGTAAAGGCTAGTAAAACGAAGGAACAACGAAGATTCGGAATTTACCACTGGAAACTCTGTTGAGGTGAGTAAAACATTGTCTTAAGGCCTGGAAACGGAAGGAATGAAATCAGCCAAACACAGAAAGCCAGTACCGACCGGTACTGTCACAGTACTCCCTAACTCGACTACCTCGACTGTGGGGCAGTTGAGAGGGTAGGGAAGTTTCCTTGGCGACTTAAATAATCTGTTACCAGCCTGCTAGAACTTCTTCTTCTTGTTACAAAAACAGGTACAAAAATTAATTCTATTTTTGGGATACACCCCGATTCAAATCCCACTCACAATCGTGGGACGCTTATGTATCTATACATTGGCCTGCGGTCTTCGGCCGATGAACAAGTCCATGCTTTTATCCTTTAGCGAAAATGGTACCAATTAGAGGAATGGAAAGCTCAGCTCGCTTAGGCGGATGTCGATCCGGAATCCGATTCCTGGACCATAGGTTTGGAAAAATGCCACCTACTACTGCACTACTTCCGCTCATGAGAAACGATATTAGTCAAGTCAAGAGAAGGTAAGTAGAGGAAAATTTATAAAAACTCACCAAATCGAAAAATGCTAACGCTCTTATATACATAAACGGTACCGTTTGCAGAGATGGACTTTGTAAAGTACGTAGATTTAAAATATTACCCATAACGCCTAACAAACAAAACATTATCTGGAAATAAATTGTAAGTAGGTAGCACCAACGCTTTCACTGAGACATTTAATGATTACAAAGTGTTCACCTGTAAAATAGTAAATGTACTTTTCATATAAGCCATTTGAAGCGCAAATTCCTCAGTAACATTGGAAAGCAAGGATTCAGGATTACAGAAAGCGTGCATATTCAAAAATACCTGAAAAATACGATTACAACAGTTAAACCAGTAAACATATTCAGGAATAAATACAGTGTGGACAATAAGGCTGTACAGTTCGATTGCCGTGGAATGTTGCCGTGACTCAACTGAGCGTCCATCACGCAGGAGAAACGTACATTATCTTACTCAGTTGGTAAGAAAAAGTAAAGAACGAAGGAATGCACAGCTTCCCTGTTCATACGAAAAAAAAAAAACACGATTAGATGACAAATACTATTTCAGGAGCGAACCTTTTGAACACTGTAAACATCAGTTCCACCTCATAGAAAGATGGGAAAGTACGGAAACGTTCACCTGCTACCTACTCTATTATATTTCATGCTATTGATATGATATGATAATGATGTTTATGATATTGATATAGATGGTATGATATGATGTTCTCGCTTTGTTATTGTTTGTTCGAATTAGCGCTACTAAAGAGTAATGATAGGAAAAAGGCTACTTCGAAGAACTCATTGATTTTTTTGATGGTTAACTGACAATACCATCACGAATTACAAAAAGAGTCAACCAGATGTCATGGCTAAGACGTGATTGCTGAAGGTTAAGCCCTCTAATTTTTCTGATGACTTCAAAACCGAAGTAATTACAACACATATCTGAATTTTTGAAGAAATCGGCAGAGGCTGACCTTTCAGGTCCTTTGGGTTACACCTTCTCATTGATCATCTTTCTTTCCGGTTGCGTTTTACTACTACTACTTTCACTTCTTTCACACAATATTTTTGCAGGAAGGCTTTACCGTACTGTGAAGAGTTCAGAAAGGTGATGCCAGAGCCCCTTTCTCTCTACGTCCACGCTTGATCTGCTTCGATTTGGCGACATTACAGACGTACGTGTAGTAACCGATTTCCGAGTTATCAAAAAATAGTAACCAGTTAGGTTGAGGAACTACTATGAAGTGCTATTTATGGTGCTGATAAATAAGACAGTTAAGGGAATTACTTGAATATCTCTTGAATATGAAATTAATGCGATCATTATCAAAACAAAGTTGCTCATGAATTTTTTTTGTTCTATCAGAGACATAGATTGTGATCGGAGAATAGATGCGATATTCATCCAAGGAATCCCAGTTTCATCAAGCTCTCCTCGAAAGTTCCATTCGAGTAATGATATGCCTACTTCATGTTGTAGGAGCTAGAAGCTCACTGATGAGCTTTTTAGAAAAGTAGTTTTCGACCATAGAGTTTGCAAAGGCACCCTGTAAAGCTGCAAGCTAACTCTGTAGCAACAATTTTCGAGAGATCAAGAACTTCATATCCCATGCAGCGAAACATGTAAGTTTAGCCTTGTTTCAGGTCATTAGCTCTTAGTAGCGAGAGGTTCAGTATGATAACACTTTTTAAGACTTTCTGTGATAACACCGATCTTAAAGGGAAAAATTTCAATGATAAGGGGGCCAGTAGCTATGATTGGATTAGAGGACGCAACATAGGCAAACACATTCCTAAACTGAAAATTCTTGAGTTTCATCAGCTTTCCAGCTCCAATCAGCAAAATTAATTTGCAAAACGTTGCCTCAAAATGTTTTAGTAAATAAGAAAGAGGTTTTCACTCCTAGTCGACATTTTTTCGGACAGCTGGTACTTCTGGGTTCAAAAAAGTCTCAATAACTAGCCCACAGTTAGAAGAAAAAGATAAATAAGATAAATAATAATAAGATAATATAATAATAAGATAAATAAGAAAAAGATAAGATAAGGAGCGATAATTTGGCTCCGATTCTGGAGTAGCATATAAACACGGCGTATCCTGAGAAATAAAGTGATCAACATTAGTTCTGATTTCTTATGGATAGTAGAATGAAGGATGAACAAGAAGTGGATCCATGAAAAATATACGAAACGAAAGGAAAGAAAGAAACACGTGAATTGAAGTAGAGGGTGATGATGATGATTTGGAATAGCCTTTGAACAGGTTGAAAAAGGCGTGTGGCTTGGAATTCAACACAACTCAAGCACTCATGCGATTGATAGGCGTGCACGGCACCAACAAAGAGGCTATGAATAGTTTGGGACAACAGAACAACTCTGGGAGGAGATCTACATTACAATAATAAAAGATACTGCACTTTGAATTTTTCTTTGAAATTTCTTCAAAATTCTCTACTGAAACATTTTTCCGGGCAGTTAAAAGGGTAATTCAAGCTTGAGGCTTGAAACTTTCAGGCTGATAGGCTTTCGCTCGCTGCACAGCTGGTTTCCTACAATTTTTTGGGGCCCCAATTTGAAATAAAGTTGTAACGATGTCCCTTTGCCCACAGCAGTTTTCTTATTTAGAGTATTTTATGGGAAGTGGTTGGTATTTCGAAGACAGCCCTCAGGTTAAAGAGTCGAGAAAATGCTCACAGCTCTAGAAAATTTTGAAACGACGGCGACTGGCTTGATAAGGGAGAGTACTACGAATGGCTCCAGGCATTCAGAAGGGAGGCCTGACGAGTCGAGCACTACACGCCCCAATAAATTTCATATGAAGAAGTGCAATGACATGACTCATACATAATAAAAAATATATGGCGTTTCTCCTCAATTCCGGGCATAATGAAAATATTGTAGGGCTTTGTAACATATTCAGAGGGATTAAAAGACTTGAGGAACTTTTTCCATAAGTGCAACTTATCTGACTTCTGTTCAAAGCTGACTGCACTTATGAGCTATACGGCAGTCTTCAAGGTCAACCTAGTATATGGAACTTGCCTCTCTAACCTCCCCCCCCCCCCCTTCAAAAACTGCTATTCGAGTGAAGAATCAGAGATCCCTTATAAGAGGCAACATTGATCAGGGATAGTAATAGACAGGCGTAGGGTGGTGGCGTTACTCAAATTAGGCGAACTACCCCGTCCACCGACGCCCTACCCCGTCTCCTAGCCCCCTTCCCTCCTGCCCCGACCCCTTCACCACCTTGACTTCTAACTTCTATACAACGAGTCATTAAAGTGACTTTATAAGAGCTATCAAACAGTGATCTCTACACCCTCAACTGATACAGAGAAGTCTTCTGTAATCACCATCTTCAGAATTTAAAAACGTTCGTTTTGAACAAAGCTTCAATCGGAAAAAAGAAGTAAAGGAAGGTGTGATGTAGCAGTGAAAGACTACCGTTACTCTCAAAATGTACAGGAAACTGTTATAGTCTCCCTGTTTCACCTCGACCTCCCACAATTTCTTTATGGAAGTGCCGAACAGGGCAACGATCCTTTGAGTTCCACTAAATCTGTAATATGCAATTATATGGGATCCAAAATCAGCCGATTTCTTACAACTGGCTCCTCAAACGCATCCATCTCTCTCTTTTTTTTGAATCAGAGCAAAGGTGACAGTGAATGCACAATGACTTCCTTCAACGGAGACAAGTTGAATGGTTTGGCCTTGTTGAACTTGTTTTTTATCGTTTCCGGCAAGCGCTTGCAATGCAAACAGCGGAATTGAGGTATCATCAAACCATGTACCATTCGATCTCAAGGTTTTCCATGTGTTGCGTGTTATCTGTACGATTCAAACAAGAGCACACGTCAAGTAGATCACTACACTTGCAACAAGTAAGGCTCAAAAATCTGATGGGGAAAAGAGCAGGAGGGTAACTACAATTGGCAGGGTTTGCGATCCTCTTGGGTTTGCTGTGCCCACAAGGCTTGGTAATAATTTCAACTTACGCCATTGGACTGGGCCACTCCTACATGGGATTGCTCCCTTACCGAATCCAAATCACAGCCAAGTTGTGAAGTCGTGAAATCGAAAACTAAGGAGATGAAACCCCAGACTTTGCCCTGAAGCGAGCAAGGACCTTACCCTTCAACAACTAAGGCTAGAAGGGGGAAATGTAGTTTGCGTATTATTATTGGACGAGGAAGAAATCGAAGTTGCCCCATTATCTCAATCGGAATCCGATCGGAGCTGGATCTAGGGCCAAAGAGTAACAGCTTTGAGGTACCTTCAGAAGTGCGGTATTCCTTTTTTCAATCCCCACATGTTCCCACCTCTACTGAAATGCTCTGAGATTGCTATTTCCTCTGAATGGTGAGGGCTTCCCTCGAAGAATTTCAACTTTGAAGGAGAAGGCGGGCAACCGGGGTCTCGGTA
Organism: Haemonchus contortus; assembly: GCA_000469685.2. Taxonomy (NCBI): domain Eukaryota; kingdom Metazoa; phylum Nematoda; class Chromadorea; order Rhabditida; family Trichostrongylidae; genus Haemonchus; species Haemonchus contortus. Next base: position 37,275,104 of record LS997567.1, on the reverse strand, counting down.
GTGTTAGGGATAGAGCACGGTGATAGAAAAGCATAAGTGCGGGTTCGAGTCCCGTCCGAGACTGAAGTTTTGTCCATAAATCGCCAACCTTGTGACACTCTCGGAACACCTACTGCGGCGATATAACAGCAATTAACAAAACATCAAGTAAAAACTATTTCAACTCTGCTTATGACCCTACTCTCGGGACTTCTCATATCTCATTACTCATCGAAATTGTTGTTTATACAAAATAGCTGCTAAATATCAATATGAAGGAACTGTAACGTAATCGAGACAGCCGTGATTAACTTCTACCAACGAAAGGTTCTAGACTTCTACTGCTATTCCCCGAACAGTTATACACTTCTGTTCTGATAGGCCGGTAGACGTACCTGGAAGCTTAAGGGAACTGAAACCCTTATTCAGTCAGATGCTCCTGATCAAAGTCAAGTACCTAGAAGCTCAAGGGAATTGGAGTCAAGTCAAGAGTCAAGTGTACTTTCGGTATTTACTGGAGAAGCCAATTAACTATACTGTTATTGATTCTGATCGCGAAGTCGCTTAACTTTACTAGAACGAAAAATTGCAACATCAATGCGTTGAGCTGATTCATCGTGAACTCCCTTCTCCATAGAAACCTGCCATTTGGAAATTTTTTGAATACAATTCTTGAAACATGTAAGCAAAAAACATGCAGGGTTGAGCCAGGATCTAACAAACGTTTGATGAGGAATTCAGAGCATTGTTGCAGATCGAATGAGTACCTTGAGCCCGGTACTAGAACGGCTTTCATCGTATCCACCATCTCATGGCAATAAAGCAACGATAAGTAGGGCCACTCAAGTGGTAAAAGAGCTCCACGCAACCGAAATTACTCTTGAGCATCGAATTTTCAAGAGCTCTGCATACACGTGGGTATGGGTATGGCCACGTTCTATTCTTCAACACCATTGAAACCACTCAGTGACGTCAAGGTTCATGCAAATGCAGAAAGAATTGGCAAATGGACAAAAAGTACCAACCTCACCCGAACCCCAACCAAAGTTCATAGATACAGTGTCCAGTAAATATGTAACAATAGTGTTGAATGAATAATGATGAGTTGCCCGAGCTGGGAAACCTCCCCGATGACATGCACTTCAGTAGGCAGTTTGGAAATGCTGGGCGCCTGAATGGGAGTCTTTGTTGGCGACAAATCGGCGTATGTACGTTATTGCAACGTAGACGACGTCATCTGATGACAACGTTACGCAGCACATTGTGTGTGTCATGTGACACTCATCTTGACTTATTGATTCGCAAACCTGTGTAAATAGAAGAAGCCCGAAGATAGGATTGAAAGAAATTTGATGCTTGGCCGATTCCTCTTTTCCCGGATTCTAGGGGTATTTTAAGAAAGGGCAATGGTCATAATAGCACTCCATCATCAAGTACACGTTCAAAATGGCAACAGTGCCTTGACTGGGAAATCCCTCAAGAAGTCCTCTTTCGATGGTTCCAATTCAACAACAATCAACTGTTTACGAAGCGTGAGGTCCAGTACAGTTAGCTTCTCTCTAAGAGCAACTCAAACCTACGGCTTAACGATAAACTTTCCTCCTACCGGTAGGTCCTATGTAAATTCTGGAAGATTGGCAAGATTTTCAGGTCTGATGGCAGTGGTGCTGGTGTAATGGCGAGTATGGCAGAAAACAGACATCGCCATCACTCATACCATCGCTGAACAGGTTTTACTGTAACTCGGCTTTACCGTAAGCTTCCCTTCAGTTACTATTGCTTCCGCAAAGCCGTCTATATCTTCACATGGAATCGCTCATGACTGTGACTGACTGCTGACTGAGCGCAAGTCGAACAGTGACATGTACGGTCATGATTTTGTGCTGACCTTTGGCAGCACGATAGCTACTGTATCGACAAAGTTGAATCAAGCTGTACGACAGGCCGTTGCTTCGGAAGAAATGACAGCTAAAGAACCTCATCACATAATCATCATTACTTGTAACTGCCGCATAGAACAGAAGAATACCATTGGTATCATGGCAAACTTGTAAATACTTAGATAGGTTGAATGCTAGAAGCTATGTTCCTGAATGGAATAAAACTCCGCTTACCTACGTTTAGTTACAACTATTATATCAATCCCACCAGATGACTTTGGAATGCAGTACGATACGACTCTAATGGGTGGCCACATTGAATATAAGACGATCTTCTTTTCTGAACCTCCCGTTTGCCAATTTTATATAATAATTAGTATCTGAGCCCGTTGGCAGTCTTTACTGGTGTTTTGACAGATGATGGAAGGGCGACATCAGCGGACATCAGTTCGAGATCTCTTCAAGACCCGTTTTCACGATTTGTTAATTGCATTGACTGAAAAAGAAACCTGGTGATTTTTGAAAAAACAGAGAAATTTATACGTTTTTTACCACAAATTTGTGCTTTTATTCAAATGGATAAGAAGAAATCTGAGCAGGAACGGAATCGCTTGGAGTGGCATCATTTCAGCAAGCGGAAAAGGATCTTTTTTCTAAATGTTTTTGCACTTTCGTGTTGCCTTAGCCTTAAAAAGAGAGATCGTGGCTAGTAAGTAGGCGCTGCTGCCGAGAATGTTTTAGCAGTACTTCCATATGATGGATAAAGCAAGTGGGTGCACTATTGGAGAGGTGGGAGGTACATTAAGCCGTTCTCAGGTCTGGCCCTACCCTATCAACAGTTGCGTACTGAATAAGCGACTGAGGTATGTCCAAAAATCTATCAAGAGATCCAGGAGTCTTCTGAGGGCTATGGCTTGCATGAAAATGGGTCCGAAAAAAACTGCCTTAGGGCCCAAGTTGCTTTTTCCAGTACATCTCTTTGTAATACAATGGTAGGAGTGAGGGAGGAGTAGCGAAGTATGGCACGCCATCATCTACACGCTTGGGGGATCGAACCCAGGAAACAATGTCATTTGCCGAGCTTGACCAAGCGTTCCATTCCTTGTAGGTGAACAGCACCGAGCTGATCTGGAAGAACTGAATCCCAGAATCGTATGAAGGCTGAAACCTGTAGTTTTTGAGCCGTGTACTCCTTCCAGCTTATAGGATTCTAGCCGCATTGGCTCGACAAGGGTTTGATCTGACCTGAAAATCTTCCCCATTCCTATTGCTCTTCTTTTTCGTTGAAGTCTCCAGACCACATGTAACAATGGTAGACGAAAAAGAAAATGAAAATCTAACAAACTTCTATTGACACAGGACCTAGGGTTACAACTGAGAAAGGTGACACTACTAGACGATAGCGAAATTCGGTACATAAGCGTGCTACAAAACGGAGAATTGACTTTTAAGAATATCTGAGACATACCAGCTCCGAAACCATTACACAGTACGTCTTGCTGCTCTGTTTTCTCACATTTTCAGCATAGTGGCATAACGGAGCTTAAAAAATGTTTCGCAACTTTATTCCCAGAACCACTTCGCAGATTTAGTTCAAAGTTTGAAAACACCTGTGGCAAAATACACCTCGTCATAGGTGGCCACTGCGACCAAATATCCCTCCGTTGCTAGTCAAACCAGCAAGCAAGACAAGGAGGCAAGGAAGCAAGGAAGAGCAAGGAAGTAAGGCAGGCCTGAGGGAAATGATTTGATTCGAGGCCAAAAGCTTATCGCAATGGCTACAGGAGAAAGGCTTTGAAATCGTAGTATAGCAGTAAAGGGGCTATGTAAAGATCAGTGAAAGCAGATTCAGGGGCTGCGCACCAAATCACAACGAAAACCTTCAAATTTTACGGTAATGTACAGTAGTCGACTGACATAAATTGAATTTTTCGTCACTCTTCCAAAAGCGCGGCCTCAGATGTGTAGCGCGAACAATAGTAATAGCAATTCATGAATTCTAACAATAAGTAAGGCGGAGGTGGTGTAGTGGCAAGTGGCGCACTATATCCCACGCACGGTTAGGGGTTCGAATCCCGGATCGATGCCCGCCTAGGCCAACCAAGCCTTCCATCCCTCCGGGGTCGTAAATTGGTAACAGACTCGTCTGGGAGGATAAAAGCACTGACTTGTACATCGGCTGGCCACCGCAAATCACTGTATAGGCCACATACGCACTCATTACGTCACTACGATTCTGAATGGAAGTCGAGTACGGGGGCGCATAACTCAGACGGGATTGATTAACGCCAGAAACTTTATCCTTTATCCTTTTTAACAATAAGTAAGACTTCTATTACTGACAGAAATATCGATTATTTTGGAGAGTGGATCGCCGTCGCGATAGTGTCATCGAGGGAGATATGAGAAATGAAAGAAAGAAATTAAGTGTTGCTACTAAAACATCAAAGCTGAATTTTTCAATCAAAAGACATCACTATGCCATGACGTTATATTTTTCCCCCTCGAATATTCTTGTAATAAGAGCTACTTAGGAGTGAGTGAATCGACGATCATCAATCTCGAAATATTATAGTACTGCACTTTTCTCGGTCACTCAGGCGGAAGAAGAATGCATGCATTTTTTTTGAACTAAAATACGCCTTTTCTTGCCTTTTTTCATCTGAATTGATATTTTCTCATTTCATAAAGATTTTATACTCATGTAATGATAAACTGAGCCCTTCATCACAAATGAGTATGACTGATGAGGATGATTGCTTCTTCCGAATGAGGTAGGAAAACCGTACTGAAAATAATTCCGGAGTTTATCATGAGAGAGAACATTTAGTCGTTTCGATTCCGTCTAAGACTGTTCTGAAGTAAATATAATAAAATAAATTCAATCTACAATGGATTTGGAGACAAGGTGTCAAGAGGACAAAGTCTATTCTTCACTGTTTTTCCACTAAATTGGTTGTTAGGAATATCCAGTTTCAGGTACCGTCAATGCAGAAGAAGTGATTAATATGAGGGCAAACACGCGCCAATGGGGCCACGGTAAGACCCGTGACCCCATTGGCGCATGTTATTCAGGAACGAATCGGAAGCCGAGGCTTTTCTTGCAGCGCCTTTTTAACTACCACGCTGAATGTCAGATTCGAAATTTTATTTCCTTTCACGAAGAAGCAATAGGGCAAAAACGAACGTGATTCACGCCCGAATTCATTTCTCGAACCTCTTGAGGAGTTATATGTATCAGACGGGTCGCTACTACAGACGCAATCTGGCGATTACAACTCATGGTTTGCTAGTTGGCTAAGCCTTCCACCCTTACAGATAGGTTAAGTAGTAGCCTGTACGTGGCTGATCTTGAATGGAACCCATCCTTAGACACCTCATCCTTCTATCGTATGCTCGTACATTGAGGGCACAGTTCACGTTGTGGTTCTTGAGATTTCTCATTACGATGAGCCTGTAATCCCTGAGGATAGCCTAGGGGACGCTGTCGGATCGAAAAAACAGTCAAGGTAGGAATAACAAATACCCAAAAAAGACTCAGCCCATGTACACACCCCAGGGTGGACAAGTTTTCGCGGCGCTTAAAGTTGTAGAGCTCGCACAATTCGCACCGCGACGTACACATTGCACGCAGGTAGCCTACTGTAGCCAGCCGTGCCCAGAGGCTTGCACATTCGCACAGCTCGTCCAAACAACCCTTTCATTCAGCTTTTCCGTGACATTCTCGTTCACCCCCCAATTTTACTTCTTTCTATAGCCCTGTAATTCTCTGAATACGAAAGTTTTGCTCTATTATGAACCACCATCTCCGTCACACATCTAAAAATAGATAACCCAAAAATATCGTGAACTGTGCATTTAACTACTGTTTAAAACTGCTACTAGCTCGAATTATAAGTTCCAACTGCAAAATTACTGAGAATCCAGAAAATTCCATTAGGTGAGAATACTTGTCTTCTAAAACAGATTAAAAGACACAAAGAGAAAAGTTGTGATACGTTATAAGGTGGATAGTTGCGATTCATGTACTGATATGTACTTACATTGCTTGTAAAATAATGACAGTAATTGAAGTATAGAGAATTCCGAGGAGCTATAAGGGAACTCGGATGCGCGACATAAAGACCAGATCAAGTCCATTCAAATAAAAGCTTATTACTGGTTCTTATATGAAAGGGTATTACGGTAGTAAAACGGTAGTAAAAAGTCAGGGCGTTCTTTGAAACGTGAAGGCCAGAAACGAACGGGCAAGAGATGATGATTACGATGTCGCACAGAGTAAAGCCGGAAATTTGATGGAAGCAAAACTTGGCGGCACGAAATTCGATCACTTTAGTGTCATGGCATCAAAGCAGGTTTTTAGGGTTCTACAAAAAAAGCACTGAAAATTGCATTTTGGTCCTTCCGAAGTGAATCTTCAATAGAAATTTTCAAGTAATCGGTCATTGTCATATAGTTTTGAATAAAGAACTTTCGAACTTTCTCGAAGTTCCTGATGAATGTGCGAGATTACAGCCCAGCATGACTCAGAAGAAAGACAATAGTTGTCTCATGATTTCCTTCTACCTTACAACTTCAGTTTTTTGGTAATACGTGGACAAGCAGCAGAAATTCGCATTTAGAATCTTCTTCGCATAAAAATTTCACATAATTACTGGTCATAGGCCCTTGATTCCAGAGGGAGTATAGCTATATAGGCTTTATATTTGGTTCAGGAGGCATTTTTCAATTATTATATATAGCATTTTGCTGGATCAGACATAATGGTAACCGAAAAATCCCTTTGGCAGAGATAGCCCAGACTTAAATTTCCCTGAAAAATCCGGACCTTTCTTCCCGAGTCCCTCCCCCACTCCCTTACCCTCCCCACATGGCTGGCTCTGTAATTGAAACAAGGTTTTTCTGAAATATATTATGTTGACTTAGTCAACCTCTTTCGATTTAGTATGTGTACCATATAAGCATTTTAATTCACCTGAATAACCAGTGCATGGCGCAATCTAGAGAAATAATTCCGCAGTTCCCTTCCTTTAGTAATCACTCAGTCATTCTTCTTGTACATAGTTCTGTGTGAAGATTACGGTAACGCATCGTACTTTGAACTTACAGGGAGGAACACTTTTCATGGAAGCATCAAATATTCTTCATTCTCATAGTATTTGGCACCTAATACTACCTAATAGTAATAGTAATAGTAATATAACCCAGTTAATACCGTATTTAGAAATGCACTGATTCTCGAGTGTAAGGTGAAACATTACTAGTGGTAGCATTAACTCACACAGTGGATTCCTTCAAGTTCTGCGGTGACACGACAAGATCGAAATCGTGCTCTTTCGCCGTTCATTATAATAGTATGTTTACCGTAGTAATAGTAGCTGGAGTAACAGTAGTAGTAGCTGTAAGTTTTACAAGATGAGAACAAAGGGCAGCCTGTCGCTAAGGAAAACCATGACGGTCGAGGACACTGGTGATGATTAAGTGGAAGTGAGATTGAAGGCAATACCAGCGCTACCAACGCGAAAATGTCGGCGTCCACATTTGGGGGCATTCCGGAAATGCACTGCGCGTGCTTTCATTAACAAAGTGACGAGGATCCCCCCCACACACACATTGTCGTCATCGAGTCAATGACATTCACTAATCGAGTTCATGATTGACCAGAACACCGATAATTTCGAATACGCCCCCCCAGCGAAGCCTATTTTTCACCCTTGAACTGGGATTCACCCGTTATTGTATCATCGAACCATTGGAAACCGCTTCTGGAGTGCTGATCTGACAGGTGAGGCTGAGCTACCTACCAACTCTCAGTTTTCGTGGGTGACTTGGGGTGTCGATCTTCAGTAAAGCAGTTGAAATGTTCCATCAGATAGTTACTAATTGTTACGATTCTACCAAATTCCGAAGAAGGCGATCCCTCCAGATGCCGTCTAATATGCTTGTGAATAGACCTGGTAAAAAGTCCAAGAAAAACTCGATAATCTCAGTTCTGAACTGATGTTAGAATTGAAGCCAAACTACCTACCATCTCTTAATCTTAAAGGTACAGTTCACGATAATTTTGGGTAATCCAGATTATGATGAAAAATGGAAGACAAAATCGAAAATAGTGCGATGAAGGTGAAGAAGCTGCGTGAATCGGTGTTTCCAAAGAGAAAAGAGGCTTTGAAATACCATTAAAAAGGGGGGTGGACGAGAATGAGACCAAAAAAATTAAGAGTGGGGCGTTTGGACGAACTATACAATGTGTCTCTGCCTTAGTGTGGGTCTTGGTGCGAATAACAGACTACGGTAAGCAAAAAATTCATCCACTTATAAGTAAACAAAACACCCTAGTAACAGCAAAAGTAGCTCATCTTATTCAGCCTCTAGGAGTAGGAAATTAAATCAGGGATCGCGGCAGCAACAAGAATAACAGAGGAAAAAAGAATGGGAGGAAACATCATCTCATCACGCGGCGATCAGCTGATCGTATGTGGGTCTTTAAACGATTAATTGCGATCTGTATTGTTTCGACACTCGTCTGATGTGACATCGATCGAGAGGCGGAAAAGCTTTGGCTTCCCCGCCCCTCGAATTATCGTTAACCGTGCTTTTGAACTGACGGCTGGAGCCAAATAGGTGGAGGTACGCTATCTGCTGACTTAATAGGAACCAGTAAGTCCTTGAGAGCATTCAATCCGAGGACTGTAACAGAAAAGAACAGAAATTTATGGTGAGCGTGAATCTGCAAAAGACTTTACCTCGTCCATACACATATTCACTTGATCAGATCAAAAAGAACATAGCAATTTTTGTTCATAGTGACATGATAAATATCAAGCCCAGACTCGAACTTGATTTTTATTCACTATCAAAATTCATATCTAGTGATGAAGAGCTTGAGGTACTGGGTACGCCTCCGAAATTGCTTCTCAACCGTGCTCGTTCCTAATGTTGACAATTGATTCCCTGGTCTTGAACTGGTCGTCCAAATCCAGGAGCAAGACCTCTGAAAGAAAATCGGAAGAATATAGGAAAGTAGACAAATGTAATTTCGGTCTATCAACCGGAAACAGCCACATAACAAAATAGCTTCAAAAGGATGAAACTTGGTGACCGTGAATGTAGGTGACCAAACGACGAGCAAGTTGGCGCTTTTTTTCTACCAGACGATTCTAGAACATGTTAACCGACCCTGAACGAACAGAAGGCATGTTGATACCAAATGTATAGGAATGAAAGCAATTTTCTACCTTGTGGAATTTCAAGAAATAGAAGGCCTGGGCAGGTATCGATTTGAGATTCTATCCACAGGCTATACGCACCGCCACTAGTGCGCCGCCACTGCGTCATCTCGGCGCAGAGCAATGGGGTCACCCTCAATGCACATGGGTGGAGCTGGAGTAGGAATGCTGGAAGTAAAACTTGCCAAAACTCCTAAGGCGGCCAATGAATGCCATTCAGTCCACGACCGAAATTTTGGGTGCATAATCTTATGCATCGCCCATAATTTTATTTACTATTTTCAACAGACTGATGCTTATGTCAGCTGAGGAGATAAGGTCTACTCAGACTTATAGAAGTGTAATAGTAAAATATGGTATCCTCAGACCACGAGGATCCAGAGAGGCAATTCAAGTTCTTGACATCTACACTACCATTTCCCTACAGAGCCTGAAGACCTCCGCAACTGAAAGAACAGCACCAAATGAGTAGTAATTACAACTATCAAGCTGGCCGGTAAGGATGGTTTTCTACTTTGAAAGTTTACGAAGTTCAATTACCCTTGAGATTTGCCTCTGGCTACAATGACGCGCTCCATGGAGAAAGTCGCGACGCAGCAGCGATAGATTATCCACTGTTAACTCTTGTTAACTTGGCCTAACAGGTTTTTCTCTCCCGTTTATCTAATTTGTTTTGGAAGGGCCTGCTGTGTTAAGGAATTGTCACTTTTTTATCCCAGATTGTTTTTATTGATCGTTGTAAACTCCTGCCTCAATTGACTCAAGAGTCAATGATAATGAGTCGCTTTTTCCTTTTTTACGGCCCTTGCGCATACCTTCTATCGTGGGCGATAACCTTAGCATAAGGCTGTCCAAATTTGAAAGTTCTTAGTTACTTTACCTCACTTATCCATCTTGCTAGTATATCCCGATGTAGTGGACGAAATCGTTTCTTTTCCACCTAAAGTGACGTGGTATGAGATACAGACATCGAGGGAGGGTCTGTTTCATTTTATAGCAAGTCTGGGATCAAGAAGGATGCTTTTTGTTAGGACAATTATGTTGCTTCACCGTAGTCTGTCAGGTGGCTGCTATGATTACGAAGTCGGACATGTACCAAGGTTTTTTGGCACTGAAGACTGGGATGGTATAACGACGTCACCGAAAAACTCGGACACGACCCATCCCGTAGATGGCTCCACATTCCCGCATAGCCCCATTTGAACAAGGGGTGTGCTGAGTTACTTGTTACGGGACGTTAAATGGTAAAATCTCTTCCGTTCAAATTTGTTCAAACTCACTTGAATACTACTACAAAGCATTTGAAGTAATCGACGAATCTGAACCTTGATTTTTTACATCTCTTCTTTTCTGTAACGTATTCAGCAATACTGTAGAGATAACCGTCATAGTCGATTCCTATTTATAGCATGGGTGATGATATCAACAGCGAAAGCACTAGTACCATTGGTGACGACTGGTAAGTTTCGCAAAATGTTTTCCCTGTTCCGACAGTTTGATGGTGTTTCATACTTTTGCAGAGAATATGAATTGACCTAGAAACAAGTAATCACTTTTCAATCCAAGTATTTTTTTCTAAGGGTGAAAGAAAGTGATTTTTCAATTTCGTCATTGCCGACAGATTGTAATAAGGACATGGTATCAAGTTCGAGTCTTGTCTCGTTTGCTAGCGATCCGGAAAGTAAGAAACTGCTTTGGGTGGTTAGTCACTTTTCACGTTTGAAGGACTTTTGATCTACTTGTTTATAATTTGTATAAATAGTTGATTAAATATTATTATACTCAGCGTTTCCTTGGCGTAGTAAATCGACCGAATCCACTTGACGACTGGGATCAGCTCTACAATTTAAACAATCAAGCTGGTCTTAGAAATGGTACGCAAAAAAGTTATAATGAGTAATTTTAAGCTGCCTTTTCGTAATTAATGCCTTTTCCACATTTCCTTCAACTGATATTTCTTCTTTAATATTTGTTTCGCACCCTGTTTTCATGTGATACCTTGTATAGGGGCAGTCGGAAGTCCTGCTGAATACTAGCAGTCCTAATCAGGCATTTTAGCATGACTTTTTGGTTGGAACTTTTTGGGTTCCGATAGGTTTACTTCAGGAATAATTTGAGATTTACTGGTTAGAGACTGCTTTGTCTTTGTGCAGTTTTTAATAACATCTCAAGGAGCAGTCATATGTGAGCTGGGTATAGTCACTGCCTCAGAAAACTCGAGTTTTTTCTCCAGTTTTTTTTTTAATTATCTTCCAGTTTCCAAAAACAGTTACTATGTCACCAGCTCGGGACTTATAGTGCTCATTACTTATCCCCTTGATGTGTTCATTTAGTGGGTAGCATGGGCATTGATAGTGTGTGACGGTATCTACGAGAGACAGCTCCATCTTGTGCTGATGCGGGCAAGGCAGCCATTTTATTCCACCTTACATTTGTGCGGCATAGCAATAGCACACACTTGTAGTGTTCTGTAAATGTATAATAGTTATGTATGACCTGTAACACATTTTTCACTCTGCCGAAGTAATTGAGACAACATGTCACTCTTGATAGCGTGACGTAGCAGTGGGTTTTATAACGCCCTGGTGTGTCCATCAAATTATTCGACAACATTATAAAAAGCTTTTCGGTTCATTTGATGAACTTTCCTACTGTTTGTCAAAAAGTGTACTTTACAATGAAGGAAAATCACTGTTTGCATATACCGTTATAGTCGTCACAGGTAGTCATAGATCCCTTTTGCAGATTGCCGAAAATTAGCAAAATTGTTGGACAACAAGAAATCCGTACCGGAGCTGGAATCTTTTATGACATTGTACTGTAAAAAGCGCAATGTTGACTATAAGAAAGACAGCGGATGGATAGTGGTAGGCATTTTTACTTGTTAGAGTTTTTCAACATATTCCTTCATTTCGATGTTTTCAGGTGTTAGAGAAAATTTTGAAGTTTGATTTACCTCAAGAACATCTTTTCAATGTGTTCTTTGCGTTCACAACTAAATACATTCCAAAGTGAGCAAGCGTTTTCGCCTTTTACTTACTTACTTTTTTTGATGCATAAACATTTGTGGAAGTACTCAGGGAAACAAAGGAAAACGCTCAAATATACGATCTGTTTCGGCTATTGCTGCAGTATCATGACCCTGTCATAAGGTTTTCATTACTTACTTCATTTCTTCGTTATTATGGAAATGAATATCACGTCGCTCCTCTAGTTCTCACTTGGATTCCCTGAAATGTATGCCGTACTCGTATGCAAATCAGTGGTTTTCAACAGTTCTAGCGGCTTCTGTTGATGATGGTGTATGTAGGGTTTTGTGGGAACTTTACATTGAGAAGGTCAGTTTCTGTTCTTTCATTACCAACCTGTTACTAATTCACAATTCGAATCCTGTCTAAAACATGTTCATTTTAAGGGTGACCCCTTTTTGATTTTCTACATGGCTTTGGTTTTAATTATTAATAGCAGAGATGAATTACTTGGAATTGGATTTGATCGTCGGTAAGTGTGGATTATAAGCGTCCCTTTTTTTATCACATAGAACCTGCCTTTTCTACAGGGATGATGCGCACAAAGTGCTTTCTTCATTACCAAATCAATTGACTATCGATGATGTACCAGATTTTGTTCAATTGTCTGCATATTACGCAGATCGCACTCCACAGTGCGTTCGTGAGGTCTGTCAGTAATTGTGTGATAAATCACTGTGATACCTGGATTACCTCATTCTATTTATTCAGGACTTTCATTATTTAATATTTGGTTCAAATTATGATGATGAAGTTGGTGAAATGCAAGTAAGTAAGCTACTATGCTTACCTGTAACGATCCAGGAACTCACGAGAAAAGAACGTAGCGCTGTAGCGGTGAGTGCTTCATTTATAAATTTAAATATGCTGCTGCCATGAGTTACTTTTTTCACCCCAGAGTTTTCGTCTGCTTGAATTATGGCAGTCTAATTATTAAAGTAATTTCCTTCATTTAAGACCTCAAACATCACCTATTTCATTATTGACTGCCGCTCAAACGAGGCGTATAACAGTGGTCATATTTATGGCTCGTTCAATCTGGATTGCAAATTGGTAAGTTGGGTTATCTTGCTTTGGGGTTAATCGTTACTCATTTACAAGTGGCTCACATGGATACATTCTTTCTTACTTCATTACTATAAATTGACGTTGACATTCCCCTGAAGTAATGTGTGAACAGCTTTTTTGTAGTTGGTGGATGCTCCAAGTCAGTTTGAAATGGCTTTGTCTTGCCTCGAATCGTACAAGCACGAGCAGAAGTTTGATGAACACATATGTTTCTTTGGTTATGGCGATGAAGACCAAGTAAGTTTCGGGTAGTTCCGAAGTTTCTGTCCCCCATATTTTGTTATATTTCTTCAACGTCGTTTTCGATTTTCGCTAAACAATGGTTAAAGCCTTTTAACGATAAAAACACGGTTTAAATGACATTTGTCATGCTTGTCTGCATTTTAGGATCAGTTCATGAATATGGTGATTGCTCGATTTCTTCGTGATGGAAAGAGCCACGTTACCTTCGCTCAAGGTGGCTATCGAGGTAGGTCTAATTTTAAGTTCTCAAGCAGTAGTGCTGATCGAATAGGATTCACTATTCGTCTTTTTTAAGGTCTGCATAGTGTTTTGTCGGAATCAAACCGTTTACGGCTTATCAACTCTCACGATGAATCCAAGTGTCGAGAATGCGGAAACGCGTCTTCGGGCAAGAGCTGGGTAGGTGGTAAAATGCTGTTACATTCTGAGAACTCTTTTCACCATAGAACGCGTTACTTTTTAGAAACTGGTAGGAAAAATGAAAGAAGTGGTAATTTCTAAGTCAGCTGCTGTGAAAGATAAGGTTAGCGAGTTGGTGACCCAAGCAGCTCCAGGAAGTGCTCCCACAAATGAGGTCAAACATGTGTTGTCGTCAGATCGTTATGGCAAAAGGTAATTTAAATTGTACGAGCTTACTCGCTATTTTAATTTGATAGACTGCTTGCCGTTTTGTAGTCTAGGAAATGTGCTCTTCCTTTCCTTGGGCACATTTTCCTGCTAGATTTATTCTACTGCCTATATATTGCGACATTGAACTACGTTGCGTAGGATGTACAAAAGTCGCGAATTAACCATTTTGAACAAATCACCGTAGCTGTAGGGGCTACTGCTACGCACTCCATTACAAAAAACTGTTCTCCGCTATCCTATTGTGGGATACTGTTTGCTAATGCTTCTCAATCATTGATTTGTTCGGACAAGGAATAACACCTATAGATATCGAAACGAGCCGTCTGTGTTCTCAATCGATGACGACTCTAGTGACGAGAGCGGCGGCACTCTGTTTAGCAAGTCAACAGGAAAAGAAGAGGTTTTCTATGATCTATTCAATTCCATCTGATAGCTCAAAAATGGTATTTTTGCAGCTTCTTCTGACTGAGCAAGCTGAATTTATCGAACATTTTCAATGTCATGAATTAGCCGACAACAAAATGATGATTCCATCTCACATAGCCATAACACGCACCCATATGCATGTGCTGAGAGATGTGGAAGGAAAGGTATGCCTGTGCTAGATTCCAAGTGATTTTCATTAAAATTTCTTAGAAACTAATATTTGCTTTTTTCGTTGTGTTCTTTCCCGCTCTGGGCATTAGCGTCTACGTCATGTACATCAAGCGTCGACTTTCCACTCATTAAAGCCTTGAGAGTATATTTTTGTAGCCTGGATACGTTACTACTGAAGCTCGGCATGCTCTTTCATCTATACTCCGTGTCACCAGCAAAAAGAAAGTTCCAGAGCTCCTGACCTTCAAATTCGGCTACGAAATCAGTGGTGTTTCAAAGATTACTGCTGTGCATAGGTTCGTATTTTGCTCTCATTTTTACCATTCCTTTCCTATATTACCCACTCATCGAGTTCTTGCGCTTCTTATAAGTGAATACTTGATGCAAGGCATAATGGCTTTTTCATGAAAAATCTGATCGCAGGTGAAAACAGGTGTGGGAGTTCGTGCAAGAGCAACGTGGCGCGTCAAATTTGCCGAGAGAATTGTTTAGATGATGAAGCACACGATTCATGCGCCAAATTTAAATAATTAATAATCATTTGAGTGGTTATTATTAACTTCCATTGAATAACTACGTACTCAGTTTGATGCTTGAAGGCGACTATTGAGCATTAGACGCGTGCGTGCGCGCATTCATGAGAATTTTGGGTACTAATTTCTTCACCAGTAAAAAGAAATAAAATATAGCGAGTATGTGCCTTCGCTACTTGCGCATTGGGTTTGCTAGCTTATATTCGTTTCGACAACACAGTATATCTTGAGATCGCTGAGAATACCCTCAACAGAAATTCCTAATACATTTGTTTTTACTCTATATCAATAATTGCGGGAAATTACAGATTCCTTGTCCCGAAAGCCGGTGAATGCGCAAAAGCAGTGAAAACGGCCATTTTTGCCCTTCGTCCACTATCAGACTCCGAGTCAGCTGAAGTCAGTTTCCCCGCAACTTGATTACTTGAGTGTTTTGTTTAATTTTTCATTTATTACAATCGCTACAGCCGCGACTTTTGGCTGCTTGGTTCGGCCTGTTTGCCTGAAATGTATAAATTTATGGATGTATTCTGCGAACGTTTTTTGTCGAACTGAAGTTGCACCTTTCTTTCTTTTTATTATTAGGCAGTTCATTTGCGCTCTGAGCATTGAATCATGCACTGTACTGCTGAGTTTTCGAGATTTCTACGCTGAACAGAATTGGAAGTCTTTACTTCAGATGTGGTTTATTCGATCATTAGTGATAAAAAATTAATAGTCAAATTAATCATTGTATGAATTCGAGAGGCTTATCACAGAGTATTATTCAACATTAGTCCTATAGATGTTATGAGATTTTTTTTCGCCACGTGTATCTCTTAATTTATTCATTTTATTTATATGTAGATGTGCATGCCGATATTATTGCTTTAATCACTTCTTGTCGGGTAGTTGCAAAAGTGTTGTGAAGAATGTAATTTATAAAATGATTATCGAATTGGCTCGAAGAATTGATTTTCCTATTGTTGGGTTCAGGAATCCCATTATATATGAATGTTTTGTCATTGTTGGTACAATTGAGTAGGATGACTAAACAACGGAGCGGGAAATCCGATAGGCACGCATAGAGGTGAAAACTGGTTTAGGCGGAGCTAAATCGCTACCATGCATTGATTCTCTTAAGATTTCTCTTTGGTCGGAGATTATGGCGTGTCATCTATGACATGCTTTAGTTTCAGAACGCTTTCGTTGAATTTCGTCTTTAGTAGAGATTTTTGTATTCAAAAGATTCATTTTTTTAATTTTACAAAACTCAGGCATGCAAGTGAACACAGAAGATATCACAGTCAACTGGGGACAACAACCTCATCCCCTTGATGCGCAATATGGAAAATGGCGTATGGCAGTATTTCAAGATGTGCAAGAGTCTATAGATATGAGCAAACTTTACTTTCTCTATGATCCAATAGCTGATGAAGGAAGTGGAACCAGGTAGTTGCGGTCTTTCAGTGCGGTTGTTCAATGTTGTTTCGTTTTTTGATCGGTTTCCAGATTTATTGTGAAGTTACTTGTAGAAGCCTCGGAAATGTTTTGGAATGATTAAAGCGTTCCCTTGAAAGTGGGGCATTTGCTGAAAAATAGACAGGATAGGTGCAAATGCTCTTTTTGAACGCGACACTTTGCTTCCGTTTAAAGAAAGGCGTTTCCGTTGAAAAAAACCATGCAAAAGTGGTAAAGGGCTGAGCAGTTCTTGGGAGGGATTTTGCTTTTTGCAAGATTTTGTTCCAATTGTGGCCGCTTTTGCATGTTTTTCAACGAGAGTGACCTTCTGCTATGGAATGCAGTGCGCTGTGTTCCCGATGGTATGAGCAAAAGAACCAAAAGGCAGTGACATCATCGAGCGCCGTAGTTCCATGATGTCACAGGGTCAACGTGGACTCTCTGAGGCCTTGGACTCAATTTAGTTTTTCGCAATTCGATGGTCTGGGCGAGCTGTATTGTGGAGGGGACGCTGCTTTTGTAATCAAAACGGCATTACACTAGTGTTGTTTTATTACCAAAATAAAGTGAACAACAGCTCTGGGTCTCTAGATGAAGTTTTTTAGAAAAATTAGTATTATTGGTATTCATATGATACTTAAATCTGACAACAACTAATTGTAAGCACTGGCATTTCCAAATAGGGCTGGGTTTATTATAATGTGGGTACGGAAAAATTCTGGTTGTCAGGACTGGGGTGTGTAATCTACGCTATTTTAAAAGTTCATTTTTTGTTTTACGGTGGTTTAAAGCCGTTTTCTCGTATTTCATAGTGTTCTCTATTTTCCAGTGGTACTCGTAAAGGATATCCCGGTCTCGTTATCTTTGACGTCAATTTCAAATGTTTTGCCGGAGAAATTCCATTGCATGCTCAAGGTAAGTGATGAGTTAGTGATTGTTTCTGATTGATTTTACTAAGTTCTATATTCAGGGACTATGAAGTTCCTTTTTGCGTTGAAATGCCCATCACCTCAAGGTGGTTCTGCTTTTGTGCTGGTAACTGAAGAGCAAATTTATGGAAAGATCCGTGTAAGACTTTTCTTTTTTCCTTCACTTTTCTTCTTTTCAATTTTTTTTATTGCGCCCTTATCGGTTCTTTCGCCTACGTTGGAAATTGCTTTACTTAAGGGATTTTATTTTTGCAGCTTCATGTCTTCCGTCTTGATCTTTCTGGTGATGGTATATCTGTGTCAAACTGTCGTCCTCTTCTTGACAATCCACTAGAAATTGGCGGAGAGTACATATGTTCGATGCGTGAAGATGCTCCAGAGATTGTTGTCATGGCTAACCCAGGATTACAGGTTTGCAGTAGCTTTATTCATCAGAATCTGGTGGGTACATACCAATGTAGAGGAATTTGTAACAAAGCTTCAGCCGTATGAAGCCGCAATCATCACACCATTCCCTTCATTACTATTACTAGGATTGAAGTTTCTTCAAGGATAGGTGGCTTTTCAAACATCCTACAGATCTTTAAAATCTTTCTCAGCCGGCTTAATAAATGGAACCACAGCGATGCTGATCTTTTCACGTCTATACTCCTTTCCTTCGCTCACTTTCTTACCTTTACGGTTTCTCCAACGTTTCGTAAGCCATATCTCAACCTCCCTAAACCCATCTCTCGATTTGCCATAGATAAAACTTTGATTATGGCCTACAGGCTGAGACATTTAGTAAGTACATAATTTCAAGGTATGGCGCATCAACGCTATGGCCGAAGCCCCACAGCCTCCAACTGCGAACTTTACAGTACAAGGTGCCGATCTCACTCATTTCTATGATGGGTTTCTCAGCAATGGGTTGGTATTTTTGATCAGTGTGAGGCTGAAGTTCTCTGTCGAATCATATTTTTTCATCTTCTCAAAGATTTTGACTAACCGTCGGATGCTGTTCGAGTAATCTCTTGAATGAAGTCCGAAAATGTTTACAGTTCTGTGCATCTTTTGTCTTCCTCACCCGATGGTCATTTGGATCACACTCGTATTCATGTGCTCAAATTGGAGAAGCCTGATATTGTACGCTTTAAACCTTTTTTATTATTTATCGGTGTAATTATATCCTTTAACTTGCAGATCACAACTCATCAGTGTACTCCAGACCCACAACGTGGGATGCCTGTGCCGAGGAAGAATTGCGGTATCGATGGAATAGCGAGTAGGTTTTAACACTTTTGCCGTTTTACTGAGAGGGTGAGATCAGCCTAGTTCGATGAAATAGCGTGTTGTCTTTACGCTTTTTTAAAGCTCTGATTGATTTAATCTTTATTCACTTGGCCTTGTAGAGAAAGCTGAATGGAGTAACTAGTGGTAAATAAAATCGCCCGGTTCCAAATTCAGCATATACTCTGAAGAGTATAGGATAAGGTTCTTTAACAGTTTGATTTTTCAGATGCCATTTTGTTGGCTGGAGGAGAGATTGATCACGGCAATTATAATGTTCAACGTCTGGTCGATTACTGGATGTTAGATACCAGAACATTCCAATGGTTACAGATTCCAGCCCAAATGCCAGCTCCATTGATTGAGCCAAGACTCACTGCATGCAATTCAGGTTTGCTTTTTTTTGATTATTCTCATACTTTGAGATCTCAGGAGCCCCTTGGTCTCAGGAACCTGTTAGATCCTGAAAAAAGAGCAGGGGAACGAAACTGTTGTAAGGACGGGGATACTGTACAATAACTGAGAATGCTCATTTTATATAACTTTTGAAAAGAAATTTCATTTGAAGTCACTTTTTGGGATCTTAAGCTATCACCTCTATAAGTGATATTTTGATAGTGTTAGTTTCATAGAATAAGAGTCAACAAATTCGTCGTTGTATTAGCCTTCAATATGTTGCTGACCGAAGAAATATCATCAAGCACTAATTTTCAATGTATTGAACTGCTCCTTATTTTAATTTCCCAATTTGTACTTCGTTTTTCCTCGGATTACCGCTTGCGTCGTGATTAATGCATAGGGAAATCGCCTTCAAGAATATTTAATGCCAAACGCCATCAAGGTTATCTGGATGAATAATTAATAAGGGACGAGCCACTGATGATGTGATGAAAAAATTATGTTTCCGTAATGTACATACCAGAAATTTTGGACCATTTCTTATTTCTATAATAGAATCTACTGTAAATAACAGTTAATAGTAGAGGTTTCCATTCGCGCAAGAATAGCTCGGTTGACTTTTGTTTATCATTCTGTGTGATCAGTCAGCGAAGCGGATTCTGTAGAGCTGTCCAGTATCGATTGGTTCAAACATGTCCCTCCTACTCTCACACCTCTCCCCCTCTCCGAATTTTTTGAAGTTACCGAAAGGCCAAAAATGTATGTCTATCCTTTTTCTTTTTTCGGTTCTTGTCCCCTACAGAGATGTGTTACCAACAACTGAAAAAAATTTCCTCTTGGTAGGTATAGAAATGTAAACAATCCACAATGCTGCGAGGTGAGATATAGAAGGGGGGATACAGGAGGATGATCTGGTTTGCGAATCAAACTGATCACAGCTTCTCACAATTCTATACTGCATGATAAAGGGAGTAGGGAGAATAACTACGGCTAAAACCCGGCTACCAGACCCAAATAGTTCCCATCCGGAATAGGAAAGGAGGAGGATAAGATCAAGGGATTAAAGAACCGAATATGTAATGAAGGGGAATGTCAAGTTTTTTGGCGAAATGTATAAAAAAAAGTCTGTGAGATCCCATTAAACGTAATTAAGCAGCAGTAAATGAAAAAGAAGGCTTCAGAGAACGAAAAAGCTATCAGGCTCTTTGGCATGTATAATTAGGTCAAGCAAAACATTTGCCATCATGACTTATCTCGATGGATAAATGAAATAGATATCACAAGATACATAGATGGAGATAGTGTACAAAAAATTGGGCCTTCTCTTTTCCGGTTGGGTATTTTCTTCGTTTGTTTCTTCATTGACTCACCTCGGGGCATGATTATGGGGAGTCTTCATCTACGTTTCAAAATGTTAAGTATTATGAGTATCTGCACATCGGTAGTGTAAGTGACAGGGAGCTCGGTTTTCAAAAGCATAAGTACGGGCTGGAGTCTCGTCCGAGGCCGAAGTTTTGCAGATGGCTGGTCAATCTTGTGAGGTTTTTGCATCAAATACTGCGGCAAAATGGCAGCAGTTAACAAAAACGTGAAGTCTAAATAAGTAATAAATATCAATATCGATTGAGGTGAAAGAGGATTGCTTGAGGTAATTTGTGATCATAATAATGATAACAGCCAGTACATAAACGTTATTCTTCGTAGGCTGAACGAAATTTCAAGATTTTACGGGCTTCCTAGTAACCAGTAGTTTTCTAAAGACGTTCGAAAAGTTTTTTTTTGGCTTAGCAAAGCTATCTGCCTTGGGTATCAAATCGACTATACTTTTTCGTTTTTTTTTTCTAGTCTGAAAAATTGTCACCATCAATGACTGGGAAGGATTGTAGTCAATGGTGTGATTCATACTTGTAATCCACATTGTTCTAATTGACCTTTATTTCAGGAAACATCTACCTGTGGGGTGACTTCGACCAGCCGCTACCAGGTATGCCACCTGGTGGTACTCATCTACGTATTATGAGGGTATCCGGTATGGATAAAGCTGGTCATCCACCGTCATACAGTCAAACCGTCTCGCAACCACCGGTCTATCCTTCACTGCAGCCGTCTCCATACCCTCAACCTGGATCCGCTGCACCTCCATACCCTGCCTACAATCCTGCACAGACGAATCCTGGTTATGGTATGCCATCGCCTCAGAACCCTCCACAACCCGCTCCAGGATATGGTATGCCACAACCTCAGAATCAGCAATATGGAGGAGGATATGGAGATGCGGGATATGGTGGAGGGTATGGGGGTCAGGGACAAGCAACTTCCGGTTTTCAACAAGTTCCAGCAGGGCCAAATCAAACAGCCTACTATCCACCTCAAAAGCCAAAAAAGGATTGTTCGCTTCAGTAACTCCACTTTCCTCGTCATGCCTTCCTGATTTGTACAAAAAAGCCAACTGACTTATTCAAGCCTAATAATAATGCTGTCAAATACGCTATAATTGTGCTTGCTGCCTATTGTGCTTGTCTTTGTAAATCTCGTGTTTCCCATAATATTTTGACCTGTCTATATTTCTTCGGTATAATTTCACTCGTTTTAGCCAAGGGTTTTAAGCCAAGATTGGACGTGTTTCTGTCGGACTTGCTACCTTTCGAAAATTTTTTACTTTTGCTTAGCTTTCTGTATATTTTCGAATAAAGGGTTCATATTTTCACATTCTTGTTCAAAGAAACTTCACACATCTGAAATATTGCCTTGGAAAACGTGGGGAGGGTAATCCCAGGGGGGGGGGGGGGGGGGGTGGGATTGAACTGCGAGTTACGTATTCTTCAAGGTTGATACCCAACAAATTGGACTGGATGATTTTTACAGCAACAGTGTCTATCGTATACTATAACGGTGGCGGGCCTAGTTGCATAATCATTTCAAGGCGTAATTTAGTATTAATACTCATCGTTGGGGCAGTCAAATGACCATTGGAACAGTGCCAAGTTTTTTTTGTGGATTCGCTGTTCATCTAAATGCTTAGTTGTTGTTTTAGTGGCAGTAAGGACGACTGGTTCCGGTACTTACGAAGTTCTTAAAGTATTTTGAATCGAAGGAAAGTGCTTTACTGCAAAGGCAATCAACAGCTAAATGCTAAAATGTTCCACATGCAAAAATTTAAATTCATTTCGCTTCGTTGATTTTTCACTCGAAACGGGAATTATGCAATGCCAGGAGGCAACGGCATGTGAAGACAAGCTCTTCGTTGCTAGCTAAGTCTTTTGACCTTCCGTGGTCGACCAATTAATCCCAAGTTTGCCTTAGAAGATGAGATCGTTGGCGTAGTACCATGTTGGTACATTGAGCAGAAGTTGACTACCAGCTTGTCAACCAAGTACTTCTTTACTAGTACTTGTTTTACCGAGTACTTCAGACTGTTATCTTAATGAGGCGACTACCTGTTTTTGAAAGTGGTTTGTATTCATAGACCATAGGCCAGATACCTGAGAAAGTGATTAGTACTTACAGGACAAGTTCCTAAATATATTTTGTAACAATTTAAAAATTGATAAATCTTAGCTTTGTAAAAAAAAGTAGCATTTTGCCAAATATATGCAATTATTCAAATGCCAACTTAAAATGTGTGTCCCATAATTCGAAAATAAAGTACCCATAGTTTCATTTCACGTTCATCGTTAATTTTTATTTATTAATTTGATTTTTCACGCGAAGCGCGCCAGCACAACCCATGAGGAAGTGGGCATACAAATAAGACAGGCATGTAAACAAAAGCATAAAAGAGAAAAAATTAACATCAGACCATGGAGTGAACAACAAGACCAACAACAGCAAAAAAAAACTTATAAAAAATCGAAGTGAAAAAAAAACCGATAGCAAAGACACTTTAAAGTCAATTAGAAGTCAGGTTCGTTTGTTGTTAAATGATGATGAATTAGCAAATCCGAGGTAAATAATGAAAAACGGTCAGATGGAATACAGGAAATGCAGCGATAATCGGATAATGAAGTAAATAAAATTTGTTGAGATTTTTATTTCATTTTAACTGGTTATACGGAATAATTGGAATAATTGTAATTTTGGAGTATGACGGAGACATTGAGCACTGGAAGCTCATCACTGGAAGTAGAGTTTACTCCTTAGAAACATGCCTGGAGGTACTCAGCGATAGTAACATTTCGAAGTGATACGTATTAGGTTGGCAATCAGCTGATTGAAATATAATTGTCTTTTTTCTAAGAAAAGGAAAAGTATGTTCAGTTTTATATTGGCCATAAAGTGCTGAGGTACCTGGTCGATGGATATAAATCATAGGTTTGAATAATAGGTAGTTACCCTGTAAGATGAATGTTTAAGGTTCTTAGGAAAATGTGCCGTTAATTGGTTGCCAACCTACAATTTGTTTATTTATTTATTATTTATTTAAGTGCATTCGAAGGTGTGCACAGTCATGATAGAAAACACCACGTATGAAAGCAACGGGAACGGTACAAGTGATAGTAAACGATAATAATAAGTAATAATTAATGATATGCAGTGCAGTAATGGCTTCTCAGGCTGCTCTTTGCTCTGGTACATTGTGTGAAGCTTCAAAGCGCCGCTATTTCTATAACAATCAGTAGGTATCCTTTGAGACTAATTGCCTTCGCAACGGCATTGTCATGAGTGTCAGCATTCGGAGTGCAAATTACTGGATTGTTTTCGTTGTGTGAATCCGAATGTCAACGATATCTGCGGAGTTAATCAAGTAGTAGTAGCTTTCCCTTCCACTTCCAGCTCCTACATCTCATACTACTTTGCATACGAACCACGAAATTTGTGTCAATGGGTTGAATGTGAACAGCCACCAGCCGGATGTATGGTGCTGCCGCTGGCTTTCTATGTGTGACTAATTGCCCACATCATAAAAACTCGTCCAGTCTTAGTTCTGGCCATCATGACCAACATGGTTGGTTCTATACCGAATTTCGATAGTTTACTTTACTTTGATGGTTCACTATTACGTATGCGACACCCCTCCCATTCCCGTTCTCACATTCAATTCGACCACGCCCTCATAAAACTCTCCCCCTCTCTTTTTACTTATTGACTCACAGCGACTACCCACCCAGTGGGGGGCATATGGGGGTTTCCAGCATTTTGTTATGCACGAAGCACATCAGTGATTGCTACGACTTTATGCCTCACCCCATACAATTACTTGGTAATTATATGTGGTACGAGTATTGTTTTTCGTGTGGTATTTTTGTTTAATAACTGTCTGTTCTGCCAGTATCACCTACGAATTGGAACGTATCGAACGCTATCACTCAATATTGACCATTATTGTGCTGATTGATCAAATGCAGGGTTAATTGGAAATCAAGACCTATCATCCCTGATGGGATCCTGTGCCTCCATCAGGGCAAAAATTTTCTTCCCAACTCTCAATAGAGGGCCCTGAAATCGTTAGATCAACCTTTTCGGGAGATTAAGAGGAATACGTAGACCTGAATCGGGGCCACTCAATGGTATCAAGTCTAAATCCAATTAGAGCAGCTAAGTGATATTGGATGCTCTCAAATTGTATTCCTACTTGATACATAAACTCGATAAATGATGTTATATTAGTATACTTGTACTTCAGTACAACTTATATTAGGGCTTAAAGTGATGGAAGGTGAGGTCGGCCTGGGCGGGGTCAGGGGAGCAGCTTAGAGAGCCCACGACGCTCACAGACCTCTCACCACCTTCGGCCCACCTCTATCGCTCCTCTGCACCAGGGAATCTTTACTTAACTTCAAAAATCAGTATTACTTTAGAATTCTGATTTAAGAAGTTGAGAAGTCAATACCAGCCGTTCTCTCTGACAACACAAAGCCACCATGTTTGCCAGAACTCGCTGATTTTGAGGAGCTCAAAACTTGTTTTTAGATTCCCTTTGTTTGCAGTGCTTATACATATAGACTCGTTTACTATTTCCTCAGAATAAATTACTGCTTACGCCCTCACAGGGAGAATGTCGAAGATATTAGCATCGTTTAGACTACACAGAATCTTCATTTCCGAAATATTCTCTAGGAAGGAATGTCTACACATCCGCCATCAGAAGCTGCTCAAACCAAAGAAGACGAATACGACAAAAAAGATGTCGGAGCGGAAGAAGGAAAAGACGTCAAAGAGGAATTCAAGTGAGTTTTTATCGATCGAATTTATAGCTTTCTCGCCTCCAAACAAAACTTTCAAAGATTCAGTTGTTTAACTAGTTATCTTCAGATCATGTATAAACGAAACTCTGTCCACTGTATGCCGTGTTGTCAGTTTGAAGAAAAAGAAAAACGATTCTGATGAACCTAATAACACCTCAAAATAAGTCATCCATTCTTTATAATTTACCTATACATTACTCCAGAAAGGATCATGCTCTGAAAAGCTTTTCGTCCGTTTGCCATTTGCCTAATCGTTCTGCCAGTTTCAAGGAATTTATGTGCAGTTCAAAGTATAATCTGACTCCAATTTCTGAATTCCCCGTGCATTTCTCGGACCTTTTTTCCCAGTCATTCTATCCGCTTAATCGTTTCCTTTTCGGTTTTCGATCTCATTGCTTTGATTACTGCAATATTAGGCTTTTAGTATTCGAGTAAATCCTGATTCATGTTTAATTAACTGATTTATCATCCTGAAAATTTCTTCATATACATGATTATCATATTGCATGTGACAAGTATACTATGGAAATGAATAAAAAATAAATTGAGATACAGTAGTCCAATCGAGAGCCCTTCACCGACAACCCCAAAGCATTTCGTGATGAATGAAATTTTATAGAAGCGAGGCGATGAAAAGCTTCTGCTCAGGGGAAAAAAACTGATGGAACCGACGTGGTGGTCGGGCGTAGGTGGAGAACTTCGAAGCCTCTAATTTCAACAGTTCCTCGTCGATTTTCTAATTACAGTTTTGAACCAAATTACTAGTTAAGGAAAGGATCAAAGTAATTGGAAGCACTCTGAGAAATGACATGGTATCCATGCCTTTGAATGGGATCTTCCCGTGAAAGGGGTAAGAAATTAATGGGACGAAAAACCCATACATACTTGTGTAAGTGCAGACGCAGAAAAGGGCCAAAAACTGAAATACCAGGGCAATTAAGCGCTCCATTATCTCAAAAAAGCTAATTGCCTGAGATAAAAGATGGCTGCATTTTATTCAGTAAGGTTTTCCATCTTAAAGATTGACTCCCGTCCCTGTCGACACTGGAAAAAGCGATTACGACATGGAGAAGTGAGAGGGAGAAAGGAATGAAATCCGAACACCGGAGTGCATTTCCTTCCTCTCCGGGATTTTGTCCTTTTCCTGTGAAAGAACCCAAGGGTGGGTGATGACTGGCTCAACATTGAGCGTTTAATTAGGATCAGAAATATCTTTACAACTTTCCAGAAGGAAAATGTCCGATGGTAGCATTTGGGTGGTCCAGCTGATTACATTTGTGGTCCACACTACATGTACGGATGTTTATCTCTTGAGTAGTAAGTTGATTCAATGAATATATCATGTCCCACTCGAGGTGCAGAGATCAAATCCCTGATCGATTTTCACCATTCATCCTTCCTGAGTTGGTTCTTTGGCCCCAGATTCCTTTGAAAGGATAAAAGCGCTAACTTGTACATTGGTTGCCCACCGTATGTAAGTCATTGTATGGGCCTGATACGCTTCCAAACGTCACTATGATTACGAGTGAAAGTCGAGTGCGCAGCGCATCCCAAAGAACCAGATTGATTCAATGATTTCGAAAATCATAAGTTATAGGTTGATGCATAATTATTGTGGATTTTTCGCAGCTTTTTTTTTCTCTCGATACGGTTTGTATATTGAATTTGGGATTCAATAAAAATAACCTTTTTAGTTTCCTTAATAAAAGTATACCTTGAAAGTCATCTTCATATAGGCCAAATTATGCCCTATTACTTCGAGAAGGTTGGAGGGTGACACAATCATAAAATGATCTCAACGAAGTTCTCGTCGATGGAACAATCAGATAAAGCCGAATAAAAAATGAAATTCGCTTCTATGGTCATCCTATTCGCCAACAAAAACTCCTATAGATTATCAAGTAAATTGTCCGTTGAAAAATTGGCTAGCGACAGGACTTTCGATGAAATGGATGACCTAATGGTCCACGTCAAGGCGTTGGTTTTCTCCAAAAATCGAAACTTCTTCGCCTGGGAATCCGACGGCCTTGCAAATGGGAAGCACTGCTTGACGCATGTGGTGGATATGCTCCGGAGTATCATTTGAACATGTTTTTGCTAAACATTTATATCGTTTCTTTAAGCACAATTTGCTGAAAAAAATCCGCAATAATTATGCATCAACCTAAAGTATATGGGAGTAAAGACAGGCGAAGTTTTAGCAGCGCCACTATCAAAACGATCCCAATTCTCATTGATGACCATTATGGTTTGGAAATATACTCAAAAAGTTTCCCCGTCGAGTGACTGATGACCCAGCCGATTTGCCGGAAGGCGCACTTTCTTCTCAGCTTGGTCTGACAATGTTTTGGCCAAGTGCGACTTCACAGAGCAGTCGCTTCAGAGCCTGAGCTTGAGAACAAGTCCAATTTATATGGATAACTTTAAATTTGTTAATGAACTATTATTACTGGGATCGGAAGGCGCAAGAGCACATCCAAATTTAACAGGTAATAGTGGAGTGAAAATTTTTGAAGCGGGAAAATCTGGTTTTTTTTTCCACATGGATACTGCTATGCTCACAGGCCAGTAAATTTCGCTTTTCTCATAGGAACATCGTCTTCGTCAGAGACTTCGAAGCTTCTTCAAAGCTTCAAATTAAAGCCCAAATGCTGCAGAGCTCAGGGATTAAAATTCGAAGATAGAATTTTCCATTTATTGAGGCACGTTCAGTTCTCTGCTAGGGTACAAACTGTGGTCTCTTATCAAGAAAGTCCTAAGACGTTTCCAGTGGATTTCCAAAAGCTTGTATCATATAATATCCGTGAAAATTTTAATCGTCTAAAGTTGTTTTTATTCCTTGGCCAGCCTTGCAATTTGCTTATTTTCAGGCTAAATTCTCTTTATCATCAATCCGGGATTTTAAATTTGATTATCCGCTCAACACGTATTTGTGTCAGTGTTTCGTTGATGGCTGTAAACAAGATCGGCCAGATTTTCGCTGCTTGCAATGCAACAGACTCCGCTTTCTGAGAAAAGCGAGACTAACAATAAGGCTCCAAATTGGGGCAAGACAAATTGACCCAATAGCCGTCTGGAAAATTTACCTGATAGTTCAAAAAAAGTTGAAATAAACATTTAAATTGGAAGACGAAAGCCCGTTTTCAAAACGGACATCTAGTTTTGCTGAAAGGCTAAATATCCCACAACAAGTCCGGCTACTTTTCGATTCGTCCATGACGTTTTATAGCGAAATTCCGAATGAGGCGGAAATCGAATCATAATGTGGACTAATGGTGAAGCTTCTTCCCGCAGCTGGTTTGAGGGGAGACCAAAATCTCAACGCTCGGAAGATTCAGTTGTCTGAACGTGGGGTCTAGATGGACAAGGAACTTCCAGCACCGTTGGCTACAGTATGCAGCTGCCTACAGGGTGGCTTTTGAACGTTTTTACTTGTTATTGAAGGCACAATGAAGTTTGTCCTGCCTGTGCCTTCTCGTCACCTTGCTCCAAAATAACTTCTTCAACTGATAACTAGTAAGATAATCTCGTTGAAAGTTGAAATACCGAATCAACTCTTCCGCGAAAAACTCTCAAACAACAGAGGTGCCACCCATTGGGAGACACTGCGACGATCATGGTAGTTCATTGGGTGCGACCTGCATTTGCCCTTCCATCATGGCCATAGCGTGAAAAAGTGATGAAAAATGAGGAAACCGACAATGAGGTTTAGTCAGTCCGAAAAACTCATTTCCTTCCTGAAACAGGGCCAGCGGCTGATGCCACCAATAACTACATACATATATAACCTCATTTGTCAAGGTTACTTCCTTAAAGTCACCGAATCTTTTGTCGAATCGAAGTTCTTAGTTAGAACATAAAAATTGTTGTAAAGAAACGTCACGTGTTCTAACAACCCGCTCAACATTTCCTAGGACAATGCGAAAAGAGAGCAAATCGTTTATTCATGAGAGTCCATTGAGCTTCACAGCCCCCCTGAGAGCCCGTTGGAAGGTGAAGTTCAATGATGACGTCATATTAACGATGGTTTTTCTTTTGTTCAAAGGAAGGGAACTTCCTCTGCACCGCATGTAGCCCGAAGCCTTTTCAAAGTCGAAAGCTCGTTGAGCAGCAGGAAGCTATAAAAAAGGCTTAAGAAGAGCAAAAAGTTTGAGTACAGCAACAGTTCAGTCCATCCGCCTACGCAAAAAGGACAACTTGAAAATATGAACAATGGTCCTTCCCCATACCACCGTCTAAGAAGTTCAGGCCAACCATGAAGTTACAACGAGAAGGGTTTAACTCATGTAGATGAAGAGCTCATGAACTCAGAGGAAAGACAGGTAATGGATACACATCTTGACTCCTATTTACTGACAAAATGACAAGCAGTGTCGTCGATAAAAAAACAGAGCAAATCAAAGAAAGAAAAGTGAAATCTGAGTCAAATGTAGAACGAAATATTAAAAAATAACCAGGAAAACATATGAAAGCCGCTACTGCATCATAAAAACCCATTTTTCAAAAGGTCCGACTGCCTTCGAACAGTATCGAAGAAAATCATCTCTAAAGAGCACAAACCCATGTCAAGGGTTTCCATGAAAAGTCGCCAACATATAAAGAATGGTCAAAAAATACTATAAAAATTCTTGAATGAGAAAAAGGACCAAGACATGTACATGACTCGAAGCGGGGCAGTGTAGTAGGTCGTCGGAAAAATCTTTGCACGTCTTCGTTTTCATGTTGTGAAACCTTTGGGTATCGCTTTGAAGCGTTCAATGCAGAAAATGTATATGCGCACGTCAATGCGATCTTCGCACAATATCTGCCATAGCATTTCTCAACGAAAGATCGCTCTCGACTCAGCAAATTAAGTGCTTCTGCTTTATAAGTTCACAAACAACGTCAATCGAAATATTCCGACAAGTAAAATATGTGATGCGCAAGAAATTGCTACCACTAGTTCAAAAATGGCTGCTTTGACTGGACCGAAAAACTGCGGTCTGGAAGGCAGTTGAGCTGAATGACGACCAAACTGGTTGAAGAGCATTCCAGGTGTAGTTCCCGCGAGCTGAAACAAGAGCTCAATAGTCATCACGACACAGCAGACACTCACCTGCTTCGCCATCGCATGGATGCGAGGTATGGGTAAGTTGTGAGCTGGGTGGTCACCACCTCCAAATGAGGAGGAATTCGTGCCTGCACTTGTTGACTTTCCGTACACCTTCGCATGGCTGGAAGAATTAATCTCCAGCCAGGAGAAGTGCGTTCTCTACGTAAACCACCCGGGGAAGCGGCAGCGGCTTGGATGCTTAGAGCATGGGATCCCGACCTCCAAACCACAACTCCTACCTAAGAAGGCAATAATAACTGCTTGAAGCCATTCAAGAGGATCGTTCACTGGAACTTCCTGCCACCAAACTCCACTGTTAGCAACAAAGCCTTGTGCACTCTGTGAACCTTATTGCTGCAGATCTACGAAAGAAACAAGGGAAAGTCTACTTTCACCAAGCGCTTGCCCACACACTGCGAAGGATACCCAGAGGAACTTCAAAGTTTTGTATGGCATGTCTTGACCCACCAGCCGTATTCACCAGACCTGACTCCTACAGTTTATCACGTGCTCGGGTAGCTAAAAAACCCTCTGAAAAATAAGATATTCAAGGATGTGAACCAACTCGAGACGTACATTGGTGAGCTTTTCTCCTCGAAACCTCAGGAATTCTATGCAAGCAGGATCCACAAGTTGCTTGTTTAATGGCAATACATCGTCGATAATGACGGTGCATATATTTGTTAATTGTTGACTATTATGAAGGAAAAATAAATTTAAAAAAATGCAAAATGTCAATGGTTTTTCCGACAACCTAATATTTACGAAGAGTTTTCATTTTCACGGAGGCTTCCTTACTCTTTTACACAAGCTGTCGTAGGGTTGAAAACTATCCAACAGTATTTAGCTGGAGACAACTGATTCGCATTCATTTAAGGAACCACTCACGTGTGGGTTTCGAAAAAGCAAATGTTTGAGTAGGAAATCTACTACAGTATCCTATTGTATGAATGACTCGCTGTAACTGCCCTTCCCTGAAATCAGAAAATGGAAGAAAACTTTTGTGTGAAGGTATGGCGCATGCTACCACGCTCCAATCAACCGCGACGACGCGCGCGCTGTTGCGCACACGCTGCGGACCTCCCAAATTTTTAGGATGGCTCATGTACAAGCCATTGTTTGGCTTCTCAAAAATGATAAATTTTCCTGTCAACGTCTTCGTATGTAGTTTTCACGATGGTTCTCGATAAAAGTGAGTTTTACGTGACATATGGCCCTGTCGTATAACACGATTAAAGAAGTACATGGGCAGACATCTCGTTTTCCCTGGGTTGAAAGTGGGTATTGACGGAATCTAGTCTAGATCCTTTTGATCTGTACTTCGCCATGAACCCCCAGATTTTTGGTTGAAATCATCTTGCCCCAAAACTTATAATTTTTTATTAAGACAGAAAACCACTTGAAGCTTGGAGTTTTTTTGTAAATGTCTCTGTCCAGGTCCAGTACTTGATCAGTAATATTATTAAGGTGAGGAACAGTAAGAAGGAGGCAAATTAAATACTGCTATAATCTTTTACCTTAATATAATATTTAATGACTTGCGTTCCATTTCTTATTTACTTTTTTCCCTTGGCTTCGTGCCAACATCTCATTACGAAACTACGAAGATGAAAGTGAACTCAGATGCTTGATTCTCCCGGTTGGCATCCTAGATGCATAGGACCATTGACAGCCTGAATCCAAGCTACCCAAGGCTACCATTTGAACAAAACGTTGTTTTCAAATGGGGGTCCAGAGGACTCGTACTCCTGGAGAAGCTGCAAAATACCTGTCACTTGAAGCCAACCGAAAGTGTATTGAAATGCGTGCGAGAAGCTGAAAGAACTGAAAGTGAATAAACTGGTCTTTCATCTGAAAGGAATGGGATCAGGTGACTTTTTCAGTATAGTGGGAACCATAAACAAAAGAGGAGGCGGCTGAGGAGGAGATGGGAGGAAAAAACTATGGGAACAGAAGGTACAGTACTAGGCAGGTTCGCTCCTAACGCAAAAGGCTGGCTGAATGGCTTACCACGTGAATTTCCAGGATAGTCTTACCTATGCAGTGTCACGAGAGGAATACTGTTAGGATAACGACTGACCCAGACGGCGGTTATGGTGAATCTACAGGTGGTTGATGAAGGGACAAGTAACCAGTTTTCTATGTGAATTAAGTCCACTGCTGTGATTCTCAAAGCAAACTCAATCTCAAAGGAAACTCTACTTGATATTCTGTACTGCATGATCGGATTACAATGATAATCTTTTTGGTAGGCAGACTGAACCAATTTCTTACAAAGCAAAGGTGCCTGTTTGACTGCAATCACTTTAACTGCTCTGCAATAACATTACTAGGTTAGTAATTCAACGACAGCAAGGTTTTCTTCTCATTAGTCTGATTCAAATGACATTACATTTTAGCTTTTCATAGAATTCGAATTGAAATTCAAACCGAACATCAGGGTTCAGAACGTGATCTCTATGAAAGAACTCCTCCCGAAGCTCGATTTATAAGACATTGACACTCACCACCCTGGAAACCCTATAACATATGCAGAAAGATCTTCTGAGTTGAGGATTACATAGCTTTTCCTTTCGAAGTTTGGTCGGAGCAGCGCTGGCAAATTAACAAAAAATATTAAAGTTCGTCGATAAAGATCATCGAAATCATCGAAAATCCTTCTATAAAGAAGGAGGGATTGCTTATGAAAATCTAGAGCTGAAATAAAACGAAATGGAGACATTTAATACATGTGAAATGGAAGTCAGGCCCAGTGCAAGGGGTAAGGGAATAATTTATGGCTTATAGGCCTGGAATTAAGTATTGTGATCTTCACTATGGAGCTACTTTACAACTAGGTAAGGATACATACTTCTAATCAACCGACAACGTTCGTTTAAGAGGGTATAGCGGGAAGTATTCCTAGAAAAATGACCCTGCCGTACGTTCACCTATGAAGTTATTCTTTACCATTTACCTAATTTTGTGAAAAAGCAACCCATAAAGCTCGCATTTTCCAAAAGTTGCTAGGGTTATAAATTGAAACTGGTCTAAGACTGGGCAATCATAAGAAATCTGTTGCAGAACGGCCAATATTTTATATGCGTAAATGAATGAGTTTCAAGCCACTAAGTACATATGGTTTGGTACGGCTAAAAGTAGTAAAAGATTTGTAGCATTTTCGAAACACTTCCGTGGGTAGTTTTTTTTTCGAAATTTCTAAATTCTAAGCTGTAGAGTGTGATTCTTTAAAATGTTGTATTGACGATATTTCTGAATTTGAACCTGATGTATGCATAATTTGCTCCATTTCACAACTCACTCCAATTCATCCAGGAACACTTCCCCGGTCGAAGCAATTATAGCTCTGTTTCTTCGAACTATGTGATTGGAATAATTACCAACCGGAACAGATTTTCTCGAAGAGACGCATATCTGTAGGAGCGAAAGTTGTCCGTTAGGACATTCTTATTCATGCCCTTCTTGGAACTGCATCAAATCTGGCTGTTTGCGCCACTTGACCTTCTTACTACATCAATGCCAGGATTGAGGAAAGACGAGTCTTGAACTCGTGCTGAAGGAGAAGTGATCGAAGTATGAAATGAAAGGAATAGAAGCAAAGGGAAAAATAAGACGTGATGTACCGAACGTCGGGTTCGGTAGTGAGATATCGAAACGAGAAACGTATGGCAAGAAATACACCGAGCTGTATTAATTCGTTTATTGAAACGAAACTAATCAATAACAAATAAACGAAACTCGATAAAAACAAAATAATATGCAAATCCGCAATACCGAAAACAAACAAACAAAAAATGAATCACGGCGAATAAGGGGGGGGACGGCAGAGGAGAGACGTGGGCGGGGGGATGGTCACTAAAAAAACTCAGAACACAACTCTATCTCTTGCTCCCCTTTTATGTTGTCTGTTTCCCGCCCAACGCCCTCCTCTTCCTAGTGCAGATCACTGACCTGCTCACTGACATGCCGCCCCCCTCTCGTGCCGATTCCCACATCGGCTGATACTCTACTCTCTTAATTTCTGGTAGCTCTACTTTTCCACTCAGCTTTTTTCTTATACACTCATATAACGACTTCGCACAACCTACGGCAAAATTGGAACCGTAATAATACAATGCTATCTCTGGTGATCCTATCTCACAAAAAACCCGACCATTTTCTACTTTTGCACCTGCCGCACTATAGAACTGTCCCGCACCGGCTTGTCTCTTTATGGTCTCACCCAACATAGACCATATTTCCACCATCGACTTCCAATTTTCCACATTTTTCTCGATGACCGGAGGCCATGCAGTTACTATCTGTCCTCCTTCGGCCAAATCCTGCCCGCATGCCTTAACAATTTCACAGATTTCCTCCTTAAAATTTTTCTCTTCGGGCCACACAATGATCCAAATGGCATGTGTTGTCCATTCCGTCAGGATCTCCCGAAGCTGCTTGAACGAAGTTGCAACTCTCGTCGTTATTCCTCTTTTCGGCCCGTCCTTCTCGAGTAACGCAGCACTTGCTGGAGCTGCGAAGGCCGTTGGGCCTTGTTTTATCTGTCGTTTCTTCTTTTCCTCCTCTTCAAGCTCCTTTTTCAGCTTTTTCAGGGCGGAGTCATAGGTCTTTTCGAATCCAAACGACTCAATCTTCTCGTGTTTCCTGATGCCATCCGTCATACAAATGAATTCGGTCCAGTCAAGACACTTCGAATACGCGACACGCAGCACAATCTGGAGAGCTTCTTCATCGAGACATACTGCGCCATCCTTCCAAAATTTTATCTTCGACGCCATGTCCAGGTCCATGCGAATGAATATGCTAGCCGCTCTCCACGCATTCCAAAGTGACCCCATCGGCTTCTGCGAAAATGCTCCTGGAAACTGGATTCCTGCGAGCTCGCCGAGTTTCACGTCATTCAGGCAGCCCTCTTCACAAGTGTATTCCAAATGACCTTTGTCGCTCTTTGCGCGGATTTCGGCGCCTCTGAAACATGTACTACTTACTTTGTTTACACTGACTTTTGCTCTTCTTCCCCTTCTACCTCTACTTGTTACTGTATCGATACGATCGTCGGAAATATAGGGCGGTACAATCCTCAACATGTCAAATTGCACACGTATGGGCTCTACGTTCTCCCCTATTCTACTGATGACCGCCGAGTTCTCACTCGCCTCTATCACTCGAAAAGGCCCAGCCCAATCACAGGTCAGCTTTGGATGAGCGCTCATGGCCTTCTCTTTTGGAGACAACATATAGACCCTATCTCCTACTTTAGGATGCTTACTAATGTCGACCTTATTTCGTCTGTCATACTCCATTTTCATTTTTCCTCGTATCCGTTCATTATACTCTTTAACTCTATCATGGACTTCAGCCATCGCCTGCAATAGCTGTGCCTTATAATCATCCCTACTTTCATCCATCGTATACCACGACACTCCACCGTTAGGAATTACTCCCGATGGATAACCTGGATCCACACCGTGTAAAATAAAGTATGGGCTCTCACCGGTTGCCTGATGCGGTGTTATATTGTATGCGAACATGCAGAACGGCAATCTTACGTCCCACTCCACCGGAACCACCGTACTACGTCGCAACATTGCTACTATCGTTCCATTTAATCGTTCCGTAATGCCATTCTCTCTCGGGTTATAACCCTTCGTTGTTATCTGTTCGATTTTCGTGATCTTTGTCAACTCCTCCATTACCCGGTTCTCGAACTCTGCCCCCTTGTCAGACATGATCACCTTTGGCCAGCGGCATCCTTCCGCGATCCATCGCACAAAGAGGGTTCTCGCTATCGTTTCTGCTGATTTGTTGGGCACCGGGTATGCCGCAGCGAATTTGGAAAAGTGGTCAATGACCGTAATCACGGTTGCCACTTGTCGTGTTTCCCAACTCTAGCACATCAACACCCACTATCTCATATGGCTTCGTGGTAGCGATCGGCTTTAGTGGAGGTACTATCTTTGGTCTTGCGTTATGCGCGAAGCAGCGCTGGCACTCCCTTGTCCACTTGTTGATATCCTGAACCATGGTAGGCCAGAATACTTCTTTCTTGAGTCTGTTCAACAATTTATGAGCGCTGAAATGCCCAGCAAATGTTCCTGCATGCGCTTCGTGAAAGATCTCATAGCGAGCACTTTTTGGGGCTACGTACACCAAAGTTCCGTCTTTCTGAAACATTTTCAATTCACCTTCCTCTATGACGAAATCTGCAGCACGCACCGGATTTTTCAGTCCCGTCAACAGAAAGACCCTTTTCTCATCTCCCCGAGCTACTGCTTCTAGGATAGGGGCAATTTCGCTGTCTTCCTCCAATTCCTTCATCCACTTTGTCTTACTCTGAACCACCTGTACGGTGTTAACCACCGCGTCGCCTATCTCCTGAATGGGTTCCTCATCACTCCAAACTGCTGCTCCCCTGCTGAGCGCGTCCGCTACTACATTTGATTTTCCCTTTACATATTTTATCACCAAATTATATCTCTGTATCTCTAATGACCACCGCAGGACTCTTGCGGAAACATTGGTACGATTGAATAAGGCTGTTAGCGGCTGATGATCAGTCAACACAATCGTGGGTAGTCCATAGATAAACATGTGGAATCGCCTAATAGCGAACATCACCGCTAATGCCTCCAAGTCTGTTACGTGGTACCTACGCTCAGCCTTACTGAGGCCTTTTGATGCAAAATATATAGGATGCAGTTGCTTATCTTCACCCTCTTGAGAAAGAACTGCTCCTAACCCGACCGTTGACGCATCCGTACAAATTACAAACGGTTTGGACCCATCCCTTGCCTTCTCTATGTTGGGTTGGCTAAGCCCTGGTG
This sequence comes from Haemonchus contortus, assembly GCA_000469685.2. Taxonomy (NCBI): domain Eukaryota; kingdom Metazoa; phylum Nematoda; class Chromadorea; order Rhabditida; family Trichostrongylidae; genus Haemonchus; species Haemonchus contortus. Next base: position 37,237,778 of record LS997567.1, on the reverse strand, counting down.
ACGTAGATATCATTCCCTTGACTTTTCCAAAAGCAACTTTGTGTTCATCAGTCCATCTCCATGTTGCCTTAGGGGATATTAAAGAAAACAAACTCTCTGCCGCTTTAGCAAATCCGAGGCAAAATTTACGATAGAACGACGCCATTCCCAAGAACGTCCTTAGTTCCTTCGCATTCTTTGGGACCGGATACTTAGTGATCGACTCAACCTTTGCCGGGTCCATGTGAATGCCATCCCTATCAATAACGTGACCAAGAAAATTTACTCTAGTTTGCATAAGAACGCACTTCTGAGCTTTCAGCCTTAGTCCCGCGTCCTGCAGCTTTGTGAAGACTTCCCTCAGTAGGTCGATATGCCTCTCTCTCGTGTCTGTGCAGATGATGATGTCATCGATATAGCAAAATACCTCAGCGCCAAGAAGATCTCGCAGAACTGTATCCATCACCCGTTGAAAAACAGCGGGACTCGTACTCAGACCGAATGGAGTGACCCGAAATTGGAAGAGTCCCTCCGGCGTAGTAAACGCAGACTTCTCCCGTGCTTCGGCTGTTAGAGGTATCTGCCAGTACCCACTGCAGAGATCTAGAGTTGAGAAGTACGATTTTCCTGACATGCTTTGTAGTACTGCATCAATGTTAGGTAGCGGGTACGAGTCGAGTTTGATTCTCTTGTTTAATTCCCGATAGTCCACGCATAATCTTAAACTGCCATCTTTCTTTTCTACTAACACAATCGGGAAGGCCCATTCCGAGCAACTTTTCTCTATAATTTTTCTGTTCTCTAGGTCAGACAACAACTTTTTCAGCTTTTCTCTGATTCCGAACGGAACTGGCCTAGTTTTCATTTTGATGGGCTTGCTCTCTCCAGTATCAATGTCCATCTCTACCCTATTAGTCCCTGTTAGCTCTCTATCACATATAGAAAACGCGTTAGGGAATTCCTCCAAAACTGAAATCAAGTCTTCGCTTAAGCTTTCTACCTTTGAACTTTCCCGTATCTGTTCATATAGTATTAGCTTTCTTTCGGGCTCACTATACTCCTGACTCTCGCTATCCATCATCAAGGGATTCAGTTCTTCCCAGTTTTCACGCCACTTTTCTGTTCCCCATCTACCCACTTCTTCGCCTTCTCGAAATATCATGGGTTGATCACTGTCATTGATGACCGGCACTTGGAGACTCTGATTGTGAATTCTAAACACTCCAGCTGTTATTCCACCCTTGCCTGGCCAGACAATCCCTTCCTGTTGCTCCCCTTCGCACTCACAATGCGCATGGAGGATTGCCGACCCGTGCGGCGGTACATAGAGCCTCCTCACCACAGTTACACCTCTCGCATCCTTCTCTGTATCATCTCCTATCTCGGATCTTATGACCAGCTGTACCCCTAATCGATCCAACGCATTCATTCCTAAGAGGATGTCCTTATCATTTGTGTCTGCAATATGGAAGGCTACGATAGCAGTGTTACCTCCTTCTAGGTACACTTGCATCTTAATAGCTCCCAGGAAGTTCATACGATTGCATGATGCATCGTACACCGGCACCATCGATTCCTCTGGCAACACTTCTAACTTTTCCATATCAAACGCTTCTTTTTGAGCGCGTGCCAGCAGTCCCACAGGTAGAATACTTATCATAGACCCTGTGTCCAGTATTGCTGGAACCCGCATATCCATCAAATGAGCCCACGCTGGCACCATGCTTCCTACCAGTGGCATCTCTGACAGCTCACCCGCTCTCACGCCTAGGCTTCGCGCCCTGTCAACTATTTGGGCCACATCTGTACTTCTTCTTTGCTCCTTTTCCGGAGGTTTGCTAGCAATTTGTTTCACCACGGTTTCCCTCAGAGGACAGTCCTTGCCGATGTGCCCAAATCTGGAGCAGTTGTAACACCTCCTTTGCTCCTTGCTTCCTTTCTCTTCTCGTCTGCTTTCAGTGATCCTACCTGTGTTTACATTTGGGGCTTCTCTTGAGGCACGTTGGGCGTCCCGCTTCCACGTGTCCCCTGTCTTTGGCCGTCCCACCTCGTATCTGGCTTCAGGATTGACTAGCTTATCACTATCTGTCCTTGACGGCCCTTCATGGTAGGTGGCGGCTCTTTGCTTCCAACTCTGTTTATCATACTTTCGCCCTCCTTCACTTGGCCACATCAGTTTGGATTGTTCAATACTTAGAGCCAACTCTTTCACTGCATTATAGGCCTCCCTTGGCTCCACCCTATGAAGCGTACTCAGCAGGTGAATATGCTCCGGCCACTCCTTCAAGTTGTCTAGCAGGATCTGGGCATACTCATAGACCTATCACTCAATCTGCAGGAGGGGTTAGCCTGGCGCCCCAACTTCTCTAACACAACACAGAACTCCGACACGCTTTGACCCGCTCTACGCCTCAGGTTCCTCAGCTCTGTCAATGCCCGAAGTCGTCCTGCTGTAGAGTCGTTGGCCAATAACTTCCTCAACTCCTCTACCACGGCATCGAACCCTTGCCGCTTCACTTCACTTGGCAAACTCAAAAAGACACTCTTGGCCCTACCATCCAAATGGTCATCACCTAGGATATCGATTAGAACTTGCTCATCCATAATAACCGTCCTATATTTCCTTTCGAATCTTCGTATAAACTCATCAAAATTTTCCGACCTAGTCCCCTTGAGTAACCCAGGACCTATGCAAGCATTCGCCTGCATCAAAGCCATAAACGTTGAGGCTTCCTGACCTGGTGTGCTGACTGCTTGTCCTTCCAATTTCTCCGAACGCTGCCTCCAGGGTAGACCGTAAGGCGCTCCAGTCTGGCTTGCTGACATCATCGAATTCCTTCTCATCTGAAATGCTGTCTCTACATCCTCCAATCTCCTGTTACGGGATTGTCTTTCCAATTCACCTGTGTTAGTGTCCGTGTCCATTTGATCGTCTTCCTTTGGCGGGCTTCGGTGTGATTGCTGACGCACGGTGCGTTGTACCTCTCCCAGTACATTTCGAACCTCCCGACCGTTAGTCTGAAACATGTCGCATATGTCAGCAATCAACTCGCCATCTCGTTCTGTGGTATCAAAATACTCTATAAGATCATCTATTGTGTCAATACCTTTAGTGCGTAGGGTTCTGAACAGTTCCCGCCCAAACTGCTTATATCCCACTACGCTAGCTTTCAAGTCTTCCAGCATTTTGCCTATGCCACTGGCTTCACTTTCCAATACTTGGAACAACTTGGTTCTGTATTTCCCCGCTATACGCGCCTCTTCCAATTCTTCCCCTACTCTGATGGGTATCTGCCTAACCCTCACTAAGACTCTTTCTAGCTCTTCACCAACTTCAACTACTGCAAACTCTTCAACTTGGTTGCTCACCTGCGGTGCCTGAGTCTTCAACTGCAGTGTGGGACTCTTGCTTGCTGGGCCCGCTAAATTCTCTGCCATACTTCTGGAAAACGGTGTATCAGTATTCATATCTTTGACTATGCCGACGGTAAACGACGAACGGCGGCAAGAAAAACAATGCGAGTAACGAACAGTAACACGATAAACACGACGAACAGTGGCGCTGAATACGAGCTCTCACTTCAGCTTCACCCTCACTGCGCGTTTTCGCCAGTCACTCTTTCTTTCCACTTCGATCAATATCCACAACCTTTAATAGGATCGCCCCCTTCCTTATTGGCGAACCTATCCTTGACTTCTGTATCCTGTATTCTGATCCGCGGCCTCTCTCACTCTTCGGCCTCAACAGTTCGGTGTATGTCTCACGATCGATACCTCACTCTAGCGGTTCGGCCCCCATGTACCGAACGTCGGGTTCGGTAGTGAGATATCGAAACGAGAAACGTATGGCAAGAAATACACCGAGCTGTATTAATTCGTTTATTGAAACGAAACTAATCAATAACAAATAAACGAAACTCGATAAAAACAAAATAATATGCAAATCCGCAATACCGAAAACAAACAAACAAAAAATGAATCACGGCGAATAAGGGGGGGACGGCAGAGGAGAGACGTGGGCGGGGGGATGGTCACTAAAAAAACTCAGAACACAACTCTATCTCTTGCTCCCCTTTTATGTTGTCTGTTTCCCGCCCAACGCCCTCCTCTTCCTAGTGCAGATCACTGACCTGCTCACTGACAAGATCGGATGAGAAATAAAACGTTAAAGTGCCCTCGTCGACAGCTCTTCGAAACTTTAGAGTCGGAAATCCAGGAAAATCAAGAACTGAGAAGGCTACTTAGTTCTGTTCTTTTATTAGATGTTTCTCAGTTTTCTTGTGGAAATAAGCATGTGGTGAAATTCTTCTGGTAGCGCTTTTCAGTAAAGTAATGTTTCTCTCATTAATCACACTTACAGCCTACAGTTAGGGTAGTCACATTTTTAAGGTCTTTTTTATCCCGGCAGAACTACATAGACCTTAATTGAGGACTAATGAAGGGTTGGGTTGGGCTAAAGCCTTGCGAACCATGCACCATTTTTTTGGGATTAATTATTTAGTATAGAACGCACATTAATGTACAGTATGATGTACAGTCGGGATAGCCTGGCAAGCCCCCGGAGTCAATAGCCCCCACGTCAGAGCCTGGCAAGCTGAACGTTGGGTATCTTCACGCCAAAAACAGTAATAGAAATGGGCCTCATTCCCCTGAACCTGAGGGAGCCCCCAATACGGCAGCGTTGAGTAGGACCGCTCGGGAGAGGCTGCTAAAATCTCAGGGCCAAAACAGGCTGCCCAAAAGGAGAAGGACTAGGATGGCGATCTGTACTTTCAACGCACGGACGCTTGCATCGGAAGCGTGTATAGAAGACTGATGATGCAAGCTAGGAAGATCAAGTTCGACGTCAGGTGTCCTCGTCAATACGCACTTGGCCATGAACATCGATTCGTACGAAAGCTTAACAACCCGAATCGGACGTTTACGATTAAGAGGATGTGGCTCAATCCCAGCTCTAACCGTCTTCGTTGCTTACGCACCAACATCGAGCTACGAAGAAGAGGAGTTGGAAGCGTTTTATATGGATCTGGAGAGGCTCTACAGAGAAGACCACACTTTCTTCAAGGTCATCGTCGGTGATTTTAACGCCAAGATTGGCCCCAGAAGAACGGCTGAAGAGCTTCACATCGGGACTCACGGAGTGGAATGGAATGAGCAGGGTGAAAGGCTGCCCGAGTTTATCATGACGATCCACACCATCCATGGTAACTCGCAGTTCCAGAAGCCCTCTCATTTAAGATGGACATGGGAGTCACCTGGTGGACAGTTCCATAATGAAATAGACCACATCATCTTCAATCGGAGATTTTGCCTGAGCGACGTCGCTGTTGTTCCGAAATTCTACACGGGATCGGACCATCGTCTCCTCCGCGCTAGATTCTCCTTCTCAGTGCGTGGAGAGAGAGCTATGAAGTTTAGGAAACGAAGCCCCAAGACCTCCATCAACTGGGACCACTTCGCTTCCCTTGCGAGTAAATGGGAAGATTCCGTTATCGACAACATTGACGAAGAATACAACCGGCTCGTCGAACATCTTCAAGATAGTGCTACGAGAGCAGAGAGTCTACAAGAAGCTAAGAGACGACTCTCTTCGAAAACTCTCGAGCTGATACGCCAGCGTGGAATCGCGCGAGCTACAGGATTATTATCAACAAACGTCCGAACTTGCTAAGCTATGCAGAGAAGCGATAAAGGAAGATCTGAAAGAGAGAAGAGCAGCAGTCATGGACGAAGCCGCCGAGGCCGGAAAGCGCATTCGCAAAGCCCGACGGAGCTTCGCCAATTACAAGACCAAGATGACCTCCCTTCGTCGTCCTGACGGAACCGTTACTGCATCCCGGAGGGCAATGGAGAAGCTTATCTACGACTTCTACTCGGACCTCTTCGACAGCCACGTCTACCTGCCTACTCACCATCTTAGGCAAGACGAATATATCGCTCCTTCTGTTCTCCCTTCCGAGATACGACATGCCATCACGTCGATGAAGAACTGTACAGCGCCCGATCCCGATAGGAGGTCCCGATAGGATCAAACCAGAACATCTGAAGAGTATACCACCAGTCATCATCAAAACTCTGGCAAGGCTCTTCACACGGTACCTGTCGGAATGCAAAGTGCCCACGTCGTGGAAAACTAGCAAGACTGTGTTGCTGTACAAGAAGGGAGATCCAGACGATATTGGCAATTATCGCCCAATCTGCTGTGCTGTCCGTAATCTACAAGCTTTTCACTCGTGTCATCCTAAACAGGATTGGCAGAATATTAGATGAAGGACAGCCATGCGAGCAAGCAGGGTTTCGAGAGGGTTCAGTACAATCGATCATATCCACACCCTAACAAGGCTCATTGAAGTATCGCGAGAGTACAAAATGCCGCTATGTCTTACGTTTATCGACTTGAAGAAAGCCTTTGACACCGTTAAGACAGAAGCGGTAATTGAAGCCCTGGGCGACCAGGGTGTTCCTACGCAATACATAAGGATGCTTCGTGAGCTCTACGACAGCTTCACGACCGGGACTTCACCATTCTATAAGAAAGCCATTGTCAACGTGAAGAGAGGTGTTCGGCAAGGCGATACTATTTCGCCCAAACTTTTCAGTGCCGCCCTCGAGAATATCATGCGTCATTTGGAATGGGAAGACTTGGGAGTGAAGGTCGACGGCCGCTTCCTACATCACCTCCGCTTTGCAGACGACATCGTTCCTATAACACCGAACATCGAGCAGGCGGAACGAATGCTGGCCGAGTTTGATAGTGCCTGTGGAAAGATCGGCTTGAGGCTGAACCTAACGAAGACGATGTTCATGAGAAACGGATTGGTACCTGATGCTCCTTTCACGGTAAACGGAACGAATATCTCCGAATGCTCCAGCTATGTGTATCTAGGTCGGGAAGTCAACATGATGAACGACCTAGCTCCAGAGCTGTGCAGAAGGAAACGCGCCGCGTGGGGAGCATTCAAGGATATCGAGGGAGTAGTGAAGAAGACAAAGAACATCCGGCTCCGCGCTCACCTTTTCGACACTGCTGTCCTTTCCTGCTTTGACGTACGCCTCGGAGACCTGGACTCTACGAAAGCAGGATGAGCATGCTGTCAGCGTTATTCAACGCGCTTTGGAAAGGACGATGCTCGGAATTTCCCTATACACACAAGTGCAGAAGGGAATCCGGAGTTCCGAGCTCCGTCACCGAACGAAGATCAGGGATGCCGTTGATAATGCCAAGAAATCGAAGATCAGGTGGGCCGGACACGTTATGCGATATAGTGATGACCGTTGGACCAGGGCGGTTACTGACTGGATCCCTCGGGACATCAAACGAACTCCAGGAAGGCCGCCAACGAGATGATCAGACTTCTTCACAAAAGCTCTGAACGAAAGGAATGTTGAACCTCGTGTCGCTGAAGCGAGAACGATTCACTGGACCACTCTGGCTCGTGACAGGGACGAATGGAGACGTTACTGGCGCCCGCTCGAGGAAGTCGATGATCAACGGGACGGCAGGTGATACAGGTGATGATATACAGTACACTTCCGGTATTTTCAATTACCTGAGCCGAATACTTTGATAGTTGATCAGTGCTCTTCTCTCAAAAATTCGCAGGCTCGAGCCTGGTAACCTTTTGAATACAGAATTCAAGGCTTATAAAATCAGTCCCATACCACACACATGGCAGCTCTTTGGTGTTAGACGGAGAATGCCCATGCTCAGACAGAACATCCCAACCATACACTACCATTTTTCTTTTTGATACTTATGTATGCATGCAAGTGGGCTAGCATTACCTTCTTGCAACACAACTCGCCATTTTTCCGGGTTATTCTGGCTAGGAATCCCAGCGAGTTTCTAAAGTTGGTAGGCACTTTAGTAGGTGTCACAGTGTACGACTTAAAAGCAGTACGAAGTGAAGCATACCTGTGCAGTTTCAATCAACATCAAAGACTTTTCCCAAGAACTTGAACTTTCCTCGGGCACTGGCAGTTTTCTGGCAGGCAGAAACCGTCCCCTCCTTGCATGGTTAACGTATTGTTTAAGCTTTCATTGACAGTAAGGACCCCCCACAGAAGTGCTTCCAAGCGAAGATGACAGGGTAAAGACTGACAAACACTTACACAGTTGACCTTTTCTGCTGGCTGACTTAATGAGATACGCAAAGTGCTTAGACTGCTCTTAGGTTGAACGGATAGTGGATTTTCGGATTCTTGATTGTCGCCTAGATTACCCCAAAAGATACAGATACTTCTCGCTTGGCAGCTTCGGGATTAGCTTTCGGAGCCCCGAAGATTGGCGTGTGGCATTCACATAAGCAACCTGTAATGCACTGTAAAATGATAGTTGACAACGTGTCGGAATGCAGCATTAGTGCTAGCCAGTTGTCCACTCATTGAGGTGAATTAGGAAATTCTGGTAGACGATAACTGATCGTGGAAGTGGTCTGCGACTTGGCCCGCTTTTGCTGCAATGCTCCTCAGTCTCGCGATATTTCGCAAGTGGACCCATAGCTTGGGATTGCGAAAGTGTCCCACTGCCACTATACTTACGTAGTTTTAATTTAGCACAAATAAATCCAGCGATAGAGTAGTGTTCCACAAAGGAACTGTTTGCGAACGTTCAGTCCTGATTAAGTTAGTTATCCACAACTCCGATAAATTCCACAGATAACGTAGCTTGATAACATTTGCAACGAATTAAGGTCAATCGTGTAGGAAGTAGGCATAACCGTTCACTGGACTCAAGGTTCTTGCTTTCTCATACGTTTTGGTTCCCTACGTGGGAATATTCCTACTATTTCTACTTACTATTTATTTCTGGTGATCGGATGCGATATGATTCAGTGCAGTTTCCGCTCCAGTGATTCATTCTGCCCTATGTGCTCATTGAGTTGCGTAGTTGGTGCAATGGATAGATCCTTACGGTGAATACGTTAAGGTCTTTGAGAAACTATTAGGTTTGATACAAGAAGCGAGGCCATGAGCTTCGTAGTTGTTTACCCCGTGAAATAAAAAAAGAAATTTCTTGGAGTTCATCAACCCCGTTCGGGTGTACTCCCATGGGCCTGACCCTCTATTTGAAATTGTGGTGACGTTTGAATGGGCTTTTGAAATAAATTTGCTACTGCCACTGTACAAATCAAGGTTTTTTTCCTTTGAAGAGGTCTCGCGATAACCCGAGAGGGACGATAGGTTCGCTTGCTTTGGGCGGATATCTATCCAAGATCTGGTTTCCAGAGAATTCACGTCTGTTGACCCTGTCCTTCCAACCCACATGTGGATTTTTCCTAGCATACGGCCTTATGGTTAGTGGGTACATAAGTATACTGAAGATCACTCTGTATACAACCGTCTTCGGCGTTCTGACTGAAGCTGGAAGTTTAATTGATAAATTAGTTAGTGAGTCAGATAACGTCACAACGTCTTTTATACCAAGGTTCTGTTTGCTTACTGTATTAGATTTTCACGTTAGTGGTCTTGGAAAGTGGTTTGGAATATCCCCCATTTGATCTTTGGTGAGCTGTGGGACCCCTGCCAGTTTGAGCATGCCCTTGGAGGTCTTTTTGTTCAGGTACACGCCAAATAATGACGTGTGCACTTGCAAATATGTATGCGATATGATTCAGTGCAGTTTCCGCTCCACTGATTGTTCATGAAGCATTTCTTTTGAAATGCACCTGGCAGTTGGTAGACACTGTCCTTGAAGTATAAAATGCTGTCCTTTACATGTCCTGAAGACAAAGCTTTTTGGCGTCGATTCATCTTGAATCTGGGGAGTGGATCTTCATGGAGTCGAACCGTAAAACCATCTTAAATAAGTATGTAGTCTGTACAATGGATTGAGGTGGCCAGTCGATGTAAACGTCAGTGCTCTTATCCTTCCAGGCCAGTCTGGTACCATTTGATCGATCCCAGAGAGATGAAAAGCGTGGTTGACCTAAGCCGGTAACACTCCCGGCTCGATCACCGGAACGATCGCGTAGTACATAGTACACTGTTTGGGACTGTGCCACCTCCGCCTACATTAGACATTACCGCTGGTTTCCATGCCCAGTATTCAATTAAAAGGTCATCAAATACCCATTGCATTCACTTCCTTGACTTTTCATGAAAATACACTTAATAAATATATCCATTCTGATTTCATCGATTTCATCGCTAACTGCAGCATTTGGGATATTTTGTCGCTGAACCAATTCCTGATTGGCCCTTGCGTTGCATCGAAGTAATCTTCACAAATGGTTGCCTACAAATCCAATTTTTGAATCGAACAGATTTTTCATCACTTATATTGGTTGCCTTATTGCAATGCTTCTTTATGGCGGTTTACCACACAAATTATTCACTTGGTATCATTCATTGCTATACCTTTTTTATATTCCAGTGCTGATTCCTTCAAATTTTCCTTTCACAAGTCTGATTGTAAAAATGGCTACAAGCGGGTGAGGAACCCAAGAGGATGAGCACGATGGGTAAAAGTGGGTTTCTGCTGAAGAGTTGGTCTTTATTAGAACTAGTAACTATCAGTTCTCTCCAACTTCTCTCTTGCTTTAACCTCGGCATAGATGTTCCTAGTTACAATATTCTTGTGCCGTGCGAGGTTGTTAGGTGGAACTTTTATTAATCACAACGGCCTAACGTTTCGACGTTCTCGTCGTCTTCAGAGGCCTAAAGCAGACATTATTCTCGAATTGCTTTAGGCCTCTGAAGACGACGAGAACGTCGAAACGTTAGGCCGTTGTGATTAATAAAAGTTCCACCTAACAACCTCGCACGGCACAAGAATATTGTAACTAGGAATATCAGTTCTCTCTTTCTTATATGCATGTGTTATTATACCCCAATCCAAAGTATTGTTGTACTTGTTAAGCGCCAGAAGGGCATCCCGAAAATACTACTATTCTTATACTATTAGATTGGCAATCTAGTAACTGCTTATTAATCGTAGTACTTTGAACAGTTATCTTAGGGTATAACCGTTCTTCAGGGTCAATCTATGGCTGAATAAAAGTTTCTTTTTTATAAAAGAAAGAGTAGTCATATTTTGCTAAAATATACGCATTATTTAGTCGGCAATCTAACAAATGCAGAAACAGTTCCTTTGCAAGGTAATCTTCATTGCAATACGTGTTTCCAGAATTACGCCTACCATAAACGTCTTACTGCCCCGACACTTCTATCATTAAAGCCTATTCGGCCTAAAGCGGTCCCTGCTTGTGATATTCATCTCTATATGTAGCTATCGAAGCGAAAAGCAAGAAAAAGGAAGATGAAAGGGAATTAATTCGTGCATTTCCAAGGGCTATTTAGCGGAATACCGGAAAAGTCGATTAACTTTCAATTTTCTATAAAAGCACACAGTCAGCTGATATAATGCTTGGTCGGCGCTACTATATTTTCAAATTAAACTTTTTCCAAGTTTTCGGTGGCTTCTGCTTCTTTGGGCTCCAGTACTGATCCAGTTTCTAGCATGAGCCGTCAACTCGAATTCATTATTCTGTTTAGGTGCAGTGTTAAGACGAAATCCTCGAATTTACTGTTTCAAACATTTGTACCATCGAATAAAGGTTAAAAACGTGCCGTAAGGCATGATGCCTTTATAGTTTTCATCGTACCAGTAAGGAGATTATTTCTACAGCCCATTTCAGAGAGTATATTGTTATTGTTTGAGTGCGAATGACAAAAAGCAACTCAAACTCCAAGCACGTCTTACTTAAACATCTCGCTGTTAAGACGGCAGAGACCCCACATCTATTTAGAACAGTATAGCTCGTCCGACGATAATCGTAAATATCAGATTTTTTCGAGATATAGCATGGACTTTGATACTGGTAAGGGATGATATTTAGCTCAAGCAGTATGCAAGAGACTTGGATGAATTTTGGGGTGGGCCTTACTTATGCTCAAATTTTAGTATGGTCCTTGCTGAACTCATCCTCTACGGGAGTAAGTGATTTATTCCTCATATATAACAAATCAATTATACATATTAGCAACATGAAAAGACGATATTCTATAACACAACCAAAGCGAAGATGAAAAAAACATCACTCACAGCAAGTGAATGGATAACATGGAACTCTTATTTTCCATTCTACAACATCTATTACACAATCTTTCGCATTATTGGCTTTTGACATTTCGTACAAAAAGCAGGATGAGGAGTCGACAGAGTTAATCTGGCCATTCTGAGCATAAATACAAGAAATCGAAATCAGAGAGTAATTTCTAGAACTAAATTGACCAATAAAACTTGACTACTTTACTATCGACGCTCTTCTTCATGCTATTTACACTCCCTTTCACTGGGATGGCTCGACCAAACTATCGGAAAGGGACGTATACACAAAAGTTACTCTTCGGTACTCGTTCAGCCTTACTTTGATTTTGAAAAGGAGTGTACTACCACAATGATATATGAATACAATGCATGAACGTATCGTTCTACTATGACACGTCATTTCAAAGGCAAAGGTTGCACTGATTATAAGGGAGCTGGCGCAGCGCGTCCTTACAGCCAGCCAATGAGAGACGCGCTAGGCACAGCGGACCTCTCTCATTGGCTGACCCCTGGGAAATCTAACCGGACGCCCTCCAATCACGGCCTCAGTGCAACCCTTACCTTTGATTTCATGGAATACAACAAAGAAAATTTCTATCACAAATGGAAATGAAAACAATGGGCAGTCATTATGGCGGGAGCAACGTCATTTTATCGTTTTTTTCTTTGTTTCCAGACTAGAGTACTAAATCGGTCATCGGTTTCGACAGCTGCTTATAAATTTGTTTTCATTTGAGAATAGCATATGGTATCCGTACAATGTGTAAGCTCCAACTACGACGGCTTTGGCTCATTACAATTATTATGTCACTGATACAGGAGAGGAAGGCTGCTGGCTGTCACCTTAGCGACGGCCGATTTTATGAGAAAATCCCTGAGCTGTTTTTGTTGTTGTTTTTAACCACATGCTCATTATGTACGTGTGTGACATTTCAATTGATCAGAGTCAACAATGAATAATATTTGTTGTAGTGAAATTATCGCGCCATTCATATTAAGAAAGAGAAAACCTACTTTTTTGGAATGACGACGATTAAACACTGTATTAATTTGTACTTATTAATTATTAGCTCTACAATATCTACATTACTTATCGCATAAGTATTGCGATAATCGGAACAAATAAGCCTAACGCAGCTGCTGATGCCGACTGGTCTGCTGCTGGTCCAAGTGCATCTGGTTCACTTTGAACTGTTTCCACTTCGGATGACTCGACCTAAAGGCTGAGAATATAGTCATCAGAATACAATAACTGAAAAATTTACAATAAACAGATTCAAGGAGAACTTTTAGTTGTCAAGGGAAGTACGATCCCCAAGCAGAGCTGTAAAAGGCTAGGAGATCTGGTCCCGCTTGTTCAACCCTCCTCCCCCCTGAACTCGTTGTATCCCATGTGACGTAAGTAGTGAATAATAATAGTTATAAGTAAGTATATGTATGTATTTTCAAAGCTTACTATCACCAATTACAGCCCAGATACTTTTTTAACTGCACCTATCACAAACTAATATTCTGAACTTTTGAATTTCACATTGTTTTTTGTTCAGACCTGAAGTGTTAATAGGAAAGTACATAACAGTATAGTCTACAAACTATATTATTATGAATATGAACTTATGACTGCGACATTTCATTTGCTTAACGATTTGCATTCTACCAATGACCTAAAGGGGCACCTTTTCTGGAGAAGAGTACTATCGATATTAATTGTACTTTAGCGATAAAGTGTAATGATACACTTGAAGAATACATATCAGGTTATGAAGGCCGATTGTTTCGATTGGAAGACGTGCTGACGGACAATCATTTTCACTTGAAAAAAACGATGTCATACCTTATTTTCTTCCTCCGTTTCCTCTTCTGGAATCTTGCAGTCCAAAACACATTTGTCGAGTTTATCAACATGTAATCCCTGGAATACACCGAATAATTATTTGGTATCATTATAATTCAAAATAGCCCTTTATCGGAGTTTTCAATCTTCGAAAAGGCAAATAGATTTGAGTAAGCTATTGTCATCTCAAGAAGTGAGATTGCTGCTTAAAAGAGGATTTTTATGAAACATAAATGAAAAATGAAGACTTTTGTACTTTACGACCCTATGCTCGAAACGACTGTAGATTCGCTTGAGTTTATAGTTTTTATCACATACTGGGACCTTTTTTGATAGACTACAATTGAATATAACAAATAAAAAATAGACCCCTAATAAAAATTTACAAGAGCATTTCAACTTGCTTTCGAGGGGTAAAAACTATTTTTAGAAAGCATTACAAGCAGCAGTCCAGTATCCAATTACCCTTCTGTCAATAGCTTACCAGTGATTATGTTTATTGTGGCGGCATGTCATGTAATTATCGCTGAATTACTTATTCGAGACAGAACTTCTCTGTTTTAGCTATTATGCAATCGGCTATAAGCTTGTTCCTCTTTCATCTTTCACCCCTGTGGTCTCACAAGATTTCGCCTCGACGACTAGCCCTACCTGAGCCCCTGTGCGAAGTGTGGTGACACAAGTTTGTTATCAAAACCGCCATGGATACAATTCGGGATGGAAGTAATCAACTGCTACTATCCTTTAGTATAGTGAAAAAAGCCAAACTGATGCCCTTAATATTCTGGAACCGGTCTACAGCACTAGCCTTTTTGTATAGAAATCATATTATGTACAGTGAAACAGAACACCTCAAAAAGACTCCTGAAGTGGTTTCAAATAGGTTGACATTTAAAGTTAAAGGGGTTAAAGTTAAAGGGTTCTTGCAAACATGAGAACCATTAGTATAGTTCCATAGAAGTAAATTATGACTCCATGATCAGAGGCTATTCTCATAACGTAGTTTGGCACAAATTCAAACAGATTCTTCAGCGACTGCAAGTCAAAATGGTGCCCAGACATGTAAGAAGTGAAGTGATCTTTGCTCCCGATTATGGTTATCTTAGACCAAAATACCCACTTTGCTCGACAAGTCATAAATATGAGAAATGCAAGCTTCTCAGTTCACAGCTTCCAAATTCCGCTCTCTTGGTCGTTAATCTATGGACTGAAAAATCTGACACGTGGACAGATGTTTGGTCTTGTTGGAGAAAAAGACTTCCTTCTTTCTAGGCCCAGAAAAAGGTAACAGGTGTTTCAGCAGCATGTGTCTTAGTCCAATGAGTTCATGGACATTGATCTGAACGGTACTTGTTCTTCATTCTCGTTTCCTTGGGAGAAGCTCCTCAGACCAAATTTTCAAATTCACTAAAGTAGCTCTGGATGAGGTACCTCCTTCTTAGCCAAGGCCACTTTGAACACAACCTTATCAATCAGACCCATCCATCTCAAATTCATTTCATGTCACAAAAATACTACCAACATTGGGAAACTTTCTTTGGCAGACATTTCTTCAAAGACGAAGTTATTCTTACAAATTCGGTTTTTTCCGTTCCATTTTTGCATAGTGGAGCCAAGCAGCCAGTATATGAGAATGACGCAGTTGGCCTTTTTGCTAGCTGAGGACTAACATACATCAATCCCAACGAAGCTTGATGCAGAAGAAAAAGATTAGCTATTCAACTGGACAAGTTTCTTTCCCGAAGAATCAGAAAGCAAGGAGATTTTATACTCGGTGTAACTTGACTACAAGCGAAATGAAGCTCAAATAACCGGTTTTTTTGTAGTCAGCACTTAGAATGTGACATTTCGAAAATGAGCAAAGCGAAAAGGAAAGCAACGTTGAAATGGAAATCAGGAAAATCCCAGAAAAGAAAAAGGAAACATTTGGTTACTGAAAAGTAATAAACAGTATGAAAGGATAGAAGAGAAAGAACTCACTTTAAACATGTTGGTGAGGGATTTACACATAAGCTGAGCAGCTTCATGTTTACTGCACAGATTACTCATTGCTCGAATGTATTCTTGGAGTTTCAGGTTCAGCTGTAATGAAAAGAAATTTGTAGTATACTTTGTAGATCATAACCTCCAAGTAAGCGAGTGTGTACCAGTACGCACGTAACATATATAGCCGGCAAGTTTGTTACAGTACTGTTTCAGTTTTGTAAGCCTAGGCTTAGTAACGGATTTCGGTTAGTCCCTCACAAAATCCAGTTCACATCTAATTAGCCCTCTTACTCTTTTATTCAGTGGGATTCTACCGATTTATGGGAGGCCATTAAGTGATTCAGGTATCGAAAGGCACATCAATTTTCTGCGTAAGTCCGATACATAGTTATATATGTCTTCAAATCTGAATTCGAGGAGAATAAGGGGTACATCCCAGAGAAAAGCACCTATGCCTACCCTATAATACCCATTTTTCATCAAGGGTTATCATAGCAATAAATAAATAGTAAGGCCTAATTAAACTTTGAACAGAATGAGTGGTATGTGCCAGAGGAAGGGGCTCATACCGATGGCTTTATCCTTCTAAGTGGGCGATGTTGTTTTCTTCACCCTACCCACCCAAGAGAGTTGATTAAACTTGCGAACTAGATTCTGAACTAAGTCCTGTGGATGTAAAAATGGCAATGAGTACTCTTCCAGTGGTCTACGTTACTTTTTTCCAAGAAAAGTTACTGTTGCACAAAAGGAAATGAACTCACATTCGTACAAGCTTCCTCATCATCGTCATGTTCGAGGAATTTTTCACTTAGATATGTTCCAGCTGACAATGTCATCTCGCCGATTTTTTCCTGAATCAGAAGAAAGTATTGAATTTCTACTATAGAAACAGATTCACTGAGTCATAACTACAGTGAAGTAAAGTTAAAAAAGCAAAAACTTGAAAACTCAGGGCATTTTGGAAAATCGTTTGATGATGTCATCCTACATCGATCGCGATAAAAAGTGGATAAACGAAGATTTTTCAAGACACATTCTTTCCTCAATAGTCCCGCTTATTTTCCAATACCGTCAGATGCCCAGATGGACAGCGTGTTACACCTCATATACACCTGTCCGACAGGCTAACCTCAAAGGTCTGACATGACAGCTCATCTTTCGGATACAAGTCACTACGTTACAACACAAGTTCCCGTGGTCACGTGACAGTGGTCACCTAGCTGTGTAAAAACTGTGACATTGAGTCCGGCCAAACGCTGTAAACTCACCGATTTAAGGCAATCTCTATGTTTGGTAAGGATTTCTTGTCCTTCGGCAGAACATGCATAGGTGAGAAGATAGTAGCTCTTAAAAAATCGTATATTTTCATAATTCAAAAGAAAGAAAAGCCAGTATACCTTCAAGAATGATCCAGAATCTTTACGATGAGTCAACAAGTCGGATACGGTATTCGAAACTTCGATAACCTCTCGATGCGAACATTGATGCTGTTCGTCGAGATCATCCTGGAAAATTCTTTTTTTTTTTGAGTTTTTGTTGTAAGGTTGTATTGTCATTAAACAGTTGTCGTAAGTTGAAATTAACAAAATTAGTTTGCACTACATTATGCATATGCATTACACAAGTAATTCAAAAAAAACTTTAGAAACATAAATCGCAACGTTCTCGCAGCAAAGGTTAGAGGGTTGAAGAAGGGACGGTTGGCTCAGAGGCACAGATCCATGCTTGACGGCTGCAAGTCCGTGGAACAAGTTCATTCAATTGCTAGCAAGTTTCCTATATAATCGGGATCGATAAATTGATATAAACTTGTACTCATACATATAAGTTTAGTAAATGAATCTATAATCAAGAACGCAGAACTGGTTGGCCCCTTTTAGCGCTCGACGAGTCCGGCAAGGACCAAGTGTCACTCATTTCTTGATGTGCGATCAGACAACGGCTTTAACCAGTAAAGCCATAAATGTCTGTCAGGTCCGATAGAGTTTTTCTAGTGTTTCAATGTCAACCTCAGTATAAACATCGAGTCGAGTAGCCAGAAACCATATCCCGAATTTGCAAAAAGTAAGATTGCCATTCAGCCCGCTTTGTCGATATTGGATACCATACAATCACGTAAAGAAGGGATGCATGGCGGATCCGGAACCTTAAATCTCCGGACTTTTTTTTTATTTCAAATAACATCATCGAGGGGGTGTCAACTAGAGGCGGAGTCGTCGTGCGTGACCGATTCTTCCGCATGGGCTATTGCTTTAATGGTCCTTAATAGGTAGCTAGCCGATTACGACACATCAAAGCCGACCGCCCAAACGCTCCCGCATAACCTCATTCCATATTTCCCTCTAGCAAAACCGATATGCTGTAATTACAATCGAACTAGTAATTATTGGCTTCACTGTTTGGTTCCCCATATCAAAAACAGCCATTAACGAACAAGATGGGCCCGCCAAAACAAATCTTTGCGACAAAAAAAGCGACTTCTGCAGGTTGAGGAAACTGAACAAATGGAATCAGTAGGTAACTGGTTATTCCATGCAGTAGCGACTTTCTTATGGCAATTTTCGCAAGCATGACCTTTATAGTCATGTCGCTTTGACAGTGTTTTACACTTTAGCGGACCTAATGTCTTAATGATATCTGCGGAACATTTCAAAAGGGCCCCGAGTGGGCTCTGGTGGTCCTTGAAGCCGAAGATAATTCAAATTATGAAAAAATTCAGAACCCGTATAATATCAATAATAGATAGCACGTCGCAGTTCTTAATGCTGCTAAGTCAGCCAAACCTCCCGTCCCCGCTCAAATAACAGGAGTGGACGAGCTGTCGCGGGTGAAGAAACGATAAGGGAAACTAGGTAAACTGAAATCGTAAACGGCTTGTCCGGTTTGTTACAGGATAGGTCTAGACGAGTATGAACGGATATCGAGCGGCAAGCGGCCAAGAAATGTTGATTAGCTCTTTTATTTTTTTTCTAACATTTTGTAATGCTCCGGAATGGCTTTTATGGTTAGCGACTTTTTTTCGCGCGCTTTTTTTGAAAGCTGTTCCCTTCGCGTAGCCCCAATTTTTTGGATGGTACTCTGTTAGTCTTGGATAATGCGGGATGGTGTTGCCCGTTTGTTGTCGTTTGTGTTCCTTTTTGTCGGTGTATTTAGCGGCTGGCTTCAGCGCCATAGCAATTTTCAATAGCGGCTACTTTGCATTGATTCTTCGTCCCTCAAAAACAATTACGATTCATTCCATTGGCACGAAATCAAATCGGAATCGAGCCGAATTCGCCGTAAGGAACACGATTTGTATAGGATTTCGAGGCGTCCATTCCCGACATCAGTAGCGACGAGACCAATTTCAGTAAGTAACCGAACCGAGATCAGACGGATCATTGTAAGGGCAATTGTTGTTTTTTGTAAACTGGTGTAACAACGAAGTAAATCAATTTGGACCGGGTGTTCATTTCGCTCACGTGCTCGTCGTCCTCATTTCTTGTCCCATGAGGTTCCCAATGACGTTCAAATAGCAATCAAAACGCCATCGCGCGTTAGCCATATGGAATCCCATTTGGGCCGATGAGAATCAAGAGACAAGTCGTGGGTAAAGCGCAAGAATGAAGAAGAGCCGACGCCGCCACCGCCGATGAAATGCTGAAGCTTCATGACGGCCGGCCTGTCTCCTGACCGACCGGCGACTCTGCTGCGCACCCCACTTTGTCGATGGTGCAGAAAATTCTTCAATTGCACTTGGTTTTTGGAAGTGAAGAGAGTTCCTCTAGACGGAGCCTTTTCGATTATTCTTCCAGACAAATGCACTCGATTTTTCAAGATGGATGTGCACTCTTACTTCGTTCGTACTTTATGAGATGCTCTTTTAGCATACTCTCGAAAACCAATTGAAAGAGCCAAATTATTCTGTATCACTGCCCTAAAGCATCTATTAAGTTCCATTAACTCACATAAAAAAATTACCCGACGGTTTCTGGGGTCCCAGCTGTGGACCACCAGTTATGATGAATAAAAAGTCAGCCAACTTGTTTATTGTCCATCAATCTTGAAACAGTGACCGGACCAGGAAGGATTTGCCATGATTGTTGACCAATTGTTTGTGGAAAAACGCAAGTTCCCATATTACGACTGAGTAATATTGATCGAGAAGATTTCAAGAACCTCTCGGTTTCAAACAGCAGCATTTTTTCTCAAGAACCTCAGACTTCTGTAAAATTCCGCCTGTTGACTCGGTAGGGGCGCCGATTGTTGGTGGGTATAGCACTGTAACTTTGTAGGGAGGGATCTTCCATTTCTTGACTTCCATATTCAGGTGACTTATGCTACTGGCAAGTGTTGTCGACCACCACTTAGCAAAGCAGGGTCCCCATGGCAAGCTGCTAGTAACGTCCAATCGATCGCTGAGTGAGTATGAATACATGAGGTGATGTGAGCTCTGAGCGAGGTGAGGAGGACGACAACGACGGCCGACGACTTTGGCGATAAAAAGGCATTGAAGTGAATCGCGCAAGCGTATAGACGGGCCTCATCATATCGCATTCGTATGGAGGGTTGATGAGAGACCGATATCGTTGTCATAGTTTGTCAACGTATGTACACAACGACGAGACGCTTATCCTCACTCTTGAAATCGCAGCTGCGTCGTCGTCGCTAGACTGAAGGACGACTTTCTGTTTGTCACTCATCGTCGTTCCCTTCAACTACAATAGGCCAGGCCAGATGTGGATGGGGACGGATCCCAGCCCAGCTCTCAGTCTCAGGGATTACTGTAATCTTGTCACTCAATAAAAATGAGTGCCATGGCTAACGTCATCTAGCGGAAATGGCTGTATGAACATAAGGGTCATGACCCTGGTGGCAAATGCATGTGTTGCCCCCGAGTTAATGTGCCTTCCGCCTAAGGAGTTCATAGCCGGCGACGGAGCGCCAGGCTGATTAGATGGTGCTAACCATGTTGTGTAGAGGTTCGTTTCATTCCCCACGCCAGCTAATTCGACAATGAGACTGGCAGGGTCATGGCAACCACCACATCGTCAAAGCGACATCATTATCTGCACTCCAATAATTCTATTAAAGCCTGGAAGACGTACACAATAAAGACAGACGGACGAGTTCTCGCGTGCGCGACCTCTCGACTCCTTTAGCTCTTCGCTTTCAAGTGGAATAATGGCGCTTGACAATCCTAGCGTGTGAACTGACATCTTCAAGTGCTCATCTGTTCGCTAATAGCCCCTATAGGTCCCTATAGGTCGGAGTAGGAAGAATGACTCTCTAAGGTTAATGTCTGTGATTAAATATTCCACAGACCGATCGGGTTCCCCGATCCACGCACCGGCCCAGCAATCTTCGGTGAAGACTACGTCTAGCAGCTGTTCATATAGGTTTAAATGCACATACACCCAGAGCCACATATTGTCGGCATGATTTCTTGGGGCAGTCCCCCTCCTAATCTGCTTATTTCTAATTCACAGTCGGTCGGTCGGTTACGGTCACCGCTCCCAGATGATTGTTTAACGCATTAGTTATGCAAATCGGTTGTCGATGGTTCGCTTGAAGACGTTCATCACGACATTTCATTTCCACCATATCATTCAAATCTCCAAAGGGTCATATTTAGGCAGTTCAAAGGCCCCTCCCTCTATCAGCCTACACAAGAAAAAAAAACCGGAACACCGGCGAGAGTAACCTCAACTCTGAATGTTCACAAGATTGAGTGGGAGTGGGAATGTTCTCCGACCGAAAAGCTTTTTTGAGACACCCTTGCATTATGAAGCCACAAACATGAAGAAAGAACAGCTGTTCTCAGTCGTCACCCGACCTGTCGGACCCGGCTTGACACACAAACAAACTACGAAAAGCAAGATTAGGGCTCTATAGCGCCAGAAAGGGCTTCATGGGCTTCACATAGCCCCATGCTGCGTAAAGTTTCGAAGGATTACTTTTCGGAAGCCAGTAGCTCAAAGTATTCAAAAGAAATATATGGAAAGTAAACAAACGAAAACAAATCATCGAACTAGACAAATAAACGATATAACTAGTAACTTACCTTGATACATTTATCAAGTTCCCGTAGGTGTGTGCATTGATCCGAGGTTATCGTGACAACGTTATCCTTTAATTCGTACAATGTCCACGCCCATTCATCAAGAATGTTGATGAAGCACTTCACTAATCCAACATAGTTACACTGAAATTGAAACGGGAATTTCCTCAGAGCCGATCTTTGTTAGTTTTTTCAGAGTTTTTCGGAGATCCCATCGCCTATTTCTGTTCAATTAGCATTTTTTCGGGGCTGAAAACGAAGCTAATTTCGTGTGTGGACACTGTGAGCCGCCGTAGATTGATGCCAAGACAAGGAAGCCTCAGGAAAAACGATGTTTTCCCATCTCTTTTTTGGGTTCTTTCATTTTTTTTTGTCGTTGGTGACGACGCAACACGTTTTGTTTGCATATGCCAATGCGCCGCTCAGTGGCTTTCGGCTGGCAATTAGGCTTAGGTTTCACACAGACCGAAAAGCGGCCCAGATGAATTATTCGAAAAAAGGTGTGAGTTGGCCAAAGATAACTTCACCTACGGATTGGGTTCTATGTCAACGGCCCCGGCCTTTTGGTAGGAAGCAGGCAGAATACACCTTTCAACTGACTACTACTACTGGAAAAAATGGCTAGCTATTAAAAAATGTAACCGTACAAAATAATGGGCCATAATGTCGGTCCCATCCTTGTGGAGCTGCCGAGATTGTCGAACAGAGTACCCAATCTGCCTAACAATTCAAGGTGCTCTTAAGAGCCACTCTATTAGGCGTCTTATCCAACATGCAGGTGCCCCATAAGTGAGGTAAAACATTCTATGGACTAGAAAGTGTCTCTCGGATAAGATTGGATCCGAGCCAATAAATTTTCAAGTCAGGGGAAACTTGAGGAATTGTAGAAGTTGAGAAATTTCCACTTGAGGGAGAAAAAAATGCTCAAAAAATGGGAACTTCTGTTTGGGAATTGGCATCGTTCTACGAAATGAAGGGGGATCCCAGGTTGGAAAAGGATGACAGGTACCATACTGGTACAGCATCCTTGCTGAGCGGTTGCCTACAGCAAAAAAGGAAGGGGCCTTACTCAGGGTCAAAAAGCAGGAGCGGGGTTTTTATTTGGTGGAGGAAACACTGCCATATTTGGCTGTACGACTAAATTCACTGACTCTATATAAAATTTTTACATTCCAAATTAGGAAGAGATCAGGAGTTTACCTAACAAGTAACTATAACAAGGTAACTAAACCAAAACAAATACCAAAGTACTATCGAAATAAAGTTACTAAAGTAAAGCTGAAGTGAAGCACCTTCACATAACCCCAATGAATCGAGTAACCAAAAAAGACCAGTTTCTTTGATTCGAAAAGGTCCGATATCAGAGTGCGAGCATAGCGAAGCTCATTTCATAGGCCATGCATTGGTGTTATGTTAACAGCGAAAAAACTCGTCCAACAAATATCACCCCGCCCCTTTTCCGTGTAACATTTTGGACATCTTTTAAACAACTTGATAGCAGGCTCAGTGCCTAACTAGCGGGTCCACATACCGTTGACTCCTGTGCTAAAGTGAGTTGAGCGAGCACGGCCACAATGCAAACGATGTAGCGCATCGGTGAAACCATCAATGTTTGAAGAGCCTGCAATGTTTGACAACGGATATTGAGATATGCTCATCATCATGAGATCTACCGAATACGACGGATTTCCGTGAAATTTCCGTTTTTCCAGAACGAAAAAAAAACGAAAAGGAACAGAAAAGACCACAACAAAGACGAGGGTTGTTGTGGAGTTTTTCTGGCCCGGCTCAGCCAGCCGCCGAAGAAGATATCCATCTTAGGCCAAAACACTCGTCAATACATCAAAAGATGAAAAAGAAAAACGAACGAAAAGCGTGTGCGTGGCCATAACAAAGAGGCGTGTGCCCCTTGAAGATAAGGGGTAGTAAGAAGTTCTTATGATGATATACGACGATGAGTTGCTCTGGTCAGCAGCATGTGCTCTTCTCACACTCTCGTTCCGGCTGACTAAGTGCCCCGATTGGATTCGCTAATGACGATCTCTCGAATACGTGAATTTTTGCCGAGTTACTCCCCCCAGATGGCTAGAGATGGGCCTCCTTCTTCTTCTTCGTGAATGTGTGGGGATCAATATCTACCTGCCAAAGAGAGGCAGAGTGTAGGGATAGGGCATGTGAATATGAAAAGCCCTAGAGGTGAAGTGTATTCAATGAATGAATTGAAACACAGTAATGAATTTAAATAGTGTATAAAACATGGACGGAAGTGCGAGTAGGGGCGTTCAGGGAGGGCACAAGCACTCTGAGGACAGCGTCGTGTGCACATCATCGACCTCACACAGTGGCTCCCCTAGAAGAGTGGGGGCTATTTTCATTCGATGCATGGCATAGAATGACTCAAATGAATAACTATTGCGCTCCAATGAATTCAAAGCTCAGCGTGGGAGCTTTGGAAGTGGATTGACAAGCTGGAACTGCTTAGAAACTCTTTTAAAGTAAGTAAAGGCGAATAGAAACAGTTCAAAAAGCTCAAAAATAGGGCAGAACTCTGGTAGCCACACCCTAGTAAGTACTACTTTGAATGGCAAGGATAATCGTTACGAGGGAATTCAATGAGTGTATAGGACAAGGAAATTTTCTGTTGGCGTTAAGCCAATTGAACCACCTCACACAAGGGGCATGTACTTGTGCGTGATTTGAGGCAGTAGCCGGGGACCCGATTATTGCCCCTGCCAAACGCAATTCAGGTACGACGACGAGGCGGCGGCGTTTCGAGAGGCGCCAGCGCGAGAGCCCCCCATGGCCGCGAGACAAGACTTTCCATGCTGAACGAGCAAAAAGTCTCACATCGAACAAGAAAAAACGCGCTATGACACTGAGTGAAGAAGAGGAGGAGGAGGATGAGGGGGAGGATGATGATGAGGCTCAGTGAAGCACAAAGAGTGGAAAAAATACAAACAAAGGCATGGAAACGGCTGAAAACTGTGATTTGCCATGGGACCGTGCTGAGCACAAGTCAATAGCGGGTAAAATTGGCGGCGTTGAGCATGTGCGGCAGTCAGTTGTCGCGTTCAGACGACGATATGTCATTTGGGGGGAAGAAGCAAGTCGTGTTATGTATGTGGAATACTAATCATATTAAATAAGTAAAGTTATTGTAAAGTAAATTACATTTTTTTCAAGTAGATAGTGCATTCTGAGAAGGGAAATTTACAAGCGATAAACGCCCTATAGGGATGGACATGAAGGTGCAAAGTGCAGACACGAGGGGCTTGGCTGAAGTGGATGAAGTCGATTAAGCCCCCGGAGATGCAGTAGTTTATAAGATATACGCTTAGCAGTAATATTTACAAAATAGGCTTGGGTGTGGAAAAGCTCAGTTAGCCAGAGAGAGTGACAATAACGACGTCCGATCTAAGATGTATTGCCTAGGCAGCCCATTCTGATTGATGACATATCACCAATTGGCCGCAATCACATCAACACCAACACCTTGAGACGACGATTACTAAATAAGAAATCAAATAGAACAAATTACTAGTAAGTAGAAAAAATAGAGTTATTGAAACATCACACAGCTTTAGAGCGTTTTTTCGACAAGGATAGCAAGAATGGGAGGAGAGGTTGCGCGAGAGGGCGCAGGGTCCCCGCCTCATTAGTGAGGAAGGCCACAGGAAGGGGGTGGAGGCGGGGTACTGCAGCATCAAATAGTAAAACATGAATTCTGCCATAACTGCAATCGTTCAGTAACTAGTAAATATTAGGAATTGGGGGATTCCCATATGGGAAAGAGCCATGAAACCTACTTTTTCACTGTCTCAGCCAATGATTACTGGTAAGAGGTGCGCAGAGTAGTTTTTGAGTGACATCTGAGTAAATCTGGGGCCGGGCCTAATCATTGTCTATCAACTCATGTTTTTGAGTGCATGTTTTATGTTGTGTTAGTAAACGCAGCTTGTCCACTAATCCCTTGCCGGTGCGCCCGTATCGTATTTCAACTGCTGCTGCTCACCGCCGCCTCAGCCACAGCCAATGCTGCTGCCTCGCCTCGGTGGCTTCTTCTGTCTGCTACGCTTACTGCTTATCCACCCTTCTTCCACTTACTCGCTATCAATTTTCGTAGCTACCAGAAAAGAGAAGACGGCTAGTAAAAACAAAAAGAAATGCGAAGAACGAGAAATCAATTCAAAGCCGACCGCAAGAAAAAAAACCTAGCTGTCCGGGATTCCAAAACGAGCGACCAGCCCGATTCCTAGATGGAAACGAAGCAGGTGGTATGCACCTGTACAAATTACTTAGCTAATAGTGGGTTATAAGATAACCAGTAAAGTAGTCGACTAAAGAAGGCGATACTGTCTAAATTCACTGTTTGTACACCGAAGATTTGACCCTTGGTCCATGATGGGATGAGAATGAAAAAGGCACTTGCGAGTAGGTGATAATTAGCAGATGGAAAACTGACATCTCGATTACCACCACTTACAAAATGGTACTTGAGCGAAGCTGTTGAAGTGGGAAGAGGAGAGATGTGCGCTCGACCTTTTTTCACAGTAATCATAGGCTCGAAACTGGTAATTAGACTGGAAACCATGACTAGAGATCTGCTCAGAGTATCTCAAATTACACATAAAAATAGCCTTCTAAAGAGGCCAACGGAGGAATAGCGAAGGATGGTCTGCCGGATGACAGACTGAGAACAGTACAAATAGGCGACGTTTAGAGAGAAGCCACCGTCGTAAACGGATTATCATCGTCTTTAATCCAAATTCGAGCAAACAAAGTATTTACTCTGTGAAGATCCCAAAGACAGAGTTTGAAACTACAACAATGCGAAGGAATTCTGCTGCTTGCACTAGGTTACAAAACCTAAGGACGACAGTAACTCTTGCAGTAAATGCAGTAAATGTTACTAGCAAGTATCGTAGCTCAGTAATCTTAGAGGATACATGGGAAGTATAATTCGAACCAGGTAATTACAGTTATATTTATAATTAAAGCTATAGTTATAGTTGTGGTATAGTACTATTTATATCTCGATCTTGTGTTCTGCACACCGACGTATTTGAATTTACTTGCTGCGAAAGAAGTTTTGATAAAAAGTGATAAAGAGTGATAATGAGTGATCTCGAGTAGTTACTTAATCTAGGTGAGGGTATGATGAAATAACTTGTAAAAGGTGCTAGAATGTTTGGTACAGGAGTTCAATGGTCCCGAATGGAGTAGTCTGGAGTCATATATTATCGAATGAGCAATGTTTGCACGAGACCACTTAACCTCATCATATACAAATCGGGAGATGAGAGTGTATCACTCACTACTCACTGCCAGACAACAAGCAATACATGGGAAAAGCTGAGAAGAAGCCTCAACGTAGAGATGGCCATATATGAACAGGCATAGTCACATCCACATAGAGGACCGTACGTAAACAATTGGAAGAGGATGAAACGGCGAAAACTCAGATCAATGAGCGCTTTTCAGTCAGTCGGGGGAACTGTCGCAGCTATACCAACAATGATCCGTTGACACATTTTTTTCCCAACTACCGAAGGACAGACAGACAGAAAGTCGTACGTACAGTAGCTGCCATTTGGAAGTGCAAGCGCGGCGATGACCCCTGAACACCCTCACTGGGAACATGAAAATAAATGGATGGATGAGTTGCTGCTTTGAAGAGAAGATGTTGATGGATGTCGCCGCAATGGCCATTGAGGGTGGTTGTGCGAAGGCGACGATGTACGCGAATTAGCGGCCAAGAACATTCGAACGAGCCCGAAAACTACTACGGAGGGACGGACGGAGGACTCAAACTGGGCGGTCCACTAGGCAATCGAGGCACACGACGCGATTTTCGCATGAACAACATGCCAAGACTACTTGGCGCTCGATGAAGATACGCTTCGGATAAACAATCTACGACGACATGCTGACGACGGCGACGACATGACGACGACAACGACGGCAACGACGACGACGACAACGATGGTGACGATGGCCGCCAGGATGGCGACAACGATGACGATGTAATGATGATGTCTACGCGAAGCGATTTAGGGAGATGATTTATAAATCCTAATGTAAACAGCTTATTCCCACGCACTTATAATTGCACTCCCAAGTCGCCTTCAATTGATCCAATGGCGCACACCAAATATTGAGAAGTTTTCACTGCGAAAAGCCTACAAGAAAATTATCCCTGGTTTTATTTATCCATTTAATGAAAACATTCAAAAACTGTATACATCTCCACAAAAACGTTTTTACTGAAACTGAACTGATTAAAGTAGTAAAGTAGTACTTCCGAAAATTATAACGTAGAGAATGGAAGCGCTCAGCAAACAGGTCTAACCTAAGACGTTGGCTATTGACCGTACTGTTGGCCCTTTACGGAGGGTTACTCCCTGCTTGCAGTACTGAGGTGAGAGTCCCTATCCTGGAGTACCTTACCCTTACCCTAGATGACCTTCCAATGTAGGCACCCAGCTTTACTCACAACTAACAGTGAACCATGGAATTCGAGCCGTAAAAGGGACCCTCTGGCTTACTTCTAAGAAGGTTGATAAATAAAGACATTTGATATAAGTAAATAAATAAATAATTCAACAACTCTTGGGGTCAACAGCCGACCACTAGGTCACTGCCCTTGCAGATCTATTGAGAGGCTGGCAGGGGCTTCATACTCGTGTTATAACAGGTCTCTTATGAAAACGGAATGATTAGAGGATGTCAGAACGAGAGCCCCTTGTAAGCACTAAAACAAACAAGTTTTCGAACCTCCATGGTGAAGACTACTTTAGAAGTAAAAGAATCTGTTGACAAAAGCTGCCGTTCTACTTGTTTGCACACCTGTCAAACAGGTTAGAGCTTTTTCACCATTCCAGTATACTACTCTTTCTAGCTTTCGAGAGTACCTCAGAGTACCTCGCATTTTCACGATTGAAAGCTTTTTAAAAATATAATAAATTGAAATAAAAAAGAAGACTTGTTTATGTAGTTCAGCGTCTATAGATTGAAATCAGAGAATGAAAAAGAATCGCTGAAATTCTCTACTCTCTCGATGTGGATCATATTTCAGCCGACTAGAAATAGCGCCTTCAGCTGTGTTTGTATATGTGCTATTCCTAGTTGTAACCGTTTGTTTTGAATGGTTTTTATGGCGAAAATACATAATATAGAAGTAAAAAGAAAGAGTTCGCCCCGATCAGACCTTTAGTCTACTTCGTGCATATCTACATGCATACTAAAGCACTTGAAACGGGGGAAAAGTTCGCGAGATTACGTCCCCAACGACAAATGTGTGCTTCAACCGTGATGAAATTATGCAAAATACGCTCGTCGAGTGTGAGGGGGGTACCGTAGAAGTTAGGGTAGCATAGATCTGGTCAAGAACATCCTGTTACTGGAGTAATATGGCCATAATCGGAGTGCAATGGGAGGAAAACTCTTTCATCGGATGACGACAATTATAGTGAGATGTGTATCCGCTGGCAGTTGGTCAATTCCGAGGAAAATTGAAACCCTAACTCAATCATATCTACGAGGCCCCTCTTCGCCGTCAAAACCTACGCATAGGTCTAACTTGGTTCCATATTGGACATGTACTTGTAAACTTAAGGCTACAAAGCAAAAATTTTCTGTCTCGATGAATTCCTGAATGGATTGCGCTCACGCATTCACCTCCTATTCAGAATCATAGCAGGTTTGAGAGGTAATAAGGCCAGCACTGTAACGTCCTCGTCTGGGTAAGTGCATTCAACCTCTGTTACCAGGTAACTCGCCCTGGAAGGACAGTTTAGCCTAGACGGGTTCGAGCCGGGATTCAAATCTCGGACTATTCGTCTAGTAGTGACGCCACCTGGCACTATCCCATGTCCATCTACTTGTAGCTATTCCACGTATAGAAAGCGGCCAGGAGGAATCGGAGCTAACTTCTTGAATGGACTTAGACGGTTTTACGATCTGACAATCGAAGTTCTCACTAAGTTTCACCTTTCCATACCGATTTCCAAGAGGGAGACTGTTGTTCCAACGATTCTCTACTACTTGTCGGTTGCATAAAGTAAAAGACGGTTGGGGAGTGGAGTAAAGGACGGTTGGGGAGTGAACGCTCGGTTTGTTCCCTAACAACAAGTACTCGTACTAATGGTAGAACATCGTCGCTATGTTGAGGCAAGAAAATGTAAAGTGCACAATCCAAGAATTCCTTATAAGCCTTATAAAATATTCCTGAGAACATTGTTCGTATAGTACTATTTAATGAGAATGAGATGAGTAGGGAGTAGATCCAGTTGCAAACGTTAGATGTGCATGTGTCAATATTATGTAGTAACCAGATTAAAAGTAATTCCCCTGTGCAGAACTCTTCGATGTTTCCTCCCAAACCGACCATGAATGCCTCTTCAACAATTTGTTGCCCAATAAATCCACGAGAAGTTAATGAATGGACGGGCTGAAGGCAACGTCGCAAAGCGCCCCGCCAAAGCTCTTAAGCTTCGGATTAATTTGATCTCTCAAAAGAAAAGTTTCGACTAGCAAAGTTTCGCTTTCCAGTAGTTGCATGAATGGAGAAAGCAGAAAGCACCCGAAGAGGAGGATAAGTATAGAGGGGGGGAGCGATCCACCTAAGTGTGGGTTCAAGTTGAACGCGCCTCAGAAGCGTCTTTGAACTCCGCTGAGCACGTCACGTAAACATGAAGAAATGGACAAGCAGGTGGAATGTGGAGGATCGCAGTTTACCTGCCTGGTACTTCTATAATAAAGAATGATAATAAGTTATACCTGTTGGTACGCCCCATAATGAGGCTCCTACTGATACAAATCTACTGTAGAAGAAAAAGTTTTTCTCTGTACCTACGAGTAATTAAAACTAATAGTTCACCCACCTTATTCTTCTATCATCAATAATATGGTAGTAACAAGTTATAGCTGTTGGTAAGCTCTAGTAACAAGTTATAGTTCTCCTATGGATTCTAGGCTAGTAAAAATGAAATATGGTCTTCCTTCTATACTCGCGAGTAATTTAAGCTACCATTAGGCCTTATTTCAAGATACATAAATAAAAAAATAATTTTTAAACCGACAGGCTTCGAAAAGAAAGTGGCCGCACAAATAAGTGGCATGCGGAAAACCACAGCATGTAAAGTAAAAATCGATGTGTCTAAGAGAAGGGCTGGCAGCTGAAGTCCCGTGCTTTTCAGGAAATTGAACAGTTCCGAAAGTGCTAGGGCTTCCAATCACCCCATATAACGGCATCCTTTTAATTCCGGTCCTGCTAAAAGTCAAAATGAGCTCTGAAAGGAATTTTGGGATTCCGTTGCCAGCCCACTGGGATAACGGACCTCTTCGTTGCGCTGGGGTGGGCCCAAATGAAAAACTCATTTTGATCATCCTTTCTTACTACTTCTACCGCAGTAATGAGTAAGTTGAGCCTAATTCCGTAGTTCTGCCTCTACAAAAACTAGATTAGACACCGTAGCAACGAGAAATTATGGTCATTTCTATAGAACGTCCTTGTTTGACTCTCTCGTTGACGAGAAAAAAAAGCGCAGCCTTGAAGATATTGAATTATGTGGGTTATTGAAGACGTCCTTTAGATTTTCGGTTATTCCATCCCTTTGCGTGATAGCCATAGAGAATTGAGGGTTTGTTCGGGATCTATATATGGGAAGGTACGGTGGAATTATGACGATGGTTTTACCGTTTCCTCAAGAAAATTCGTCCAGTCACCGTGATAGCCGAGGGAAAGACGTCCAGCCAGGTAAATTTCTAATGGACAAATTACTGGTAACCTAGCAATCTTAGTCGACTGGCTTCCATAATCGTCGTCATCTACCTCGATGGGGGGAAATCCTAATTGCCGAGCTCTCATTACATAATTGGTAGGTAATCCGAAGGTAGGCTTCACATTGGAATCGCTCCTATCGCTATGGATTTCCATTTGGGAACGATCTGAATCACAGGGTTGAAAGATGAGTGACAGTAGTATGACGTCAATGACCATAACAATGACAACCATCTGGATCGGGTAAATGGAGCAGCGGCCGAAAACGAGTCACACAATAACGAGTCACCCACCCACCCAAGTCTCCCTCCCTATACTCCCTCCCATACAAATGCACTTTTCGGTCGAATGACCGTGTTGAGAAGGTAGGAGAGTAAGGAGGGAAACAAAAAAGAATAGAATATTATGTTGAAGTCGTAGCATGTGAAAGTGGCCCACGGCATTATTCGAGCCAACTTGATGATGGGATCGACAAAATCCTTATCCAAAGTCGTTTTTCAAAGACATTTTTTCGCTGGACATTACTAGTTAGTTTTAGAATGCTATGTGGACGAGTTACCTTTGGCGAAAAGAGGTTCCGTGAAACTTACTTTTTCCATAGACGCTCTGAT
The DNA here is from genome assembly GCA_000469685.2 of Haemonchus contortus. Taxonomy (NCBI): domain Eukaryota; kingdom Metazoa; phylum Nematoda; class Chromadorea; order Rhabditida; family Trichostrongylidae; genus Haemonchus; species Haemonchus contortus. The sequence goes on along the minus strand of LS997567.1, from coordinate 37,205,495 downwards.
TTCTCCTTTATTTTATGTATGTTCAATAACAACTTCGGTTTTACCTACCCAACTCAGCAGCACTGACTTGGTAACTGTTCTAAACTTGTTAAAATCGAGTAAACACTGACTTACAGCACTGACATACAGGTATTAACTCATAGAAATGTACAATATTTCAACCAGCTGTTAGTCAGTTCGTCAGTAAACCAGTTCTTATCCTGAAGACAGCTTCACCTAACAACTAAAGAGATTACGGTAAATTGAAATGTGTGACCTCTACTTGTGAGTACAAAACTTATAATATCACTGTTACACTCGTTAAAATCAAATTTATAGGGCAACTATTCATAAGTACACGTTAATAAGCGCATGAGGCATGGTGAGGTAAGAATCCCCTCCCCCCAAGGTGGTATTAGTTATGAGAAAAGAGGGGCGCCTATCTCTGCATGGTAGTAAGCTAGGGATTTTTCATGGTAGTAAACTATAAATCGCGAAAGTGTTTCATCTTCCCCGTCCTCAACGAGTCCTCAGAGTGCTAAAAGAAAAGGCCATTTTTAAATTGAATCCTCAAAGTGTGTATACATGTTTGCTTCAGCCTTTCCAAGTTTTTTTGGTTTTGTAAGGCTAACGTTTGGGCGAGTTCGCCCAAGACAGAGCTTGATCCAGGTCGCCGGAGTGTTGGATCGACCACCCAGAGATTAGCAACGTCTAGTACATACAAATCTTCAAATGTGGGGACAAGTTCGTATACATTCAAGAAGTTCTCTGACTTTTCGTTTTCCCAAACTTTTGCTGCCACTGAATGCTGATGAAGGGATTAACCGTAGACTCTTCCGTGTCACAAAAAAATGTGCCCTACTCAGTAACCCTTGTTCCTCATCTTATCCATCGTGAAGTTAGCAGCGAGATCTTCGAGGTAATTAAAACCACAACTATTGCTGGAAAGAGAGAAGCTCACAGCATATACAGATTAACTACAGCTGATCGTATTCATAACTATTCCTAAGTAAATGTAGTATATAATAATACATTTTGATCATCTACAATTCACAGTACTTTCCCATTTTCGAAGAATTACTATTTCTGTACATTTAGATACATTCCAAAATAGCCTTACGCGCTTAAGAAGGCTTGATTTTTCTATAGAGGTTCAGAAAAGAAGAGTCTTTCTTCAAAGATAGCCATTCGAATCCCACATTCGTGATCGACAAGAGCCATGAAGGGCAGTGTCCATTTGGGTGATTGGAGTGAAGTGGTTTTACCAACGAAAAGGAAGAAAGAATTGTATTGAATGGTTACTAAGTAGATTTCAAATTTTTGTGTCTCAATCGCCTAATTCAACCGTGTACACCATTCCTAACTCCTACCGTTGCTGCTCCTAGACATCCTCCATACTTCCAGGACATAAAGAGAGGTTGCGAGGGAACGGGGAGTCGTATCAACGACATAAAAGTCTCGCAACTCCGAGCTAAATCTTAACTCATAATCAAGAAGTTGCCTCCGCCGTGAAGTAGAACAAGTTCTCACAGTAAAAATTGTCTCCATTCGCGAGTAAAACGGCGCTGAGTACAATCAGTGTAAATGTTCTTAACTAGTATAAAAAATAAACTGCAGAGCCAGAAACTCGTTAGCCAACTGACATTGTCAAGGAGGTTGAGGGGTGGTGAAGCGTCCTCAGATTTAAGGTCACAGATGGCCCCTTACTTAGCAGTAGCACAACTGGTAATCAACTGTATGACTACCAATAAGCCAAACCCGTCTATCTTCTTCTACAATCAAAACGAATGTGTTAAAGAGAGCGGCATTTTTTTTTGGGAGTGTTGCCACTTGTAAACCCTTACATAGTTGCAGAAGTAAGTAGTAGCAGTCATTTGGAACGAAGTAGGCGTTGACGGGGGAAATGGGTACCCGTCGTCGACAAGACTGACTTCAGTCGTCGTCGTGGCACATAGCCATCGAAAACAACGCTCTAAATTTACGGCAATATCAGATCAACAAAACATGTATGCACAACAACAACAGCAACCAACTAACTCCCTATGGATCTCATTCAGTGAAGCTCTCTTGAGTAACTAGCTTTTTTGCACATTCTAAGAGATCCATGAAGTCACAAGTTCCATGACTATCGTGGCCCGGCCCAGGGCCTCTAGCGAGCGACTTACCCGAACTTTCTCGTGAGAAGGGTATCATTTAAGAAGGCGAAGCAAACGGGGTCTCGGAAGAGTAAGGGATAGAGCTCGGTGCCCGAAAAGCACAAGTATGGGATCGAGTCCCGTCCGAGACTGAAGTTTTGTCCAAAAATAGCCAATCTTGTGAGACTTTCGCTCGTACTGCGGCGTTAAAACAGCAGTTAACAAAACATCAAGTCAAAACAAGGTGTCATTTGAATTGTACCCATGCAGGGAACAGGCTGGACCACTGTTTTCTGAAGTGAAATTTGATTAGGAGTGGTCAGTGGGATCCTAAGTGACCAGTCTCTTGAGACCTGCTCCGGCTCAATTAAGCCGCACCTCCGGCTCTCAATAGTAAAGTCAAAAAATAGACTTACGAGCTCCCGCTTTTTCGAATTTCGAGGTTTTTTTTGCAGTTTACAACAGACTGAACTCCCACTTTTGGCATTTTGCACGCTGGGATAAGGGAGTTTCTGAAGATCTAAGGTAAAGTCTCCCACTTTGGTCAACCTGAGCTTGATCTCAGAAGGATGCCAGACTTTGGGATAAATGCTACAGTGAAGGAGGCTTAATGATGCTATACGACAATTTAGAGCGAGTAACATCTGAGCTCTACTGGAAAGGGAGTGCTTCCGCAAAACTAGTTAATCTTTCAGACCCATTTCCTATTTGGGCTGTCGAACTGATAGAGAGGATCGAAGCAGGAGGATTCGTAGGATCTTGAGAAGTAGTGAGAGAACATGAAATGAAATTCATCACAGCGAAAGCGATGGAAATCGGCAACCGCTGGTCGTCAGGCCAAATTAGGGAGGATCAAGTGCTAAATAAGCGGATCATTGAAACGGCTAATGTTCCATTCCATGTTGCCAGTTGAGCTAGCCGACCGAAACTGATGGGCAAACATCGTCGAGGACAGATGAGGGGGTCATGCTTCCTTCGAATCTCCCTTCGTCACTGAGCTCGATATGCAAAATTGTCACTGAATAGTGCTGATTGGCTCTATTTTGGCTAAATGGAGAAGGATTTGACTAGAGCAGCAGCATGCGAGGAGAAGATTTTCTGCATCAAGTCGAACTTCATGGAAACACGATAGCATAACAAATCATGTTATTTCGGTCCCGGAATATCAGAAACTAACCATTGGGAGGGGTAGATGTGGACTGAAGTGACTGGAATCCGAGGCAAAGAAGACCTACAGTCTGTGGACTCATTTGACCCAGTTACCGATGGCGCATTTATGGGTTTCATTGGAGGGGGAATCGCGGTCATAGTCCTCTTAATGCTTGGCAATTCTAATAATAATGCGGCGGCGAGTTTGGAGAGATCCTGATTGAAGGCCGAAATGAAATGAATACCAGGACGTAAATGTACTGCAACGAAGGTATACGTGTAAGCATGAAGAAAATGAAGAAAGTGGCATGTCAGCAGTTCCTAGGTTACTGTTGAGCAAAAACAAAATTCATTTTCTTCCATTACTGTTAACCCATTGGCTACCGCGCCTTTTGTATTGTCCTTACATTAACTTTTAATTTCTCTTATGACTGTAGTTCGAAATGAATTATTCCTGGACCACCATGCCTCAAGATTCTCTAGAAGGCTGTGAGCTCAGCTGATAATTGGAAACATGAAAAAATTATAAGAAGACTTGATAAATAGTATAAATACTACAGGAGCACGATACGGTGTGGCCCGCCTGCGGGCCACGCAGTCGTCAATAGGTTACAATATTATATAGTGGATCCTAAAATTATGAGAGCAGAGGTAGCTAGCTAACCCCTATGCACCCAGAAAATCACGCAGAGCTTCTTTTTACTGTTATTTCCTAATTTTCTCTATATTCACCATGGACGATCTTAGAAAATCTCGAGAGATGTGTAGTAGATTACATATGGGTCACGAACAGTAGGTCACGGGACACTCACTGAATTTACTGGTTAGCAGAACTTGAGGATGAAAGTGTCTCTGTATTGCTGCCAACCAACACGGCTAAACTACTGATCCTGACTGTTCGAAAAAAAAGTGGAAAAACGTTGTCCCATTTCCTCTGAAAAAAGAAAAAAGTTGGTTCCGTTTTTCGCTTTTTCTCTTTCTCTTAGAGAAGAAAATATACAAGGAAATCAACAGCATATACGCAGGAAGAAATGCTGTGGTAAAGAAAATGGTTGCTAAGTAAGGTAAAAGCTCAGTCAGGGCTTGGAGCCTTGAGGACAAACTCTTTAGGCTTCAATCGACTCCGTCTTAGGGTTGCTGAGGAATGCCCCCCCCCCCCACTTACAGGTTACATTCAGAATGGTAGGGGTGTACATATACAGTAGCGCTCAAAAGTCTTCGGTGAAATGCTTCGACGCTTTTTCGTTCATAACTTTTTTCTTAGTAGACCAAATCGCGTGAAATTTGGATATGTTTGACTAGAGCATATTTCACCCAACACAACACTATTTGACTGGAAAGCTGCAATATCCACAGATAGAGCAAGGGGTTTGTTGCGGTAGAAGATTTTGCATGGAGTAAAGTTGTTGACGTCTGCACTTATTCGCACCTTATGTGCGTTTTTCTCATCTATTGAGATCGGCGTTAACGCTCGTACACTTTTGACATGACAAAAAGGAAAGAGATTCTAGAAGGACCATCATCTGTATTTTCAGTCGATTTTGAGTTCATGCTCTTTGGAATATCTGGAACATGATCAGATTGCAGGTTAATAGTGGTAAATATTCACAATACACCCACGCTTCAAATATAGAAATTTCGCAAGATTATATCCAGTAGGAAAGGAGTTATGACTGAAAAGTATGACTGGGGAAGCATTTCACCGAAGACTTTTGAGCGCTACTGTAGAATGCGTTTGTGGCTTATGCAGTGACTTGCACTGAGCATTTGTCGTCCCATACCAGACGAGTCTGGTACAATCTAGCCAACCCTGGAGGGATGGAAGACTTGGTTGGTTTGTATGGATATCGATGCACGATATGAGCCAGTGGCCGTGCGTGTATGATAGGGCACCCACTTGTCACTACATCACCTCCGCCCATTCCTTTAGGGTATGATTATTTTAATAGGCAGTTTCAGCCCATCTATTGCGCTCCTTCTGTTAACCGACTCATACACCTTTTCATGTCCGAAGGATGCACCTTGCATCTTTTCAAAAGCTGTTGAGAGCCAAGTTGTGAAAAATAAAACTCATCAAAATCACTGACCACTCACTGATTGACTTGTTTCCTAACAAACAATATTCACAATCCCCAAAGTGCCCCAAAGTCTCAAGGCATTTTTGGTACAAAAAACTAAGGCAAAAAAGTTAGGCTGCAGAAGATTCGTTGGAAAGTACCAAGCAAAGTCGGGAAGACTTCCAAAAGTTTCCGAGCGTGAGAATATTCCTCAGAGTCACATATTCTCCAGGCATGAGATATTGGGTGGAGCAAAAAGTTCTGCATTAATCGAATTCGACTCTCGAAAATTCAAGAAAGCAGCAGAACTTGGTTATCTTGTGAAATGCGATAGGAGCGCTTTTTTGCAAAAAAACCTGCACTGGTACGAAATGCGCTAGAGATCTGGGTTCCTAACTTTATTCGAACGTTTTCATCTCAATTGCATCAGAGCTTCTGATGAGCTAGACCTCATCCGGTTTCTAACGAACCCAGTCGCCTACACAGCCAAAATTCTCACTGGGAGATCAATTGCACTCTATTCCAGCAGTGCAAAAGCCCTCACCCGATTTCCTGAATCACCAATACTGAATGAGGCATCTAGCGAGTGAGAATTTTGGCTATGATGGGATGACAGAGGAGCGCTTCGATGACTAGGTTCCTCCTGCGTTCGGTTTTTGAAAAGGATTGGAGCCAATGTAAGGTGCTAGAGTGTAGACATAAATCATCAGCTCCAAGTGACCGCCAGGTCCTTGAAGGTCCTGCGCCCTGAACGTGGCTCAGTCTAAAAAATTCTTTGTCTCCTTGACTAAGACAAGTCGTTAGGTCTACATGATTGCCATTTCCGCTAAACCTAGTCAGTAACTGAAACACTCTGAAAGAGTAACCTTCACGTTTGATCTTCTTAAGACCTGGGCCTGTTGCATAATGTTTTATAATGTTCTGCCGTACGGGTTTTTTATGGTAAAAGCCTCTTTATTTTTTTGGTTCCGAACTAATCATCGTCTTCAGGACCTGAAAGTTTCGGAAAGAGGTCATAGATGAGTTCCACCGCGAGCTTTCCCACCATTATCCGGAGGATACAGATTCCGAGACATACTCATCACTCCTCATTGACCTCTAGGATGTTTCAACTGCTCACATCTCAACAGTATTTCAGAAGTTAACTTGTTTTGTGGGAAAACTGTCAAGAACACAGCTATAATACTTCCCTTTTCGAAAGCTTGTTTTGAGTTTTTTGTTTTCCTTTTCCGACCCTACGACACCAATTTAACATACTGGTTAGCTGAAGGTTACGCAGAATCTCTTCATAAGAACCTCATCACGGATAGGACCCTCATAGGCACCTCTTCATTGTTTTTACTTACCTTGCTATGATATCCCAGGTACAAAGCAGTTCAGTCTTTTTTTGATATATTCATTTATAAAGTCGTGAAAGTCATTTCAACATGATGAAGAAGTTTTCGAAATTGCTCAGAAAGGCCAGCAGCTGAAGTGACATATCATGCACCACAGACAAAACAAAAGTCAAATTAACAAAATGGAGAAGGCGTAAAAGGAAACATTCAAATGTCTTATGCAAATATTTTCACGTCATCTTTTCTTGCTATAAAAACCACCTCCACGGACCTCCTCTTCACTCAATCATGCACTTCACTTCGGAGTTTCTTCTCGTAAGCTCGCTCCTAGCGATTGGTAAGTTTTCTGAGCGATTTTGTAGATATCAAACTTCTGACCTCTTCCAAACAGCCTCATACTACAAACAGTTACTGTAGCAGTGCCCTGAATGAATATATAAAAAGAAATCTAAGAGTTAAAAGGGCGGAGGTGGTGTAGTGCTAAGTGGCGTACTATCACGCTGGGATGGTTCACAGTTGGGATCCGGGAACTACTGAACTAAATCTAGTAAGGCATTCATAACCCTTCCTTTGGTTATTTGGAGAGAGACTCAACCGGGAGGATAGAAACACTGACTTGCACTTTAGCTGGCCACTACAAATCAGTGGGTAGGTCGATTAATGCTAAAAAACTTATTAATTATTATCAATGATTTAGTAAATAACACGGTCAAAAAAGAACAAACACTGGTGAGAAAAGTTCAACACTTTTTTACCTTCATTACAGCTTCTGTGGTCCATTGTATTAATAGTTTCCCATGGATGGCGGACAAAGGTCACAGCGTTCATAAGAGGCAATGGTGTATGTTTTTGAGCTTTCATTTGTACAATTACAATATTACAAAAGAAAATGTGATAATCACAGACAAATATGACTGCAAAGAAGTGAGCTTCCTCCCGCAGTGCGACGACGTAAACGAAGGTACTTATGGTGAAAATAAAGTTAGTTTACCTTTTCTGTAACTCTAAGTGTTTTGAGAAAACAGAAGAGGCCAGTTCTCAAAGAAAACCTTTTTCAGTGCTTCAAACCATATGAAATCGACATCAGAAACTATCGCCCGCTTGAAGGTTGGCACAAAGTACTCAACTGCAAAACGTCCTCTCCTGATGACTACGTATGTGCTCACTAATATTGCCGAGAAGTTTTTAGGTTTTATTTTTTCTACTCTTCTCAAGGGCGAAGGTAATGTGACTGCATGTGGCGGACTAGGACACGAATGATACGGGCATCGGATCTTGGATAGCTATCTGCCCAGACCAACCGACCTTCAACCCTCCGGGCTCGGTTGAATGATACCAGACGAGTCTGTAGGAGGCAAGCGTTAACTCTCTATCAATCCTACTTTGATTAATTAGTAACAGGCTCGTCCAGGAGGATAAAGCACTGCCCTGTACTTCGGCGGGCCATCGCAATTCATTGTGTGGACCACATAAACATAGCCAAAGCTCCACTAAAATTCGGAATGAGGGTCAAATGCGGGGCGCATCTTAGGATCAGGATCGATTGATCTTTTTGATCTTTTTTGTTCTATTTATTTTACCTCGAGAAATTTCGAAGACGGTGATAACCTAACCATTTTCAGGCTGTACTGGCAGCAAATCAAAACAGAGGTGTTGTGAGTTATGGCCTAGGTAAAACGAGTAAGGTGGGTTTGCCTATTTCCATGCTCCGGTGTGAAAATTGGTATAACTATCAGAAGAATATGTCTCTGAAAACTTCCGTGATCACAGGTTATCAAATGTGACAAAGGAAAGTGGGTAGCCGAAGTTGATGATGAGGAAATTGAAGTCTCGAATGCCTTCTGCTTCGTGATTCCTCGTATCAATGATGATGAATAAGAATAACAATGAGAAGAACCGATCATCGCTGCTGATGATCAAGCAAAAACAAATTGAGATGGTTTTGCCACTGGAATAAATCTTTTCATGATTTGGTTTATTAGTTCACTCATCTGAAAGCAACGATTGCAAATGCATTTTGAAGGAGAAGGTATGGCTCAGGCAAGTATAGCTACCACTTCTGGCCAGAATAGCCAGAACTCGTTCCAACCTGACAACGATGGGCTCAAAGAGGTGGTAAAACGTAAGAAGTAAATCTGAATATTGACAATTATCAGCCATCGTGAAAATGTGATATGAAGTGTAAGTATTTTACGATTTTATCAACCGAAACCGGTTGAGCGGCATACACTGATAAAATCACCATGTATTCATATGTAAGAGATGAAGAATAAAGTCTTGGAGCTCGATCAATCCCGTCTGAGGGATGCGCCCGAGCATGCGACTTGAATCCAGAATCGTAGTGGTTTATTGAATGCGTATGTGACCTATACAATGACGTGCGGTGGCCAGCCGATGTACAAGTCAGCACTTCTATCCTCCTAGACGAGTCCGGTACCAATTAACCGACCCAGAAGGAGTAGAAGGCTTGTTTGGCCAAGGCGGTATCGATTCGGGCGTGGAACCCGTGACCGTGCGTGTGAGATTGTGCGCCACTTGCCACTAAAGCACCTCCTCCCTGTATCCATATGCCCTTTACAATGTTCCAAAACTTATACTGCTTTTCATATTTGATATACATCAGAGACCAGAGGCATTACTTGGACATCTGAATTTTTTGACGAATAATAGTGGGCAAATGCCAGATACTAATCGCATCAGTATCGGAGCGCTCGTGAGCACGAGTCATGCTTTTGAGATAAACCTGCTAGATGTGTCCTGAGTGGTAGAATACATCGGTGGGTTGATTCTATTGACCTGCACTGCTTATCTTCAGTAAGTACATCGAAACATGCAGTATTGTTTTGTAAAATACTTTGAGTAACTGCTATCAACAGGTGGTAATCTTGTACCCTATCATATACAGCCATCAATCAAGTTCCTTTCACAGGTCATGTCTTATCACAAACATGAAATAATCGTGTGAAATAATGAATAAGCATCGTAGACGTCAAACCAGTAACAGAAAGTTGCTCTAATTTTATTAATATGCTCATATATGCTATAGTTGCGTCCGCCATAAGGTTCAAGGTTAAGTGTCACGGCCAAATTGTTCAAATGTTTTAAAAAAAACAAGGGTAGGCATTTAAGATTCACTTCAAAAGCTAATAGTCAGCTTTCAATACTTGCTGTGATCGTACCGTTTTAGCCAATGACAATGGAACTATTTGTGGAATTGATGATTCAATTTGATATGACGGGCTGGATGAGTGGCTCTGATGGAGCATTGGGTTGTACTGCAAATGGTAAACTGGAAGGGAGTTTGTGGAGCTCTTGCATGACTTGGACAGGGCAATGACGCGGTTGCACCTACAAGATCAATCCACATATAGTCCTTCCGCCCCAGAGGAATTCGCGAGGCAGTATCGGCATCTGAAAAAGTGTGGACAGAGACAGCGAAGTTGGCAAACTTGCCAAAAACTGTGATCAGCAGACTTAAATGTGACCTACCCATATGTCCAGTATTGTATCTGCTTTTTAAAGCTCATAAACTTCCCCAGGATGGCGTACATGTAGAGGACCCTAGCAGGTTCAAAGTATGACCCATTATGAGTTGTGTTGGTGACCCTACGAATAGGATTGCTTGGTTTCTCAACCTAATCCTAATACAACTATTGCGGTTTGTCTCAGCACACTTACCAAGCACTAATGGGTTCCTAAAAATACAACGTGAAGCTTAACGTGACTTCATTATACAAGAACGTACCAAGGGAAAGCGCATTGCAAGCAGTGCTAGAAATCCTGTCTGAGCACCACGCTAATCTGAATTTATATGGCCTCACTATCGGACATATTATGTTGCTGCTCGACGAGAGCCTAAAGTGCAACGTTTTTAGGTGGTCGGGTGAATATATAAGCAAGCGAGAGGACTAGCTAAGGGGCAGAGGTTAGCACCAGCGCTGGCTATAGCGTTCATGTTCACGTTCAACCCGTCTGTGAAAGGCCCGTCTTGGAACGAAGGCAAATTATTTACTGCCGGTATATCGACGGCTGTTTCATCGGGTGCTCCACTCAAACTGAGATGGACACCTGTTTTGAATTAGTTAATAGGCAGTCTGAACACATTAAGTTCACAAGGAAAAATCGGCAGAGAATTGGCTCGCCTTCCTCAACGTTCAAATAAAATTCTCGCATGGTATCCGCAAGACGAAGTGGTATCGAAAGCTCAGCAGTAAGAATATCCTAATCCATTACAGTTCAGCGCATCCATTAAAGACGAAAATTGCTATTGTCAAGAACATGTTTAAAACGGCTTCTGCAGTTTCGCCTGAAGGTGATTTTAGAACGGAGTACATGAAAATGGCTCGTCAGATTGCGCAAGAGAATGGATATGGTTGCGATGGGCAGCCTGCGTGGTGTAGAAGGCGTGCCAGGATAGAACATGCGCAAGTGGAAGAGCGCACAAAGATACCCTTCTGTGTACCCCTCGTTTCAGATGATATGAGCGCTGCCAGTCGCGCTTGTCTCCGAGAAGCTGGTCTCTAGGATAGTGTGCGAGTGGTCGAAACCCCCCTCGAACCTAAACGACAGTTGGTTCGAAACCGCCTTTATGATTGGAGATGCCAAACGCCCTACTGTGTGATTTGCACTCCCGGAAAGGAAGGTAATTGTATGATCTCAGGAGTCGTATATCTCATCACATGCCAACTGTGTGGGGAGGAATATGCGGGGGAAACGGGGAGACCACCCTGCATTAGGATAAAAGAGCATTTGGATGGGTTGAAAAAGTCTGGAAAGTCCACTTCTCTAGGTGATCACAAGATACAGTATCATGTGAAGGAAGGTGCGACGGTCGCTGTTATGATACTGTCTCGTGAAGATGACATCTCAGCGCGCATAACTCTGGAGGCACTGTGGATCGCAGCAGAGAACCCGAAAATCAACAGGAAGGACGAATGTGTGTCGATTACCAGGGAGCTCACGCCATTCGCAGACTTGTGTGGCTTTGATCTGCACAGTCGATACCCTGGCGGGGGCGCCGGGGCAGGGGTGAGCAGGGGTGACGGGTGAAAGTACCAAGACTCGCTGATAAAATCAATACCACGGGCGATGCGCGACCATCGGCAGGGATCTAACTTTGTATGAACTTATTTAGTAGTTTACAACTTGGGGGGTCCCCTAGACCAATCCCTGACCCGACCTCTGAGTCTCAGCACATATGAAACGCCGTGAGGAATTTCGGGCTCAGGGTGCAGACAAACAGCTCCAGCCGGTTACAAGTCAGCTCATCGCTTCTGTTTTACTTCCCTTGAGAATGCTCTTTTTGTAATCTGAAACGGTAGCCCACGAAACACAAATATAGTTTCGACTTACAGGCTCCGGCGAAGGCGATATTGCCGAAACGTAAGCCGTGTGGATAAAGTGCTACTAAAAATCTCGAAGGCTAATACAACCTACGACGAAGTTGTTTCAATATGCCGAGGTTAATCGAAAGTCGGACGTGGGATATTCTGAAATGGTAAACTATTCATATCTGCCTCTGCACTACAAAAGGAACGCCTCAAAACGTACGTTCGTTGCAGAGCAATTCGCCCAGTCTATGTCCACAAATGAAGTCTGTTAAATTTGTTTCCTGAAGAAAAAGTCTGGAAAAAGTGGGTATGTGTACGAACGTGCGTCCGAGGATGCGCGCAGCAAATTGCGCGGCGATGTTCGTAATGATTTGAACGACTTTGGCGCCTATCATTGGGGCCCAAATTTGGAATAGAATGGATTAGGAGGATCATTTGACCCTACTGAGCTACACTACTTCGAGTCTGTGCCCCGAAAATTGGCGCCGCAGTCGTACAAATCGTCACGAACTTCGTGGCGCAATATGCCGCGCGCCCCTCGGACGCACGTTCGGACCCTCCCCCGGAAAAAGCTACTCAGTAACATTGAAAAAAATCTTCCTAGTAAAGATTGGAAAGTGCTGTTGCAGGCGGGTGTGGTGCAGTACGAGCAAAATTGCCGCATCGCGGCGAGAGAGACGCCGCGCGCGAAGGACTGTAGCAAAATGCGCAGCAAGTAGGGAATACAGGAACAAAAGAACTAGCAGTGGAGTCATGCCATGGTAATAACCACATAGCGATTGAGCTGTATGAAGAACGCTACAACTATTATAATGAAACAAATGATTCGCGACAGCCGCTTACGGCGGATCGATTATACAAAACCGTCCCTACTGCCCGTCTCCCGTCGCAGGCCAGCTCATCGACGTCGCCGCACCTAGTCCGCCGCATAGAAGCTATCCCGTCAGAACTTCTCATTGTACCTCAAGCTCTCTTAATATGCCCTGGGCGCTACGACCCAGTTCCAGGGGTTACGAAAACAGTGTCACCTAATGCCTACGCCTAAACCTAATAAATTGTTACGAACGATATTATGACAAGGTCTTAAAAATTATAAGGGGGGGGGGGACGGCTCAAAGGAGTAGTTCAACTTCCGTTTCGCACGTGCCCTGGACGGAAGTCGAACTTTACAATACTATCCCTCCGTGCTCTTATCACCTTACTACCACGTTGAAGTGCGGAGAATTGGACTAGACATTTCAGGATGTCGTCAGAAAGGTCGCAGGTTCACTTCACTAGGTACACAGATCGCATAACAAGTTGTAGCAAAGTACTTATGACCTCTAGTACCTAAATTAGTAATGGGATAAACGTCGAAATGGCTAGCCCGAACAGGAGATGGGTTTCAAATTTGTTTTCTCAAGAAAACTCTGAAAAACTATGTAGTAAACCCGAAATATATTAAATCTCACTGGTGTTGGTTGGAAGGTGCCGTCTTCGGCCAGCCCATCGACGTCGCCGCGATTACATCCGCAGCGTAGAAGCCGTCAGAACCTCTCATTGTACCTTAGGCTCTGTTATTTTGCCCTGAGCGCTACGACTCAGTTTCGAGCGCTGCAAAAAGAACAGCACCTACTGACCTAGGCCTACATCTGAGTCATAACTCTTTACGTCCACAGTGAAGTGTGGAGAACTGGTCTAGAGATTTCAGGATGTTGTCAGAAAAGTCGAAAATTAAGTGAAGGGCATCGGGTTCACAGATCGCATAACAATTTGATGGCAAAGTACTTATAACCTCTAGTACCTAGGTTAGTAATGGGATGAACGGCTGGCTAAGGTGTACCCCAAACAAGAGATAAGAGCTCCACATTAATCCCAGGATGGGTCAGATAATTAGGCAGCTTTATTACTAGTGGTGCCTATGGTTGGAGTGTAGCTGTAAGCACAATCGAATTAGGTCTTATGATGCTTATCAAAATCAAATTCTGGGCATATTCACGAACATAAGATTCATACTGTCACCAACCAATGTTTATTTACTTTTTCATCCGGCTGATCTGTAAGTTTCACGTCGGATATCTTCGTTTATGATCTCCAAAGTAAACAATTAGTCCAACGGCCACTAAGTACGAATGTTGAAGTCTCATCGTGCTCATCTTTATTTTCCCTGATCATGAGGCTGACAGGTGACTAATTTTCGGTGAATTTGACTGCCACAAGCTGAGATATGCTTGGATGCTCGGTAGAAAAGCCATGATGACACGCAGCAAGGCGAGGATTGGGTTACGTGTTTGGTGGTCGCTGGGTTTCCACCAATCGCAGAAACTCATGGCACGCTTGGCCACCTGACATACTCATTTATAAGGTCGTGGAAGTCACTCCAACAAGAGGAAGAAGTTTTCGAAATTGCTCAGAAGGGCCAGCAGCTGCAAAAGCATTTCGGCGAGAAATTAGGAGGAAATGACATATCAAGCACCACAGACAAAACAAGAGGCAAACTAACAAATTGGAGAAGGCGTAATTGGAAACATCGAAATGTTCCGTAAGTTATATAAACATTTTCACGTCATTTTTTCTTGCTATAAAAACCACCTCCAGGGACCTCCTCTTCACCCAATCATGCACTTCGCTCCAGAGTTTCTTCTCATAAGCTCGCTGTTGGCGATTGGTAAGTATTCAAAGAGGTTTTATAGGTAATACTTTTCTGACCTCTTACAAACAACCTCATACTACTAACAGTTACTGTAGCAGTGTGATGAATAAATATATAAAAATAAATCTAATGAGTTAGAAGGAAGGAGGTTTGGTGAGGTAAGAGGCGCACTATCACGCACGAAGTTCGAGCCCGTGATCGTTCCTCAGCAGAATTACCAAGGCTCCCATCATCCTGTTTTGATCATTTGGTACAAATCTTGTCCGGGAGGATAAAAGCACTGATTTGTACTTCGGCTGGCCAATACAAATCAACGTATAGGCCACCATCCCTTCCATTCGCTTCTACGATTCTCAATGGAACTCGAATGCCGGGACGCATCCCTCAAACCGGATCGATTATTGGCAAAGAAATTGTTTATTATTACTGAGCTAGTAAATACTACGGTCAAAAAAAAAACAAACACTGGTGGGAAAAAGTACAACAACTTTTTAACCTTTATTACAGCTTCTGTGGTCCATTGTATGAATTTCCCATGGATGGCGGACAAAGGCTTCAACGTTGATAAGAGGCAATGGTGTATGTTTTTAAGCCTTCATTTGTACTTTTACAATATTACAAAAGAAAATGTAAAAATCACAGACAAATATGACTGCAAAAAAGTGAGCTACCTTCCTGCGTGCGACGACGTAGACGGTGGTACTTACGGTGACATGAAAGTTAGTTTACCCTGTAGTAGCTCTAAATATTCTGAGAGAGCATAAGAGGACATTCCACTAAAAAACCTTTTACAGTGCTTCAAACCATATGAAATCGACATCAGAAACTATCGCCTACTTGAAGGTTGGCACAAAGTTCTCAACTGCAAAACGTCGTCTCCTGATGACTACGTATGTGCTCTCTAATTTTTCGATTTTTTATATTTCTTACTAAACTTGTCTGAAGTAGAGGTGGTGGGGAGACGGGCGTTAGGAACGATTTTGGCTAATCGATTCGCCGCACGCGGCTGTCGCGGACCACTCACTCGCCGTTATTACAGCTCTATCGTTCTTCATACAGCTCAATCGATATGCGATCATTATTTTATACATAATTCTACTATTAGTACTTCTGTTCTTGGATTTCTTACCTACTGCTGCATACTGCTACATTCCTTTTTTTTCCTATGGCTGGCCATTGCAATTCTTTGTATAGGCCGCACTTCCTACATTCCTTCGCGCGCGACGCCCCTCTCACCGCGACGCGACCATTTCGTTCCTAACGCACGACACCCGAGGTGGGGTGACGGCAAGTTGCCCGCTATGACACGCATGGTTCGGGGATGGAGTCTTGGGTCGACATTTGCCTAGAGCAGCCAAACTTCCATTCCTCCTGGCTCTCTTGGAGAAAAAGTGTTGGCTACGCATCGGCTGGCCATTGCAATTCGTTGTATAGACCGCATAAGCATTCAATGCTCCACTGAAATTTTGAATGAGCTTCCAAAGCGGGGCGCATCTCAGAAACAAGGTTGATTGACACCAAAAACTTTTATGCTTTATCTATTATCGTAAGAAATTTCGAAAACAGTTCTAACCTAACCTCCTTCAGGCTGTAATGGCAGCAAATCAGAACGGAGACGTTGTTAGTGTTGGCCTAGGAACAGCGAGTAAGGTGGGTTTGAACTCAACCCAATAACTCAATAACTCACAGAAGAAAATGTCCCTGAAAACTTCCGTAATCACAGGTTATCCGATGTAACAACAAAGGACAGTGGGTAGCCGAGGTTGGTGATGAGGAAATTGAAGTCTCAAATGCATTCTGCTTTGTGATTCCTCGTATCGATGCTGATGAAGGTGAAAGTGAACAGTGAGAAGAACCGATCATCGCTGCTGATGATCAAGCAAAAACAAATTCAGATGGTTTTGCCACTGCAATAAATCTTTTCATGATTTGGTTTATTAGTTTACTCATCGGAAAGCAACGATTGCAAATGCATTTTGATGGAGAAGGTATCGCTCAGACAAGCATAGCTACCATTTCCGAGGTAGAATAGTCAGATCTCGTTCCAACCCGATAATCATGGGCTCAGAGAGACGGTAAAACCTAAGTAGTAAATCTGAATATCGGCAAGTATCAGCCATCGTGAAAATGTGATATGGAGTAAAAGTATTTTACAATTTTATACACAGAAACCGGTTGAGTCGCATACACTAAAAATCACCATGTATCCATATGTAGGAGATAAAGAATAAAGTCTGGAGCTCGATAATCCCGTCTGAGGGATGCGCCCAAGCATGCGACTTCCATTCAGAATCGTACTGGTGTATTGAATGCGTATGTGGCTTGTACAATGACTCGCAGTGGCCACCCGATGTACAAGTCAGCGCTTTCGTCCTCCCAGAGGGTTTGGTACCAATTACAAAATCCGGAATAACGGAAGGCTTTGATGGTCTAGGCGGATATCAAGATTCGAGCCCGTGACCGCGCGTGTGAAAAAGTGCGCCACTTGCCCCTACACCACCTCTACCTTGTATCAATGCGTACTTTACAATATCCCGAAACTTATATTGTTTTTGTATATTCGTTATACTGCAGAGACCAACGACACTACCTGGACATCAGAACTTTTCAAGACAAATGACAATGAGTAAATGTCTGAACTAAACGCTTCAGTACCTGAAATCTCGTGAACACGATCGGAGTCATTCTCTCAAGGGGCTACCCGTTAGAGTAGCCTTAGGTGGTAGAATTATAGTAGGTTTGGATGGCTCCATCAGCCTGCACTGTTTACCTTCATTAAACACATCAAAATTACTACAGTTTTGCAGAATACTCTAGCTAATTGTAACCCACTAGTGGTAATCTTGTACCTAATCATATTCAGCCATCGATCAAGTTTACAAGGTCATGTCTTATCACATATATGAAATAAACAATATCGTAGAGGTCAAACCAGTTATGAAAAGATAGCTCTAGTTTTCTTAATATGCCTTTTTATGTGGTAGTTTAGTCCAGCAATAACGTTTTAAGTGAGGTGCTATGCCCAAATTGAATAAATGTTTTTCAAAAGGCAATGGCAGACGTTGAGGTTTCAATTCTGAAACGAATTTTTCTAATTTCTCTACTAGTTCAGAAGTTCAGGTCATTTGGCCCAGGAAGGGCTCCATTAACAGTGACGTCGAATATAACCTATGTATTTGGGCCATTAATACAAAACTACATACTAACTTAAAGTTTAGCCAGGTAGTAGAATGGCTGTACTGTGCTTTTAACTTTCCTTAAACCCAGAAAGTAATCATGGAGTTTAATTTTTCAATTTCAATCCTTTCCGACGGATGGTATAGTAATTACAGCGTCGATTGGTATTTTCCAAGTTGTAAACATACTAACTTGTTTATGAACTTTGCTCAAGACAACTCAATGACCTTTCTCTGAACACGATTGAATTAATACACTCTTCTCCCAGCAATTCAGAACCATTATGGTGTCGCCGACTACCTAAACAGTGCTCCATTATTGATCCTCTATTGATGCAGGTGTACTTTCGGGGATAAAACGCCCAACACCTGTATCGCCTGTGGTCCCGATGATTATCGATTCCCTCAAACACACCAAAAACGTCTTCGTTCGTTCCTACCTCGAACCATTATGTTCCTTACAACCTCCTCATACAACGAGCACCCAACGGCCAATTGTTTCACTTCTTTCGTTCAGAGTTTTCATGAAGACCAGTGTTTTGTGGACCGCCCATATGTTTGTTTACAAACTGGTCCTTGTGCCAGATATCGTTACACTCTCGCTTCACTTGATATCTATTTGTAATCATTGATACTACTCTCTTTCGTACTCGTTTATCACAATCAAACTGAACTTTCACGTTAATGTAGGATGCCATCTTTCATTGATGACTCCAATTTCTTGGAAATGTTTCCGGAGCACTTTCCACAATCTCATAATGAAGAGGTGGGTTTAGTGACCGATTTTGATTTTTGACTGGTTTGTGCCCTTTACTTTACAATGTTTTTGCTACTTTTTTGAGGTTTTTGAATTTTGTAGATCTTTTTAATTTTTTTGAATTCCTTCATTTTTTTAGGCTTTTCTTTGCAATCTGTGATCAGTAGCAAGATTAATTATGGATTTCTGTCCTAGCCAGCTTCTAACGCTTTTTCTTTGATCTTACCGTTTCAGCCAATGACCCTGGAATTATTTGTGGAATTGATGATTCAATTCTATAAGATGGGTTGGATGCGTGGCACTGGCGGAGCATTAGGTTGCATTGCAAATGGTAAACTGTTCGTATCTCCTTCTGCACTACAAAAGGAACGCCTCAAAACGTACGTTCCTTACAAAACGATTCGCACAGTCTACATCCATAAAGTCTGTTAAATTAGTTTCTTAAAAAAAAATTCTAAAAAACCACATAGTAAACCTGAAAATCCTATTTGTACAAGTTAAAAGGGGCCGTGCGTGCTCCAACACATCGGCGTGCCGTGCTCACGCCTACCGCTTAAAAGCCATCACCTCAGAGCCTCTATTTGTACCTTAGGCTCCGTTAATGGGCCCTGAGCGATACGACCCAGTTTCAGGGGTTACGAAAACAACGGCACCTATTGACCTAGGCCCACAATTAAGTCTTAACTCTGCGGGGAAGTGGTCTAGAAATTTCAGGATGTTGTCAGAAAAGTCCGAAGTTAACTATGGGGCATCGGGTTCACAGACCACATAACAAATTCGTGGCAAAGTGCTAGTAACCTCTGTACCCAGATTACTAATGAGGTCAATGGCGATTGGGCTGGTTACGGTGTAGCCCAAACAGGATGAAGAGGCGAGACGAACCAATTTTTAGTTTTTTCTTCTCTCGTACATTACCTTATGTCTCACTCTGAGAGATGAGGACTTCTCTATAATCCGAGATTGGGTCAGGTAGCCAGGCCACTCTATTACTAATGGTACCTAGGGTTAGGATAGAAGTGAAGCACCATAGAATCATGTATTGTAAAACCTATACCAATCAAATCGTAATCACATTCGCGGTCATAAGATTCATTCCGTCACCAATCAATGTTTACTTACTCTTTCATCCTGCTGATCTGTAAGTTTCAGGTCGGATATTTTTGTTTATGATCTCCAAAGTAAACAGCTAGTTCAACGGCCACTGAGTTCAAATGTTGAGGTCTCCTCATGTGCGCCCTTATTCTCACTGATCATGAGGCAAACAGGTGAGTAAATTTGGGTGAAGTAGACTGCTACAAGCTTAAATAAGCTTGAATGCGCAGTAGAAAGGCCATGATGACGCGCAACATGGCGAAGAGGGGTGCGTGTGTTTGGCGGTCGCTGGGTTCCACCAATCGCAACAGCTCTTGGCACGCTTGGTGACCTTTGCCTGCGTTCTAGAACCTCCTGGCCATTCGGGTGCACGGGGCGTAATTCAACAAATACAAAAGATGCTTTAAAACAAAGCTTTATTAATAGTTAAATTTCAGGATCTAAGTGTGTTATACATACTCATGGAAAAAATGCTAATTTTATCACTCAATTAATAAAAGGAAATATGTTTGAAATCTCACACCAGGAATACATAAAAGGTAAGATTGTCATAACAGATCTCTTAAAATTTCGATGGTAAAGCTCAAAATCACTTTCAGGTGTTTATGACCCGTTCACTGGAAAAACATTCAGTTACGATGATACGCTTGCCATCCCTATCATCGAAAATCGACTGCACGAGATAGAGTTGCTTGTGAGTTTATTTTTCAGATTCGTTTCGCTAAAGCAAGGACACAGCCGGAGGACGGCTTACTTCATCACCCATTATGGAAAAGATCTTTGGAATTTGCTTCAGTTGCTTGTCATGAGAGTATAAACGAACGGGCGGGGTCGGTCAGGGTCAGCGACATGAGCGCATTTCAGTCAATTTCATTCTTGCGACCATTTTTTATCTGAGCTGAAGAAAAGTGTGGCTGAATAGTTGTCGGTTGATGGGTTACTTTTGGTGTTACTAACCTTACATCATAAGTAAGAGGAGGAGCCATCTCGGGACTAGTTTGAACAAATACCTTAGGATTAAAGAAGGCAATGTAGGTAAGAAGAGAAGAGTTCTTGTATCAAATACAAAAGATATTTTTTGCCAATGATGGGTTTTCTAGGGCACAGAGAGGGCCATTCTCACACATCAAAGATTTTTCCTGGCAATAACCACTTAGCGTATTCAACTGAGTTTGTCATGTGAGTAGTAGCAGGAGTTTAAGCTGGGTTAAAGCCTTAAGCGAATCAATTCCTTTTTTGGGATTTGCCCCACATAGACGTCATTGAAGCTGCAGTGGCGTGTTGAATGCGTATATGACCTATAAAATGACCCCTGGCTAATCTAGACCGACCTAGAAGGCAGTGCTTTTGTCATCCCAAATGAGTCCGGTACCAATTAATCGATGCGGAGGGATGTGGAAGACGTGGATGACTTGACCGTCGAACCAGGACTCGATCCGGACCGTGCGTGTGTGATAGTGCTTCACTCTTTCCTACACAATCTGAGCCCTAGTGCCTGATGCTACCCAGCGTACGAGTGGAGCGCTTCGTATTGTGCTTTGAATAATGAAGAATTTACTTGCTATTTGGTGCAGAATATTTTCTCATATAGTAACATACATTTCAGCCGGCTTTGGACGAGTGCCTGAAGACTCATCAACGCTCCTGTGCTGTGTTGGTCCGCACTCATGGTCTATTTGTATGGGGCCTCACCTGGGAGACAACTAAGATAATGTGAGTAGTTTGGAGAGTCTTTTACTTGGTGGTATTTTGGAACTGAAATTTCCTTTCCAAAATCCGAAGTGCATAGCTTTGTGGGATTGAATTCGTACCTGAGCGCCTCAAACTCTGCCGGCTGGTCACAATAGCATACAGTGGCGCGGCCAGGACGCGTTGTCTTCGCTGAGCTTATCGATTTTTTCGAAATTAGCTTGTGGAAGAAGCATGAACGGAATAGTCAACAAATGCAGTCAAAAGCAAACGCGATCTTTTGTAAGGCTCAATAACTTCCAGGAGAGCTACATTCTGAACGAGCATCCCTAAGAGCACCTCTACGAATTCAGACCTTTATAAACTTACAGATCCAGTAATAAGTTTGTAGTGAGTCACATTTCAGGGCCGAATGCATAGATTGCCTCATTGATCTGGCTATTGATATGATACGATCAGAAATACCTTTGGTGAAAGAAGTTGCCATGGCAAAGTCGGACAACCCTGATGAGGATTACCATCATATCTTCTATACGAAGTAGATTTATGAAATTGTTTCACTTCATTGCTCGCTCTGGGTCAACTAGAACTACCCGAAAGCCTCTTTGCATTGTATCTGGGGTCCCACCGATGCTCTTCTCAGTGCTCATATGGAACGATTGGGTTTTCTACCTCGCTTTCTGATTCACAAATCAAATAAAAAAGTTTTCAGTTTCCGTTATTGACATCTAATTGGGCACGTTATAAAGGGATTTTGCAGGAGGATTCACGATTTTCTAAAGTAACTCTGATGAGATACTAGTAATGATGCAAATTCAAAATGTACCGTCCTTGTAATGGCCGAGAATGTCGGGAAATTTCGCCGAAAAAGACTTCTGAGCAATGAATTCGCCGAACTGCATATGTTTGACTTGTTGTGGGCGTAATACGCCGACTCAGCTCCGAAACCACCTGTTTTAACACCTAGCTGACCGATACTGCCAGTACAGAGTTTTTTTCTTATCGCTTTTAATCCTGCAGTAATTTCCTTACTTGTTTTACTAACTGTCGATTTCCGCACCTCAGATGTTTCGGGAGATCAATCGTAAGGTAAGTTTGCATAAAAGTAGGCCCAAACAAGTAAACATTTTCGGGTAAAATGAAAGCGTCTTGCCTGCACAAACATTGGAAGGTAGCGAGAAAACCGTGTTCGCCTGAATAATCGTGTTCGAAAATTGCCAAAAGGTTTAAGTGATTCTCAAGGTAGCTCGAATAGAATTTTTTGAGCACTATAAGAGAGTTCGCGAAGCATCTAAGAGACTACAACTTTCTGGAATTGAAATGAAAGGCATTTTCTCCATGCTATGCTGATCTAAATTGATTAAAGCTCCGTTTGTTGTGATTAGTAAAGTAAATGTTGTGACATCCTTGAAGTACTCTGACAGCACGCCCGACGAATTTAGTGGCATGGTAGATTTTCGAGTAATTTTACAAGGTCGTGTCTATATTAAATGCAGTTGCAACTAATTCTGTAGGTAATAGCTGTGATCCCGAATGAAAGATAAAATTGATAAAATATCTTTCTCATAGATCATTCCCTTAAGTTTTAAGATTCAGTGCGGTGACTCTGTGCTAAACAACGCCAAATTTATTTTGCTTGTGAAATTTGATCGGAGCATCTACTCGATCCGAAATTGAAGGATTGCCCAGAATGTTCAAGATTCAAACCATATTTACTTTCATTTTATTTCTAAATTTTGTTTTTTTTAATCCGCAGTCTTTCATCATCTAGGTGATCTATCATGCTCATGACAAAATTAAATAATTTTTAATACTGACTACTGCAAATTGAAAAAATTCGCTCGATCAAATGGTTTGATGATATTTGTCTATGAAACCTTCATAGCTGTGACCTTTCCTCCGGTGTTTTGAATGCTACCTCTGAAGAATGCTGCGTCATCAGAGCCGAAAAATTCGAATGACGTGTGGGTGACATTTGGTTCAGTTTGCATTTTTTCCCTTCCCGATGATTTTGCCGAGAAAGAAAAATGTCGGGCGGACAAATTATGAGCTGAGAGGGCTAGTGAGAAAAAGCGTGGTGGATAGGATAAGCTTGTCCTGTCTTGTTTTGAGGTTCACTGACGAATAGGGAAGACGGAGGGCGATCTGTCAAAATCATAAGGCATTATGATGTACTTTTTGTTGAAAACAGATGACTCCTTTCCTAGAAAGCTCTCTTCTAGACATTCCCTCCGCTGGCATTTTGCTCGTGGTCAGGTTATGCCAGGTTTCAGAACTGTTTTAAAATTTTGAATAGCGACTTATGTTCCGTTCGAACCATTGAAATTTCAGGCGTTTTGAACCCCTGGTCTGAAAAATTTCGTAATAGTAACCAATGCATTTCATCAATTTTCATTACATTTTACTTTATTACATTTCATGGTATAATATGCTTCCGGTAGCTATTCGGAGGGACCACTGGGCTGCGTAGGTTAAACCACATGGGCAAGAAATCAAGGGAACGGAACCGGGGACGAGGCAACTTGTTTTCCAAAACTTCTCACCCGAGTGCTCAAGCACCTCTCGACCCTTCCGCACACCGAATATGAATCTAATGCATTTATAAGCGTCTGACGAGAATCGAATTTCATTCAAAAGCCAGCAAAACTCAGCTTCCCTGTCGTCTAGGTAGCAAGGTACAGGTTCGATCATTGCCTCTATGGAATTCTTACTTGTTATCGTTGCTTAAAAGTTTATTGATAAATAATGAGCTAGAACAGATTCGCATGTATAAAATAAGAACAGAAGAATTCCGATTATGTGACGCGGAACATAGTTCAGGAGCTTTGATAAGAGACTAGAAAAGGCTTCCAGAAAAGGCTGCAGTAGAGAAGGAAATCTCATTAAAAAAATGTTCAATTAGCTTGATGAGATAAGACGGTTTCCTGAAAATTTCTCCAATGTCCATATTATTTTGTGGTGAAAAAAAGTTTCATCTATGCAGTGGAGTTTCTGATCTTCTTTTTTCTCTACAAAAGTTCGGACATTCATTCACCGGCATTTTGTTGGCGGAAGTTATTGGAACTTTGTTGTTTGTTGTTTTGGCTTGATGTTTTGTTAACTGCTGTTACTTCACGGTTGTACGCAATCAAAATTTCTCATAAGGTTGGCGAGGTGTCCGACAAAACTTCGGCTTCCGACGGGGCTCGAACCCGTACATGTGCTATACTAGCACCAATGTACTGCTTTTACCGACAAATACTGGTCTGGCTTGAGCACATCAAAAAATGGCAAAGTTTTGGGAACTATTACAGAGCTGAAACGTGGCAGGGACTTTTCTTTACTTACAATGATAATAAAATCAATGTTAGATTGATCCCCCTGACCAGGTAATTATGGTACTCTTGCTGTTTTACAAGCGCTACGTAGGGATGATTTGATCAACTTTTGCAAAAATTCGTCCACATGTAAGAGAAGACACGCTTAATCCAAAATTCCTAATTTAAATATGTAACTTTTTCTATATATGTAGTGAATTTACTTTGAAATCAACACGTTGCAAGTGTTGTTATTCAACTTGTAGGATTTACATGCAATAATGAGAAGTATTTCGAAGTGCCGTCAATTTTCATAATTCATGAAAAGTTTAACGTGGTCGTACTAAGCATATGGAGACACTTTTCCCCATTTGCTATTCATTTGCAATTCAAAACCATTAGTTGTCTTAGTTTTTGATACATTTTGTTGCATCGTCGGAAACAGCCTTATCATCAATTACTCATTACTATGTATCATATTGTTTTGTTTCATTTGTACAGAAGGGTTTTGTCGCATCCATCTCGTCAGATTGATTCACCGGACGTCATGGTGGACGAGGTGTCGAGAGGCGTGGAGGGCGCAGGATCCTCACTCAGTGGTCCACATCTAAAAACCCTGAAATCACGGGAGGATCCAGCTGATCTTGTGTGAAAATCCGGTGTCCCTGATGCACTTTGTACAGTGAACAAGTTCTGTTCCATTTCCCCTCAACGTGTCTTCTGCCGGATCTTCCCCGCTTCCACACATCCTCCCCTGTGCTCCTCTTCTCCTCCTCATCTCCTCAGTGTAAACAGGCTCTGCTCGCTTTAACCTCAACATTTTTCGCCCCGTCCCACGGGTCGACTCGATATCGACAAATCCCCTCCACGTATGTTCGACTACCGCTGCTGTTCCTCGACGGCAATCGATTATGATCGCCAATTTATGTATGTTTATTCTAGCGCTAATCGTCAGTTGACAATGACAGTTGGATTTTTTTCAACAAGAACTTCTCCCTGTCAACCCCGTTAAACAAGCACCAAGTCACCTGTCTTGTTCTCATCAATTCGCTTCCTCGGTCTCTCGTCATACTCTTGAAATTCTTGTCGTCAATGCTTCCTGACCTCGCACCATTACATTTTACTCGTCGGATTTTTCTAGATTTTGATAATAGTAATACTTGTTTGGACCTGTTGTTCTTGGTAACTGTTGTTATTTCGGCGCAGTAGGCGATGCAAAAGTCTCACAAGGTTGGCGAAATGTGGACAGAATTTCGGCCTCGGGCGGAACTCGAACCTGTACTCGTGCTTTCCGGGCACCATGCTCTTCATCCCTTACTCTACCGGGACCTCGCTTGCCCTCGCCTTCATAATGCTCCAGTCACTTGCTCTTAAATTTGCACTTGAATTAGATTTTCTTCAAATCCTTGAATTTTTTCACCCGAAAAGTTTGTGGGACGATTTCAGGTCAGACTTTTCGACGGATAAGTAAATTGAGTTCAACGATCTGTTTCGGAACAAAATTACACGGAAGGCTATGTAAATAAAGCTGTTAATGACCATAGGCAAATAATCCGAAGTCTGGAAATAAAAATTAAAAATTTGATATTTATACCCATATATTTATAGATTTTTCACAAAGATCTAGTGTTATTGGGGTAGTGACATCAGAAGAAGCACATGGCTTGTTGGTTTCTGTTTAGTCAGTTGTCAATAAGAAAATAATACTCTTGGGAACATCATGGTTTTTAAGCAGTAAATTTTTCAATTGCAGAAACATGTGACTTCCTCCTTGTGGGCTATTAGTTTGGGATTAAAGTAATTGTTGTGTAAATACTCCCAAGACTGGTTAGTTTCCTTCTCACTGGAGCTATTAAAACACTTTTGTAGGTTTAAGTTCTTTTCGTAGGGGTATTTTCTCGGGTGTGGTACCTTTACCACCGGTTGGCGGAGTTAAATCGACCGTATAGCACTTTCCTTCACGGAAAAAAGTTTCCCGTTTCATTATCACTACTAGAGTAAAGTAGAACATGTGGAACGGATTGTGTACGTTGCACTTTGTGTTTAAATTTACCGTGAGCGCTCTCTGAAACGTCGATAGAGTTTCAAGCAGTCGTTTTTTTTTAAGGAACTTGATGGGCTGACGAGATTATTGCTGATTTGACTAGTAGGTTTGGAGTATTCTGGTTCAAAATACCTATAAATATAAATAATAAACATTTGTTAATAACCCACAGTTAACCCAGTTGATTAATAAAAATGCTGAATAAAATTGTTCTCTGGTGTGAACCTGGAAACTGGTAGAGTCCTCGGTTTTACGAGTTATTGAATCCCATAAATCTTTTTACTCGTTCTCAGTACGCTCTTATTAGATGGCTCATGAGAGCTGCTTGATGCCCAGGCATGCCTTCCTTTCATCCCTCTTTCCTCTTGCCTGACTATTTTCTGCTAATCCCGGTTACTTCTTTTTGTTTTTATTGATTGTTCACCAATCAAATTTGATCTGGAATTCTACAGTACCCCTAAGCGGAGTGATACCGTATCAAGAATCCTGTCACTTTCTTCACTATCTGTTATTTTTAACCTCTTGGACTCCTGCCCCTGATTCTGGGTATATCTGCACCCCTCGGTCCTGGTAATTTTAAAATCCACGTATTTGTGGTGAAAACCATTTCGATCAGAATAAATATTCACATCTACATAGCCGAAGTTCAGCCAATGACAGTATCTCTAAAAAAATCTGTCATGTAAAGAGCTAAATAACAAAAAAAACAAGAATCAATAAGTATGTAATTATGTGAAAAACGTTGATTTTTGCTTTGTCCCAGTGCATCTGCAGTTGCAAGAAAGGGACCAACGGCAGGGAGCGGCCCTGTTGCTCATCGCTATGGTTCATTACTGGATGCTTAGAAATTGAATCTCGTTTGTGTTCCCAGACTGGACTCTTTGTTGCTTTAAACCGCTTCTGAACAACCCTCCCATTTTCTAGCTTCTAGTCCATGGCTATTAGCTAACTCCTTATCTGTTTACAACATCGCCCTTTTTCCAGCCCAAAATTTCGAAGACGTAAGCAAATAGTTAGTGAGCTCATCATCTAGGGAGAAAGTTCTCTGGCTCGATGCCAAAGGCGAGAAAAATTCCAGGAGATGAATCTTGTCAAGAGTTCTCATGAAGAAAAATGAACTTACAAGACGATTCGCTTACTTTTTTCAGAAAACAACTAGTTAAGGCCATCGACCTGTTTCGCTCAGTGAATATCATGAGAATAAACTGAAGGCTAAAACCTCAATGCATTGAAGCATGCTAGAAAATCCTAAGCTTAAGTTTTCTACCAGTCTCTAGGGCAATTTTCGTTGGGATCAGCCCCGGCTGAATAATTGCCAAGGGTCTCTTCCCATGGGAAATGTGCTTTCATAAGTTCGCTCGCGCTATTTCAGAAATGCTTCTCTCCAACAGGATGAGTTATCTACTTTTATTCCGCTTTTAAATTCCACTTTGAACCTTATCGATTTTTTCCTATAGTACTTGATTACCTGTGACTTCTGGTCCCTACACATTGATCGTTTATTTCCTTAAAATAATGAATGACCATAAAACAAATTGGTACTAGTAATTATAACTAGTTTTCAATAGCTAGTTATCCATTTTTATAAATAAGCCCTCTGACCAGTATGCAAGGGGCATGGATAGCCCTCATAACCTAACCATGGTGTGGTCATGTCCAGGTCCACTTTGGTAGTTCCTTTTTGGGACCATCTCGTTGGTCTACAGAACATTCACTCAAAAGCGATAGTGGCACTGGAATATGTACTTCTGATGACTCCCTCGTCGAGTCCTCGGAATAGGGGGTTGTATTTGTGAACAAGGACGAACGGGGGAATGACTGCATAACGCCAATCCCATGCATTATTTTCGTGTTTGGGCTGTAATTCACGGTGCCTTCACCCCTCCTTCATCCCCAACTCATCCAATCTTGATTGACGTTCTTTTGAAAGTTGGTTAGGAATGGGGATTGGTCGTATTTTGGAGGACAATTAAGGATGGCATAATGACGATGCCATTTCCCGTGACGCCATGCTTGTCGCCGGTTTCAGGTTTCAGAAAAACGCTTCGGAAGGGCTGTGAACGTCAACCGTGTATAATGAAGAGGCATTTAATTGTGTTTTTGTCAGTCCTGTGCCCATTTATTCGTTGTTGTCCATTGCATTTCATTTCTCGTCCTTTCCTTTAATCCCTGCAAAGTGCTAGAAGTATTCAGTTTCATCCTGGTTTTGAATAACTTCGAATCTTTTCGCGAACACAGGAATCTATTTTTGTTAGAACAGAGGGGTGTAACTGCGCGGCCCTTTACTTTTACTTTTTTTTACTTTGAAACATCTAAGTTAGATAAAGAAAGAAGAAAATCAATTCATAACAATGAATATCTACATCACCTGTGGTCCCGTTGATTATCGATTTTCTGGACCGAGCGCCAGTGACGTCTCCATTCGTCCCTGTCGCGAGCCAGGGCAGTAAAGTGGATCGTTTTCGGAATGTTATGCCTCCTGGCTAAGAGGCACTTTCAGAAACATAGCGTTTCGTTTCTTCAGAACTTTTGTGAGGAGGTACAAACGCCTTGGCGGTTGTCCTGCTGTCCGGTTGACGTTCCGAGGGATGCAATAAAATAGTTACAATAATACCAGTAATACTCAGTGAAGAGCTCTCACAGAAATCTACTTTTATGGCTAACTAGTTCACTACCGGTCACACATTTCTTAAGCAGCTGTGAGAGAAGCAATTAGCTGTCGTTTTTCCTTCGAGAGTGGAATTTTTCACTGCCGAGCTGTTCCATTTTTGGAACAATCTTCACCTCATAGATTTCTTGAGTTCACTGAAGAATCGTTTCGTCTTTTGGGTTTTTTTATAACCATAGGAAGATAAAGGGGTCAACTGATAAACCCAATCAATAAGTCAATCAGCTCTTGTCAATCGCGCCATGAACTCGACTACCATTCAGAAACACAAAGTTATGCTCCATATCTTATGCAATTATTTTCTATTGCTCCTAAATAGGCTTGATGGGCGTGCCATGGCAATGCCTTCATTTTTCTCTTCGAAAGGTCCTATATCAATTAAGCGGCCCAGAGGGACATGGGCTTGGTTGATTTGAGTCTCCAAGACCTAGCAGACCTCTAGTGCGCCCTATTTCGATAATTCTCCCTCATTTTCCTTTATGGTTCCATCTTTCCGCCACTTCGATTTCAATTTTGAAGAAAGTCGCGAATGTGCCATCAACGAATTTTTGTGTTTCATGCTTCCTTTCATTCCCGAATTCTTATTTCCCTCAAGTGCATTTGAAGTACACTTTTGTCTTCCGAAATTTCACGGTTCAAACATGTTTCATTCCTTTCCCATCGGTTATCTCCAAACCAGTTACTTGTTATTATTATAGTCAATAGTTAATGTTTGAACATTATGGGGACAACTCTCTGCTAGTAATTTTGTTTTTTCTAAATTGTACGATTAAATATACCAAAGTGATTGGAGAACAAATCGATGTCTTCGTCATTCGAGATTGTTCATTGAGTTCACAAGGAGCTAGCAAACACACGAAATCTTGTCTTCGATGTACTGCAATGGATTAAACATCTAAATGTTTTTATTAGTTCTTTTAATAATTTTGTTGAATTAGTTCCACTAGATCATCTTGTTTTGCCCATGGAATAGAAAGGTTTCAAAAGCAGTAATAAGTCCTTATAATTAAAATGTAATTGCCTATTTATCTTTTGGTTTTCAACGAATTTCCATCTGTGGGCATTTCTGCTGAGCTCAAACTATGAATTACCGAAGGAAAAGTCAATAATCATTTTTGTTGTCGCTACCTTACCAACTTTTTTGCGCTAACAAGTTTTACCACTTCAATGAATCTCTTTTCATCAGTTTATGCCTTCCGTTTGGCACTTGATTCCTTTCTATTGTTATAAAATTTACTGGTTTATAAGATACAACCATGTCATGCCCAATACTGTATGGTCCACATCCTCGCCAAAGGGTCACATTCAGTCACATTCAGGGGTTGCCGGGCATTTGGAATTTGAGAATGCGTAGATTTCCTTCTACACTTTCTGTGGATTCAGTAAGGGCCATGATCTTCATATCAATGCAGGAATCCAGAAAGTTGCCCTTAAAAGGCAAAGGGGAGGTGGAAAGGGGGAAGATGCTCATTATTATGCTCGGCTCTGACTGAAGTGAGTGAATTGCTTTAAGTGGATGTTTCATAGAGGGATGGGATGGAAACACACTGGAAACGCAAGGGAGACGGGCAGTAGGATCGGTGTTGTGTAATCGATTTACCGCGCGCGGCAGTCGCAGACCATTCGCCTCGTTACAACAGTTTTAGCGTTCTTCGAACAGCTCAATCGATATCAATTTTGGCATGATTTTAATGCAAGTTCTTTTGTTCTTGTATTTCTTACTTGCCGCTGCATTATGGTAAATTCCTTTGCGCGCGGCGTCTCCCACCGCGCGCGACATTTCCGATCCTGCTGCACCGCACCCAAAACGCTCTAGTAATACGCATATGGTATCAGGAACTTATAGGTTCAAATCAGCTCATCCTCGAGTAGAAATCACGTGAATTCAAAGCAAATTTTTATTGAAGCTATTTCAATTCTATGCCATGGTATTAGACAGTAACATGTCATCCTTATGAAAGCTGTGTTTGAAACCACTCCAATATAAGGTAGATCTGAATCAGTAGATCCAGATTTCTCAGCCATGTTCTGGATTCGGGAGTTCGGCGACATAAATTGGTCTCATCTTAGCATGAATCCTAGCAATGAACTGGACTAGAAAACAGTGCTGGAATGAAATCCATCATAATCTGCCAAACAACATTCCGCACAAATACCTTGCCTCGTCTTCAGTTGTAAGAAAAACAAACAGAGGTAGTAATAGTAGGAAGTAAAGAGGGTAAAGGATAAAGTCTTGAGGCGCTAATAAATCCCGTTAAGTGGATGCGCCCTTGCATTGGGCTTCCACTCAGAATCGTAGTGACGTATTGAGTGCGTATGTGGCCTATACAATGACTTGCGATGGCCAGCCGATGTACAAGTCAGCGCTTTTAGCCTCAAAGACGAGTCTGGTACCAGTTCACCGACCCCGAAGGGAGGAGCTCGGGGCTTGGTCGGCTCTGGGGGATATCGACTCGGGATTCGAACCCGTGACCATGCGTGTGTGAAGTGCGGCCATTACGGCACCTCCGTCCATCGTAAGAGGTTACCACTTGGAAAAGTTCAAAAAACCTTCTTGGCTCTGACATATTCCGGGCCACCTTTTACTCAAAGCTTAATAGATTAGTGGATCGGTCAATCATTAGTGGTAAGTTCGCGTTAGTTGGTCGGATATGAAGCTATCGACTGATTATATTGATTTTCTGTAATTTTCAATTATCGCAGTGACCGGTTTGACAAATATTTTCGTGTAAATAACGCAGAATTCGAACATATATATATCCAACGTGTATTCCTTTGTCTAGAGAACGATCAAATTTCTTACGATTGAGAACTTTATCGTCAGTCAGAAGGCAGTTTGCTGTGAGAAAATAAAAAATCAAAAACATGACGATGGTTTCTGTCGTTTTATTAAGTTCTATGCTGAAACTGTAACGTTCTGATTCATCTAGTAATGTTGCTAAAGCCCGTGAGGAATGCAAATGACCGATGAATTCCGATCCGATTGTTCACACACAGTCGAACATGCCATCCTCTCCGTTATTTCGTCTCTCTAAACCCCTCCTCCTGATGAAGCCAGATGTGTTGACTGATCCGTCCACAAACTTCCAGCTTCATGTATCCACTTTATCCCATGACTGATCTCCTATGAACTTGGCGACCGGCTGCTGCCAAGCGTGAATTATTTCGGCGACCTGCCGGTGCTGCTGTGAAAACGTAACCGCCATTTGCTCATCGAGATCGTAGCTCAGGTTGTTTGCACGCTCACGAGACAGAAAAGAAGCAGGTGCTCATCAAACGCGACCTTTTGTTTGTTCTAAGGTGTTACTGTGAATGAACCTTGCCATAGGCCGCGACAGGCTTAGGACATGCTTGGCAGCTTCCTCAACAGCTTTTCACTTTTTCTCTACTCTCTCTTCTTTCGAAGCACTTTTGAAACTATTATTTAGAGAGCATCTAATAAAGATCTCTATCTCCAGAATGCCCAAATTTCTACTACGAAGTAGCAGCTCAATCCGAAAAACCATCGATCATAAACCAATCAACATGATCCACAGTATGCGCCCTGATAGTGGGTGGTCTATAAACCACCTTTCTTTCGTCATAAAATGTGGGGGTCCAAGACGAATTGTCATCCCGAACGATTTCCTGAACGTAAATATCGATTGAGGATATTCCCAGATACTCCTCCCACTTTCACTCAGCCATCTGACTCAGTTGCTTCTTAGGCTCTCAGTTCATCAATTCAAAGGTTGACGCCTTCCATTCAACTCTACTTTTTACTAATTTTTGTAACCATATGAATTGTTGAGTGGGAGTTTCTTTATGAGTTCCGAGAGTTCCGATCCCTTTGATGCTGTTACTGTTGTTTACTACTATTGTGTAGAGAATTATGAGTCACCAAGGTAAAGCTTAGCTGGACGGTACTAGTAACAGTGAAGTCCACCAGAATCCTGTCTCATGACTGCAAAGAACAACATTCATACGGCAGAACTGGTAATATCTTGAATGGGGGGCCTTAAAAGCTTGGCATGACTCACAAAAAATCCCATTAATATCGGCGATTTTGATATATTCCTTTCCTATTTTTCTCGTGAAAAGTTTAAGGAGAAAGTAGTATTGTGGGTATGGGACATTGCACCTCTCTCTCGGATTCGCGTTTACCTAAGTCAATAACATTTCAACAATCCGAACACACCCACCCCAAACTTTTCGTCTCGTGGGGAGCATTTAAGTGGTACCAGACTGTTCCAGAGGACAAAAACATCGGCTTGACATCAATGGCTCCCGCGACTGGTGAAACCTTTGGCACTTATCAGTCCCGTAAGCCGTAAAGCCGGATACCCGCCTTCCACCCTCTCCCCACCCCTCCGACCACGGAGCAATGGACCTTCGTTGACCTGGGGCGACTATCGATCGGAAATTCGATCCCAGGACTCTGCGTGTGTGCTAATGTGCCACTAGCCGCTACATCATCTCTGCCCTTAGGTAGCCTGATGAATATCGGACGTGTTTACAACTTGCTTAGAAGCTAGAAATGTGGCGCATACCAAAAATATGGCAAATCACTTTTCACCATTCACGTCCTCATTTTTTTCTTCCACTTTACTTACTTACTACTTTACTTATTATAAAATGTTTTTCGTCCTGTTGTAACATGGTCTACTCCATGTGATGTAATATTATTCTCATGCGGCATTGGCCTTCAAATATAGCTGCGTGGCCTACAACAAATTGGTGCCTGCTTCAGCGAACCTCGGCGTATCGTCATTGGTTGGTTTGTGGTTCAACCAATGGGAGTTCGGGATTCACCAGGTTCCCTGCGGTATAGAGTAGCAAAAGATGGCGTTCCCATTGTTTCGCTATAATTCAAAACCACATCTTCGAATTTCTGCATCAATGAAGGCATTCCCAGCGTCTTGACTACAGATTTTGTTTTCGTTCGGGAAGAATTCTCGGAAACGACTGACTACAACGAGCGGAAGCAATGAAGATGATTTCATGCATATAGCGGTTGATGAAAAAAAAATGTCGCCTTTACACTAGGCTCACACACGTGCCGGCTCCGCTCACGCTCTCGGGGGATTCGTCGACATGTTCGCAGCGTGTGTGGGCCGTTATGACCCCACTCCCTCGCTTTAACAAACGTCATCCTCCACCTCTGGGCTCCCTAGCTCTTCTTCTAGCAGCAAACAACAACATAAACTCAGCATAAGCATTCTCGAAGGGGAGGGGATGGGGTATACAAACGGGTTTCATCGGTTGTACCTGCAACTCATGGCTCAGGCTAAACAGTTGTTCAGTTTTGACTACTGTTCTGAGCAAAAGTTAAGTGCGCACCGCATTCCAAGGTGGAAATTTTCAGTTGATAAAGACTGATCCATCCTTCTCCACCTTGGTCAACCAAGCCTTCCACTCCTGCGGGGTCGGTTAATTGGTACAAGACCCGTCTGGGAGGATAAAGCACATACTTGTACGTCGGCTGGCCACCGCAAGTCATTGGCTAGGCCACATAGGCATTCAGTAGGCCATTACGATTTTGAGTGGAAGCCGAATGCGTGGGCGCATCCCTCTGACGGGATTGATCAACGCCCCAAAACTTTTATCTTCTTATTTCGTCCTTCACCAGGCTCTACATTTTGCTATAGTTCATTACAATCTGTAGAAAAGTGAAGTTCTGCTGAAATACAATCGTGGGGACTTACAGTTACGATGACTCCGCTCGCCGTTTTTCTCTGTCACTCTTCAGTAACGTGGCGTTGTGGCCATGCATGATGATTATATTTCGGGAAAATGTTCGAAATGATTTCGGGAGAAATGCCCTTAAACGCTTTTATATGGGAAACAAAGAAATATAACCATCACAAGCACCACTGAATGTAGCGGATGACGTTGTAGGCAATATTTTTCTGAAACAAAGATTCTGTAGTAGTCCCAAGAAGTCTAAACATCAAGAAACTAGGCAACTTCAGGTTTGCTCATCGCGCTGTAAGTGTGAGTACTGATGAGGTGTGGGTGACATACCGTCGAGAGGTTTGGGAAGCGAGCCTAGTAGTGTTTAAGATTAATAGGAGGTTCTGGGAGGGCTGCTGGCTACTGTTTTAGGTAAAGTTGACCATATTTTGTTGTAATGGGTTTTCTTCATCAGCCAGCCTGCCAGCCTGGCCCTGACGCAAGACCAAGCAAGAGCAGTGGATCTTACGGGATTAACGCAGCGAAAAGATGTAGAAGAAGGCCCGGAAAGCATGAGTAGGGCAGGGCCTCAACTTGAGTAAGGCTTAGTTTCATGACTTGTGCAGTTGTACTCATAAATGAACAGTAAAATAATGATAAGGAAGAATTTAGTTCGTTGAAGAAAGAAAAGAAGTCAGCACTGCACAATCACTGCGTCATATAAGGCTTTCTTTTTATTCTTCATTCCTCCCTTCTCCTTCTTCTTTTCCTTTTTTTTGCTGAACAGATACGAACATTTCTGAAAAAGCTTGAGAGCAATCTGTTAGTTGGAAGGCTCACTTCTTTCATAACTAGTAAGTTATGATAAATCATTATCTGAGAGCACTAGCGAAATCTAAATTGTGAGTGATTCTGAATTGGTTTTCATGGTGAACACTGTTGGTGGTGTTTGGCACGTCCAGACCCATTGCCCACAGAGTTCCATTCTGAACAATTTAGTATTAACTGCAGGGAATCCCCATTATGCAAATTTTTTTTATCACATTCTACTTGTTAAAAAATGGCAGAGAAGTAGAAGTTATGAGCCTTGTTGCTTCAATCTCACTTTAGAGCACTTATCGAAAATAATTTTATTCATATGGGCATGTGGTTGCCATAATTTGCATTCTATCTTTACGATTTCCACCCACCGAAATGCAATCGCAATTCTTTACAGTTTCACATTTCGGAAGGCAAAAAAGCCCATAATATATTATTTCAACTTTTTATTCTTGTGAAGCAGTGGCGACATGAAATGAACTACCGTAACCAAGCCAATGACACTGAAGTTGCTTATTTCCACTAAAAGTGTGTCTCTGGCAATCGTCTTCACAGCCTAAGACCTGGACAAAGTCATAAGTTCGAGAGGTATGGTTAGTAAAGGTAGGTGACTGTAATGCTACTACAGGTATGCTGCCGTAGCAGTACTACTGTGACCTACCATTCCCTATCACTAACTGCTTAGCCTTTTTTGTACATTAAAAAATACCTTCCACTTTTTCCCAGCTCCCCGAAAGTGTAGAAAATAATAAGTATAATTATGAACAGTTTTGAGCCATGGTATTTATACAGTTGGCATATCAGCAAGAACTTATTTCCGATTTGCTTTTACTCCAATCTTTCGTTTTATTTTTAGTTTATTTATTTTCTTGTTGACCAGATCCTTTTCCGGAGTGTTAGTCATGCTCTATTTTAATTTTGAATATTTTAATTCAGTTTAGAGTCAAAATTGGGTCAATTTTTTTTCAAATCGAGATTGAATCCATGTGAACACAACCTTACCCGTCTTCATCTGCGGATCTCTAAGCTGATCATATCCAGATTCCGTCTATGTAGGAATCCGCGGATTCCCGGCAGGACTATATACTATGCATATAATATGTTCATAATATATGCCCTTGGGCTCATTCCTTGATGAATGTTCATTTTTTAGAGTGTTGGAAAGGAATCTAGCCTGGATTTCAGCTTTTTGCTCATCATTACAGTCATTTTGGATTACTATTTCAATAAAAATGATTCCAGTCGAGTTGGAAAGCGCTTCCTTCAGATGAAACGCCTCCGCTTCGTCCGAAAGCGATGATTAATGATTAGCGCACCATTCGACAAAGTTGCTTGCTCGTTTCCGTTCTACAGCGTGACGTCAGCGTTTCCGTTGTCTGTTCCGAAGCGGCGTTCTTGAAATAAAATGAAGTGCGATCAGGTCAGCTGTCAGTATGTCGCTACACTGACGTCGTTGTTAGAAGTCCGACTCACCCGGAAATCAGATGGCTTCCATCTGAATCATATGTACGTCAAACCACATCGCACCCCTTTCAAGTGCCCTATTCAGAGTCCATTCGATAAATCACCTTCAAAACTGCTCAACAGTTGATTTTGCGTAGATGCTTTCACTGGTGTTTGTGTGTTATTTTTTCTGTCTCTTGATCATTTGTGCTGTAAATCGCCTCCAGCCGTCGGACTCAACCAGGTCTCACAGCCCACACATTTAGCTCATCCCTTTGTATTGATTGACTTCTCACTTCTACTCCTCAATAGACGGCTGTTCCATCTGTACCAGTAATCCTGGGAAGTTACTTCAGCTTTGTTATTTTTCGACTTGCTCAATTCATTACTGCCAATCCACCTTTTTGAAAACCATCTGTTCCTGAGAAGGATGCCTTCCTTGAGAGGGAAGAAAACGAGATATCCAGAAGGTCAGACCTCGAGTCACAGCTTCTACATACCGTATTAATACTGAACGGTCCTGACCGGAATGTCCAAGTGAATTGGTAAAGTATGATAGTCCAAAAGGAATATTTTGATGGAACTGAGCTGATCATTTCGTATTGTTTCAACGAAATTTCTCATTTCAAACGGACACATACACCCAGTAATTCCACAAAATTATCAAATGCTTCCTGAACCTCTTTTCCAGTTACTGACTATTGTTGTTGTAAACTTTAAATGGCAAAGTTAAGATCTAGCCAATATTTCTGAACAGAATACCAGTTTTCCTGTCTTGTTCCTATATTTCCGGGATTGACTTTTCCTTTGATCTATTTCCGGACTTGATGTTTTGGAGATTCTTTACAACACGTCACGCGTGAGTCGGCTGATAACTGATCCACTACTGGCATACGTCATGTATTCGATTCCTACCCGAAACAACCCTATTCCCATATGATCTATATGATTACTTGTGGGGGCTGTCAAATGCAGGGATACCCTGGAACGAGCTTTCGTAAAAAGTTTTGTTTTTGCTATTTCTGACGTAGTCTGGTGGGATTTCGTCGAAACTTCTATTTTTCGGTATCGGTGCATCATCTCATGAAAATTTTCTTCAGCAGCAACTAATTTTAAAATGTAATCAAAAAGCTGGGCGGAGGTGGAGTGATGCACTTCACACACGCACGGGTCACGGGTTCGAGTCCTGGATCGATGTTCGTCTAAATCAACTGAGCCCTCCATCCTCCGGGGTCGGTTAATTGGTGTCAAACTCGTCTGGGAGGATAAAAGCACTGACTAGCACATCGCCTGGCACCGTAAGTCATTCTATAGGCAACGTACATACTCATTACGCCACTACGGTTCTAAATCGAAGTCATGCGATGCGCATCCCTCAGACTGGTTGACCAGCAACCCAAGATCCTTCAAACTTTATCCTCTATCCTTCACACAAAATGAAAAGTCTATTCTTGCTTGTAGACATCAAACAGAGTGTTTTTTGTTACGGAATGCTTCTGGAAAACTGCTCACATCGAGCGTCTTGTTTCATTATTATTACGATTATTATTATTATTATTATTATTATTTCATATTTTTACTACTACACTAACGATAACATACTTCATACTTAAATATTTAAAAATTACTTCACATGAATGACACGTTCACGGATCCAGGGTGCACGTTCAGCGCAGGGTTGGTGGCAGAGCCCTCCCATTGGTGATTCATTTTCTGCGGTTGACAATTGTCTCCAATCAGAGCCAGTACTGCTGACGTGTTCGAGACAACTGTCAACTATTGCACTTCCCTGTTCCTCTCAAATGCTCTTCGTGCACTTGGCCTATAAATAAAAGTGATGAAACGAATTATTGATGATCTAAGGTTGCGGTCTCTACGAATTCATTTCTTCATTACAGTACTCCATACAGCAGCACTGCTTTAGTGATTACTTTGTTTTTACAACCTTCTGTTACCAGAATAGTACTGCCATCAGGATTGCCGTAGATTCCCAAAAAAAGACAATGGAATGTAAAATATGATACGAGATCCACGAACACCTGCTGCTTTTTATTTTCGCGGCTGCCTGCTTCTCGTAGTCATACTAGTAGTGAGTATGGGAACACTAGTAACAGCAGTAAAGCAAACCTATGTAGAAGGGAACGTCATGTAAAATTTATAGCATGGACACTTGTTTCAGGCCAAATTTCTGCTATGACGTCATTTTTGATTGAAAGGACTGCATGAAAAGTTTCTATCTGCAGTTTTTGCTCATGCTTAATAAGTTCTCAGGACATGCTATATTCGAACAGTTCACTCTACTCGGCCTTTTCCTGAAGAGAGTGGGAGCCTTCTGGAGAACACAATAATTACCTGTTTCGTTCCTGTACCGATACTCAAACTATGAAGAATGAAGTTTGCAACTAAATGAACCCGATGGAAAACTCTTTTGCCAGAAATCCATGTTTAAAAGTTTCACGTATTTACCAGTATAGTATTTTACGATAGTAACTGTCCTGTTATCTATTTTACTTACTACCGACCTATCTTTCTTCCGAACACATTCAAGTGTTTTATTGGAGAACGTTTCCCTTAATTGCTTCCCTAATGATTATTATCTTGTGCCACACGAGGTTTTTAGGTGGAACAATTTATTCAGTTAAACGGCCTAACGTTTCGACTCAATCGTCGTCTTCAGAGGCCAAGGTTCCACCGCTCACGCGGAGAAAATCCGCTGTCGCTACAGGCGACTGTTAGGTGTTAGTAACAGCGGATTTTCTTCGCGTGAGCGGTGGAACCTTGCCCTCTGAAGACGACGATTGAGTCGAAACGTTAGGCCGTTTAACTGAATAAATTGTTCCACCTAAAAACCTCGTGTGGCACAAGATAATAATCATTACAAACAACAGCTATGCCGAGGTTAAAGCAAGAGAGAAGTTGGAAACTGCTTCCCTAATGTTATAGTTCATTCAGAGAATGAGTTGGTTTACTTGTAAACCTATGTTGAAGCCGGAATTTCTGAATTAGGACTGTCTCAGAAGTTCCGGGTTTAACATAGGTTCACAGTCGACCATTTTTTTCTTTCTTTTCTTCTGTTTCATTCTTTTCCATCGAATCTGATTGTGATTTTGAGGTACTGCTCAAAATTTCTTCAATTGTTCGGAATCTCGTCCAAACTCTCTCGAAAGAACTCATAACTAGTAACCAATGACACTTTTCAGTGTTATAGCTTCGAATGGGTTCACTAGGTCCGAGTCAAACGGGTTCATTAGGTTCAAGCTCATGTGGGGGAAGTGGAGTTGTAAAATGTAGTAGTAATCTTGGATTATAGCCATTGCGAAACCAGATGTGTCAAGCTGAAAGATCGATATCTTACTTGTAATTTGATCCTGGGTGTACGAAAGTATTTTTCTGTTTGAGCATTTGAAATATTGTTGGATTCAATAGAAATCAATGCGGAAATCAATAATGTTACCTGTTTTCTGGACGAACATACGTCATCGAAGCTGTGAAGTTGGGACAGCTGATGCGTGGATGAGAGACCATTGCACGAGGGCTGGGCTGTCCGCAGTTTCAACACCTACGAGCCGTCACTAGTAATACTTCATACTATCAGTTGCTTTCGAAGTATCAAAGTAGTATATATCGCAGATTTTCGTTCCTTCACCCACTCATATGCCCCTAGTCATATTCAGGCCACATGGCCGGTTATGCTATTGGAGTTTTTAGTAGTTTTGCTTGGGATATGAAGTTTTTTTGTCATTCGGAGTAAGCTGTATTCGAGTAGGTTGATGTTTGTATGTTGCTTTCTCGTGAAACCAACTACTTTGCCACGCTGTTTTAGGGTAATGTAGCGCAGCGTTCTAATCTAAAAGTTGGCGAACAGTAAGAGTAATAAGTTGTAACAGTTGGTGGTCAGTAGCAGGTGAAAGGTGTCCTTTCGAACCTTTTTGTCAGCTGTACTGCCAGTTACTTCATAGTGTGACTTAATTTTCTGGTTCTCAGTACTTGAAATTCCAAGAGCGTGAATACTGCGATGCGACAATTCATTACAACCTAATCGAACTGATTGTTATGGCTATACAGGTTAATTCTGAAGGAGTTAGTAAAGCGCTCAGTAATCTGGGAAAGGCTTTTTCATTGTTATGAATCAGTCACATTTCCTTTTCTGAGGGTTAATTTAATTCCCTGCTAATGATCTAGCAGCACAGGGAACTGCCTATCCTGTTCTCAATGATCTTACCAGTTTCTGAGGTTGTGACTGTTTCCCGAGTGCAATGTCCCTTCTAAGTTTTATTTCCAAGTAAACAGTTACTCTAAGAATAGTTCGGTCTTCAAACATTTCCACGAAAACTGGAGTCGGATTTTGTTTTTATTTTGTATTAACTTGTGAAGTGTTCCCACAATACCTGTTAATAATTACTATGAGGAAAGCCGAGGGAAATCGATTACCAGATGCTTGATACATGGGAAAGAATTTTCAAGTAATTGAAAATAAAGAAAGGCAATCCTAGAAGCTGATTGTTCTCAGTTCTCCAGAGACATTTCATCTAATTGTCCGATCCTCTACAATGAGCGAATTCCTATCATTTTCCTAATCTCTTTTTTGTACTTATCTTCTGCCTTTGAATCAGTTACCATCTCCTCTATGGCTCAATGGCAATTCTTTTTATAAAATTTTCAGCAACTTCTAAGGAAGTACTACTTTGTTTTAGGTTATCCTTGCATTTCGTATGGTACTGTTCTACAAGAGTTTTGTAAATGATGTAGCGATTTAAACTTTTTTTTGAATTGAAGTAATTAGCGCAAGCGGTTTGAACGACACCAGTCCGAAGAGCCTGATCTTGACTCTCCAAAGGCTGATTACAAAGTAAATATGGTATGATCTTCGACGTTACCTAATCTCTTTGATGAGCCCTCCGTCTACCCTTCCTTACCCACCACATTCGCCTGATTTCTGGATTTTGATTTCCCTGGAGTTGGTGAGCCTGAAGCTGAAACGAACCCGGCAAACCAAATGTAGGATGGCTATGTAAGCACTAGGGTTGCAGAATAGCAAACGCACAGATTTGTTCAGGTAATACTATTTTTATCAAGCAGTAATATATAAGTAAGTTACTGCATTTTATAAGTAAGGAAAAACAAAAAACGTATTTTCCCTTGCAGTGCTCCTCACATATTGTGACTTTGGTAGTGACTTCGTGTATCTACACGTAGTCAGGGATACATTCCCATAGTATTGCTTACATTTTTACTCATAGTTACGTTATTGAAGTACTCATTCCCATGCGTGATCTGAAATTTCACGTAAGTAGTTCTAGTCCGAAGTTCTCACCAATGTTCCGAGGAATTCTCTATTCTTTGAACTTTTAAGTCAACGCCGTTTCCGTGGCAAAACAAAACTGGTATTTACCGAGCGGCTTCCCCTACCCAGCTCCCGATTTCTAATTTTTTTACAAAGAAGGCTGGCAGTCACGGGGGGTTACCTGGTGTTATGTAGTGGGAAATACACAATACAGTGATGTATTCTGGAAAATAACTTGTTAAATCTGCTTATGCTATTAAGTGAATGTAACAGTTTTGAGTAGACACGT
Source organism: Haemonchus contortus (assembly GCA_000469685.2). Classification (NCBI taxonomy): domain Eukaryota; kingdom Metazoa; phylum Nematoda; class Chromadorea; order Rhabditida; family Trichostrongylidae; genus Haemonchus; species Haemonchus contortus. The sequence goes on along the minus strand of LS997567.1, from coordinate 37,162,667 downwards.
TAGCCTAGCAGTAACCTATGCCAACTCAAAAGTGTTGTGAGTGAAAGGTAGAACTAAGGTGTTCAGTATAAACATTATGCTTCTCGATTTGTATCTAGGTGTGTTGACTCCTTCTGACTTGTACTGGTAAGGTAGAAATGGAGATTACCCTCCTCGCAATCTGTATGCACTGGTAATGTTCAGGGTAAGGTTTGAAGTGTGACTAGGTAACCTGTAAAAGGAAGTTAATCATCATGAATGTCTTCTTTATAGAAAGAAATGGGAAGTGGAAGCCTTCCTCTGAAAACTTCGATCGAAACAACTAAAGAATGCCATTTTGCTGATTATGTTTTCATTTATCATTGACTCGTCATGCATTCATTCCTCCTGACGTCATTTATACATTTTGGAGGACTGATTTAGTCATTCAGCTATTCTATGCTTTCATCGCTTCAGTCGTGCATTCTGGGATCCATTCTGATTGTATCAATGCATAGTCTCCTTCACTAGTAAAGTCTTCTAAGAGTAATTCACCTGATTAGTTTTGTTCTGCAGAATTCTGCGAAATGGTCAATGAACTCGTGTCTTTCATGTTTGCATTAGGGAAATTACATTACTGGAAGGAATGACGAATTTATGAAACCTAATATAATAATAACAGTAACCCTAATAATATAGCAATGTTATTAATAATAATAGAAGATAATGCTGTCTGGTATTGATCATTACGATTCAGTAGAGGACCAATTAATGAACATACCATACTTTCATCCTGACGAAGGGCTGGGTGCCCATTAAACGACTGCAGGGATGGAAGGCTTGATTGCCCTTGTAAAATACCGATCTTGGATTCAATCTCTGGACCCTTCATGTGGTGACAGCGCCACTCTGACACATGAAGAGTGAAGGCCAAGGTCTTTGACGTTAATCAATCCCGTTTTGGATGCACCCGCGCATTCGACTTCCATTCAAAATCGTAGTGGCGATTTAAACTCGTGTGTGTGGTCTACACAATGAGGTAGTGTGGCAGCCGATGTACAAGTCACTGCTTTTATCCTATCGGACGAGTCTAGTACCATTTAACCGATCCCAGAGGAATGAAAGTCTTGGTTACACTAAGCCAGAATCGAGCCGTAACCCGTGACAATGCATGGTAGATGGTAGGCTACTTGCTAGTACACCACCTCTGCCCATTAGGGATACATACATAGAAAAATAAGTTCTAATTATTATTCTAATGGAAACTGTTGTCATGCGGTCGCAATCAGCCTCGCATTTTGTACTTACTTTCAGATTATTACTTGGTCTTCGCACAGTAGGACATACTCAGAGGCATGTGGACTTTCAGAAGTTGGTTGCACCATAACAGGGCGAATTTTCGGCAGTACACTTCGCCATTGGCATTGAATGCCTCATGACCATGAATCACCTACCAATCCCTTAACAGTTTGTCATCAGTCCTGTTTCTTATCGTAACAAAACTCACCGTTTTGCTTTTCATATCACCATTCGCCAAAATGCGATGCTCCAAACACTTCTTTGCAGTATTTTCTGTCTAATTAGTACCACCACCTCGTGAAAAGCACTGTTTTGTTCGTTGATATTCGATTAAGTAGCAAATCAGCTGATTGTCACGCATGCTTCTTTTGGAATTCTTCAAGTGTTTTGTCTATGAAGAGGAGAGCTATCGATAGCGCTTCCTTCACTTTCTTATGATGAAGCGTCAACGCAGGTTCTCATTGCAGGTTCATATGGGCACCGAGGGTAAAATCAAAGTCGATGAACATTACCCTTCAGGTGAGTCCCTTACTTTACTTAACCACTACTAGATTTTACTTTTATCATACAAGGCCATCTAACTTTTCTTATTTCTTCACAAGTCTGAAATTTGTCAAGAGCCACACTCCTATGTAGTTACCACCTTCAAACTCATGCCTGGGCGGCATCCTTCGTGGATGAAGGCATATGAATATGTACGATACAGTATGCCGCAGTTTACTGTAATTGGAAATCAGCGAGAAAGGTAGGAAGAAAATCGCAGTTTCATGTGCTAAATCCTTGGAATCATTCAAATTCTACTTGGTAAAATTTTGGAAATGGCTGAGAGCATATAGTTCGTTTTCTATGTAAGTAGTTTCGAAGGGATTTACTTGTCAAAGGGAAAGAAATATTTTGCAAGAAAAAGAAATACTCGTAAATATAATATATAAGTTTTGTAAGTGATATTTCGCAATAACTTCTTCTACTGAAGCAATTTGCAATAGTGAATTCTGTATCACCTATTTTTAGGCCGTCATATCTCTACTTTAAAACCTTCCTAGCATCCAGAAAAAATAGCTTCAGCATTTTTTCATGTGAAAAAAGCAGACATGTGCTTCAGTTGTGTCTGAAAGGTCTTGCAGGTGCTAAGGGCAATTCAAGGGTTACCTCAAGCCTTTCGTTTTGAATCTGTCTAACCATGTACTGTAAGAGTACACATTCGAGTGGTATAAGTTCAACCAGATTTCTCAATCTGTAGAGTTGATTGAGTGATGAGGTAGTCCTACCTGGTTAGATGGCTAAGGTTAAGCGTTGAAAACGCTGATCACAAAAAATCCATGGGTGGTCTGGTGCTCAGAAGGAAGAATTTCCTACGAGATTATGGTTGGGGTTCAACGAAATAACTTGAAATTATTCAAATTACTAGTATGTCGAGGCGTATTTTGAAAATTACTCATACAAAATATTAAGAATCGTACCCTGAATTAATTACCCATGGAATGGCCCACCCTAGGTGCTTGGTCTTTCAAATTGTAAAATGTTTCATGACATTTATGACTTGGGCTTCTCCTTGTTCCCACAGTCACTGTTATCAATTCCAATGCCTTTTAACCAGTAAACTACTTAATTCGAGCGAAGGTCTTATCTCAAGGTCTTCCACGAAATGCTGATTCCCACCTTGTTATCAACGGGAATTACTTTTTATGTTCAAAAACTCTATTTATAAACAATGACACACTGAGTTCCTTTCATGTGTGGAGCTTATTTTCCACAGTGACTGAAAAAAAGGACTTTAAAACTAAGCTTCTGTTTTTCAGAAATTGATGAGCCGCCCTTATATCATATAAAGAAGATCGAAAGCATCCGTTCCAATGTGAAATTCGAACAATGCTATGAGAGTAGTGAGCTGATTGGAGAGTAAGTAAATCAATATACTTCGGTTATCTTTTGAATGAAACTGAAACAGTGAAATCTACTTTCTTAAAACTAGCATTTTAACTTGATTGAAATCTTCTTACTGTAACCTAGCATTTAACCTTGAACGAATTGTGGGTACTGTAGCGCGGATTCCAATAGAATATCGGGGGAATTCAAGCAACCATCGATTCCTTTTGGGAAAGCTCCTTTACATGTTTGAATTACTAATCAGTAATCACAATGGAGTAAGTAGTAAGTTTATGTCAACCATCGGAATTTTTTCTTAGTTTCTTTTAAAGTCGCCTCTGATTTCGTATGAATCTTTACTGGATCCACATAGGAGTCTTACAGTTGTCTTTGTTTTTTTTTGTGTTAACAGCCATTTTTCTACTGTGGTAATTCAGCCAAAGAAGAACTTCGATGAGCTATCATTTGATTTGATTTATTTGATTTTTTTATTGCAAATAAAAAACCTCAGTCTTTCAGTGGCAAGTTCGGCCGAGTATACGCCGTACGAGAAAAGGCCAGTGGAAACGAGTTCGCAGCTAAAGTCATACGAATTAAACAGGTCCCGCTGAACAGTTTTTCTTGAAATCTTCCCACTACTCTTTATTTTATTTAAAATTAATAACTAAATATTTTGATTACAGTTTTGCGATGACTACTAGCATTATCAGAAAACTCTCGAACTACTGTTACAACATGTATTTATTGAGTTTTAATATTCAGCAAGCAGATCGGCAAGAAGTTGAACGTGAAGTGTCCATTCTCACTCAGCTTCGGCATCCACGTATTGCACAGATTTATGACGCATTCTACACTCCGAACAATGAAGTTGTACTGATAATGGAAATGTAAGTTACTTACTTGATTTTCATTAGTAAGCAACAAAGTCTGACAGCAGTGCGTTTAATAGATTCTCCAAAATTCTCATGGTTATTAAGATCTAAAGACGGGACTTCAAGAGGGAAATCCACTCTTATGAAGCCAGAACTACTTTGTGAAAAAAGTTTGTGAAGCGGATCTTTCTCTTTTAGCCTGCTGGCTGTTTCGCTTTCAAGCTTGTAGGAGATAGCAAAAGTACATTCACGGTCAAAGCTTTTACGTACCGCTAATTTGAGCATGCCCTTCTCGAGGTATACGTGTATCCTCTTTACCTACCCACAGACCTAATATGGAATCCTGGAATATCTCGAGCCTGGATTCAACAATGGCTTCTATGCCCACGCGAATGATGGGATTAAACCCGGAATCAGACTCGTCTGGGAGAATACTCTGAACTCTTTATCACATATTTCGCTGATATACTTGACGATACCCAAGTGGTCTCCAATAACAAGTAACTCCACACTACACTCCTGTTACAGTATGATATTGGTCAGTGTTCATGATTGAATGGAGGGAAATCTTTATGCCACAAAGGCCACATGACGTGTTTTTGACGTGATTCTGCTGCCTTCGTGTTATCTTTGCAACATTTGACTCGACTTTTATTCGGCGAATTCAATATGATTCAACGTTAGCCAACAGTCATTGTAATGTAACAAACAGAGGTGAAGTCAGCCGAATTCGATGAATAGCTGAGCTGTGGGGGAGCTCGTGCATACATGATAATGGAAGGGGTTCCTCCTGTGAATATGTGTTAGTGTGTTGACCATGATGGTGCTGAAGATTTGAACAACACATTCTTTGTCAAGCATCAATGGGATCATTAGTGATAAGCAGTGATAAAAGAACTGAACTGGGAACTCAAAGTTATCGATGGGAATGAACTATTTGAAGAGCTTTCTAACAAGAATGCGAGAAAATTCCATTGGGAAGCAACCTTGGGCCTGGAGATCAATATCGAGTGAAATTTAGTAATATCATAGGTTGTAATAATTGAACAACCTTCCGGGTTAAATTTATCTTTAACTTGGTAGCCAAACACAGTTCAGGTTTGTTCGGATAAAACTGGAATTAGAGCTGAGTAGCATTTCTAGCAATATGACTCGATAAGGCAAACTAATTTATTTATTAAGTTATTTACAATCATTGTACTATGTATCTAATAGCGTAGTAATGTGACACTGTAATGTGACTTTCTATAATGTGTCAACAGAGTGAAGCTGACTAGAATTAACAAATAGTAAACTCGTGTATACCACGATAAAAACTGAAAATATGTTGGTCAAAAAATTGTTCAAAAGATTCGGTCACATGAATTAACCGTCACGTTTTTTTATTGCGAGTAATTATACCTGTTTAAAGTCCTGAAGCCTCCAGGCGTCAATCTATACGGGATGCACCCATGCATCCGATTCCCATACGGGATCGCAGTGGCGTTTTCAATGCGTATGTGGCATACAAAATGGCTGTGGTAGCCGAGCTTGTAGGCGATCTACAAAGTCAGCACGTTTGTCCTCCCAGACGAGTCCGGCACCAGTCGTCCTAAGAGGGGCGGAAGGCTTTATTTGCTTGGACGAATATCGAGCCTAGATTTGGTCCTCGTTCCGTGCGTGTATGGTAGTGCGCCATTAGCCACTGCAGTAGCTCCACCATTAACTATACCAGTAACAAAAATTACTCAACAAAGTGTCGAAAACAGGTTCAATAAGTGGGAAGCATTTGCATGTCAGAGAAACCTATTCTAGGCAGCTTCTTCACTTAATGATACATTATCCCGAAGTTACTGCTGTAATAGTTTATTGAGATGAAGGATGTTTCAGTGTACGAGGAGGAGAACTTTTTGATCGAGTAGCAGATGAAAGCTACGTTCTAACGGAGATGGCAGTAGTGATGATCATATGTCAGCTATGTGAAGCTATTGACTACATTCATGAAATGAATATTTTACATTTAGATATTAAGGTATGAATTTTTCTCAGTTTTATAGCCCTGATATCCTGTAACCTATCTCCAGATCATCCTTGTTTCTTCCAGCGTAGAAAAAACAAGTTTAAAAGTTCTTCTCAAAGGGTAATTACTCTATTTCAGCCTGAGAATATCATGTGTGTCTCACAGACGGGAAACCGGATCAAATTAATAGATTTTGGTCTAGCTCGGTACTATGATGGAACTCAGGTAACCATTTCACAATTACATATAATCCTTTCTTATATTTTTTTTCTATTTTTACATTTTATTATGTGTGGGTTGGATGAAATATAAACATAGTTGAGAAGAAGACGGCTGTATCCTTAAACGAGCATTGTTTACCTTCCAGTCAAAGCATGCCCTCATTTCTCAAATAAGTGAAGAAGATGTGGCAGTGATTAATGGCTTCTCTAGGCCCCACAGACTTATCTGGAACCCTGGAGTGGTTCAAGCTCAAACCGATTGGGACACCTACCCCCTTTCATTTGATTGAATGATAACTGAGAGCTGACACATGAGGAAGGGTGCAACTTCATCTAGCATTATTTTTCTTTTCTCAACCTTTGCTGTAAACAGGCGTTAATGGTCGACACTCCCGATTTTCCATTTGAGCACCTTCATTTTCATGTTTCCAGCTGAACTCTTCGAGAATCAGAGGCTCCGAATCGGCTGGGGATTACCAGTAAAACCAGAACGATGTTTCTTTCAGGAACTTCGTTATATGGCGGGTACTCCGGAATTTGCAGCCCCTGAGGTCATCAAGTACGAGCAGCTTGACTACCATACAGATATGTGGAGTGTTGGAGTTATCACTTATATTTTGTAAGTTACAGAATTATCAAAAATTACTGTAATGGGCATGGTCCTGTAGATAATCACAGACGCCTGACAACCCTGTGCTTTTCTCTGTTATGGCTTCCATTTCGTCTCACAGGGGCAGTCTTGTGTTCCCACCCAGTCTAACAAGAGGAATCTGCTGCTTTTATCGTCTGAAGATGCAACATAGGTGAAGTAATGGCAAAGATGTTGTGCCACATGGGCGGCATGATTCAGTGACCTTTTAAGGGGGCAAGACGAGGTGCAATTCAGAATGCTTGATGAATGAACAATTTCGTCACCTTTCCCATATATGTAGCATCTACTACATACCCGTTAAATCACCCAAAGATCCATTTTTCAGGTTATCCGGGTATTCTCCGTTTCTGGGAGAAAACATATGTGAAACGTATTGCAATGTGGAAAAAGGTGTTTGGGATTTTACGGAAGAGTTTGATTTGGTTAGCCCTGAAGCAAAGGATTTTATCTCACGGCTGATCGTCTATAAAAAAGAGTAGGTTGTCAAGTATTCATAGCAGCTGCTCCTACTCAAAAAGTCCTACTTTCTAGTAATTTCTTATTTAAATCAGATCTTCTTTTTTTGACCGAATTTTCCCTTTGAGGAAACGAATGCTGCCAAAGGAATGCTTAGCTCATCCGTGGATTGCCAGACATCGAGCAAAAGTCAGTTGTGATGCGATTCTCGAAAAACCAGCTGAGGGACCAGTGATGGATAATAAGCAAATAATGCGGTATAATGCACAGCGAAAACTCAGGGTAAGTTTATTTCCAAAACTGAAATATTATTTTGAAATTTCCGTTTTCTCTAAGCTGACAGATTATTGCCTTGGTGGAATCCAGGATTGAAAGCCTCAGGAGAGACGCGTACCATTTCAGGCAGTGCTAGGTATGATTATACCTAAGGGGATGAGTCTTAATTATGGGTACCACTGAGAAAAATAGAACTAGAAAGCACTAAATCTTGAATGACGGGTGCGCTTCGTTCCGCACGTCCGTCTAAACTAGGTCACGTCGCAGCCGCCGCACGCGGCATGTCAGCCCGCGATTTTTGATAGCGGTCGCAGTTGTCAGTGGGGCATGTGAATTGCGCTCGGTCCACGGCAGTCAGCTTGAATTGAAGTTAACACGGACTAGTGCAAATCATTCGCTTCACTGGCATTTTGTGGTTCTGTAATGTCATCTCGAAGTCGCAGTGGGCTGCGCCGTGCGCGAATTGGGAAGGGTGACCTCGTTTGGACGGACGCGCGGAACGGACGTTCCCCTTCTCCATCCAGTCATGAGTAGTCGCAGGTCACTAGCCAGATTTTTTGAAGGGAAAAATATGCTAATTTTTAATCTATTTTTGCAAATAATAAGATGAAAATATCATTATTCGCAAAAACAGATTAGAAAGATAGCCAGTAGGTCCAATATAACCAGTCCAGTATGAGATTATACACGAATCGATCCCTGCGGGTGTGGTGCAGTAGGAACGAAATTGTCGCATCGCGGCGAGAGAAACGCCGCGAGCGAAGGAATGTAGCAGAATGCAGCGGCAAGTGCGAAATTCAAGAACAAAAGAACTAACAGTAGAATCATGTCATAACTAATAATCGCATAGCAATTGAGCTGTATGAAGAACACTAGGACTGTTGTAACGGGGCAAATGGTCCGCGACAGCCAAGTGCGGCGAATCGATTACACAAAACCGTTCCTACTGCCCGTGTCCCGATCCCTGGCCTTGCTCAGACATACCCATAACACCTACCAGGCATTCGATCGTATAGCCTGTACTTATCAACACTGAACAGTAACTGCTATAATGGTAAATGCTGTAACAGACCTTTTGGCGTAATTCAACGCATCTGCCAATTAACTCAGAAAGTTTACTTTGTAGTTGATTTGTTTTTGAGATTTCTAATCAGATTCAAAACGATTTTTCTGCAGCTATTCTATTTCTACATGGTGAGTGAAATGAGGTTGTGTTCTGTAAACTCTGCTATCTGAGTACTTGTAAGTATATTACGGAGTTCTCATTGTACTGCCCTTTTATACAACATTCAAACTCATTAGTAATCTTATTAGAAAAATTGTAGTAAACACCTGAAAGGGCAATGCTATTAGAGCTCCGTTCATTAAAAAGGCATGAATTGAAGCATGCATAACACCTTTAGTGGTAATCATAGTTAAAATTTAACTTTATATGAATTGATAGTAATTTCTTATTTCTTTATGTTGTAGTATGGATCAGTTGTGCTTCTTTTCATCAGAAATGTGTTGCATATGAATTCTATCTCTTTTCAGTGTGTTTGTTTATTATTTTAGACTTAACTTTATTAGTTTTGCAACGGTTGTTTTTCGAAACGGTTCTGGCATACCGCAGAGTTTTGAAATACCCTTTTTGGGCGATTTTCTAACAAAGACGGAACTGTATTAATACGAGTAACTCATATAAGTTAATATAAGTAACCTACTGCCAACTTAATTAGTGTAATTTGTACCAACAACACATTTTACTCTGTTTACTTGGGTGAATGCCAGCGGTAGTGAAACAAATACTTCGGGTGCTGGCAGTATTTTTAATCCCATTGTAGACTATTTTTTTGGGCTCATCGTTCGGTTTAGAATGCCTCGAGTTGAGGCTCCGCCTCCAAAAGTACGTGAATGATGTTTTTTCCATGAAAGCATAGATAGCACTGCAGAGTGCTGATTGGCCAATAATGGCTGGTTGATCAGTACTCTGCATAGTGGGTTATTATTTTCAGTACCTGTAGTGTGCAAAAATAAAATAACAACCTGAAGTGAAGTGCGGTAAATGAGGACCGTTTTTCAAAACCACCGACGACAGCTGTAGGAACTTGCCACAGTTTGGATCTTTGAAAGTTACCCAATTGTATAGTATCTGATTCACCGCTGAAGTTCATTTGAATGTATCGCCACGTGTACTCCTGGTAATTTTGTACCAGTTGTTTGAATTAGTTATAGGTCTACCTAACGAGCCGAGCCTTATAAGTCCGTTGATCTATTCTCGGTCTAATTTCCTACCCCAAGGAAGCGAGTTTTCAAAACCTGGATCAATGTATGAATAGGGAGGCGGGCATTCTTGACGTATGTAGCGGTGGAAGTGCTTTTATATCTCTCAAATAGGGAAGTAGGAAAACTACAATGGTACTTAGAATTACCTAATCACCAAGGACGTGCAATGCCATCGAGTTGCAGAAGTTTTACACTTGGGGAAGCCCGAATGCAAATGCAGTAATGGAATGTAACCCACAAAATTTCGATCTATCACAGCTCTACACTCACGCCTATTAATGAAAAGTATCTGTGCAAGTAGGCGAGACTCTTTAAGCAGAATATGGGAGTATTTGAGGAGTATCAGCGGGGTTCAGAAGGTCAGATAGTTAAGTAGGAAAAATTCAGTGCTGTGATTCGCCTTCTTATTCAGACAGCTTGAGAATACTTCACTCTTACGTCCATACTGCTCAAGTTGGTGCCCATCAAAGTAGAAGGTGGCCTGAAGGAGCCATTTGTAGTGAGCCATCGTCTTGATCGCTGTCTCGTTTTCTGAAATTACGTACCGATATTCTTCACAGAAGAACGGCATCCATCAGATCTGAGACATGCTGCGCTTCTACTTACTTGTAACCTCATACAAGGTTATAGAAAAAATTGTGTCAACTTTAATTTGAACAACGTATTTGCGGATCCGAAGATAAAAATCAGCGTTCAAGAGAAGTTTGGGATGTAAGGCTCGTCCTAATGACCGTTTTGATCCAAGAACTTTAGTTCCAAACTTTGGGCTGTACTATGTGACGCTTTAGCGGTGAAACAGATACTATACGTTGTGAGCTTTTACTAAACTGAGTGACCGAACAGTATGAATCCTGATACCTCTGAGTTTTTAAGTACTTCTTTCTTCAGCGCGTCATTATCTACGTGCGATTCCTTATGGAAATGAATAGATTACGGTCAATGGTGAAGAATCGTATGAGTGATAATGCTAAGAAATACTTTGAACCACTGCTGAAGGTCGCTGATGACAAAGAGGTAAAAGCCCATCATTTCTCTAACCATTATTTCAAGCACCCGATTGTTCCAGACCTCGCAACCAGCATCAACCGCTGGTACAAGCAAAATCCTGAGCACCTTGGCGCAAGTAAAAGTAAGTGTTCGTGAACCCTGATTTTACTTTTTTGGGTTCGAGAGCAGTTAATTTAGGCCAAGAGTGCCGAGAAGAGCGACGTTGTTGAAGAGGTGTCAACAAGTGAAGGAACCAGCAACAACAGAAAAGAAACGACCAGTACAAAGAAGAAGCAGACCTCGAAACCAACTGACAGTTCGACTGCTTCTGTTTCTGACCAAAAATTGGCAGTGACACCGGTTCCTGGCCTTATGAAGTCGGTAGGCAGCGTTAGTTCTATTACTTGGGGGTTATCGAAGGAAGGTCCGACTTTTCCTCCTCGGGTTAATGGTATTATATTTTTCTTTTATTGGTAGTACAATGACGTGATGGAAGTAGTAAAGATTGAAGTTGAATTTGAGAAAAAGCAGTTTTATCCAATCCCATAACTTTTCGCTGTCGATCTGTAAAAGTCAGAAGGAATGCGAATGGCTGTCTTGGAGACTGTCACTCCCCTTTTGACTTGACTTCCCCTCTTTCTTCTGTGGTCAGAGAGCAAACCGCATATTCTAATAAACTAACAGCTTAGTTGTCCATATTACACTATTAAACCATACTGCAGTTTTATGTTTCAGGCAAGTGAAGTCAAGTTATCGAAACGATTGAAGTCAGAGAAGAAAGTGAGCAAGGAAGACAAAGACATTCCAAAAACGACGCTGAAGAAGTCCTCTTCAGCAGAAACACCAAAGGAGTCATTGGCTGCTACGAGTTCTGCAAAAGAATTAGACACTACGACGACCATTCCGTCGACGGGATCGATCAGAAGCAGGTCCAAAACCCCTGAAAAGAAACAACTCGATGGGAAGGCTTCACCTTTACCTCAAGTCATCGTTACTGCCGAATCCCCTGCCCCAATCAGAAAATCAGAACCAGAAATCGTCCCGGAGACAAAGTCGACTGCAGCGATTAGGAAGAGGTCAAAGACGCCGGAAAAGCGATCGACAAAGGAGCCCACCGAGGCTAAGGAAGCTGAGCCTATGTCGAAAGTTAAAAGCAGTGTCAAGAAGCTGGCAGCTGTTGACGTTCCTGAGTCTCTGCCTACGAAAGCTACCACTGCTGGAAAATCGGTGCCTGAAAAAGAGGAAGTCGAACGAAAATCTTTGTACGAGAAGAATCTGACTCCGACCGATATGAATGCAGCTAAGCCTCCCAGGCCTGCATCGCCGGTGGATTCTGCAGAAAAGACGTCGTTGAAGAAGAGGAAATCGGCTTCACCTGGACGGCAAAAAATTTTAGGCACTGCTTCTAGCCTAGACGAGACGCTGATCGCTCCCAAGAGTAAAGAAGACACATCTCGTGCTTCCTCCAGCGACAGAGTTACCGCTAGCCAATCACCTGTGAAATCTGGTGAGCTGGAGATTAGCTCACTGAAGTTGAGAAAATCATCAGCTCCAGAAGCTATCATCACCCCACCTCCGAAGAAGACTGTTTTGGGAGCTCCTCAGAATGCTCCTAACGACGTCGATAAAACTACCCCTATTCGAATACAACGATTCGGTAGCTCGGAAAGCGGGGATAGCACAAAAGAAAATCGAAATATGGAGGAGAAGAAGCCGACACGACAGGTTAGCTGTGTTTGTTCATACAAACTTTATGTTTATACAAACTTAACAGAACGATAAAAGAAAAAAACTAACGAAAATTCCAGAGTAAAAATTTGCTTAGTAGTGATATGCAATTGAAATTGAACAATTTTATACATAAGAGTCTGTTATCACAGGAGTTGGGGGAATTTAATACATCGTGAAGTGACTCTGAGTAGTATAATCGTGCCAAGAGTGACCGTGATTGGTTGTCGCATGAAACGTCCAATCAGAATCACTCCGCGCACGAACTGAAACATCTCGAAACAAGATGCTGTTGTCATATCACTGCTATTATAGCGGAAATTTCAAGCATAAGAATAATTTTAACGTCACCCATTTGTGTTAATAACAACTTTTTGCAAATTTTCAAAATGGAGCGTATTTTCAAGGATGAATTAAAAATGAATTGGAAAGCTCAGTAAATGAAAAGTAGTCTTATGAGTTCTTAGGGTGCAATGCGAAAAAAAGAAAAGCCCGCAGATGATCTTGGAGTGATCTCGCAGCTTCCGCCATCAACCTCTCCAGCAAATCCTCCAGCTCAACAACCAATGAGCTCCATATCAACTCTTCTGAGGAAAAGGCAGAGTATCAACGAGGTGAAACCGGAGCCACAAAAGGAAAATGGGGTTGGTTGATTGGCAACTATTACTTGACAACAGTTAGTATTGAACTTCCTTTAGTGCATAATTACTGTTGGCATTACTCAAAGCTTTTGTTTTACTTTTAAGACAAAACATTCTAGTAGAATAAAAGAAGATGGTTTAAGGTTACGCCGCGACCAGGCAGTGTCCAAGACAGATTGCAGAAGTTAAGAGGACGAGTTACCAGTCCAATAGTTACCCTGGGTGTTGTAGCAACTACACCATCGAGTATCGAGAAAAAAGGTTTGTTTTAGTTGTTTGATTACTTCTTCAATTTTCGTTCTTCGTATTCAACACCTTGAAAAAATCTAGGAGAGAAAAATAAAGAAGAAAGAAAAAAGAACAAATCTAAATCTGGACTCGAACTACTAAAATATCGTATCCCTACAATTCTCTCTCTTTGTCATCTCAAAATATCACTGAACTCATTATTCTGACCAGTTAACCTACAGCCTATTACACTGATGACAGTAATACGGCCATCATTGCATAGTGATGACACTTCTAAGTTACTGCACGTATTATCTCGGTGCCCTTTTCGGAGCTTATCCAAGCCATCCAACAACTGCTTTTTTCGTAAGGTGTCCATTTGGATCGTTCTACTCAAATGTCACAAGAGTACAGGCTACTGTAAATACTGTTAATCACAACAAATTGTGTACTCGTCAAGTTCTGCACACAGTACATGGCGTATCCCAGGGTCGGCTATCGTCGGACTTAAACTGCTAGTTCTTAGTTACTGCTATTAGGACACTAGGAGCTTTATCTGATTCTCTCCTCAAGTTTTGCATTGCAGAGTCTTCCAATTCTGAAGAACCGAGGAAAAGAGGGAAATTGTTACCGATCACCACAGAAAGCAAAACAGTGACAACTACGACGACGTCAACAAGTACAAAGTCAAGAAAAGCGAACGTGGAGAAAAAAGTGAGTGTATATCGACCATATTCTTGGTAGTGCTTTCATTTTGAAACCTTATGATTTCGATTCATTCAGGTTCAACACGTTTCTGAAGGGAAGAGCGTTGAAGAGGTAGAGCGAACGAGTACAGAACAAGATAAGGTTAGCATTACCGAGGTACGAGTTAAAATGGTATCTGCCACGGATGAAGGCTGAGTTTACGTAAAATGTCTGGAAATGAATAGAAAAAAATCGTGAATTGACTTCAAAACATTTTTTAATTACTAGTAATGATTGTGATGAATGATTGATTGTGATGAATGATTTCTACACGGATTCATATGTTTGTTTGAAGCTGAGAGTACTCATTATCGAAATTCCCGATCGACCATTGAGATTGTGTAAATTCGGGAAAGGTAAGTACCTCAGGAATTGCAACCAACCAATTTCTATCATCGAACGGAGCATGCTCCTTCAATGAAATAGATATATAAACAAGGTGGTCCACTATTTGCCCCTTTGCGCAATTGTTCGCTCTGGGCGGGGCATGCCTCGGGATGGGAGGAGTTTGACCCAGATTTCAAGAATCGATTCCAGCATGAGAAGGTGGGGAACTAGGGATTACTTAGAAACATCATCTCTTATCATGTTTTAACAGCATAACGAAAAAGCAAGTCTTGCAGACTCGGAATCAATCATATCCGAAAGGGCACTTTTTCAGAGGGTTTTCGACACTTTTCAAGTAATTGTTTGGTGTAATCTGTTTTACTAGTGCCAGGACAGATGTGTACGTTGCGTGGGTAGCTGAACAATTGGTGCTTATCAGAAACTACAAACCTGAAGGGTACTTCTTCATTCAAAAGTCCCGAACTCTTCTTTGCTAACAGTCAGTCTGATGGAAAACATTTTGTTGGGGGTGGGCTGAAAACAATAGAGTGATCAAAGATATTTTGTTATTCTGTTCATTCTGGACTTTCACACTACGCCAGACCTCCATGAGATACATCTGGGCCACCCATTTGCCTCTTAATTGAATCATTCTATTCCATTCGATGGTATGGGGAGGTTTTATGTTTATTGCTTCCAGTACGTGGGTTGTAGCTGCTAAAAAGCCGTCTCTCTACTGGTCATGTGGATAGGTCGAAGCTTCTTTTCATTTGTTCGTTTGACTTGAAGTTTGAGCTTCGATTCATTTCTCCTTTGACCAACTCATCTATCCACTCGTCTGCCAAAGGAGTGCCTTTTGAGTTCAAGTTCTTTCAAATGCTCAAAATTACTTTTGCACGAATATTTCTGGCATGGAATTCTAGAATTTATCCTGCGTAAAGTTTTAATCTATCTCAGAACAACGTTTTTTTCTGGTTCCCAACAATAAAAAGAACTTGGTTAGCTCAGTAGTACTGGATTTCGTTCTTCTTTTGCAATACCAGAGATGCTCAATTATGGAAAAACAATCTAGATATAGCTACCCCTTACCAGTTTTCGGATGAATCTAGTATGGAACATAGCAGGAGGATTCCTTCAAAGTTCATGATCAGAGATGTGTTCCATTAAATCGTTATTATTTATTGAATTCTGCATTTGGTTCAAAAAATTACTTCACCGATGCATCCCGCTAGTTGACTCGTCATGAGGCCTCTTCTTAAGCATGGTGACAATATTGAGATACATAGAATTTGGTGCCATACAAACCAGGCTAATCACTACCATTAATGGTCAGTGGGACAATGGTCAGTTTTTTTTATAAGCCAAAAAATGCAGACTTGATTTCACCAGTACAACTTCGAAACCGCGCTTCTTCGCGAAAATAGAATTTTCGAATGAATTCAGACCCAATTCATTGCAAATCTGTACTCATCATATTGACAGTTGTAAGAGTGTTTAAAAACGACTGTAGCACTAATGTTGATTCGTTTTTTGGAGCGAAGCAACTTTTTTTTGAAATAAGCTGAACAGTGTAACGCTCGACTCATTTCAGCTAGAATCCCTTTCCAATTATAGAAGCAACAAAATAGCAAATCATAATAATTTCGAAACAGAGCCGGCTTGTGTAACAACCATTTGGTGGTTTCTGAAAGAAATTCTGTTTCAAGCTTTTCATATAACATCACAGAGCTCCTTCATGTTTACTCCCTGATGCCTGAGTGTACTCGTTTTCAAAACGTTTGCTCAATCTTCCTGAGGTTCACGGGTCCTGTGAGGATTCTCTTTTCACTGTGTTCACTCCGAAGTGCCTCCGGATCTGACCCCATAGTTCCTGTGTCCAATAGAGACACGAGCAATCCTCATCGAATTTCACGGGTCCTGAATTCAGAGTTTCACCTTAAAGACACCTTCGGCTTTATCCGGAGCAACGAAAAGTAACTTTTACGATTCGTCCCTTACTTGTATATCAACACAAGGGAGGGCAAGGAATCCTTGGTGCTTGAGGGAAATGTATCAAAATAGGTCGTCGAATATTCCGGAACGTTCGGTGAAATTGTCAACTGTGCGATAAACTCGATTGAAATTTTCTGTTTCTAAATGAGTTGTGTTCAGATAACAATGCGTAAAGCGGAAACCCTTGAAAAACCCGGAACGACAACGTCCGTAAAAAAGAACGTCGTAAAGCAGGATTCGCTCAGGTCTACCGCAGAAAAAGAACGAGTAGAAGAACAGAATAAAGATGCTGCGAAAACTTTACGTACTGCTCGAAGTGCACTATCGAAGACCACGGAAAAAGTGACCGTTGAGGAATCGTCCAAGGTGCCACTTTATTGACAAGTTACTGGGTGAACTCTCAGTTTTGGATCATATCGAAAAAAATTGAAAATCCACCTGAGGGAATCGTATTTTATCCTGCCCCTCAATCCCCAGATTTCAGGTGGACGGAAAGCCAAACAAACTATCGATGGCTGGAACAACGGACGTAACAAGGAAGGTGGTGGAAAAATCGGAAGTGAAAGCTGATCCTCTTGGGAAACCTGTCAAGGAAACTCAGCTGACAGCTTCTGAAAAGGTACCTTTCTCAAAGATATTTTTTTTCTGAACTGGAAAAAGCCTGCTCATTTCGTAGGTGAAGACAGCGCTCGATGTCGAGAAGAACGCCAAGAAAGGATCGGTCGAAAAGTTGACTACAACAAAGGCAAGTGTCAAATACTACTTTTTTTGCTTGGTAACGATTTCTTCTTTATAGGTTACTGTGAAGACGTCCGATCCATCAGCTGATGTTAAGGACACTGTGAAAACTGCTTCTAAAACTGGAATGAAGTCCTCTTCTTCTAAAACTTCTGATCCACCAAGCGAAGCTGAAGAAAAAGCGAAATCGGTAAAACAGGACGTCTCCGGAGTGAAGTCAACTGCTACAAAAACGTCTGACACGTCCAGCGAACTTAAGGACAAGATCAAGAATGGAACGAAATTGGTGGTAGATAAACAACCTGAAGTTGCAAGATCCTCTTCAGCTAAGGCTACCCTGGGAAGGGAGCCCAGAAAGGTGGGGTCGTTCTTTTCAAGTATCAAAAAATGAGTAATGCGGAAACTTGTTCATATCTTCTTCTAGCAATTTTGAACCTCCCTATTGTCCCTTCCTTTTCTTCAGCTACCGTAGTGCCCATTGGCTTTTCGGATCATGAAGGCCATACCGAATTGACTGTTGAAAATAGATGGGTGTAGGGAGAGCTCGATTTGTTCTGAAGGGTTTTCCCCTCGCTATTTCTAATTCTACGAAGTCACTAGATGAAATCTCAATTAGCGGTCTGGCTGCTCGGAATAAACAGCCTTATATGTGTTTATTCATTACAAGTAATCGCCTTCCACACGGCAATGCAAACTTCCGACATGAGCAGAAATATGTGCTTGCGAATCCCGTCAATAATTGCGAGAAACTTGACTGGGCGAGTCATCTGGGACAGTAATTGAGGTTCAAGATTTGTCAAGAGCTCATCCTCGGGTAGCCCCGCTCTTAAGATGCCCTGTAGGCGACTTCACAGAAGACCATATCTACAGTCGGGATGTGGTATCCTCTCCTCGCTGCACCCAGTCGCGCGCTATGAAGGAAGGGTTTTAATTTCCATTGGAAGAATACGATAGTCGCCGCGGGACCACTGGGAATTCGGTGAGGAGTACCGTACCCCTACAAACTAATCTATGTGCTCTCTTCTGAAGCTCTCACAGCTCGGCACCACTGGAGTACAGACGCAAGAGCTTCCACGGCAACTTGTTCATCCCACGACATCGGTTGCACCCGTATCAAACGGCCTTTTCGGGGGCGTTCTGGTTTATTGGCCCACCTCGTTGGAGCGAAGAACTTTATGGGCCTTCAGCACTATGCTTTTTTGGGGCACATTTGTCTCTCATTGTTCTATGTGTCTGCTTCAAGCTGCAAAACTTTTGATAAGAGATTTATAATCGAAAAGAGAGAATAAATTTGGAAGAGCTTTAGCCTTTGAGCTACTGGAATTTACCGGGTCCTTCGACCAGTTGACAGCTGAAGGGACCTTTTTAGAATAGCGTAATTATAACCAGTTTGAAGCGTAGTTTGAGAGATGTCAAGAGAAGACCTTTTTTAAGGATACGTCAAAATCGCCTTCGAGGTCTCCATCGAAGAGGGTGGAGGGCGAAGCTAAAGCGACTAGTGTCACCAAAGTTACGGTGGTGAACTCCAGCAAAGCGGAGGACGGCACGATGAAACCGAAAAAGAAACGTGCAACGATCATCGATGGACCCGCCGTCGAGTTCGTTCCAAAGGAGGACTTCTCATTTGATGCTCTCAAAGAAAAATTGGTCCGTCGTGTCAGTTATGGTCATCAAGAAGATAAACCGAAAAAAGAAATTATATCAATACCCACAATAAGTTCGGTACGTGATCGATTGAGAAAATTTGAGGGTAAAACGTAGAGAAACGTTTTTTTGTCATCTTTTTCCCCACTACTCTGTCTCATAGTTATCGATCGATTTCCTATCTTCGTTTGTCAATCAATCGTCGCAATGTTGATTTCGACCTAGTCAGGATCTTTGTATAATTTCTGTACATATGCATTTTCGATGTATGTTTATTTTTGTGTGTTCGTTCAGGGATCAACATATGCGAACGTTTTACAATTACGATAGCTTTATAGTTGCTATATATTATTTTACAAGAGAACTACTAGCATCAAATTGCTGATTTTACTGGTCTATACTGCGATTTTTTTCCTTGTTGCCTGGCTGCTTGTCATACAATTTGTCATATTGGTGGTCGCTATGTTGCTGTATTGCTGTTAATAAAGTTCTGAAGAACTTTTCAAACTAGACAATCAGTTGATCCCAAGCACGAAATCACATCATACAATGGACCTGGATGGTCCCCCTTCTCCCACTGAAAATATGCAAATTCGAAAAAAGAGATATTTCAATACGAGGTTGTAGAAGAGCCCTTCTGTAACCCTAAAATCGTATACCCTTTTCTTTTGTGCTGTTTTAAGAATTTCCAAGATTCACAACTTTATTCAGCTTACGTTTCGGCCTCTTTGCCTTCTTCAGAGCCTGAAAGCCGAAAAACGAATATCTTTTTGCTTTTTCCTATCCCAGATATCCTTTTTAAAGACTTTTTCTCATATGGTATGGTCTAGTAATGAGAATTATCCTGCATGAGAAGGTCACGTTGGACTCAAAAATGAACTTGTAAATTTCGTAACGCAGTGGAAACGATTCAGCTGAAAAATGGAATTGGACTGGACTGAATGGGATTGTTTTTGAATTTTTGTTCAAGTGTACTTCTAGAATTTATCTTCAGAAAATCAAAATATGCAGACTAGAAATCTCCACTTGTGGATTGAGCCTGAAACTTTGGAACGTTGACTTTTCCTCTGTCTCGGAGGAATGTGCCTTGCTTCCCACATCAGCCCACCGGCACGCCTACATTGATGATGGTACGGGATCTTCGAGATCGCGTGAAGCAGCCCTGGGTAGCCGATTTGATATCCGTAATCCTCCGTCAAGGCTCGAATCCTGAAGCAGCCTTAATTCATTGATCCGGGCGCCAGTGTCCTAGCATACGCCATGTACATATATAATGAGTAGATCTCCTCTCATTGTCAGTTCAGTTATGCCCTGTATTCTGAGATTTCGCCGCAACCACCCCGATGGAATTCACCCATCTGACTGTTCAAGGAAAGAGAAGGGAAGGAGAACCTGAATTCCGAGATCTACTGAGAAGGCATTGCACTTATCACCTTTTTCCCAGCAAACCTTGTGGTATTCCTGAAATGATAGCCGCCATTACAATTCATATTTTATATTTGATTAATTGGGCATCCATGCGTATATACCCGGAGACAAACCAGTTTCAACAAAAGTAATTCATATAAAAGGGCTTTCAAATCGTTTCAAAACTGTACCTTTCTGAAACTACTGTTTTTTTCTTTTACCAACTCATTTTCACGAAACCGATGGGACTTAGGAAGGCCCTTGTTCCACCGCTCACCCACTTGAAAGTGTGAATATGAGAGAAAATTGCGAGAAGAACGCTAATCCCGAAACGGCAGGGGTTCCTTTGAATCGCAAAAACTGGAAATTCCTTGCGCTTCCGCTGCTAATCCCTCTCCTGCCGATCTCCCAGTTGCTTTCGCTGTGGGCGATCAGCTGGTGGTTACAAACATTACAAAGTATTCTCCTTTCGAGCCCTAGATCATCTTATAATTGATTTCTATTCAAAAATTCATTTCATTTAGTTCATTGCCCCAATAGACATCTAAGCACCTCCAGGGAAGACTTCTGTTACCGAACTGGATAGCCAAGCCTGCCAAGGCGCTCCACAGAAGTTACACACTGGAATTTTTCTTTCATACATACTTCATGGCTCTCCTTTGTCGGTCCCCTGTCCGAGTTTCCCCATAAATATTGTTTTTAGTTCCGTTTTTGCTAGAATTAAGACGATTCCGAGCAATCTGGTCGTTGTCGGCGCGACATTATGCGGTGCCATTTTTCTTCTTTCGGTCACTACTTTACTCGGCCTTCTTCGGCTCGTAAAATCGATTTATATACAAGTTTGGCTATCATCAATTCGTAATCCGCTAAAAATTGAGATTTCTCAGGATAGAGGTTTGTTTATGAAGGATTAGAATGTGGGATTATCGAGGCTGAAAATTCCGAAGTCGTTATCATGAAAAAGAATCTCCTCAACATAATCCCATTACTTATATCGATGATAGACTTGATTTGCGGAAATTTACTAGTCGTTATTCTCTTGAATCTATGGAATTCTATTGGGTTGTTATTCTTTTGAGTGCGTACTTGGCCACACCATGACTTAGGTGGCCAGCCGATAAACAATTCCGTTTATCCTCCCATACGAGTCTGGCACCAATTAACCCATCCCGGCGGGATGGAAGGCTTGCTTGATGGGAGCGCATCCCTAAAACGGGATTGATAAACGCCTAGAGCCTTTATCCTTATATTTTTCATCCTCCTGAACTCGAAATTCACCAAATATGTATCTTGTAACTGCAGAATGGCTATTGAACGCGCGCAATTTTGTAGGTTACTCAACTGCTTTTCAAAATGTAAATGTAATCTGTTCGGGCCTTGCCTAACACTTCGCGAAGAGCCATGCGCGAAGTATTTCTATGAAACATCTGTTATTTTAAGAGTAAGCCAGGAATTTGAAAAACTTCGGCTACCCGTAGTAGATGGAGTTGCAGGTACTCAGTTTATCGACTAGTCCGTCCTTTTCTTCATATGTCGGTCATAAGTGCCATTATAAGGGTTCACAGCATTGTGGGCCTTCCTTACGAGTAATAAAGAGCCAAAGTAAAGTTAATTGAAATAGATATACGGTTAGCGAACAGACCTTATACACTGGTCATCGCAATGATTTTTTGAGTGGTTCGTGGTTTCAGTGGTAGTTATAAAATTTTCTTTCTCAAAAATCATTTTCCTGTTGAAACTCGTTTTCGCCTTAGCACTAAATATGTATATAGCCATCAATCATCGTCAGGTACACCTACAATTGTATACTCTTGTAAATACCACTTTCATTCCAGGGAGGTTGACTTCCAAGTGGTTGATGTAGTCGTTCAGTTTAACCAGACATAGTTGTCTTCAAGTAAACATTAACCCTCACTAGACAATACATCCCACATTTTCTGATTTGTGGAAGGTGAGGGGTAAAAAAGGTAAAAAACCTCTTTGTATTGGAGAGGGTACCATCACAGGGTCCCGAATGTCTGAAAAGAGAGCATAGCATAGCCGTCCGTAAGTTCCGGCTAATAGAAATCAAGAGTGCCGATATCGCGTTAATCGAAGACCACCAGCTGAGAATCGGGTGTCAGAGATAGGGGTGGTCTCAGACGAACGATACGACTTGTCGCGTCGGTTTTCATGAGCAAACAGTATGTGGTCGACCATCTTCAAACCGATTGACAGGATCCGATTACTTGGCGTGGTCATTCATAGTGACCATTGTTCGGGAATCCCATACATTGCCTATACCTTCAGCGGCTCAGAAGGATTATTCTACTGCTCTCACCTCCTTTCACTCTCTCTGAAGGAATCCCAGTCTTTTTTTGAAATTATTGGGAGTCGAGTTCACTTGGGAGCTCTGGTGGGAGGGGGAGGGGGGCATTCAAGGGTATTTCATGAATTTTCTAGTTAATTTCCGGAGCCTTCCCAAGGACCTGCGTCGTAGAGATTGATGTGAATGTGCTCCCGTGGCTTCTTATGCCGCTATTGGAAAAGATTTCCCCAGAGTGAATACGTCTACGTGTTTTAGCGAATCAGCTTACATTTCGTTTACTGGAATATAAATGTTTTGGAAACCTTTTTAAATTTGATTACTACCTCTTTAGCAAGTTTTATTTAACAAGTTTTAAATCTGAGTGCTATCTTTTTAACTCAATAGACTTTGTAGGTAGGTGAAGGGGGGGGGGGGTGGGGAGGATTATTTTTGTTCCCGTGCTGTTCTATTTTAAATAAAAATTTCCCCATAAACAGTGTTGGGTTCGTTCTGAATTAGTAATGAGCCCCACTGTTGGATAGTATAAGACGAAGAAGAAAGCCTTTGGTCCCATCCGGACTTGTTTTGTGATGCGCCCTAGCCTCTGAATTCCATTCCGAATCGTAGGGGTGTTTGAATGCGTATGTGGCCTATACAATGACGGTCGGCAGCCATCCAATGCTCAAGTCAGTGCTTTTTATTTTCCCACAAGTCTGTTACCAATAAACCTACCACATAGGAATAGAAGGCTTAGGATTGCAGTTTCTATGCTCCACTAACTTCAATTTATTGCACTTCACTTATTGGTTGAACAGGGTATCGATCAGATTTCGACTCCCAGACCGTGTGTGTGTGATAGTACATTTATCCCTGCCTCCTGAACATTAATTAATCAATCGTTGAATAGTATAGTACGGCTAGGGGAACCCGGATTCTTCGAGGAGTCAGGGATGACTCGGGTATATTGTTTCGTCGCAACTTCTCGTCACTCTATCGTCAATCTCAATCGGCACCGGATACTCGTAGAGTAGATGTCGTGCGGGCTACTGACACTAGTGACACTTCTCCATTGAGCGCAATCAGCATGAGCACTTGGAAGACAGACGAAACTCACACTGCCGCGACTCCGCCCACTTGGGAGCTTGAAACAGCTACCTTTTTTCAAGCTCAAAGAACGTAGATTGACTTTGTTAAATTTTTTTGTAAAGCTATGAGTACTCTCTATCTATGAGTACTATGAGTTTCTAGGAGTAACTCTCTGAATTTATCAACTTCCTAGTAAAATTAATCCATAAAATCATTCCACCAGGCGCAGAATTCATCCATTAAGTGCTATTGAAATCAGTTGCAGTGCCTTCCTGATACTCTTTATGAACAATTGAAGCGGGATTATTTCTGAGAGCTCAAAGAACGTAGATTGGCTTTGTTGAAACTTTTTTAGAGCTATGAAGCTTACTGCTGTACTTGAAGTCATGATGATTCCGATATATTACACATTCAGTAGTTCTACATGATTCCGTTGCCATCTCTGTGAATTCGGTAACTTTCTAGTGAGAGGGGAAATTGTTCTAGTAAAATCATTTTCACAAAAAGGTGATGCAGAACTCGTCCATCAAGTATAACTGAAATCAGCTGCAATACCTCCCTGTTACTATTATGACTACATTGAAGCAGGAATATTTCATTTATTCCGGAATATTTGCGATGTAGAATATAATATGTAGAAAGTGATCACACAGGTTTATTACTTGTATACTCGAATTTATTGCTCGGACCCCTTTGTAAACAACGTTAATTTCCTATGTCTCATATTTCATCATCAATATGTAACTATCGACTCGAACAACTTCTTTTATTCCGATTTCCGACAATTTCCTGACATGCATTCCGATCAAAAAGCGAATCTCCTTTCATTTGCATAGTCGTGAACCATTGTTCCGCCCCCAGATACCATCCGTTGGCTATCCCGGACGTTGGCGATCGTCGATTTCTATCTTTCAATTTCTATGTCTGTTGCATTAAGCGATCTTGGCCCGTGTTCCTTCTCCCGTGCGAACATATGATTATTCCGGGTTCTTGTGATTTTCGCTAGCTCGCCTACGTAGGAAGTAAGCATTTTCCCTAGTAATACCTCTTTCCCAGCAAATCGCCATCCATTGAAGGTTTTACTATCGTCTTAAAGACACACTTTTGCCCTGTCCGAAATGAGTGTCTGAGAAACGCAATCACTGACTAAAGCGTTCCCGTCGAATAGAAATAGCCCATTGCTCCAGAAGTTTTTGCCCCGAATCCGCTCCGAGATTGTAGTCGTCTATTCCAACAATCTGCCTTCTCGGGGTTGTCCCCAGACACTGCTTCTTGGGGACTTGAGATTACCGAAGACTTTAATCATGAAATCGAGCAGGATTTGTCCCACTAATCGTTCCATTAATTTGTAATCTTCCGCTCCTTTCCAATTATAATTGGGGTGGGGGGGGGGGGGACAGGAATACGTACTATCTCTACTTGCGTGCTTATATTACATCTTTACATTACGTATCAGATTCTCGATGTTCTCAATCTATGGAATTGGAGGAAAATTAAAATGAAATCCTGAATATTCGAGTAATATTTAAATAAAAGCTGTCGTAATTAGGATAATGAGACATAAACTGTTCTTTTCGACTGCGGATTTTGACTGCGGAAATATGTTTCTTATCAACTTCTATTATGAATAGTATTTGGTAAACTTCGATAAATAATGTCTCCATGTGATTTTTGTTAACAACTCTACTGAACTTAAGGTCACTTACATTCCGTCGTAGTTTGTAGCTGGTTGCTAATCGAATTTGAGCCAGTACAGACACCTTTTTCATGTCCTTAAAGTACGCCAAAACATTGACCCCAATAGCCGCAACTATTTGGGTCGTGGGTACCCACAAATGTAATGGTATCAATTCTATCATTTCGGGAGGATTTCTACGGACACGCCATTTTATTCGACGCATGTATGAGAGCCTCACTCTCCCAAAAACCCTTTTCATTAGCACTCCTTCATTTTTTCCCTTACCACTCAGCAAGATGATTAATTTGTATTATTTTTTTTTGTTTTCTATATTACTATATAGTATATTTTATTTCAAATATTCCACTTTATATCTGGTAGCCTTCTGATTCATAAAACCTCTTCATTCTCTCGGAATTTGAAGTGAAGGTTCCAAGCTTATTGCTGCGCTGTAACATATGACATCATATGCTAAGTCAATTCTAATTTGTGTTAAAATAAAATTTTTACTTGTAGCAAAACATATTTAACTTTACTGAAGCTATAACTAGCTAGACTATCCGCTGTGCGCTGCCGCACGCTCGCTCTTCGGATGTTTCGTCCATCATTGATGCTTAATAAGGAACACACCTTCGACGGTTGAAAAATTAGTGCAGCGATTGTCACAATCCAAACTTTCCTAGAAGCTTGATCCGGAAAGTGTTCAAGCTGGCAGCTGAACATGTTTTGGAGGAGACTAGTTTTTCTGAGTAATTCTCAAAGTGCTGAGTCATTACTACATACAATGGCGCCCATTTGGCTTGGAAATTCTTGGGGCGTCTTCTCGTTGATGGCTCTGCACGCACTTGCACTTGCAACTTTTTAAATGAGATTTTTGACAGAATGTCCAATTTGTAACCTCCTGTCTAAAATTGACCAGCCACTTTCACAGCAGTTTGCCCGAACACCCTTCTAAGGTATTAAAAAATGATTACTTTATTAGCATGGAGTTCCTTCAGATCCGAGCACATCCCGAAATGTAATTCTTTCTGATACCGGCAGTTGTAAGAAGTTTTCCAAGGCTAACTAGAGCTTGTTTCAAAGTAGTTGCCGTTTATTAGTAACTACAATCAATAGATATTGATTGGATTTGCTGCATCTTTGTTCTTTGAACTTGTAACACATAAAGTAATCAATATTAGTAATGTTTATTTCTTCGCGAAAGATGATCATTTCCGACGTAGGGATTCTCGCGAAAACATTAATCGCATTGTGATGAAGCGACAAACTTCAGACTTGCACATTACTCATGCTGTACTTTATGGCTTCACAGTACTGTCGTTAACTTGTTTTATTAATAAATGACGATGCATAATTAAATTGATTTCCAATAATCACTATAGAGAAAGCGAAGGGAAGGAGTATGAGGAATTCCACGCTATTTCCCTTTTCTCGGCCCTCTCTGAGAAAAAGGACAACGTCATCGTAATTACCTGTAAACAAGTGGCAGTGATAACGGTAAACATGTGAAATGAGTAATAGATATATCAGAAATCACTGGTAATGACTTGGAGGCGTCTGAGATTACTAAGTTTTTAAATCTACTGTGTCGTCCAAATTACGGTCGTAGACGTTCTTCCTTGCAACTTTCCAAAAGGTCAGAACTGGCACGATAGAATCCAACTTTCTTTTCTTTTTTTCCTCTGGGACCCAAAAGCATTCAAGCTTATCAAATATCCCTTTGATATCTCGAGAACCTTAACTTCATGATCGTCACGATAACTAACGAGACCATTAGCGCATTAGCAGTAACGAGTTCTGACGCATTCATCGCTATAACATCGGCTATGTTTCGTCGTGTGCTACGTTTATGACAGGGTGCAAAACGATTTTCTCCGTTGGACAGCAGGAATCCTTGTGAAAACCCGTACCCGCTCTAAACCACATGCTGAACGCCTCCACCACAATCGCCATCGCCCTCGTCAATACCGTTGCGATGGATGAACGTCAATCGTCAAAGCGCTTAGCCTCTTGTGATCCGAACTGGTTCCGTTCCAAAGCTTAACTGTGAAGTCAGAAAATAAAAAACTCTTTCGGCTGGCTGTGTCCTGGTAGGGTATGCAGAATCAGCTGGAAGATCTAAGCTTTCGTCGCTCACATTTTTGGCTGCAAAGATTACTGCTTTTATAGATTTAAACATAAACGAAAAATAGATACAATGTCTAACAAAAATTATCAAAACCATTTCTCTTCGAGTCCTCGAATTGTACACGATTTCGTAGGAGAGCAAAAGCTTCGACCCTCAAGCCTGGATTTGGGTTACCCTGCAGATGATTGTGTATGATAGTATACTTTTGTATAGCGCAGTATAGCATTGTGTAATAATGCATAGTACAGTATAGTACAGTATAGTATATTATAGTATAGTATAGTGCAGTATTTATAGTACAGAAGTATAGTATAGTATAGAAGTATACTATAGTATGGTATAGTATAGTATAGTATAGTATAGTATAGTATAGTATAGTATAGTATAGTATAGTATAGTATAGTATAGTATAGTATAGTATAGTATAGTATAGTATAGTATAGTATAGTATAGTATAATATAGTATAGTATAGTATAGTATAGTATAGTATAGTATAGTATAGTATAGTATAGTATAGTATAGTATAGTATAGTATAGTATAGTATAGTATAGTATAGTATAGTATAGTATAGTATAGTATAGTATAGTATAGTATAGTATAGTATAGTATAGTATAGTATAGTATAGTATAGTATAGAATAGTATAGTATAGTATAGTATAGTATAGTATAGTATAGTATAGTATAGTATAGTATAGTATAGTATAGTATAGTATAGTATAGTATAGTATAGTATAGTATAGTATAGTATAGTATAGTATAGTATAGTATAGTATACTATAGTATAGTATAGTATAGTATAGTATAGTATAGTATAGTATAGTATAGTATAGTATAGTATAGTATAGTATAGTATAGTATAGTATAGTATAGTATAGTATAGTATAGTATAGTATAGTATAGTATAGTATAGTATAGTATAGTATAGTATAGTATAGTATAGTATAGTATAGTATAGTATAGTATAGTATAGTATAGTAGTATAGTATAGTATAGTATAGTATAGTATAGTATAGTATAGTATAGTATAGTATAGTATAGTATAGTATAGTATAGTATAGTATAGTATAGTATAGTATAGTATAGTATAGTATAGTATAGTATAGTATAGTATAGTATAGTACATATAGTATAGTATAGTATAGTATAGTATAGTATAGTATAGTATAGTATAGTATAGTATAGTATAGTATAGTATAGTATAGTATAGTATAGTATAGTATAGTATAGTATAGTATAGTATAGTATAGTATAGTATAGTATAGTATAGTGATAGTATAGGTATAGTATAGTATAGTATAGTATAGTATGGTATAGTATAGTATAGTATAGTTAGTATAGTATAGTATAGTATAGTATAGTATAGGTAGAGTAGCCAGTATAGTATAGTATAGTATAAGTATAGTATAGTATAGTATAGGTATAAGTATAGTATAGTATACTTTATAGAAGTAAGTATAGTATAGTATAGTATAGTATAGTATAGAGTATAGTATAGTATAGTATAGTATTAGTATAGTATAGTATAGTATAGTATAGTATTAGTATAGTATTGTATAGTTATTAGTATTAGTATAGTATAGTATAGTATAGTATGTATAGTATAGTTATATGTATAGTATAGTATTAGTATAAGTATAGTATAGTATAGTATAGTATTAGTATAGTATAGTATAGTATAGTATAGTATAGTATAGTATTGTATAGTATAGTATAGTATAGTTATAGTATAGTATAGTATAGTATAGTTATTAGTTATAGTATAGTA
Source organism: Haemonchus contortus (assembly GCA_000469685.2). Taxonomy (NCBI): domain Eukaryota; kingdom Metazoa; phylum Nematoda; class Chromadorea; order Rhabditida; family Trichostrongylidae; genus Haemonchus; species Haemonchus contortus. Next base: position 37,133,417 of record LS997567.1, on the reverse strand, counting down.
TAGTATAGTATAGTATAGTATGTATAGTATAGTATAGTATAGTATAGTATAGTATAGTTTATTTAGTAATAGTATAGTATAGTATAGTATAGTATAGTATAGTATAGTATAGTATAGTATAGTATAGTATAGTATAGTATAGTATAGTATAGTATAGTATAGTATAGTATAGTATAGTATAGTATAGTATAGTATAGTATAGTATAGTATAGTATAGTATAGTATAGTATAGTATAGTATAGTATAGTATAGTATAGTATAGTATAGTATTGTGTAGTACAGTATAGTATAGGATAGTATAGGGTAGTATAGTATAGCTATAGTATAATATAGTATATTATAGTGTTGTACAATATATTATACTATAGTATATATAAATAGTATATGCACCAAAAAGTTCCATCCTTTGTCTTCATTGCTATCGATGTAGCAGCCGAAGTTTCTTTAAGTCAACAAAATGAGAGAATAGAAAAAGAGAAAAAAAGTCATAATTTTTAAAAGTTATTGCTAATCGAGAAATATGTATTTTTCTGTTTACCTTCGTCAACACTCGCTTCATTCGTGTTTGTGTACGACTTTAGTTTTACGTCGGTGTTCTTCATGCTAATTCTCTAATGCGTGGAATGCATCGAATCCTGTGCGGGGTGATTCACTACTGCTGTCAATCCCATCTATATACATATCTAGACTATATTTACCCTAGAAATTTATGTGTTCAGCTGTTTCCGTGCAAGAAAAACTTATTGTTTCCATTGACTGCTACTTACTACTTCTCGCCAAACTCAATACCTTTACGAGTTATCAGCATAATGAGCTTATTCAAACCGTTTCTGAACAAGTCCATCCAGATCAGTGAATAGGAACATTTTTGTTTATTCTAAGTCAAATGTTTATTGGACATTTTACATCACTTTATCATGAACGCCCCTGTATCAAAGGATTTCTCGGTGTCTCCCAAACTGTCCCGGTTCTCAACCTTCAACCCGTCCTGTAATGAAAGGGCTAGTTCCAGGACACAGTTCCAATTCCCAGAGAGTAAAAACCGTCTGTAACAGCGCCCTAATCCAATGCATATTCTTGATCCCGTGCAGCGATTTCCACCTAGTCTTGCCATCTTCCCCTTCGTAGAGTTTCCTTTCACTACAGCCACCCCTATGCCTGAACTTAAAGTCAGTATAGTGGTCTTTGGATGGTTTCGGGAGGTAGATCACTGGGTTAAATTCACTTTTCAAGTTCTGGTTCCAGAAGTTTCGATTCCAGTCATGAAGATGACGGTATTTGTTCTTCCTCGGGCCGTTCCTCAGTTGTACATGAGAGTATTTCCAGATTCACCATGTTCAACCTATACCGTTCTGAAATACAGAATGATTCCTTGAAGGGAAAGTGTGCAAGTGAACATTTGATGAGATGTTGTTAAAGATTTAATCCGATTCCTGGCAGATATACGACTGAAAAGATTAGGATCTTGGCGCACCCTTGTCCTTACCTTTTATGACCCGTTTAGTCACCGCATATCCAACGACATCTCGGAATTTCACCTCTTTACATTCATTTCACCCATGAAGTGACCTTGATCATTTCCTTTCATTCATCCTTCCTTTTCCTCTTCGGCTTTTCCCCTTGATTCTTCTGGTTGCAGCAATGAAAGGTAAGCCTTGCATACACCGAGACAGAAACTATCACTTGACCGATCGTTTTTTCTACATGCCAACTTCTTACGTCTACCGTTGTACGTGTTGCTAGTCTTTTTTGTTAATCTTCGTCCTCACTCGTTTTCTGTCAGCTCTTTACATCTCAACTAGTCGATATACTACGCTGTACCCATCCCACACCTCCAAACTTTAGCATGAAACCGGGAAAATTGGAATTTCCCCTGTTGTCCGGGTAGGCGGCAGTCCTTCAGATATCTGTAAACTTTTTCATTGCCAATCATTCTTTTTCCTCTTCCCAGAGCGAGCTTTTCCTTATAAAACAAGAAAAACGCTTTCGAATACTGCATGGGCTGTGCCGAAAAAATGCAATGTTAGAAGAAAAAAATTCTAGAGAATTCGCAGGCTGACTGACAGTTACTAGTTTCATTACGTGCCAGGCTGAAGCCATAATTGTCACTTGTGCCATGTCAAGTCGAAATTATCTTTCAAAGTATTTCTGTTGCACGAGTGCACTTCGAAAAGGCTTCCCTAATGAGCATTCTATGTCACTGATGGCGTACTCGTAAGCAGTAGTTCTTTCTATTTGATAGGGTACTTCGAAGTATAGGTAGATTCCAAAGCCATTCTTCTGTGACTAATTACTTTCACTAGTGCAAGCATACTTAAAGTAGTAATTTCCTTTGACTCAACTTCAGTACCATCCCGAGCGACTCATTCGTGCTCCAAAGAACAAAGGTTACTATACTCACTCGTTGCCGTTATGGGCAAACTCATTTGGAGTTACGATGTTTTTACTGCGAGCGATTGCTGTCGATTTCCGCAGTAGTAGTAGTAATATCAATTTCGAACGCCTCATCTGCTGTGTTGACATAAAATAACTTTCGATGCTTTCCTTAGGTGTAACCACTTGCTGGAGACCACAACTCACAGTGAATATAAATAGTATAGTATAGATGTTCAGTATATGTACATGCATAGTACAGTATAGTGAAGTATAGTACAGTATAACGTAGTACAGAATAGTATAGTATAGTGTAGTATAGTATAGTATAGTATAGTATAGTATAGTATAGTATAGTATAGTATAGTATAGTATAGTATAGTATAGTATAGTATAGTATAGTATAGTATAGTATAGTATAGTATAGTATAGTATAGTATAGTACAGTATAGTATAGTATAGTATAGTATAGTATAGTATAGTATAGTATAGTATAGTATAGTATAGTATAGTATAGTATAGTATAGTATAGTATAGTATAGTATAGTATAGTATAGTATAGTATAGTATAGTATAGTATAGTATAGTATAGTATAGTATAGTATAGTATAGTACAGAATAGTATAGTACAGTATAGCATCCTATCGTATCGTATCGTATCGTGTCGTATATCGCATAGTAGAGAAGAGTATAGTATGGTGAAGTATAGTGTGGTATAGTATAGCATATAATATCGTAGTATAGTACAGTAGGGCATAGTGTAGTATAGTGTAGCATCGTATCGTATCGTATCGTATCGTATTCACTTTACGATTCATTACTGCTTCCAACTCTGCTTACAATTAGCTGGATTCCAATTGGTTTATTTTTCTTTACAACTCGTTAAGTGCCTGTTTAATTGAGGTCATAGAGTTTTCACATATGTCTTTATTTCTAGACTGCGTGAGGCCCTGCTCCAGGAGTATGAAGTGGCTACTGCTTTTTGTACTTCCTATGAACACTCTAGCCGAAGTGAACTGCCACTCATGCTTAACTCACTGCAAAACCAGTCATGGAGCAAAGGTTTGTCCTTCTGTAGTCTTTTTTATACATGCTGAACAGTTCTCAAGAAATAGGGATGAAAAAAGGAAAAATAAAAGGAGCAAAAGCGAGAGTCGTCTGCTTTGCTCTACTGAGGTGACGGGGCAATTGTAATTGTTCAGGCACGATTAGAGATTGCGAAAACGTTAGCTCAAACAGGCTTTGAATCAATGTTAAAATAAGTACTGATAAAATGCTAATGTCGAAAAAAGTCAGTCAATCATTACTTAAGTATAACAGTCAATACAATCAAAAAATACTTTTGCTTGTTAGGGATAAATTATCTCTATCAAAGCTACACCCTTCGTGAGAGTAATTGCTTCCAACCCGTTTTCTCGGGCTCAAATTCGGAAATGCCAGAGTGGCGGGCGCTTGGTACGCTCCTTATCTATGAGTTTTAATAAACACAAACAAACAACTCATCATAATAAACATAGGTTTTCGCCTATTTTAATTATATCTCACTTTATTTCAAAATTTGTAGATCTGAAAATAAAGGATTCAAATCGCTTAAACAGTGTAATACGATGTCTTCCCAGGTAGTGATAGTCAGTGATACCACTTTCTGGTTGTTCTCAGTGCTGAGGAAAAAGCTCGATGTGATCAACATTCCATGTGTACAGATATCTTATTCTCCCCATAGTTTCCTTCTCCATGGTTTACAACTTTTGCTCGCAGCTGCGTAACTTGTGCAACAATTTGAGATCAGTCGTAGTGGAGGGCGCGTTGTAACCGAAAATTACAGGGTACCAAAACGAGTTTTCTATGAAAAAAGTTCTTAGCTTTCATCTATAAAAGTGAACGCTAAGAAAGATAATTTCTTGCTGAAAAAGTACGTGTTCCAGGCTAACTTCTAGAAGCCTAAACAATTCTGAGTGACCATGTTTTCCTGTGCTTATTTGCAATATTTGCACATATCTCTATTTTTTTTGTAAGAGGCTTCGGGTTATGATTTAGAGCACATGAGCCTTTTTCGACTTTTGTGAGAAGTATCCGTACACTTACTCTGCTAACGAAGTGTAAGTTCTTACGCTAGCTCTGACGCAAAAAGAAAAGAGCTTTGTGTAAAAACTTCTACTCGATTACCACAAGAACTCTTGTTGTTCCATCATTACACTCTTCACATCGATGCCTGAGTCAAAGAAGAATCTGCTGATGATGTATGTATCCTCCTTATGTAATTTCTTTATGGGCTAGGAGATTCGTACTTAAATGAAGAATCAAATAAGAAAGATGCATCAGAGATGGGACAAGTCGTACAGAAGTAAATGTAGCTTGTCTTGTTGAGTTAAAACTCGTGCTCAATCGGGCTTGTTTGGGTGAAACTTGACTGTTTCGTTTCTAAGGCAGTCTAGAATCTATGGAAAAAAACGTAGCCAGAGTTCGACTGGGTTGAATTCTTCCCCATACAGTGCTGAGACGGGGAATCAACGGTAGCGTTGACAGTGAGGTGAGATGCGGGACGAGAGTAGGCGGAGGAAGGATGCTGAAAGGTAATGGTCCTAAAGTAATTCTGATACAGTTCAGCGGGGGGGGGGAGGAACTTATCCGCGGAAATAAAAAAGGAGACATTGTGAGGGATAAAGAGGAAGCAAATTGCTTGTCTCCGAAAAATCTAATTCTAACACAACCAGTCGAAATTGGAAATGCGTGATGAGATCTACAAAACGAAATAGTAGGTTGGAATAGTGACTAAACTACCGAAGTTGTAAAGGAACTCAAGGGATTATAGTATTATAAATGGGGGACTCACAAAGATGGACAACATAAAATTAAGAACTGACAATCAATCATTAAGAATCAGTCAAGAAAATTAAAATCAAATCTTTCAATCGTTTTCAAATTCAATTTTTTGTGGTTCTAATGAGGTAGCAGTGTTCTTTTATAAAAAAGAAAATTTAAGATGGACGACACAGGTGGTGAGCGTGTGCTCACCAAAATGGACGGAGCTCCTACAAAAAGTTTATCTCCCGTAAAGATACGGAGATGGAGGAAGTTTTGGGGTTCCGCTAGAAGTAAAACCACGGTAGGGTTTACTTCAGGATTAAGTTGGCCACTAATATCACATCTTCACTTATGAATCTGAAACCACATGACCCATCATTGAAATAGCAAAATTAGGAGAGCTATAAATCCCATTTAACCCATAACTCATTGTATTTATATATAGAACTTTGGTATCTTCTCTCTGAATATTCTCCACAGGATCAATCGAAGACTGCACAACGGCTGCTGTGTTCACTAAGGTCACCACGTCTGACGTCTGATTAAATATGTCGGTTGAAACGGCAATCTCATATAATATATGGGATATAATCCATCTTGAATCATGTAATTCTCACATGGGTTGTCTTAAAGGCCTTTTTGAGTACGTATGGGTTCTATGTACCTCGACCATTTTAATCCTCTCAGTTGTTGGTTTAGGTGTTTGGTGTTTCGGTTCCTCCCATTGAATATTTATAATTCAAATCCGAGCCATGACTTATATTCATAGTCAAAGCTACAAATATCACATTCTAAACTCCAGTTCACTGCAAGTAATTCTCGGGAATAGAATTTGCAATCATTTAGACAGCTTTGCGAAGTGAGTGGAATAGGTTTTTCGCACTTTGCTTGTCACCCGACGGGGCGTCTAATAGGTAATCGTTGTAGGCGGGCTCAAATTACATAGTTTTACGCATCTTGTAAAGATGAATTGTCTGAAGGCAATAGTTCCCTATCATATAGTAATTAAAGTTGACATAATTTTAATTATATGAAGTTCAAAGTTCTCAAAGAGATATTCTTGAAATCTCCGCCTGATCCCCGAAGAATCGGGGCTCTTTGGATAACTGGGCTCTGACAACTCATCCGAGGCCTTGGAATAAAATATATTTTAATTACACAAAATACATCTAAAAGGACCTGGCTTCAGAAAACTCGCCCTCAACTCTGTCGGCCCATCCTCTAGTGAGGAGAATAAAAGACATCAGGGTTTTTTTACTATCAAAAACTACCCATTTCAGCCCGTCCATAATTTAATGTCAATTTTGTTATTTTGGCATGACATTTCGTTACAGCAAGTCTACCGAAATAATTAAAGGGATATTTAAGAATTTTAGAGGTTTCCAATGCTGTAAGCAGCATCTCGTGTATGTTGTTGGCACACGGGAATATTAAGATTTGATTTCGTTTTATGAGCTGAAGTTTAAATCTTTTAAATTTCCACTGGAGGGTATCAAATGCTAACTAAACCGCAATTGAGTTTTTATACTTGGTGACAAAAATAACAATTCTCGTTACTGGTTCATTCAGGTGGATCCTGTTGTTTGTGACTGTATGTCAAAGCCTGAAGAAATGTGCACCGGGAATGCCTGCTTCGCCAAGGTCGAGATATTCACTGATGAGAAAACGGCCATCATGCAGGTGTACTAGTATTTACACTTTAGAAGCATTCATATATTTTGGAAATACTCAAGTAATAATATAGTCAAATACAATGTGGATGTGAAAATTCGTTTTCAAGAAAGGATGTATAACGGATATCCCTGGAGGACAGAAAGGTTGCCAATACGCCAGTAACAACGAGGCCCTTCATTGTTTCTGTGAAGAAAATGAGTGCAATACACGACAAAAGGTTTGTTAGTATTATTGATATATTACATTATCACTAGTTATACTGCTCTACATAGGCCTCTCTCTTGAAGCGGAGGTGGCGTAGTACCATTTAGAGGACTGGCACACAAGTGGTACGAGGTAGTTATCCAAGGTACCCAGCCGACTAAGTTTTGGTTCTCTCTGCGTCGGTTACTTGGTATCAGCTATTCATAGATTGACATTTAAGCTGCAGTAACTTTTGTTTGTGACAAGGAGGGGATCGCTCATCAGTTGGTACAAAAAGAAAAACTCGTGTTCAGTGTAAAACAAAGCAAACCTTACTTTTTTTGAAAAAAGTGTGCCACAAATAGCACAAATAGATAAAATTTTACATGTTTGTAGTAGGATTTGATTCGGCTGAGAAAGTAACTTGTAAAGTTTCCGATGATGAGCCCACGTACTTTTCTTTTTCACAGGCCATGTCACAGCATGGGCAAGTACCGATCCGGTACTTTATGTCCCTATCATAAGCATAATTCAGCTCCATTTGGAACTACTTCCTTCACTCTACTTCCGAAACTTGGAGCATTTTTTTCCTTTTTTTGAGTTAGTAATTTTTGAGGTCCTTCATTTTTTTACTCGGTAGGTTTTCGGCAATAGTTTTCGCAGGCTTTTTGGTTGTTAAACGTAAAATTCCTGTACAAAACTACTTTCCTACTGGTGTGTCTTTTTTTTGTAGCAGGCCTTTGCACTAAAGTCAGACGCAGTCTTTTGGCCCGTCTGCAAGAGAGTACTTCCGAGGCGTTAAGCGTCTCTTCTCCCTCTTCTCCACTGTTCTAATTTGGGGACCTAATCGACTTGTGAGCACATCGGCGCCGTTTCCTGACTGGCGTCTGAATTAGATTGGTGGGTAGGGCGGTGAGAATCGGCGTTGATGATGAGCTAAATGTGATCGAAATCCTTTTACAACAGTTTTTCCAAAGGGATTTGTGGTCTTCTAATAGTTCTTCTATCCAATCAAATGGCGACGTTGTATAGGGGTGTTTTGAAGGAAACAAAAACTTTGTGTTTTGGCGTGGTTCAAGAACTGATAAACGAGTAAAACTCTTCATAGATCCGTGAAAAAACATTTGTGCCACTTAAAAAGTTAGGGGCTTTGCCCTATTTATTTATTTATTTATTTTTTACCCAAGATGTCTCTAACTTTACCATGATACCACTTTGTAGCTCAAAAGGTTACCATCAATCCCGCGTTGTAATCGCATTAGAACGGCTCTTTCCTACTATACTGCTTCTGGGTTGACCCGAACTAAGGCGAGAATGATGCTCAGTCATCAATTAGTCACTGTTGGTGCAGTATCAGTCAGCAGAAGGATTCAGCGGGAATTTTCTGCTTTTGAAATCTCATTATGGGATTGAAACATAACCGCATCCCTTCTAGGAATGCGCTCTAAAAAGTTTAAGGGGGCCTCAACCTCCATCAAAACTCAGACTTTTCGGTTTTGAGACTTGTTTAGTCCACTCTTCGAATCTCCCACGGTACCGGACTAATCCTATGGAGCTCAACTCATACTCAAACCCTTAATTTGGGTACAATTGTCATTAATGGCGCTGAGAAAAATCTTATCTATTGGTCCTGGCCCATGCATGTGCGAGCCTTCATAGCTTTCTGGAACACCTTTATCCTTGATTCATGAGAAATGCCTTGCAAAGTAATATCTTCTCGTATACCAGCTCTTCTAACTTCTCCTTTCAAAACTAACTGTCCCTCGATATAAATAATTCTGTGTCAGCCGAGTAGCCTGATTTATTTATTTATTTATTTATGGTGCGTCTAGTGCACGCGCTACGACGAAAAGTGAGAATTTCTAAACTAGAGGGAGGAAACCGGAAGTAAAAACATAACTCTACAAAAACATGGAAGGTATCTTAAAAGAAACCAAACAAACTCAACATCGAGATCAGGAGCGAAAACCACTGAGAACCCAAGCAAGCGCTATGCAGTAATGTTAAAGGAGAACATGATGACGCTCTGCATGCACGCAGGCCCAGGCATAACTGTTTTCATGTGGCGACACTTGTGTATTTGTTTACATTTGACTTCTCTCGGTCAGGTAGTCGAACGCAAATCCAGTGAAATCAACTACAGTACGTTCCAAACTTTTTGCAAGAAGAAGGCCACCTCTCTCCTTCTTCAGAGGAACATAATTTCTGTTCATGGAGAGATTACTTCTCATAATGACTGTAATGGGTATCGCTGCATCTGCGTCTTTGACTGATATCTTCCCGTAGTTATAAGTGTGGTAAAAAGTATCCACAAACCGGTTGCACAGAGGGTATTTGCATCACACAGGGAATTAGGGACAGCGATGGCGACTAAGAGGTTAATTTCATGTCATTCGAGCGAAGGAAAGAGGCCATTTTGGGGTACTTTCAAGAATCGCTGGTCACCCTCCACTATCACCACCGGTATGTCTTGAGAAGATGGGAAAACTTAAATGGATGTTCATGGGTGGTGGCCCGAGATGAAAATCGGCATCAGAATGTAAAATACCCATAGTCGGGCCCTTTTTCGTGAACGTCTTTTGGCTGTTTTGAGAGAGATTTGATTAATTTGCATAAATTCATCTTGTACCAATAAAAACGCGTTCCACTCAATTCTGTTCCCGATGTCCAACTCATATACATAACTTGAAGCAGAGAGCTCCCCACTGTGACTTGTTTTTGAGTTTTGATGAACCCCTCGGGATGTAGCTAGCTGCGGTTTGTTGGTTATTTCATAACGGCTGACTCTGAAATATTGACAACTGGTAAACCCCAGAAACTTCTGCTCGTAGAAGTTGAAGTAGAGCTTTGTGCAGTTTCCGATTATTGCCACGCCAAAACAACAAATTTAACACTCCGGTAATTCTGTAGAGCTACTACCAAGGAGGGAGAGTGGAGGGTTCTCTTGGCGGTCATTTATTTATTCATTATTATTTCAAACTCCCGGAAGGCATGCCAAGGCACAAACAAATCGGGAGTTTAGTAAACAAAACAGTTGCACAGGTATGGCGATCTGAATGCTACTCGAAATGAGCAAAAACAGGAAATAAAGAGCAAAGACAAGATATCAGGCAGAGAAATCCCTGGAAATTGAGGCGAAGGCTCACGTATGTCCTGAGGTGACCGTTGAAGCGCTCTGGGGCATGATTTTGCGCCTCTGGCCATGGGAAGCAAAGTAAGGGCAAAGCAACACTTAGGAAGTAATGTTCCAGGCAACTAGAACGTGGCACGGCCCTGGAAAGGTTTAACAGGAATCACTGAGGGACAAGTAGATCGTGTGGCGACCATCAGCTATTGGTATGCTTGGTATCATCGGATTGCGATAACACAGATGCTATATTCAGCCACACAAGCTCTGTGGTAATCATGAGTATGATGCTCCCACCAAAATAGTAAAGGAGTGCATCCAGGGAATAAAGCCGCCTGTATTTGACAGGGCAAGATTAGCAGGGGTCATTTGCAGTGAAAATAAACGGGAAGAGCAAGAGGGTTTTATGGAAAGAGAGAATGGATTTATTGCTATTCTCGAAATAGCAATGGAACCTTTATTAACCTGAGTCTGAGCAGAAAGAAGCATTTTATTGAATGAATATCTTCTTCACTCGTTCAGAGGGGTTTTAGGAAAGTTTTTAAAGGTCTAATTCATTTGTCGGTTACTCACTTCGAGCTTATGACTGAAATTGGTTTTTACCTCTTTATCAATAGTTTACTCAGCTGTCACTTGTTAATAAGGAAGAGGACTATCATTGTAGGCTGGATTTCTGTCAAATACCCCAGTACTACTTCATGCTCTCCTAGTGAAATGAGATTTTAATATGCATAGATATGAATAAATACGACATTATAGAAATATTTCTATTGAAACCCCTTGTTCGTGCTCTACAACTGTAAATCGAAAAAGGTAACTGTCAATTTTCTTCATTTTCTTCCAACAAATCTGCAAAAAAACTAGCTGAATAGGCCTAATTCATTGCTGATTCATTGGTATATCATTTATTTTACCTACTTCTTTTTTTTTTCGCGGCATTCAAATCGGGTGATTAGGTTTCTGAGCACTGAACTAGAAAGTTAAAATTTTGCTTTTTTTGTTTGGTTCGAAACCATGGGCATTAGTGCTTTGTATCCACAAACATTCTCATTGTGAAATAAGTGCAAATAGGCTATCCACACCTAGACCGCCTGGTCATTAATATACTTACGTGATTGTTATATATAAAAGCATAAAGTTTTCAGTGTCACCCAATCTCCTTTTGTTGCACCCCGCACTCAACTACATCTCAGAAGTGTTGTGGTGTTTTGAAAGTGTATGTGGCCTATTCAATTATGTACATGCAGTGGCCAGCCAATGTTTAAGTCAGCGGTTTTGTCTTCCCAGACAAGTGCCAATTAACCGATCCCGAAGGAATGGAGGTTACTGATTCAGGATTTGATCCCCATACCATGCATGATACTGCGCCCCTTGCAACTGCACCACTTACTCGCTCCATCATAATATATAAATCAGATGCAACATATGTAAATGGATTGATTCTCACTTTAATTGAGTATTTTGTGATTTTTCAAGATGAACAACTACATGACGAATCGATTACCCACTGTGGAATGTTGCGCGTGCTCTGAGAGGCACGGTGAACACTGTCCAACAGAGAGCTGTCTGCGGAAGTGTAGAGGAAACTATTGCGTTGTCGACTTTGATGGCATTGAACAGGTATTGATTTGAATTGATTATTTTCTATTAGTCTCACCGAGAAAGGCTTTTTCGGTTTCACCTATACCTCGACCAACAGTTTATTGTCATATTAGAATCCTTAAAATTTTTCTCCTTCTAGAAAAGTAATCTGGAATAGTCAGAGTGCTGAACTGAAGGGCAGTGCTCATCACGAGAAAGCATATTCATGACACTCGTCATGCATTCAAATTTTATCATCCACTAGTGATGGTTTTTTTTCAAATGCACCCATAGCACTTTTAGGGCTGTGGCTTGGGATTCCCTCGTCTGCAATCATTTCTGAGGATGGATAACTACTTGGATTATCAAGGATCATTGATTTGTGCAAGGTTTGTACATTTTTCTTGAAATATACCCAAATATTTTTAAGAGGTGTCAAAATGTACATGTGCATCGAACGCCCATGTGTGGAGGTCGTGGCAAGTGAAGGCACTAGCACTGTAAGATCATATGGTATGAAGAGAGCTTTCCAAGGTGGTTAAGTTTACCGGGCAGGAATGGTAAATTTATGACACATTCGAACAGCCTGGTCTACTTGTTATATCATGCATGCTGCTACTGTACTAGCATGTAGAACTTTGTAAAGCCGCCATGGCTCATACCAGAGTCAACGAAATGGCTTATCTTCGAAAGAGTATAACAACCAGCAGGCGCCTTACTCTTACAATTTTTGCGTAATTGTAATTACATAATTCAGTGACATAATGCAAGCAAGGTTGTTTCAGCGTTCACCTTACATAAGCTTTTTATTATCCGTTTTTTTTATTATCTGGTCATGGCATAATTTAGTAGGAAAATTAATGGTTAATAGCTAATAGTAGCGCTATTCAAAAAAATCTGTTTCTTTCAAATCTGCCAGGCTAGAATTGGAATTGTTTGATTGCAGATATGAAGCTACTCCTGGGACAGTCATGAATGGTTGCACATGTACTCAACCATCCGGCTCTTGCAATGAGCTAAACAAAACCAGAAACTTCCAGGTCAGCAAGTACCATTATTAAGTTACAATGTTCTTGCTGACGCTATTAGCCGTCTCCATTTTGATTTAAAGCACTTCAATGGGCGATCTCGTTCATTCGTTCTCGCTTTTGAAAAATCTGAGAAAAAGGGGTACTCTGATAATCGTTCTCCAACTATAATAACCGTGGTTTGTGGAACTGGTGGCTTTGGAAGGTCCATTCATCTCTGATATAAGAGGTAGACAAACTAGAACAAGAGTAATGCCCCTGAGCTTCCTAACTACACCACTTTTATCCAGTTTATTGTAAACGGTGTAGCACCATTTAGCAATGCTACTTAGTGACTGTATCGCATAAAACACCAACATTTAGGAAGACAGTAGTTTTTAAGACAGTAAGTTTTGTGGCTAAAATATTGAAAGGTTTTTGCAAGGAAGAATTTACTACTTTCATTGTAACATTGATTAAGCTAGAACCAGTTTCGAGCTAATTGTCTTCCTTCGAAGAGGGATACCTGTCGAGCTCGTCACAGTTGAGTCTTGAACCGCTCTTGCTGCAACCATTCATTTATTCCTATTCAAATAGCCACCAGGCGAAATGCTTGTGGTCTTGCTGGTCTTTAGTTTTTAATGTATTGTCGTTTGTAGTAAAAAATGCAAACGATGATGTATCGTTCGACTGTTCTTTTTTTTACGTGATCCGCAGAAAGTTTAGGTGAAAAAAGTCATCGAACGGCGATTAGATGACCAGAACTACTGCTACAGTCTCAACCACAAATCGTCTAAGCCGTTTGGGCAAGAAGTGTTCAAAAAGTAGGCCTTGATTTTGTTTTTATTATTTGATTTTACTGAAGATTAGTTTTTGAGTTTCTACCATTTCGTGACTATTTTTGCTTTGTTTATGAAAAACGATTCTGTCAAGCCGATGATTTCAAGTTCGGTCTGCTGTGCCTCGGACCCCAAGACTAGAGTCAAAATGCGAGCCGTTCATGAAAATTATTCAGATTCTCAGGTCTTCTGATATGCAATAGACTATTCCTCTTAATGCAGTAACCTTGCCCTACGCCAAACAAGGGGAAACAGGACGGAAGGGTGGAGTGGTATGTCACGCAAGCATGGTTGAACTCTGGGTTATTTCTCGCCTAGCCTAATCAGGCCTTTCATCTCGTTGGGGTTGTTTGAACCACACTCGTTTAGGAGGATAAAAACACTACATCGTCCATTGGCTTGCCATCTCAAGTATAAACCGTAGAAGCATTCAAACCGACGCTACAATTCTGAACGGAAGTCGAAGGCTGGTGTATATCCCAAAACGGGTTGATCAACGTCAAGGACTTTATCCTTGATCCTGAGCAAGATGAACCGATGAGAAACATTACACACATTACAGGGGGAGGAGATCCTTAATTACGCTTTCACAGTTTTATCCCCTTGTTTCTCCAAATTTCACTTTTTTCTTTCTGCGTTGATCAACCTCACCACTTTTTCCTCACAAGATCGACCCTACACTTAATGCCACGGATGAGAGATGGGTGAAGTTGTATAGCAGACGACCTACCTTAGGATTTTCATGAAATGAAAAATGTGAAATTGAATTTCCACGGAAGTTGATTATTATTATTATTCCGGGCCACGTGGCGAGCGCTCCGACATCCTGCATTGCTCAATGCTTCTACAGCTTTCATCAATGGAAGCCTCATTTTTAGGTCAACCACTTGCGAGGGACAATTTTGTTTTATTTCCTATACAACGTCAGAAATTGTTCTGGAGAGTGCCGACTTCAAGCACGATTATTCGGAACACTCGGAATTCATTGGCACGACGAGACCACGATATGAAATTTTGGCTGGCTGCTTGAAAGTTGATGATGACGAGGTATGTTGTAGCTCTTTCTCATTTTATTCAGTGTTTATTGTTGATTTCCTACTTCAACATGTGATTATGGCAGTAAGGCATAGCTGAAAACGCAGAAAAAGAGCTTTCGTGACATGTATAATACTCGTTACTACTGTTGCTATTGTTACTATTACTTACATATCACTCTACTTGTTTCAGAAAATTTCTGTTGGATGTACAACAGAATACCTAAAAAATACAAGCGATCCACTCAGTAAGCACTGTATATGCGACAGTCACTTGTGTAACTTCCATCATCTGATCAGCGGCAGAGAAGACACGAGGCCAAGGGCGACGAAGAAGCAACAGGTCTGTTTTTGGTTATTAAACCGCTTTTGATTCACAACTTACTTTAATGTTAAACATTGTCCTGGGTTCCTCCTTCATTACTTCACCAGAGCTCAATTACTACGCAGTCTTAACTAGTCATCGCCTTGGTTATCGTTGAGGTGCTCAAAGGTGCAGTTCATGCCATCCTTCATTTACCTGATATGTGAGATAATGGAAGTGATGAAGCAGAGCAAGAAGTGACAAAACCGTGAAAGTCGGGGGGTTTCTAAAGAAAAATTAGTAAGAATAAGGGGTTGACGAAGGTTGTGACCACGCCATGGAAGGGGTATCGGATGAGATCTTCATTTGTGCGTCCCTTCTCCCATAAGGTAAATGTTCTTCCCATGTTCACAACTTTATCACTACTTTTTTACCGCCTACCTGTTAATTCAATTTCACTTTTCACAACTGAGGACTCTTTCAGGATGACGGCGAACGCACTCAGAACTCAGTACCTCGAACATCATCCCATCCCATTGTCAATAAACGTTCCCAGACGTTCTTTGATTTCGTAGCAATCTTGGCCCTAGTAATTTTGGCCATCTAAAACCTCGAAACTTTTTTGCTTTTTTCTCAAAAGGATGGCGAGTTATTCAGAAAGCAAGGGCAATCAGGGTCTTCGTAATGTCAGGAATAACTCACGGTACTAGAAAAGCCCGAGTACGGTTTCGTGTCCCGTCTAGGGTGACGCTTTGCCAGCGGATCGCCATCCTCGTGAGACTAACGCATCGCGTACTGCCACGAGATAACAGCAGTTAACAAGAACATCAAGTCGAACCAGTTTGTAACTTAGTTTTGCTTTATTGTGTAAAACAATCGCTATTTGTCATATTTTTCCTTTCCCCCGATTTAGCTTTTTGATTTTTGGAATTTTCCTCGATTCCCTCCCATTGAAACTGCAATTGTTGGCTTTTAACGAATAGATTGTCGGTCTACTGATCCCTGTTTCGAATTTTTGTGATTTTAGTGATATTTTTGTTTACATTCTGTTTGGTAATGTCGGTGTTTTTGTGCAATGTTTGAAAGCAATCTAGTATATCTAATCATCATATAATATTATCTGTGGCATGCAATGTTACGGGTTATAACAGCTATGAATCAGTAAATATTCTTTGGTTGTCATGTTACATGTTTTTTATCTACAGAGTACTGTAGAAGATTGAATCTTCGTAATATTACGTTAAAAATTCGAAATATCGCAGTTTGGTCCTAGTTCAAGAGATGTGAGTCCCCCTAGAAGTAGCATCTTCTGGAGAGAAGCCATTTTTCCTTCTCAATGCTGCAAGCGGTAGCTTCATATTCAAGCCTCACGTGAAGTCTTCAACGAGTTTGTTTACATTGAACCTGTGGTTAAGTCGACAACTGGTTATCAGTTCGACTGTGAAAGTAACGTGGTCCAGCAAAGGACCCTGGAAACACTGTGAACTGATTGAAGCGTTCCTAAATTGACCTCGACGGTACGCCTCCCCAGAACTGAACAGGAAATACTTCTCAACTCCATAGTTCTAACTTTTTTTCTTGAGAAGAGCTTTGACATTATAATCGTCGGGGAATCGTGATAGGACCATCAAGGAGGACCTAGGAGAGCTCTAAACAAAATCCCTAAAAATTGATTTTTATTAAATCGCACACCATAAGGGTATAATCCGTAGAAGAGGTGGTCTACAAGCAGATCTCGCAGGACCGATGTCTTCAAAACTGTTCCGCCAAAATGTGACGTATGATGCCCTATTCCGTACGTCATTTTGAACATTACCCTTCCCACCCGGGGTGTGGTGCAGAAGGATCGAAATTGTCGCGTCGCGGCCTGAGAGAAGCAGGGCGCAAAGGAATGTAGCGGAATGCAGCAGCATGTAAGAAGTACAGGTACAAAAAGAACGAATATTAGAATCATACCAAAAATAATAATCACATAATCAATATAATAATCATTAATTGAGCTGTATGAAGGATGCTAGAAGTGTAATAAAGAGGCAAATGGTCCGCTACTGCCGCGCGCGACGAATCGATTACACAAAACCGATCCTACTGCCCGTCTCCCAAAAGTGTGCAGTTTTCTGATGTGAAAGCTCTTTTTGGTACAGCGACTTTTCCCAAAAAAAAAAAAAAACTCTTGTTCCAACATACAAATGACTCTGGAACTTATCGAATAAGACTTAGACACCACCCCTTGACTGAAAATTGCTACTGAAGAAAGAATAAAAATGGATGAGCAAATGGGCCGTAGTCTTTTCTGCAAATGGAAGTGCAATGGAAACCTCCGTTTTCTATCTCATCGTCTTTACCCTTCTGAGTCTCGAAAATTAAAGTTATTGGAAGTGTACCACAAAAAACTGTGGAGCACAGAAACTCTAAATTCAGCTCCGAATATCCACATTCAAGGAAGTTTGTCGCTGTTTGATGTTCATGTATCACGTAATGAAGGCCATTAATCTGGATTAAGACGGCGTAATAAAAAAGTGATCATTGACCAGTGCCTCTTCACCTGGCTTCTGCTGTTACATCGCCTCATTATTGAATATCACCACTTACAATGCTGAGGTGACAGTACTATCATACACAAACTTAGTTTCTCAACTTTTGATTTTAGCTCGGTCTATGGGTATTCTCCTCTTCTCGCCTACAAGTGCTATTCCAGCCTTTTAGGGATCTACTTGCTGAATACTTGATACTTTATACTTGAATCTTGTTACTATTTAGTTGTGTTAAACACTTTTATGGTTTACATTCTTTGTACTTCGGATCTATAGGGGCTTTTATACATAATGCCGATCCTACTGGTGATAGTAATATACCCGTAGCACGGCGTACTGGCATGCATCGAGCATTCCCACGAAAACCAAAGGGTCACAGCCATATGTGTGGGTAGTTCCCGGTATTGCTGAGCATTTCGTATTGTGTAATATGCCTTATTAGATAATAAGACGTTCCCACTATTGGCCTTATCTTCATTTTCTTGGTGTTAATGATGTTCTTCAGATGAAGAATCTAATCGTTTTCAGATGTGATCTGATCTGAATCACTCAAAACATCTCAACAACACTCTGGACAGGGTTAGTCCAATGAAAAAGGGCGGCGCTACCTCTCGAATGATTCCTCCATTCAGTTTTGGATGAAATCCTGTCAAAACACCTAATGCTTCTCATCATTTTACTATGAGCTGCTTGCTATCATTTTCATTTGGGTTGATTAAATGTTAGCGTGAGCATCAGTTACAATAATCTGTCATAGGGGTACAATACAAGGGAATGTTTCACTAGGATCCAGGGGACATTTGAGGTTTGGGTGTCATTTTTCAGATCAAGAAGGACCATAGAACAAAACTGTACAATTTTTTTTCCACCGGAAAAAGTCGAGTGCAATGTTATTAAGTGGCACTTACAAGTACTCTCTGGAGATCCTTGTTCTAGCTGCATGCTTTAAAAAAGCTTCTTAACTGCGCTTATCCCCTTGGTTTCCATGACAGGGCTTTCCCCGGCTAGACATGGCTCCTTTCTTGGAAATCGTCATTTGCATTTGATTTAAAGCTGATATTTAACTTCGTTACCTCATCTTAACAACAGTTAGCGGAGGACTATGTTTTGCTTTCTAACACTGACTCAAGTAATTTTCAGAAATCGATTTCGCAGTAACCCATAAGCCTGGCTTGTTTTTATCCAAAGAAACAGCATTTAAGGGATCAATCACCATTGTGAATACATTAAAATATCTTGCCGTTGTTGATGACGATGTAACCAGATGCATACATAAGTGATAGGCTTTGAAGGACAGCAATTAGTTTGATGTCTAGGCTTTGAGATCTAGCTTTCCTCGGTCGTCTTTCACTTAAAATAGTAGTGACCGTTTGAATGCTTATATGGGTTGTACAGTGATTTCCCGCGGCCAGCCAATGTTCGAACCAGTGCTTTTATCCTCCCATCAGATCTGGTACCAAGATCATGGAGGGGTGGAAAGCTCGGTTGGTCGGGCGTGTATCGATTAGGAATTCGAACCGCGGACCATGCATGTGCGATAGTACACCACATCCAATTACACTGTCTTTGGTCACATTTCAGATAATGAATAAAGATGAGTGGAGAAGAATATGAGCTTAGGTTCTTCCTCACATTTTTTGGCAGTTTATTTGATCTTATCACCTGTTTCCTACTGAAAGTGTTACCTAAGACATAACAAGGAACGCCTCTATCGGCAGTCCCGCCCCTGAACGCCTAGACTTAAGCGTTTCTAAGAATTGCTTCCCTCTTACTTACAGCACGCTGTCGCCACGTCCCTGTTCCAAAGCGCTAGAGCGCCGACGAAAGAGAACCGTTCGCACAACTCGTACATTTGCTTAGTTCCACTATGAAGCCGGCTGCTTCGATTCAGATTTCTTAGCGATTTCTTTTAATTGTTTTCAGTGGAGTTTCACTCACTCCCTACATTGCTACTCATCATTCTAAGCTTTTTCTATCGTTCGGAGTACCCTAAATCCACTGCTTTTTTGACTTATCATATCTTTCTTGGGGGCAGGGCTTAGTCCACGACGTGGGCATTGTATTAATTACCCATATTTTTAATAGAATTGATGTTCTGTAATCGGTCGAAGTATTACTACTTACTTACTAATTGCACTCTGATTGTAGCGGTTCGACTCTGGCCCATTTGTATGAAATGTACAATACTTTACAACAGTTTGCTGAATGATTAGAGCCAATTTTTCTTTCATGACTATCAAGTTTTGCATCTCAACCTTTGCACATTTGATACTCCGTGATTCGATTCAGGATCTGCCAAATCATCTTTCCTGGAAAAGGATACTCTTGTCAACTTGACACGTTTTCTTCATGACTCCCTATCGGAATGAATTACCAAATGAATAAGTCACACTTTCCCAGTGCGTCCAAGTTCTCAAAAACCAAATTCGATTGCTGAGTTATAAGTGAGCTGAAAGCCCTGCAGACGATGAGCGTATAGGCGGAAACTCTTGTGTTGTCTCATCGGTGGATAACTTCTCTTTCAGTGACTATTGCCTCGAGCAAGGTAGGGTAGGCGGGTGGACGATTGTCAGTTGCCTTGCTTTGCGGTCTCCGCCCATGCATTCTTCCCGTTCACTAATTTTTCTGTTCATTTTCACTACGAGATCACGGCTTACTTCTTATACTCTTTTAATCTTTCATAAAGATTTTTTTACATTCTGTGGATTGCTATTTGTCGTTTAAGTAGGAAAAAGGACGAGCGTCCACATGCGTTACTCCTGGTAATCTGTGGTTCTGGTAGTTCCTGGTTCCTTTTTCAGAGTAACTTGTTGGCTGGTCCATTCTGTCTGCACTTGAAACACTACTATTCATCCGTAACGACTAAAATGTATGTGATGGAACCATTGGCACCAGTTTACTCGATAGCTGCCCATACATTTACCAAACACGACAGAATACTCCAAAGGGAACACTTATTCTGGAGAAATTCAGAAGTTTTCGCAATTTTTAACTAAACACGAGATCGATAGATAAATTTGATCAATAACTCTAACTCTACTAGCAAAGAGCGTGATTACTGCTGTAAAACAGCTAAAATGTCTCGATTTCAATTCAAGGAGAGGGCGGATCGTCGAGCTAGACTACAGGGCCCTTTTCGGCGCGGCGAAAAAATTAAGGCGATTCGAGATGAGAGTAGAATAAGAGTAATTGGATGTAAGTCTGCTATTTGGTGTAGAGTCAAGTAGCGCATCATCTCGCACACATGGTCACGGGTTCGAATCTCGGATCGGTATCCGCCTAGGTCAGCCAAGCCTTTCATCCCTACAGGGTTGGTTGATTGGTACCTGACTGGTCTGGGAGATTAAAAGCACTGACTTGTACATCGGCTTGCCACCGCAATTCATTGTATAGACCTCATACGCACTCAATATCCTACTCTGAGTCTGAGTGGGAGTCGAATGTTGGGGCACATCCCTCGGACGGGATTGATTAACGTCCAGAGACTTTACTTTTATTCTTTAAATCTGCTACTTTGCATATACGTTGTGCCTTTTTCACTGCTATGTCATCAATGACTCCGTTACTACTACTATTATCCTCTTTGATGCCATCTAACAATGGATGGGTGAATCAGCGGGTTCTATTAGGTTGAGTAAAAAGTCTTGATCGACTCTTCTAGATTTTTTCGTAGGACCGCTCGGAAGGACTTCGTAATAGATTATGGTAGATCGATTCCTAACCTGTATTTTTAGGAAGATGTATAAGCACCCCCTTGTAAGTGCTTCGCAAAAAATGACTTCAACCTTCAACTGCCGTCCGGAGCTGTCTGAGAGCTATCGTCTATCACGAATTACTGTAAGGGCATAATCCACCGACGGCTGTCGCAAATATCTGTGGTGCAACCAGAAGGGTCATCGTATCTCAGCCCATGGGTGCCTCATGACGAAACACCTCCAAGACTAACAGAGAAGTAGACTATGTCCGAGGAAGGTTTTACTGTGTCGTCGGTGGACAGTCTCAGGGAATGCTCTACTTTGGATAATTTACTGAGGGCTCCACCGTGACCGCCGAGATTTACGCTTTTCAGCTACAGAGTTTGGTCAACGTTGTTCGAAGGAAGCGTCCGCAGCGTGAAAATGTTTGCCTTTTTCACGACAGCGCTCAACCGCATGTTGCAAAATTTTTTTGTCAGTAAATTGCCGAACCTGGATGGGCAGTGCTAACCCATTCTACTTATTCGCCAGGTCTCGCTCCGTCTGATTACCATTTGTTCCTTGCTCTGAAGCATCACCTCCGCAATAGAAATTTTGATGATTGCCCGGAATTCAAAAATGAGATCTCCACCTTTTTCGAATCGCGACCGCCACCGTTCTGGGCTTCAGGAGTCAAGAAACTGCCAGTTGGTTAGACGTATGTTTAGGACAACGATGGAGACTATATTACTAATTGAGATCCTCTTTCAATGGAAATAAGACTTTTCAAAGTGAAAATAGAAAAGCCGATCAAAACTTTTTACTCAACCTAATATTTCTGGTTGTTGTGGTTGGTCTTTTCGCACAGCTTAGTTTACTGAAATGACTACCTGAATGGCATCATCAAAGAGAATAAAATGGAAACGGCAATGACGAAAACATGCATTAGGATTATTTCCGACTGATTCGCTAGCTTCCGGTTCGGTGGACCGTCCGTTCTATTGAACGCTATTCGGCTTCATTCCCTTACTCACTTCAATGGCTGTTTGATATGTGCCCTTACTTCAGAAGAAGTCATTGAAGCATCCGATTATCTGCTCTTCGATTATTAAGCATGGCAAATTCTAACGGCAACGCGCCTACAAAGCTTATTGTTTTTATGAAGTAATCCTTCCAGGATGATCTGATCCTTCAATTCCTCTTATTCTGTTCCTCTTACACGTGATAGACCGAGGGAGATCTGCTCCTTCTCTGTCGCATGGGTACTAGAATTTTATCTTATCGGTAATACAAGAGGCTGGCTTTCTAACGTATCTAAAGAGTTTATATGGGCTCACTTGATAAAAGGTTCCCAATTAAGTCATACGGTGAAATTCCACCTTGCGAATCTCCCGTTTAAAGGCACCGTTAACATGATTTTGGGTAATCCAGATTATGATGAAAA
Organism: Haemonchus contortus; assembly: GCA_000469685.2. NCBI lineage: Eukaryota > Metazoa > Nematoda > Chromadorea > Rhabditida > Trichostrongylidae > Haemonchus > Haemonchus contortus. The sequence goes on along the minus strand of LS997567.1, from coordinate 37,110,838 downwards.
ACGAAAGACAAGATCGAAACTAGTACGACTGAGGTGAAGAAACTGCGTGCATCGGTGTTTTCATAGTGAAAAAAAGGCCGCGAAAAAAACGTTAAGAAGGGGGGCTGGACGTGAATGAATCCAGAAAAATGAAGAAGGTGGGGCGCCCGGACGAGCTAAACAGTGCGTTTCACTGCGCGCGTGTGGGTCCTGGTGCGAAGAACAGACAATGGTAATCCACAATTCATTCACTTATAAGCATAAATAAACAAAAAAACCTTAGTAACAGCAAAAGTAGCTCACCTTTTTCAGCCTCTAGGAGTAGGAAATCAAATAAGGGATCGCGGCAGCAAAAAAAAACAGAGGAAAGAAGAATGGGAGAAAAACATCGCCTCATCACTCGGCGACTAGCTTTTTGTGCGTGGGTCCTAGAACGAATAATAGCAATCCGTATTGTCTCGACACTCGTCTAACGTGACACCGATGGAGGGGGGGAGGGCGACCGTGGATACCTCTCCGGCCCCTTATTGTGCCCTATCCAGCCGTTTTCCGACCTCATTCCTGCACGAATGGTACTAGAGGGGGCTTCGAATTCAAACCATGTGCAAATCTCCGGAACCACTTTTTCGTTAACAGTGTCTTTAAGTTAGCCATCTGGGGGAGAAACCCAAAAGAACAGAGGTTTCCTTTTTCTTAGTGGCTACATTTCGAGTTTTCTGCACGACAGAACAAGTCACTTTTCCTTTTTCTATTTTTTTCAACTTTTACATCGTAGCAAGTCATTGCTCTACATAATTACATGTATATTTTAGCTAATCTTCTGAAGGATTATTCAGGTCTATGTACACGATTTGAGCTGAACGTAGGGTGAAACTACACCTAAATTACCAGTAATTGTTCATGACCTAGGCCAAGTACTGTATGTACTAGACCATTTACTGATAAAAGTCTCATCAAAGGTGTCTGGGAAGAAGCGCAGGAAATATTTAAACAAAAATCATATTGTTATAGATATTTGCGAAGGAAGTGGCAGCATTCTGCAGTTGTCTTCCCTCGGATGATCAAACCGTATTGTATACTATTGTATTTAATAGACTGGAGAACCACTGTGATAATCTGGAAGCTTTCTGGTCATTGACTGCACTCACGAAATTGGTTTTCGAATGAAAACATCCAAATACTCCCCGTAGTTGTTGTGTTTGGTCATCGTTCCCTCCTCCATCGGTGCCTTAGTGCTAACTCATTTGAAACCAAAGCTTGTTTTGGAGCATCTCCTCTACCCAATGGCGAAGCCTTCCAAACCTTGATTTTCAGATTTTTTCTGACAGGGTAATCCGAAAGTGGCTCTTCATATTTGCAGTTTGACGAAGTAGTTTTTCAGACTGACAGCTCTCCCCCTCCGAAGTGAGGCGGCTTGTAGGCGTGGCAAAGCCGAGTTTTCAATCATTTTTTTTTTCATGGGGACAGAGGCTCTTACTAGTTTCACTCTTCCGCTCTTACTATGTTTATTGTGATAGACCTCTGTCCAATATGTCAAACGTATTTACTTACTCATTTCAATACAAAGGATTACTGCTTGCATCACCAGATTACTATTATCTTCATTGCACAATGGGACTCTTAATCAGCGATTCTTCATGCCTAAATCTGCAGCGTTAGCATGCAACTTAGTATGCAACAATGCATGGCATTGTTACTACGTAGTAAAGGATACAAGTTTCTTATTCTCTTTTGATGTTCGCCATTGACAACCCCGGCTTTGGACAGCATTCACATATATGTATACCTGGACTGAACACTGTTTCCGCCTCAACCCGCTGAGCTTAATCAGTAGGACTGCTGAGTCGTCCAAAAAGCCATGCATCGGTGGAGCCCCGAATTTTGAGTACAAATTAAATTTTTTAATGCTAATTGATTTCTCTTTTCTATAATTTTTTACATCAGATTAGCGTGCTCGATCTTACTAGCTCAGAATTTTCCCCTTTACAGATCCGAATTTGTTTATTTTTACTTAACATGCTTCAATATCGCATGGTCATACCTCGGTCTCTCTTCGATGTGTCGATGATGGGGTAGCGCCCCCTAACTGCTGTAGGTACGTGATTGCGGACTGACAGCGTGGGCAGAAACGGATGCGACGGGTCTCTCAGAGAAAGTTTTCTAACTTTTGAGACTGTATTCGTAGTTAGACTTCGAGGACTGGATTGACCTTGCTGTACCTTGAACTGGTAATACTACAAATTTTACAAGGTAGGCGAGTTATGGACAAAACCACTGCTTTGGACGGGAGTCGAACTCACACTTGTGCCATCCGAGCACCGTGCTCTTATCCTTTACATTACCTAGACCCCGGTTGCCCTCACCTTCTTTATGTCCTCATATGCCATACCTATCAACACTCACACATCCAACATGGCGAGCCGGTCTGCACATATCCGCATTGAACGGTTAAGCTGTAAGCTTTACTTGATTGTACTTGTTTTGACTTCAAGTCTCGTTCTTCCTTAATCCGCTGAAGTAGAGTGTAAAGAATGCTGTTAACACGTTGACGATGAGAGCGTTTTTCGTTTGCGCGCCCACGGGACGAGACCATTTGTAGGCGCTGACTTATCGTCGGTTACCGTTGGCGGACCTCGTCCCACAGGACACACACCTATTGAATTTGCTGTATCATGAGTAACAAGATTCTACTTGTGTAAAACAAGTAAAAACTCCTGGAAACAAAAGAAAAACTTGTATTCTGTCAAGATTTGGGTGAATTCTCCAAAATCATGAGCTTTGTAGACCATTTCGGTGTATGAGGCTTTGAATCGTGAACATTCATAGAAAGCACTATTCAAATATATGGCGGAAACAAGATTAGAGGTAAGGCGCCAATTGTTGGAAGGAGTTCAAATTTTAATTGTTATCTGATATGATGTATGACTCCTGACTCGATACTTAATATTTCCATAAAAACCTTAGATTTAGATGGATCATGGGTTGGCGCTAAAGTTAGTAAGTAAATGAGTAAATGTAAAATATGAAACAAAAAAATCTGAGAATTTCTTCATTTGGCTGACTTACAGTACTGTCGGTCAACATTGACCGACATTGTCATCAAAGTGTTAACGTGACTGGGTTGGATAAAAACTTGTTGATATTAGGTAGTATGGAGATTGGATGATTCATATATTTCCACAACGTTGTTTTTGCTGGCTGCTCGGCAAGATCTCACCCCTCTTCATTCCTCTCATTAGCGGCAAAGATTGTTCCCCATGTTGACCAGTAACGGATACGTTGTGTCTAGTTAGCTGTGAAGATAAACGCCTTGTTGTCTCTTTGATCACAGACCTAGTCACGCATGTCATTATTTTTCTTTACGCCATCACAAAAGCCTCTCAGAAAAGGCTTTCATAACTGGGACTATTTACCAGTAATATATGCCGTGCCTCAATAAAAGACCAAGCAATCAAGTTAAGTCAAAATACTTCCAAGTATAAACGAATACCAATTTGCCCACTCGTTGTCAGACGGCGTAAAGCTGCCCACTTCCTCAGATTTCAGTAGTTTTTCATGTCATATCAGAAAAAACATGTCAGTCAGATTGTTATTTAAGTCAGAACTCTGTGTAGATATTGAGAGAAGATGTCTCGCGTAACAGCCCCTACTAAGAGGATCTATTCGGACAATATGCGTCACTATTCTCTTCCTGAATGATGTCATTTGGATCAAAATATCATCCTAGATTTCTTGGACTTGTTTGTTGTTCCCGTCATTGGCGAATCTTTACTTCTGATTCCCAAATTACTGCAGTACAGGAGTATTCTAGAAAGCTGTATGTTACTGAAAATGTCGACTCTTCAATGGAATTTCGATAATATCCCGTTATTTTCATTTAAATGTCATGCAAGATATGTAGTTTAGCATGTTGGGTCTGTTTTTGTCCCCCTGGCCTTATGTTAGACCTATTTTCTGATTGTACAATGACTACAGTGATGGGTTATACTGGAAAACCACCCACTACTGTAAACGTCAAATTTCTGGTTGAATTTCCATAACACTCAACTATTGCCATTATTTCAGCCCGACGTAATCAAAAAAAAAGAAATTTTTAGTAAAAAAAAAAGAGATTCCATGGAATTAATTAAGAAGGAATCGATTCTTCGGCAGAGCTCATGATAGAGGGCCATCAATTGTGATGAACTGCTCCAAAGTACATGGAAAAACATATTTGGGGCCATTTTGCAAAATTACTATCAATTGAGGTTACTGTAGGGAATTTGTGATAGCGTGCCGTACTGTAATCGTGCGTATGGGAGCAACATATACATTATGACGGGCAAACATCTATCAATTATCGATTTTTTTCACATTATTTGATAACTACGGTAGCTGCTTGAAAAGGTAGCAATTATTTTGGCATGACATCAGCAAATATATTTAATAATAACCTCTGCAACTAGCTGATTGTGATACATCAAGAGGAGACTGTTCAAAAGTTTTTTCAATTCCTTTGTACTTGTGATTACAATTCATTCTTTGCTGACTTTTCAACATTTCTGGGTTTTCTAAGGAGATTATTCCAACACCCTACTGTTTTGTTTATAATTATTCTAACATTTCAGTGTTTTGTTTATAAGAGATCTTTTTTCGCTAAGGGACCTCAGATTTTCTCCGAATCTGAAGGAGAGCACATTACCGTAGCTTACATATCTATGGTTAGAGCATAAACGTTCTATAAGCAGCCTTTTTGCTGGAGGGACGTAACGAGCTTATTGAGAAAATGCAAAAGGAGCAGCAGGAGCAAAACATCTGATTAAATTGTAATGTAATGCTTTCCCCGATTGAAAATACCAATTAGGAGATAGAGGATTAAACGGACAATACTAATTGCTACTATTGGGAGGAGCTTCATTCATTTTCAGTTCGGAACCATCTAGAACATTTTAGTACGCCTGTAGTCTGCCTATGAGCTTTCAAAATTCCTTGGCCTGTAGTCTATGTTTTTACGCTTTAAGACAAGTCCGGTATCTTGAAACAGAGAATATTGTCAGCCAATCCGGCCTCCTTCCTTCTACCTCCCTCATTCTCCTCTGACCACGAAGCGGTTGAACTCCCATTGAAGTCCCCACATATACCCAATGGCATTTGTATGTTTTACAACCTACTTGTTTACCACGTTTTGGAACTTTCCGTTGAAACCACATTCAACTTCACTCTATCCCTTCTTGCACGCAATCTGAAGCTCCTCTCGACTGCCCTTGATTACAGCTCGTACGAGATCTCGAGAATAAGAAATCACAGAAACACTTGAGCCGTCTGAGAGTATCCACTCCACTCAAGGAAGTGTCCATACCGAACAACATCTGGAGATTATTTTCAGCTTAACAATTACTCCTACAGGGTGTCCGAACACTACGCAGTAGCAGTAACAAAACTTCGTCTGTAGGAGAAAAAGCGGGATTTTGTGTTTTGATGTCACTTTTTCAAAGCCCCAGTTCCACTACCTCGGCATCGATACTGTCTATGCTGGAAAACCCTTTACAATTGCAATTGCCAGTTAGGGAGCAGCTCATGAGTAAGTACACGAATCCAGTAATTACTTGTCTACACTGGTTTCCAGGAGCTTTTCGAAAACTGGTAGAATTAGAGCAATTGCCAACAGTTAGCAATGGTTAATTAGTTAGAGGAAGGGCCCACCTATGTAGTCGAGGTTGATGCCGTTGAATCTCAACAAAGCTTCAGTAATAACAAGCCGCTGCTTAAGAGTAACAACTGGCGGTGCAATTAAAGCTATTGATGCTGCCTGAGGCCTTTCACGGAATTCTGACGGATTTGTTTGTAAATAAATTGAAGTGGTGCGTGTGAATCGGCCGTCCCAGGGGGTATTTTAGCATTCTCACGCTATTACCCCAGTTTCATCATGGTGGTGACTAGCTTACGTTCAGATAAAGTAATTTTGAAGCTTCTGTCCTATCCTAAACCCGAGGAATCATTTTTAGAGATTCTTTTTTTCAATCAGCTTCAATGCCGCTTCTTAAGACCATAGGGCCATAACAATCTAAGAAACGGATATCAAAGTAATTTACTAGTATCTAGCCGTTACCGCAAAAGCAATTATGACTCTCTGGCATCTCGTTCCCTTTGCCAATTCACCACACGCGTCTCAGTCGTCGTTATCTAGATCGAATATCTTCACACTTCATTCTCTGCTTACTACTCCGACCAACAGCCAAACAAAGCTCTTCTTTTTCAGCTCCATAATCCCGATTCTCCTTTATTGCATGACATAAACATCAAAACCGAAGCCTGTGGTTCTTCTTCGACTCTCTTAAGTCTGACACTTTTCATCGGATTCTTCAATAGATTTTAAGTAACAAAAATTTACTAGTAATCAAGTGGTTTTGCTCTGAATTCCTACCGTTTCATGGCTTTTCATAGTTGACCCTCTTGGACATCACTCACAGACACTAAAGGCTATCCAGGAACATCCTGCTTCATTGAAGTAATTCGGAGTGAAGGCATCCTAGTGTCCTATAAAGACGTTACGTGGAGCTTCACGATTACGGCATGATGAGGCTGGAAGCTTTTTTCAAGAAAGGCTTGACGTAATCGCCTAATTTTGGATGTAGCCCCTTTTAATGTTTTACAAAACTTTAACTCAATTTTTACTGACTCGAATTAGTTGGCAGTGATCTTCTCATTGCATAGTCATTTTCGAGTTTTCTATTTCAATAAGTTTGGCACTACTTTGGTCCGAATTGTTTTGAGCATCAAACTCACTACAAAATTATTTGTTTGCCGATTTTTCAAAAAAAAAATTGAATTGAACAATTCGAAAATGTGTGTAGTTGCCAACCCGGAACCTGGAGTGGAGTTCTTTTGTAGTGAGATTGAAGGCGGGAGATGTTGACAATAAATGGTTGAGTTTTATAGGTGGTACAGGTCTAACTGTATTTTCATTCTCGATTGACCAATTTGGAATGCAAGTTCATTCAAAATATGCCCAAATAGTACAGTATTCAGCTATGTGAGTCCTATTTCAAGTGGTCATTTCAGCTTGAGATCCTTCCTTTGTTAGGTGTATCACCTCCTCCCCCCCCCCCCCCCCCCACCCCCGTTATGACAGATTTCGGTCGGTGACCTGCCCGAGTCTACATAATACCGTAGCGAACGAATCAAATGCCAGCTACAAATTCTTCGACTTTTTACAACTGCTGCATTTTATCTTACCTACTCCTTGCTTATTCCTTAAGCAGTAAACTTGTTTTTGCAAGCTACTCGCTGTTTGTCCTTTGCTCATCATGATAATGGCTACCATATTCATGCGGATCGTCATGATCGCCATGATGATGGTAGCAGTTGGGCCCAATAAATTTTATAGGTTTTCACATTGAAAACTATGCAAAATCTTGAAAAACTTTCATGCGCATCACCCTTGACTCAGATGGGATGTTCGAAATAATCTTTGTATTAATAGGTAGATAACATTGCAATTACTTCACTAATACAACCAATTTATTACTTGTTCAACAGCACCGAAGGCACTGTTGTGCAAAGGGGAACGTGCAGTTGAATCGATTTGTGTAATCGGTTTGCCGCACGCGGCAGTCGAGGGCTAGTTGCCCCAGTATTGCAGTTCTAGCGTTCTTTATCCAGCAAAATACGATTATTATTTTTCGCATGATTCCACTTCAAAGTTTGCATACTTGTCTCATGGTTCACAACGAACAGTTTTATCAGAGAGCATCGAATGGTATCTGTAACTTGAGGCTTCAGACGGACTATTCTTAACCCATTTGTTGGAAACACCTTTACCGAAATTACAACCTTACTTTTCCTAACAGGTAATGGATTTTCGCGGTATACATCTCGGTTTTGGAGAGTCATTCTTATGGGAACATGCCCTCCATATCTGAGAAAGGGAAAAGGGCGAGCTGCATGACATCCAGCCTCGTTTTTCTTGGAATGTGCCTCACAACCGGCTTTCATGCGAAATTCTATTAGCTTTTGATTGAGTACTTTGCCACTTGCAAGTCAGTGTCTTTATTTTACTGGACGAGGTCAGGGTAAATCTACCTTTTCCATGAGTATGAAAAGTTTGTTCGTGCTAAGAAAAATTGGTCTGGGATTTGGGTGTTAAAGTGGAGGCGCTCACCAATGAAAATTGAATAATTAGATATTGAAAAAACTATTTGAGTAATATAATATAATGCGTACATAATTGAATAGCTACTGAACCTAAGTAAATAAGGCAGGTACTTTTGCTATTCGTTAGAATTTGGTCATTCCTACAACGAGATTTTTCGTTTCACGCTCCAAGTGGAAAACACTTGGTACAATATTGAAAAGGACTACAAATTTCTCAACAATTACTGATTTTGAGTTCCTGCTGAGCCATGCCCTCGTAATTCCCTCCCAAAAGTCATAATGTTTGTCTTAAAGCCAACATGACAACAATACGTGACAGACGGTCCTTCTCTTACGGTGGGATGCTACTGTTTCAAAAGTAAAGCTGACCTGATCTCGTTTTTGTTGCTGTGCCCGAGGCTAGGTACGGAAACCGTCTAGGAGGGTGGAGGCAGCCCAAAAACCAAAGCAACATCATGAAATGTCCGTCTATATTACCATTACATATTTGTACACCATTACATTGCGCTATATACTAATAATATAACGATATATTTTCACTTGCTATCAATATCATCTAATAACTGCATCACTACCTTACTTCAATATTGTGCGAAATAGGGGGAGATGGGCGATTGTCAAATCGCTACACTGCCATGCATAATCTTGGGATCAAATCGCTAAATCGTTCAGTGGGACAGTCAAGGGGTGAGCCAACTGCCCATTCAAACGCTACCATGGATTTTATTGTAGGTCCAATGACAGGGCGCATCCTTACCTGGAGTGACCAACTCCAAAAAAGGCTTAATTAGCCATTTCTCATATATTGCAATGTATCACAGGATCTCACTAGTTTGCTAATATTGGTAACGGCTTGAATATTGTTTCCACTACCACACTCAGAGGTGGCCGTGTTTAAAATAAGTGAAGAGGCTGCGCCAATCACAATGGAGCACATTTGTTGACAATTCAAGCAATTAGCCGTGACCCATGAATACAGTGGGTGGACATTTTGACATTTTTGCCTCACTCCAAGGAATAGCACGCAAATGACAGCTCTATATATCCCTTCCACGTCACTTCTGCCGTCATAATCTCGTAATACCCATTTTTTAGTACTTGTTTGAGGCATTTTTTCTTCAAATCCGACCGCGGTCAGTAGCGAATCCATAATTTCCATTATTCCCTTTTGTATTCCATTTTTTTGTAAACTGTGCCTTTAGCTCTGTTGGTTTGTTTCTTTGGAATTGAATTTTTACAATCTTACCAAGTTCTAATTAAGCTCCCGTTTATATGCATTTTGAATCAGTTTTGCTCATACGGTGGCTTTATCACAACTCATGATAATATGTAGATAGGAATGGGTATTACATGTCGATAGACAATGATGGCATTTCAAAGGGCTGCTTCAAAACAAGGAACAATGAATTTATTGTGTGTTTGTGCTAATTGACGTAGTTTCCTTGTTAAAATGTTGTCATCATTGGATTCTTTCCCTGAGGAGCTACATAGTCCTCTCGGGTTTCCTCATTATGAACAAAAACAAGAAACAATGGCTTTGTGAGCATGTAAGCATCCTATTTGTTTCGTTAAAAGCTTTCCGGACAAAACAAATGTGGAACGGGGAAACTGTCTGGGTTCTAAACGTTCCGAAGAGTCCTGAAAGGGAGGTTTTAGCGAGCGGTATGTGCACTGCTAAAGCTGGTTGATCAATTCTTTCTAAATCATCGTTTATCAATTGCCAACTATTTTCCTCCGCTCTCCCAATTTGATGTCACCGATGACTGAGAAGTGTTTGTGGAGGTTCCCTTTTTTTGAAGAAGCGGTGAACCGAACGGCTACTCGTATTAGCTAGAGGCGGTTCTTTTTTTCTAACCAATAACTTTTTTATTTACCAAGTAAACAGATGTAACACGAAATTTTCATTTTTTGACTTTTAACTGGAAGTAGTACAAGGATTACGACTGTGCGAGTTTGGTCAGGTCTTTTTTGTCCAGTAGGGAATGTCGTTGGCGACTTGACCCGTGAGCTTACCCTCCTTTCATTTTTTTGCATGGTATGTCTATTTAATGAAAAAAGTAAAAATAGTTTTGTATTCTTGTTCTGCTTTGCCAGATTGAACGTAGACGCTCACTTAAGCAATAAAGTATGGTTTCACAAACAAAACATGCATCGAGCATCACTGATTGACTCCAATCCACATGAACATTTGCTCAGAATAATACTTCCATTTATTTATTGAAAGGGTTACCAAAAAAGTTTTGGTGGTACACTAGATTGAGCACAATTTTCTGTTTAGTTCAAACATTGGTACTAGTCTTCCACTTCTCCCCGTTTCCGTTCTTATTTATCTTGTAACTAGCCTAACGTTGGACCAGGTAGGCCCTCATAGGGCAACACTACTGAAGAATGATATATGAATGTTCCTGTTTCACCAACTCGTGTAGTAAGTCCTCATGACCGATTCGGGAATTGCCTTATAACTTTGGCACCACTCATACTGAGGTTGATAGAAAATTTTGAGAGTACTAAGTGAAGAGGCGACATACCAAAGACAAGGCTCCCTTCAGGATTTTTTCCATGAAGTTTCGTCACACTTCCAGCTCCTCTTCCTTCTTTGCGTGAAGACGTATAATCCCTGGAGAGGGCGCAGAAGACTGTGAACGGTTACCACAAGAGAGATTTATTGCTTGTTGAAGATATTTGACAAGCTTCATGCAATGACTAGTTGTTTACAGCCTGTAACAATAGGTAAACAATTCACCGACAAATAATGACTTTAGACCGACATGACCATTCATCTGTGTCATTTCCCGTTTACATCTGTTGGGAGATACTAGAGGATACGTGCTCCCGATAATGCAAGCGATATTTGTTCATGCATAGCTTAGCTGTTTGACTAGAAGTGATATGCTTCCTGAAAATGTTTGATCTTTGCGGCCGTGCAAGGCCACATGCTACTTTTTGTGTATCTTTATTGTTTATACTTATGAATTTTGCAAGCTAAAGGAGGTTTATAGAACTTTTCCACTCAATGCCGGCCTCTTAAGCTCTTAGAAACTTTTTCTTTCAAGTTTAAAACGAGCTAGTACCCCTTTGACTGGCACTTATGGTACAGTGACTATCATAACACTATGGTACAGTACTCCCAACTTATCGAAAACAATTTAATCCTAAATTTACTAGACAGTACAATCCCAAATAGCATTTTCAAGCTCAGGTGGATATAGTAATCTGATGGGAGTCGTGTTACTACGCCTAGTAACTCATTTTTTCGAATGAAACCTGTCCCTAGGGAGCTCGCTGATGAGTTTCTTCATCGCATTCAATTGTAAGGCTTACAAACTCAGTTCATCACCTTCCGAAAACATATTATTTATAGCAGAGGCAGTGTTCGCCTCTATCCACTACACTTTTCTCCGGTGCCCGTCGTAGAATAGAACCCTTTCTTGTGAATCTAATCTGAAAAAAAATGCAAAATTATCCAGGCTACATATTAGGTTGGCAAACAAGTGGCTGCATACTGAGTACTTCAGTGTCTAAAGGGTAAGAACCTGCTTTCTGAGATATTTTCTTATCATAGATCAGATACCGAGAGTTTTGAGGCACTATGTTTCGAATTATTAATTTTTAATGTAGGAAAAGGAGAATTATATTCATTGTCCCGAAAGATTTTGCTGCGAGTTTTAAAATACTTCCGTTTCTGCCGGGTTCGCCTGGAAGCTTTCATAAAGATAATTCAAAAGTGTGCTACTCCACTTGTAACCGTATAACCTATCATGAAGTTTTATGATATCGCAATCGATTGACCAAGTTCGGCCTTCCTGTTTCGGACTGTAAAGCGTTAGAGCGAGCTTTGTACAGAATAGCTCATAGGGGAAATCAATGCTCAATGCTGGGCAGAAGTTTCGATGAGTTTCATCACAGGAGTGCCCGAATTCGGACTCGTAAAGAAGTGTCCTCATATAGAAACCCTGGGGAGCTCCCACTGAGTCCCGGGAAACTATCGGACTTTACAGAAATTCCCGGCAGACCTCTTCCATATAAAGAAGTGTTTTCGTGGAACATACGCAATTACTCGGTTGCCAGTCTGATATAATCAGTTACTCCACAAGGAACAGAAGTGACGCCTACAAACATTTTGACTCCTGGCGGGGTAACGGAACTTCTCCCCTATCGCGGCATTCTCCCTTGCGGCATGCGACAAATTTCACTGCAATTACCGTACCCCGCCAATCGATAGGACGCGAAATTTTTCCTTGACTGGCTTGCTTTTTCATTGGATTTTATCGTTTTTTCTTCTGTTTCTTTTTAGTTTTCATGTTTATTAGACTTGATTAATTAAAATAACTCTTACTATATAAACGACGATTAGGATCGCATTGGAACTGAAGAGAGCGGCCGGCCAGTTCAAATGTTTAAAGGACTCCCCACCTCACAAATTGCGCGCTCCAATCTTCCATCGCAATCCTGCGATAGGCGGCGGGTGCGGCATGTGCGACGCCGTGTTAGGGGAGAAGTTCCCGGACCCCTCCTGGCGAGCACGTTCTCCGGCGTAGCCGATTTGCAGTCTAGGGATCCTGCAATTAAACAGAATAATTTGTAGCGGCCGCGAGCTCAATTGAAACAGACCAAATCACAACTTACTGCTATACTACTGCTAGTTATTTTATTTGTTCTGATGTTTTCATGAATAATAGCTCATGGGAATCAGAAAAATCCACTAGGCCATCATTAGCCCTAATGACGTTAGCCATACGTTGTTATTAAAAAGTGACGTGTTCACACAAAAGATATCCTCTCTCTAAAAAATTCTTTGAAAGAGTGGTGGCCTCTCACAAACTCTGAAGGATGGTCTACATTTTTCAAGTATGGTATGAAACCTTTTCATATATCTAATTTTCCAAGCATCAACTTACTGGACTTTAAAGGACAGGGCTCATCCTATTCTTCTGACAATAAAACCACTAAATTTTCTCTGATGACCAATTATTTAGAGCAGTTATTTATTTATTTTCGTCGATGTTGTTCATGTTCCTTCTCGTATATGAGGATTTCCAGGGGAGTGGTCTAGTTTTATTTCAATATAGATTTCAAAAACCCCTACGATACCGTCAGATGGGCGTGGTCAAAAGTTATTCACTGGAGAAAACTAGAATCTAGGGTGTTCCGTAACTGTCATTCCCCCGCCTGTTACTACCTGTTATTTGTGAAAGTTTGGCAGCCTGTAAAGATGATGCTGAACTGTAGCCATTGAATTCCCTCACTTTAATCCTACACCCTCCCCAATGTAGAAATTCTGACCTTCAATGTCTGTCCAGTTCCCCCTATAACCAACTAGTCCTGTAATTGCTATGAAATTAGACGTTTGCTATGCATTGTTGACAGCATGCAGCCAGCCAATTCCTACTCACCACTTTACCTCGTTTTTCCGAGTGCTCTTTATTCAGTTTTTTAGCTGCAGCTTCGAATACCTTTAACTAACCCGTCTAGACCTAGAATTTTGTATCTGTCTACCTAAGCAGATACATGAAATGAACCTTTCAGTAACTTACTCTTGATTCAGAGTATTCTTCCCTTATTCCTTGGAAATGAGCTCATACAACTTCTCAGTTGTATTGAAAGCTCCTAAAACTTCAAAAAATACTATAGAACAAAAGTTCCTTGTCATGATGTCAGTTGTAAGCTTCCAACGCAACAAAGGACGTCATAAAATGTTTCATTCGGTTCAAGTTTGCCAAAACATTCTGAGAGTACACAACCTTACTTTTACATGCACAGTAAATTTCACCAGTAATTTTAATACTTTTTCTGGACTACCGCCGACTAGTGGAATAAATAAACATGATAGGACACAAAAGCTGGAATCGAGCCATTTTGCGTGCTTTCCTCGTGGTTCCTTCACAGCAATTCCTATGGTCCGTCCTTATGGTTCCGATCGGTACTTCTAAACAGAGAGCAATTGCTATCCGCTAACTCAGGGTTTCCAAACTTGTCTCAAAGGGCAAGTAGACCCCATAGAGATTGATCTGAGAGTTTGCCGTCTTCTATTCTCTATCGAGAAATTTCTAGCCCAATGGGAAGTTATCGAATGGCAGTTTGAAAAAATTAAATTTCACTCTGACAATGAACTCCACAACGAGAAAAGGCCCGGTGTCCGAACTTGGTTGCTGCGAATTCGGTCCGATGAGTGATCAACGGATTGTTTTCATGTTTACCCCACATTAAGAAGTAATGCGAAAGTAGTTAGACCTAAAATATGCAATCTCGCAAGTGTCGCATGATCACCATGCATTAGTTATAATATACCGTTCAAAGGCATATGCTGACGCAAACCTTAGCACGAAGATGTCTGCTTTTTCGCCCTTCACGAATTCTAGCCTGATTTCACGAATCGCTTGGCTAGAAATGAGGTTTTCAATATCTCAGAAAAATCCTAGTGCATTCAATAGAAACCCTTATTGCTTATCTTCGTCTGTTTGTTATCCATGAACCATGGAAATGTGAAGTCATTAAGCCGTTCCACGATTTGAAAGAACATTATTACTGTGAAAATGAGTAGATGAGAATGTCAGGAAATGAAGTCATAAGGGGCTCATTCCTTGGAATTGTTTCAAGAATTTCTTTGATACCGTCAGATGGGCGTAGCAAAAGTTATTTAGCAGTATTAAGTGAAACCCATCCCTGGAGCTACCCTACCTTTCTGAAAATCAAGCCTGCCTGCGACGCCATAACATCCTTTCTACCATAATTCAGTAATCGTCATTAGATTCGCATGGAAGGATCAAGATAACGGCGTAGGAGTAGTAGTGGGACGGGCAGGCACGGAAAAAAGCGATGTGTAGGGGTACCATCATTTTTGTGGGTCCGTTTGATTGTTTTCTGGAGTCTTGAATCCTACGGGACTGAGGTCACGCTCTTTTGATCCAACGTATTGTGGTGTATTCGAGGTTCAGCTGACTACTCCAAAGTGACTTTCTTAATTTACGGCTATCTCCACATTACCGTGCTGCTCCTGGCCTTTCCTTCACAGACAGTCTTATGTCCTTCCGTAGTTTCCGCGTACTATAAACAGCTTGTATATCCTAATTATTTGTATCTTCCACTAGCTTTCAGCTTTTAGTGGAGCTCGTCATGTATCTGTAACATTGAGTTGTTTTCTGGAATTCTTAACGATACTTGTTGATATTGATAATATCAGGAGCCGTTTTTCTTGTTGCCCGTGATAGAAACTTCTACTCTCTGTACTTGTATTATAAATTAACCAAACTTCGAACGAACGCAGCTGCCCCCCATTTTAGAGCTGTCCAAGATGGTAATAGACTGGTAATCTTAGATTTAATTAGAGTTCAGAGTTTAGATTCATTCCAAGAGCTAGACTCAAAAAATGGGAATGTAAAGGGATTTATGGTTGGGTAGTGCTTTAAGAGTTGTGCCACGCTCCTATTCAGGCTTAGTATTTTAGCATTGTTTGATTGTGTGTCTGGTCAATACAATGACCTGCGAGAGCAACCCGAAGTAGCCTAGCAGCTCATTTGTTCTCCTGAATGAGTTCCGCAATTAAGCGGCTCCGAAGAAAGGATTAGTTTGTTCGAGCGAACTTTGATCTCAGACTGGTTTCCCGGGATATACGTGGGGCATCAGGTCCAGTTGCTTCTGCACCACCTTGTTTGCGAGATTCTAGATTTGTTTGAGGATATCTTTGCTCTACATCAGCTCTCCAAAAAAGGGATTTAAGTAAAAGAATTTGGAAAGTACCCCGTACTTTAGCGGGAAGCTCATACTTCAAAGAAAGTCCTGAAACATGCTGACCCTGTGGGCAATCCGCTGATGATATATGAGATGCCTGGATTCATTAGATTATATAACACATGTACTTTCTGATTGAGTTAGTAGTGAATGCTTCAGATGTTCGGACGATGTCTCTTATTCACCATCGTCACCCCCATTCGAGAATCCTCGTACTAATCTGAATAACCTGCTCGTACATGAGCTTTATTGCACTGGATATCGGGTCCAAGTGCCTGGAAATGTGGGCCCATAGCTCAGATTGTCGAAAAAAGGTTTGCGATCTGTTTTTAGCCAGCCGATACGTCAACTATACGTTTTTCACATGAGCAGAGGAGCCCTCATTTCGAGCAAGAGCGGAGGTGTAGGAATGAAAGTTTTCATCACGGCATCTTCTTTATGGCTTTCCAGATCCAGTAAATAAATAGATTTCATTTTCATTTTGGGAACGGTTACATGACCAGCTATAGTATAAGGTGTTGATGGCTGTAAATCTGTTGTGAAATAGATTTGTTGCCTTTTTGTTGTATTCAAATGTAGTTATCAATTTTATTTTTCATTTCAAAATGTGAGCATGCGGCGTTACAAGCTTGTGTCACAATTACTCTGTACTGTTTGATAATCCTCATAGCTGTAGACGTTATAGTGCAGAGTTGCTGTAGTCGTTCCCATGAATACTTCGATAAGTTCGGTCGATCTGAATGTTCCCTTCTAAGTTCCCAGACTACCCCATTGCTTGCTGTTCGGGAGATATAGAGCTGTGGAGCCTGCTCCGTTAGCCCAAACCTCGAATATTCTGGAACTCATATCCTCTTGGCTGCTCTCCTTGCCTTCATTTCTCTTAAGATTCTGAGAAAATGGATTGAAAAATTTCAGTCGATGCGGATTCTCACGGCAGTAATGGATGATTATGCTCATGCAATTTTTTGCCTGAAAATATGAATTTGAAATTAGTTCAGTTGAAAAGATGAATATGGAAATTACCGTAAACTACGAAGCGAAGTGTTTTGGCTGGTGTATCTTTTCCTTCATACAAAAGTGTTTTATCTCTTCCGTATACATAGTAATACGGTCGTTTCGGAAATGGTCGACTTAGGCATTCTCACAACCTGCTATCATCGAAAATATTTCGTCACTGATCTTATGCAGACCCACACCACCTCTCGTCTACACCGAACTCATGATGCTTCTGTTTCGATTTCTTAAGATAAAATCGTGCTATCATGTTTTCTCTGTTCCCTATACATAGTAACATGGTTGGTCCAAAAATATTTGATTCAGGCATTCTCACGACCAGTTATCATTAAGATATTGGATAGCTGTTCTTGTGTGAGCTCAAATCATCTCTCATCTACACCCAAATCCATTGCGTCCTTCTTTCTTTTTACTGTTTCTCCCATGCAACTGCAGAAGCGGCTTGATCGTATTCGAAACTCGGACCCTCAATTTTGCGTTTTACTCTTGCGGTGCCAATTCTAATGCTTCAGAGAACAGAAGTCACAAAAGACTGGTTGATGTTTTTGTTGATCCTCATACAATCGATGGGTACGAGAGGGTGAGATGAAAAGAAATGGTAATAACTTTTGACTCAAAAAAATTGTGCAAAAATTCTTCGAGTATCTTTTTGCTGTTTCAAGCGACAGCATTTTCTCAAGTCTATCAGGAATTATGGTATTTTTGACGTGAGCATCAGATGGTATGTACTGGTTCTCCAGGTGATCCTGATGTTCCCTGCAACCTTGGCATTGCAGTGAATAAGAAAAAAATTTTCTTCTGAAGTTTGGAAGTTTGTTCTGTTTCTCCGGTCATATGTTGATGCATGGATTCTAATTACGAGAAAGTTTTTTTTAGAAGAATTTGTGAGGGATTTGGGCATTTTCCTGTTTTTTCTACTTTGTAAATCCGAAGGTAATAGTCACCTCTTTCAGTCAGACAGCTTTTTTGATCAGGTAGCAGGAATGAATCATTGGTACTGGTTTGAGCTAACTCCGTTTATGGGAAGAAATTGTTTTCAGGTTTTGATATTATAGGGATTTCTAACATGGTTGAGGCGGGGCATATGAGCACTGTGAGCCGAGGCAGGCATGGGCGTTAAACATGGACTTCGGGCTGGATTACATCATTTCGACTGCCTTCTCCTCACATTTCAAGAATCAATTTATTCAGAAGTTCATCTCATTCTGCGCAGGAACACTGCATTCACCGAAAAAAAGAACATTTCAGTAGCTGAATCGTATTTTCAGGGACAAAAAACCTTTTCAGCTCCCCTTCTCTAAGGTTTTCTACACTCCCTCCCCTCATAAGGCTGAGTCATAATTGTTGCGGTAGGTAACGGTGATAACTTGCGATATCATAATCATATTCCTGTCTGATCAAATTTAGCGCAAATCAATCCCAAGAAAATTGCAATGACTCGAGAACGATGTCATGAGCCTTCTCTGAGGGCCTGTTCCTTCCTCTTTCCTCTTCTCTTGAAATTTTATTTATTGCTCTTTCGAGCCACACTTTGAGAAGACGTCACGATCTGCATGAATCCTACATATAGAATTTCTCCTCTGTTTGTGTGTTATTCTCATGTGGGGGTTATTGCTTTATTGAAAGGCTTCACCTCCGCCTGGGCTGTCCCAGGGCTGAGTCATTCCAATTGAATCGACATTCCCATGCAGGGAAATCTTGAATCTTGAACTTGCTCCTTAGCATGCCGGTTTGCTAACTTTACAGTAGCCTCACTTCCAACTCAGGGTCATTGATACTTGTTAGTACTCACAAACGATACAAACAAAATCCCCTCATTCAATACAATCGATTTATTGAAATTCCTTTTCAATAAATCGAATCGCTCGTATTAAAATGAGAGGATTTTGTTCAGTAAAATTACAATAATATTGGAATATGCTCCTTAAAAACAAAAATAAAAATAGTTATTCCTCTGCACTCGTGGGAAGCACTATTTAGCGCTAGCACAACTGCATAGTACACCACAGAACCGAAAAAGAGACGTTTCCTAATTGCAGGGATGATCTTTGTCTCGTTTATATAATTACAAGATTCTGTGATTACTGGTAATTGGTGTCACAATATTTGCCATTTCTTAGAAAGTATTCCAACTGGTGATCAACAATTACATTGAACATTGTGGTCTTTGATCAGATGTTTTCGAGGATTTCCCACCGGCTTTCATAGAAAAGCTTACTTAGTAGTCATGGGAAGTATGTTTTCGGTGCCGTATTTTCCTCTCTTTAACAATTACTGCTGAGCAGTAACGCAAGCTTACGCCAAGTATTTCTCATACTAACTAGTATCTGGTCGTTTTGTAAAGTATTGGAAGTATGAGTCGTACAGTTTGAATATACCTGCGGCGACGGCCGGGTAGTAAAGTGTCTGGCATAAAGCAGGAGGGAGTGGGCAAGACTGATACTCATATGGGCGTGTAGGAAAAGATGGGCCACGACCTTCTTTCCTCCCACACTGCTTAAAATTTTGGGCTGCTCCGATAGTGTTCATGTAAGCTTCACTCTTCTCGGTCTGTGACAAATGATGCTTATCTTACAGTATTTTCTTTTTCAGCATTTTTTATCTCAGAAAGTGAATGGAGCCACATCTTTCAAGCGTATTCCGGGTTCAAAAAGTACGGATCATTGAATTTTCGGACGCGGATCCTCTTTTGTTTAAATTTTTCGGCTCTTCTGCTTCACTTCTTCCAAACTGAAAGCTTTTCTTGTTACTTGTTACGTTGCGTACTACTTCTTGTTACGTTCTTTCGAAAATGTTCTCCAGCATGGCACTCATTACCATCACAGCTTGTCTCTACTTATTATCTAATGTATTCTTTGGTGTTTCCATCGACAGGCTGCACCCCATGTCAGTTCTTTGTAGGACCTCATCGCTCAACCTAGACAAAAAATAGCTGGACTCACTCCGAATAAATTATTTTGCAATGTATACCCTAGGACCCTTCGGGTGCACATGGTTTTGAAATTCTGTAAACTGACCTCTTTTTCTTTCTGCTCCTTTTTCTTGCTGGCTTTTTCCTCTTCACCTGCAGAGGCATTGGGAGTTTCAGAATTCCTATCATATGACGACATCATTATTATTACTTCTTGAAGAAATCCAAGCCTATGCTGGTGGCTTGCCATTTCTGTGATAGGCAGTCTAGTAAAGAATTAATAATTAATTAGGATGATCGACGTACGACGTCATAATCACCTGTGGAGGCACTCAGCTTAAATTAAGCCATGACATCTGGAAGATTCACAAGCATTCGGGAAGGAGGAAGTCTAGCTTCGCTCCCAAACATTGATATAAGCTGTTTTGACGTCGAGCAGAACTTAATAAGTACAGTAGTATGTAGTAGTACCCTTCTCTGAAACCACTGAAACACCAAAGGTGGCTCAGAGTCGTCGATTCCAATCAATCTCATGGGAACACGACTAAATTCCCGTTTCTATGTCGACCTTTGGATATCGTAGGGTACCTCTTGAGTTCCATTCTCTGACCTATTTTGGCGAATTTTTCCCAGACAAGGTATTGGTCTGGGATATATGTATCAATATCAGCAACTCCATCGTCATATCAAAAGGTCGCCCCACGGGACTGAACCTTGATTAGCTTGGGCGGCTTCACATCCCCAGAGTGCAGATTGCTGCCCCGGTTAGTCACTGAGACCAGTCGAGAGCAAACAGCAATCATCAAGGATGATCTTTCCCCCACCCTTTCTACTTCTTTACTGACACCATCTTCGCAATCAAGGGCTTTATACTTACTGGTATACAGGCAGAACCTCTTCATGCACTTATCTTTACATTACTAATTCGTCTTTACATGATTATCTGTTTGTTTCTAGGAAAATCCTCTTGACATCATAAGGAGTTTTTGCAACATCTGCGCACATCCATGGCTTCCTTCCGCCGCCCTCTTTGACATTTGAGCGAAATTTTCCAGTTAATCACCAAATGTCGAATTCTTTAAGCGTTTCCATGGATGGCCCAATGACTTACGAGTTATTTGAGACGTGTTACTGGTTTTCGATCACTACGTCTTTCCCCGCAAGTTTCTCAGGGATCTCCTCTTTTTGCGGAAGGACGTCTTATTTGCTATCCACATGTTGATCGTTGACCTTCCATCAAAGACTAATGAGAGGCCCAATAGATTTAGAATAGAATTTCTGGAAAATTTTACACAAAATTTTTCCCATGGTCCCCGAAAATTTTTAACAAAAAACAGATTTTTTTGAAAGTTTATAAGCACCGTCTGGTAGAGACATTTTGGGAAGTTGGGCAGTTGGCTATCACCAGACCAGTCGGGTTTTCCTTCTGAACTTTGATAGGCACCATTTGATAGAAACCTTCGAGGTTGTCACCTATCAAAAACCTTTCGAAATCATTTTTCTGCTCACTCCTAGACGCTCCATGCAATCTTCTGAGCAAATCCTGAGCCGATGGACTTATGCAAAGCTGTGGGGGCAGTGCCCTGATTGAGATGCAGACTAATGTTGATGACGTTCAGCAGTGCTAATCCTCCTACATTACTTTATTGTCAAAACATCTAACAAGTTTGACCTGAATGTAATTCTGAGCTCCAAGGATCATCAGATTTATGATTCTTCCTATGTGACGTCGTTGAAACCACAATATTGCGTGTTATTGAGAAATAAAGTCTCAAAAGTCTTTTGACGTTAATCAATCCCGTTTGAGGGATGCGCCCCGCTTCTACTTTAATTCAGAGTCGTAGTGGTGTATTGGATTCGTGTGGGTGGCCCATACAATGACTTGCGGTGCCCAGCCGATGTACAGTCAGTGCCTTTATCCTCCCAGACGAGTCTGGTACTAAGCAACAGACCCCGGAGGGATGGAGGGCTTGGTTGGGCTGGGCGGATACTGATCTGGGATTCGAAACCGTGACCATGCGTGAGATAGTGAATCACTACACCACCTTCGCCTTTCATTGCGGCATTAACTTACTAATAGTAAGTAGTTTTCCCAGAAAATTTATCAAAAGTTAAGTTCATGATTGAAATATATTCAAACCACGAAGGGTTCCTTATCTTTAAGGCCTCATATAGGTGTGTTTAGAAAACAAAATGAACACCTCAGAAACCATAGAACTTCTTGAGACCCGACTTACTGAAGGGTATCGTTCGATAAACTCTTCCTCGAACTCAAGCTCTACCACAATTCTTGTGAAACTGAAGCAGTTTCTATCTTTTTATCAGTAATGGACATACTGTAATTATCAGGAAAGTCGAACAAAGTGCAATAACGGGAAAAATCGTGTAACCTTGCCCCTATTTATCCATATCTAGCTTCTGAGAAAAATTACAAGTTAAGCGTTTCTCGTTACTGCATAGACTACAATGGTTAAATTATACCCGGAAAGCTCGAAAAATGTTTTCAAGCAATGCCAGGTCTTCGTGCCAGATTGAATGAATTAAGCATACAAGTACACACATCCAGCTAAAAACTATTATTTATTCATTGCTCCCACCGATCAAGCGTGTTTATGACGCAGGGATTTGATCAGTTAGCATGTCTAACAGGCCGAAGATCGACTTTAGTACACGAACGCTCGTTCCTTTCCCATGATACTTACATTTATACTTAATGATACTTTTATTGATACTGATACATGATACTTCTATTGGAATATGAAAGTGTTTGTTCGAAGACCAACTATTTCATTCACACATTCAATTCCTTCACAAGTATTACCCAATAGTAGAAGTATCGCTGTTCTGTGTTTATTCCGAGCAGATTTTTCCAAGAGAGTAATTCGTAACTATAGAGCTCTGCAGGTATTCCTTCAGTACTTAGGGTGCTTATTGAATTTTAGATCCTCGCAAGACCGTTCGGACAGCTTTACTCATGAAGCTTTCCAAGGAATTCGCTGATGACAATCAGCTCTTCTTGGTATATAGCCCTTTCTGTAAGCTTCTGCAACTATTTTTTGTTCGATGAAGTCTTTAGGACCAGTTCCTGGTCATCTATATTCTCCTGGAACTTCAAACTTTGTAACTGCTCTCAAACCCCTGTTTAGTCCAGGTGGAGGCACCTCTCATATTGCAGTGGTTAGGTCTGTAAAGTAGTGGGGTGGGGAGGGAAAAGGGGTTTCAGAATTATAACAGAAGTTGAACTGTGACCCCTTTGCAGCGAAAATCCTATAGCAATCAAATAGGGGAAGGAAGTACCATATAAGGAAAGTATTGTCAAGTTCCAGCCCAATAGAGATAATATACTGAGTAATATATTTATTTAAAGTTACCAGTGACAAATTCTGGTCCGAACGACACCCTAATGTCAAAATCCATTTGAATCGTTACAAAAGCAACCGTCAAAAACGAGAGCCAACTTTCTCGACCGCTCCATCCTGATCTTTCTCAATAAGGGATGTTACTGAGCAGTTACACATTGGCTCTCTAGCCCTGTATTTCACAAACTCATTTATCTTGTAGTGTTCAAGCACCAGCAGAAGACTCAAATTTTTGCATCAGTCATTTGTAAAGTGAGAAAAACCTGCAAAGGCATCACTGTCATTCACTGGCAGACATTTTTGACGGAAAACCTCATAAACGGGCAAGGTTCCTGACATATTATCCGAGCTGGCTCAACGACAGCTGGGTAGCTACCAGGAAGTTTTTGCGACCTTCGTTCTCACGTATTTTGCTTGCCAAACAAACGAGGAAGTTTGCAATTAGTCATGATAATTACTAGTAAATTAAAACTTCTTCAATTTCTCTAGACGAGGAAGTGTCCTGTTTTCATTAACATAGCTAATGACAGCCCATATTTTGTTCGAGCCGTCAATTTTCCGATGAATTCAAAAACATTTCTCAAATTCTATCTTATTTATCGTACTAACAAATTCGTAGGATACGAAAGTTAGAAGTAAGGATCGTTTTACTGTTCAAGCGATATGTGATATTTAACTGGCAATTTATAATTCCGAGACATGAAGGGCTACTAGCGTTTTGGTTTTTGTGAGATTCTTCTTATAATTCCCTTTACTAACCAGCTTACTTCACAAGAATGTTTTCATGAGCACGGCTACAGTACTCTCTTTTGAAATAAATAAATTCACCATAGCCTTCCTGAGAATATACTTTACGTTCAGTTTCGTTACCATTAACGAGTTCGAATAATACATCGTAGGCATCGAAAAAGTTTCATCGTAATGATGTACTCATCTCCATTCTGAGAGTACTAGAATGCCTATCCTTCCTCAAAGTTCCATTAACTCAAAACAATCTGGTCGTTTGCCAAGTAAATCAAGTAACAGTATGATTATTCAGATTTAGATATGAACTTCATGAATCAAAATTTTTCAGAACCGCGAATCTATCACAAAAAGGCTGAACAGAGTATAATGAATGTTACTATTAGGAAATACCAATTTTTCTAGTTTGACCCACTGGAAAGATATCCCAAGACTACTGTGAAGCTGGTCTTACTCCAGGCTAATTAGTTACTACGGTTCTTTGGTAGTCATCGAGCAGTTATGGATAAAATTCAACGGATGAGCTTTCGCCTATATACGGATTCCTCTCATAGAGTATATGACTTATAAAGTTTACTGCATACTGGCTAAGTCATAGAAGACAGAAGACCTTGCTGAGATAACTATTGCATGAATTTAGCTTGAAATTGTATTTATACGCGGAAGTATTAAAGTTTTTACCTATTTTGGGGAGTTTAATCGAATATTCATAGCTGAAACCACCCTTTTGTTGCTGCCGCATTGCCGGCTCGATTGGCAGCTGGGGACCACCACTTTGTTCTGTTCTGTCATTCTATTATAACGCAGTAACTGAGGAAAATTCAAAAAATCATAATTTTCTGTTCTCATGTATCTTATTTTGTGTAGTTTACTTGTTTGTTTACTAGCTTACTGGTTTGTTTACTTCCATTTCAACACTATTTGTATTATGCAATTTTAAACATGAAAGGTATTGCCTCACCTTCTGTAATTGTAGGAAGTCAGGAAAAAGAAGGCCGTTTAGCCTTGGTGTTTGCTGTAAGCACATTTTGAACCTACGTGGTTACTAGTTTGAGCAATTACTCGAATTATTTCTAGAATATTTTATAAACTAGAAGCGTGTTGCTCAACATTCCACGTCAGGCAATACAACTATCGTATGCAGATGCAAGCGCCTTTACTAATTAGAGACTTACTTCATACATATTATAGTAATCACATCTGGTTACTCCATTTTTTAAGTGATATTCTGACGAAATAATTCTAAATAACAGTGGGAGACACTTGATCATTACCACGTCATTCAAAATTTTGCACACTAGGTGAGCAGGATCTTCTTAAGGTTCAAACACCGAAAGTAAACTTACTAGACTGAATGGAGTCAAGTACTGACTCATCTGATCAAGCAGTAAAGGTAATCGGCATTAGCCACCTATTCAGGTGCATCTTCTACTGCCCTTATTTCCAAGAAATGAGGATAATCCTCCAAAGGCAATCTGTTCCAGCAGTCTGTCTGACCAGACGGTGGGGCTATAGAGTCACCCACAAGCCCTATTCTTTCCCCTTCCTCTCCCACTCCTCCTAGACGCTTTGTTTCTTCCAGTTCCACCTCCTGGATACTTTCAATATGTGGTCAGGCTTCCATGCTAAGTAAGTCGCTTCATCTTTGTCTCCAATCAACCTTTCAGCATAGTCAGCCGGCAATTGCTGCCGAACACAACATATCGCATCTTACTCAAGTGTTTACTCGAAAACCCCGAGATCCGCTTGACTTCTACTTGAGCATTCTAGCATGATCAAAGATGAATAGCTGTCCATCAGTGGGTCAGGAATCGATGTCAAAGCCTCTCATCTGTACCTTTGCCCGTTTGAATTCCCTTCTGAACACAGAGGAACCAGAATCTAGTAGGGCCTGTTCACCCCTTTGAAGACCTTATGCTACTCTTTAACTCTGAAATTATTAATATTACCAGATTATTTCCTCATTTCGTATTTCGCTTGAATCTCTCGAAAACATTACGACTGAAAGGTTTTCATGTGAAAGGTTTAATGCGATTCCTTATAACCTCATGACTTCGATGTATGAACTTAATGGAGAAGAGGCAGCTAACTTTTTCATCTTTTTCTTAGAATTCCAGTCATTGTTATCACTGTTATCATTAATTATTCTAGTAACACATCAGCGGCTTACGGTACTCCATGCCTAGTGAGAGTTGTTGGTTTACAATGGTTTCTAGCCCCGCTTACAGCCTTAGCTTCAGTCTATTCGGATTCAGAATTCAGCCATAGTGAGGGCTCCCCTTTCTACTGAATAGCTGACTTTGAAAGTACTACTCCTTATCTTCTTATACATCTTAAATCTACAATCATCTACCAGAATAGAGCTCATGTTTCGAGATGATTAATGCTATCGCATATTTTATTTTTTTTTATATTTTTAGGGCCATATTTTTAGAAGCCTTTCCCCTCTATCCGTTGCTTTCTGCAGCTAATTGGAAGGGTGAACCCATCAAATTATCGTTTGTCTCTTATGATGGTCGATAATTTCTAAGAATGAGTGGCGGGTTATGAATCTAATTAGCAGCCGAGCTCAATAGACTTACAAATTTTCCAGCCTGGGTACTTTAAATGAGATCCTTGATAGTCACCTGAAGGAATTTGGGGAGTCACGTAAGTAGTCACTACGATTCTCCCAATGTTCAATCCCTATAGCTTAACTGGAAGCCCTGTTTTGGTGGGAATTCTCAAAAAACCACGAAAAAAACTCCAAACGGGCTCATCACGAGAGCGTGTGTTTTTCGGATGGGGCAACCCTTTTGGTAGGATTGTCATTTAATTAGATAGGCTCATTTCTTGTTATTCACACAAAAGTGAATATCATTGTGGGGCCGTCTGGAAGGTTCCTTTTTCTGTGTCGCCCCTTTGTAACAATGACGATATCCCAGACGATATTCCAAGGTTTGCTTCAAAATACGGATTTTTTCTGGAAAAATTCATTTCGCTAAGTAGTATTTCCTTCATTTACATAGAATTAACGTAAAAAAAACTCAATGTGGTCTCCAATATTAGTTGGTGTTTCATCTTTGGCGTTCCAATCAAAGCGCGAAAGGCATGCAAGAGATGCTATTCATTGCTCCTGTTTGCTCCTCTAATTCGTGGTCGGAAATATATCTAAGCTGATTCATCCATTCTGAATCGACTCTTTCTTGATGGATTTTTTTAAAGTCCTGATGAAGTCCTTGGGAAACACAAGATCTCCATTTTTTCTGGGTCAGAGGAATCCCTCATGAAGTTGGTAATGCAGTTAGAACTACCTAACTGGACCTATCCGGTCAGCTTTCTCGGGGAACTTAATAAGTTTCGTGATTTCATTTTTCTCCGAACACAAATTACTTTATCGGGGTCATTACTACTTTATGGAAACCTATGGAGGAAGAAAACCTTTACCTTGAACCTTTCTTGACCCTTCTAAGCTTTCCTTCTGACCTTGATGGGAACCTTATCTTTTTTCATTACTTTACTTTGTGGGGATGATATGGAAATGATCGGACTTTGACGCGAATCTAGCACAGGATTAATAAGCTTCCTAATCAAATAGAACTATTAGAAAGATCCAAGAACATCCTCGCATAGAGAGCGTTCGCAGAGGGAAGGGTGAGTGGGTGTGAGCCTGTTGGAGGACAGTTTACTGCCCCCAAGCGGCTTTGAAAAATTCGACGAAAAGCGTCATAAGCTCTCAGAAATGCTTCTTTTTGATAATCACCGTGTCTTTGATCATACTGATTGTTGACATATTGCTGTTGCCTTTGTTTATGCTGAGTAAGATAGTGTTTTCAAAACATCTCATGCTTTATTTGTTGGCATCATCAAGTTGTAGCCAACGAACGACATATTGCGTGTCATGATATTGCCCATATTAATCAACTTTTTTCAAGGAAGTGGGAGGCACTTCAAGTAGATAGCCGATGGAACGAGGAAGAAGACGGAGCTCCCTTGGGAGAGTTACTGACTGCCCCTCATTTTTACAAAGTGAAACTCAGTGAAGATAATATTTTTACTTTTAGCGCCTGTCTAGACTTCATGGATACCTTCCATTGCAGTAGTGTTTCAGGAGTACATCTCTTTTCAAATCTCAGTTGGAGTAAATAGCGAATCTTACAAAAATTGAGATACCTTTCTATGCTCTGGTTTCCTAATTAGATCACATTATCGGTCTTGTTATAAGAAAAATTCCAGCTTTAAAAGTTGCTGATGATATCAGCTCCATTATCATTCTTTCCAACTACGAACTGCCCAAGAGCTGGTAGTCTTTGCAGATCCAAACTGTCCAGCAGGTTCCTCGAAGACTTCGAGTAGGTGCTGCCAGGTGAGAAGGACCTTCTCGCTACGACCTGAGCAGGAAAATTCGCTACCTTTACTCTGAGCGGAACACCAGTCAGCTCTATATCCTTTACCGGTTTAAATCTTTCTGCTGCTGGCTCACTTTTATTACAACCTTTCCAACGTGGCCACTAGAACTAAATTATTGTAAGGAAGCTAAGGTTTTTGTATTTTCATATAACTGCAGACGTGTTTTGTTCCATATTCTCTTGGTCCTTGGTCCCTTAATTCCTTAAGGTCACTTGCTGAACACCGTTGTGAAATCTCGAGGGTTTGTCTAGCGGAGCTGGAAAGAAATCCTCAGAAAAATTGAATGTCCATGAGTAAATCACGTAATTTAGTGAATGGAGTTTTCGAAGTATTTATTTTGAATATTTTAAATAATATCCGTAATTAAAGATGCTCAGAGTAACTTTCCTGCCCTGAGTTCGATGTTTCCGTGCAACTACGGCTTTATACATGATTTTCGGTAGAATCTTCTTCATAATTGCAAACTAATTAAGAAACGCGGTGTTGCGGATACTGCAATCTCCGACCAGTGTTCAGTACAATTACTGAAGAAATCCAAGTAAGTATAGCTAGCGTTGGATCGGATATTCTGTCCCATCACGCACACACACCCAGGCACACATCAGGCGCTTTCGTCCATTCGCTCCACCTATCCCCATGCACTCCCCATGGCACATCGTTCAGTCTCATTTGGAAATGACAGCAATTCGACTTTTCGACTAAATGTCGTTTTTCCCATTATGTAACCTGTACTTTTCAAATTCTATTACTTCCATCCGTCCAATTTAAAAGTTAGTAACTTTTTTTCCCTGTTCGACGTGTAAGTGATGCTGTGAAAGCGTGACGATAGTTAGGCAACTTTCATGATTCATCTATTTCAGGGCGGAGCGAGGACGATGGAAGCTGTCAAGGAGTCGACCAGACGCCGGACCGAAGGACAGTCGCCTTTCTCTGTACATTTCTCTTGCATCTTGGGGCGATGTCCCAGACACGAAGAACTGTTTGTCAACCTATTGCTTTCTTTGCTTGCCTTTGTATATATGTTCTCCTATCGTGTTATGTTTGTATCATTTTATCCGTATTCCGAGTTGTTATGAGAAGTTATTATAATTCGTTTGTTACTGCTCATATCTCTGCCTTGTGAACTCTATCTGCACTAATTATTACTTTCATAATAAAACTTAGTTAATTATTAGTCTAAGAGGTACAAGCACGATCCGCTGCGCGCGCCAGCTTACTGGTAGCAGCGAGTGGTTTCGTTCCGGGCATAGGTTGGTAAACAGTATCCAAGTGGTTTTTTTGAACCTTCGTGCAGCTGTGTCGGCGTGGAAGGGCCCGTCCGCGCTCGACTGGCAGCTGCACGGAGTCAACACCAAAAAGACTGAGCTCGGTCGACCCTAAAAAACTCTAAAATATTCATGATTCAGCGCTGTGCTTTCAATAAAATTCTGATTTAACAGATGTCGATAGTTTTTGGAGATCTCATAGAACCATGGCCATGGGCCACCTGCTAGTTGCAGATGGCAGTAGTTTGATTTCTTTTTAGGATAGATTTGGACTACGGTACCCGTGGAAGGGGTCCAAAACAAGCGGAGTTGTCATGTGAGAAAAGAAGATAGGCCCGGGAAGAGTGTTGGAGTTTCGAGACGTATGTGAGAGTTCCCAGCCTGGTGAGTGTGTGGCCACACCTAAGTCGAATAGTACGGTAATGGAGTGTGCTGGGATGCAGACTTTGGGGCGCCAAGCGGTTGAAGAGGAAGCGTTATTTTCGGAAACGCAGTTCGATGCGAGCTTGACAGCTAGTCCGCGGATATATGTATATATGGATCGTGCACGTGTGTATAACTATGAGAGTCTAAAGTAAAAGGAAAAAAAAACAAAAAAATAAAGTAAACTTAGTAATACGACCTAGAAATCCGTTCTTTTGGATGAAACGTTTCGAGAAGTGTATCAACAACGAGAACTAAAGGCTTGGGGGGCCTTGTTGGGCCGTAACCAAAGTTAGTTCGAAGGTTCTACTTGAAGCGCCATTAGTACCGAAGTAGTTTGCTAGGATTCTAATTGTTAAAATATTGACACACATTTATCTATCTTCGAATTTTCTCTTTTTCTATGCCAGCCATAAACAAAGCCTTTAGTCATTTGAAAAGTTTTATGACGGGGGTAGCGAAACTTTGGCTACATATGGCGATGGTGTCGAAGATCACCCGTCAATTCTTGACAGCTCAAGATAATCGCCAGAACAAGGGGTTGTTACATCTGGTCCCCGCCCCCTGGCGTACCATACGGGTCACAACACGTATTACGCTTCCTTACTTGGCACATTAGTTAGATGTGTATACCACTGAGGCGGCGGTTCGTGCTCATCCTTCCTTGTCTAATCTAGTCTCTGCTAAGAGTGTTCATCCATTTACATGTCAACTTCCCTTTTGATGCCCATCATGCCCATCGTTCCTCTGCATATCTATGACAACTTTCAGCCTATTATTCCTCTGTACTTCTACCAAGATTTTCGCTATTAGTTGCTGCCGTTGCCGCCCTTGTAGTACTCCTATTAATTTCGTATTCTGCTCTGATACACTCCTCTAACTTCATGTGAGGACCGTTCTAAACGGGAGCGGCAGTCCAAATGTATA
Source organism: Haemonchus contortus (assembly GCA_000469685.2). Taxonomy (NCBI): domain Eukaryota; kingdom Metazoa; phylum Nematoda; class Chromadorea; order Rhabditida; family Trichostrongylidae; genus Haemonchus; species Haemonchus contortus. The sequence goes on along the minus strand of LS997567.1, from coordinate 37,079,966 downwards.
TGATACTATTTCTGAAAATCATTTGCCGCTGCTAGTTCCTATTTTAGACCTATTTTCTTTAATTTTATCCTTTTGTAAATTCACTTTATGAGTCATTTTGGTATGAAGTCTGTTCGGCGGTGCGAGGGTGAGTCATGGCCCGGGTTACGGTAGCGGGCGCTGATTGGTCGGCCCCGCCCCTCGCGAATCCTATATGAGACCCTCTTATGTATCAGATCCTCATGCCTCGTATCAATTACTTGGTTTTGAAGTCTCACTTTCTATTTGCTCTCAATCATGGGACCACCCCCAACTCGTGCTAGGGCTAGCTCTATAGATTCTAGGGCTGATGCCCTGACACCAAGCTCAGGCTCAGATGCTCCGCCGTCGCGTAGTCTCGCCGATGCTTTGTCGTACCTGGACGACCGGGCTAGTGTCCGGGGCAGGGACGTAAAGGTTCTACGAGACGCTACGGTGGTAGCAATCTCCGAGGCCAAGGAGGAGGCCAAAGCTGACACCACCCGCCTCACTCATTCGATTAATGAGAATAATATCACTCTTCTGCGTGATCTAAACCAATCGTTTGCCACCGTTGGACAGCGTATTGATAACCTTCCAATGGTAGCAACGGTGGGCCCTGATGGACCATTACCGAGGATTGTGCCCTTTACAGGTTCGGGGGAAGATCCTATGCAGTTCTCCTTGTGGCTCCGCCGTTTGGAGGACGTCATGCGTATGAGGTCCACCACATGGACGACCCAACAGAAAGCCTATTTCCTTACAGGCTACCTGGATGGAGTGGCAAGGGAGAAGCTGGAGGAACTAACCGATGAGGAGCGGGACGATTATGGGGTCGTTGTGGAACACCTCAAGAAGACTTTTGAAGGCCCTCAGCATCGGTACATGGCGCGTCAGGCGCTCGCCTCGTGTCAGCAGCAAATTGCTGAATCTGCTTCCACGTTTGCGAACCGTCTGCTACTTTTGGTTCGGGCCGCTACGGCTGGTCAAGACCCAGCCAGCCAAAAGGATAGGGTGCTAGAAGAGTTTGTATCTAGACTCCGCCCCGACCTCCGTTATTACGTCAAGCTCGACAATCCATCCACGTTCGAGCAAGCGGTAGCGAGAGCGCAGATGGTGGAGCAGCTACTCAGGGAAGCTACAGCGGATCGACTCATGAGACCTTCTCTAGGGCCCCAGACTGTCGAGGTGAAGGCAACAGCCTTTCCTGGGAGGAAGTTCGGAGGGACCCAACGGAAGCAGCCTTCCCACCAAGGCTCAACCCGACCATTTCAGCAGACAAGGAGGGACCCGATCCGGTCAAGATCCCCGGTAACATGCTTCAATTGCGGTGGAGTAGGTCATCTTTCTCGGCAATGCCCGTCCCCTCGTAACTCACAAAGGAACACAGGTAAGTCTGCCACTCGTAGTTCTCCTCGTGGTCGTGATTTTTCGCGTTCGTCTCACAATTATGTCTCACCTTCACGTTATGATCGGGATCGCGAGCTGTCGCAAGCCCGTGAACAGATCAATGCTCTATCTATTTCTCTACAAGAAAATAAGTCAGCCTTAGAAAAGTCGGACGCCAGAGTTACAGCCTTAGTTCGACGTAATGAAGAGCTGGCTAGATCCACTTATGGTCATGTTCCCTCTTCATCATTTTCACTTCCTATGCCTCAGGTTAATCTTTTGCTTCCTTTGTCGATACTTTTGTGTGCAAGTTTTAGTGAGGCGCTTACCACTCCTGCGTGGCTCTGCCCGCACAGTCCGACAGATGCACTAGCTCGTATTCCTACTCATTACAATTGCTCTCAAGTAATTCCTCCTAGTGATGGGCCGCCTCGCCCCTTTTCTCTTCATATTTACCGTCCTAACACGCAACGATACGATACTCTAGCTTTTCTTTGCAAAATTGTTATTCAATCTGTATCATATTCAGTTAATTTCTTTGGAGCTCGTTACGAGAACCATTCTGAGACTCACGCTCTTGTAACCCTGGAAGCTTGCAAATTAATGGTCCAACATCATAGGTGTGAATTTGGTGACATGAAACAATCGGGCGATTTCTGGTCTTCTTCCAACACCATAACTATTGACTGGCCCTCAGCTCCCTTTGGGTGTTGCAAGGAGCATACCATTTCCGTCTCGAACTGTGTGCTCGTCCAAACCGTAATTCATATGCGCCACGGAGCTCCGTCTCCAGATTCACCCGTGGGCAACCTAGATAAATGCTCTTACGAAACTGGTAACTGCATTCTCCGCGACGGTTCCATCCCATTATGGACTCCGAACAAATTGGAGTCGTGTCGATTTACCCCGGTGATGAGAATGAAGGGACGCCAGCTTGGGGAGATCTGGATCAGCGACTCCAAAGAGTTTGCACTATCCTGGAGGGATTCGAGCGAGCAGCTCCAGGATTGCGGGGTTAGCCTCATAGTTACAGATCAGGGTTATGCCATAGCGCCTATCACTCGAACGGCCCGTTTTGTCCCCTTGGCAGCTGTGGGATTGGTAACATCGAACCAGCTGTCAGCGCAACTCTTGGCAGTCGAGGGTACGGTTACCTCAGCCGTGTCCTCGCTTTTTCATCACGCTTTGTCTTCCCTGTGTGACAGAACGAACCTCCTTGCTTTTGCCCTCCACACCTCGCTAGCTGCTAACCCTACGCTAACCCTCCGCAAACTACTGGGACGAAGTGACATTGCAGCTTCTTCGCTGAGTGACGACCTAGTGCAAGTCCACCGGTGCATGGCTATCCCCCCGCGTGATTTCGAATTAATTCCGTTCAATGGCACGTGTTTCACCAAACCGCTCGTAAGAATCAATCCACCGTCGGGCTCTGCTGTGATTTCATTTGTCGATCCAACCACCATGGTCATTTCTCAGCAGGCGTCAGCAACAGAATGCTCAGCGGTTGGTCACTTCTATTTTGCTCACGAGAGTACTTACCTCAAATTTGATCCTTTGACTGGTGAAACCCACGCCCTGCCTCGGGGGAGTATTCGAGATGTGGGCATCCCTTCTAGCATCAACGCCTCGGCGCTAGCGTTACCACTGACGATCTTTCACAACCTCATTTTAACGAACCTCAGCGAATTGGTCCAAGATAATCAGTGGCAAGAGATGTGGTCTGTGGTATCTTCTGACCACTTTGCCCAGGTAAGGGTGGCAAGCGACCATGTTCTACCGTCTAAATCGAGCTCTCAGGCGTGGCCTTCATTTTCTTTGTGGGCCGCGATCTTTGGTTCCTGGTCAATCTTCGAGGTTTGGGTCGCCCTATGCTGTGCTATTACAACCATTCAAGTGGCTAAAGGGATCCTAATACTTTACTTCACGCTATATTACCCTGGGTTATTGCTACGTTTCCAGGCACAGCCGGCGGCACCGCGTCAACGCACAACATCGAACCCTACGCGTAGTTCTCTTCCTGCTTTTACGGACGTTTCTGAGGAACCATTCTCACCCGGTGCTCTAGAACTGGCCCGCGTGCAAATTGATGCGTCTTCCTCGTGGCCCCCTCGAGCGGTAATGGCCCCAATTAATGTGTTTTACCTGACAGACCCTGCTCGCTTTTTCGTTGCTCAGATTCCAATCCGAGTCAACAACATTAGGGTGCTAGCTCTGGTGGATACGGGTGCGTCCATAACCATTACGTCGGTGGACACAGCACCCCTGTTCGGTGCCTTCAATCTTACGAAGAGCGACGTCACGAGTGCGGTAGGTATGGCCGGAGTACCGGTTCAACTCTTAGGCTGTGCTCCCTTGTTGTTCGAGATAGGATCTCTTTCATTCCGGCATCCTGTTTTCTTTACCAAGTCTGCCTGCATCCCCGATGTAGCAGACGCTTATAACATCATTCTTGGCAACGACCTATTGTGCAGATTACCACCTTGGTCGATCGATTATGGTAACCGCACTTTACGGTTCGCTGACCAGCACGTGAAGATTCTCTTCTCGACTCCCAGCGAAGCACCACCATCATCAGACCAGCCGGTACCTGTCCGAGTTGCAGAGACGACAGTGCTCCCACCGTCAGCCGAATCCTTTGTGCCCTGCCAAGTCGATGGCACTGGTCTCGAACCTCTGATGCTTGTGTCACAAAGCGAAAAGCTTTCCGAGAAGTCATTGATGGTCACTCCAGCGGTAGTGAATGTAGGTAAACCCCTCTTGTTGGTGGCTAATCCAACCCCACAGCCAGTGACACTCTACAAAGGTCAGCATATTTCGTCAGCGGTACCTTTGCAGTCCAGTGGATCGTCACAATCGATCTCGTCCTCGCCGGACTCTCCTTTATTCGTTGGCAACGTCTCTCCGAGGGTTGATGGCCCTGAATCCAAGAAACGATCTGGGGATTGCGAGATCGATTTATCCCAGGCAGAGGTGTCCGACGATGAACGAAGGGAACTGGCCCAATTGTTCTACGAATTTCGCGACAGAATCTCGACCGATTCTTATGACTTGGGCTCTTACGAGGCATCGGAGATAGTTATAAAAACTACTACGCAAACGCCGCCTATCAATTTCCGCCCCCCTCGTATTCCCGTGAAGTTCCAGAAGGAACTCGACGACCATATTAATAAACTGTTGCGGGCCGGCCGGATAGTCGAAAGTGACACTCCATGGGTCCATAACACGGTGCTGGTCAAAAAGAGGGATGGCTCTCTGAGGGTGTGCCTGGATTTCCGCCCGCTCAATAGCGTCACCATTCCTGACCATTACCCGCTACCGCGCATCGAGGATATCCTGGCGAAGATTGCTGGGCACAAATTCTATACCACGCTGGATTTAGCCTCAGGTTACATGCAACTTCTGCTCTCACCAGATAGCCAAGAAAAGTGTGGTTGGGCCACCCATCGGGGAATCTATCAGTTCGTCTATCTACCCTTCGGTCTCAAGAACGCGGGCGCCTACTTTTCGAGGGCTATGTCTCGGATTTTGGCTGGCTTGGAGGCGAACTGCTTAGCGTACTTGGACGACATCGTGGTATTCGACAGGGATTTTCCTAGTCATCTGCAGTCGCTCAGAAAAGTATTTTATAGATTTCGCTTGTATAATATCAAGGTTTCCGGGAAGAAGCTCACAGAAATAGCTCGGTCTCGTATTAACTTCCTAGGACATGAGATTTCCGGTTCATCCTACACACCGGCAGAGAGGAATGTTCGTGCGATACGGGAGTTCCCTTCTCCATCATCCACCAAGGCCGTAAAGGGTTTTGTAGGTATGGCTAATTTCTTCCGCAAATTCATACCGAACTTCGCGTCCGTGGCTTCCCCGCTATACGCACTTTTGAAGGACAAAGCAAAGTTCATATGGGGACCAGAACAGGAGGGCGCTTTCCAACAGCTCAAGTCTCTGCTAACCTCCAAACCGTGCCTAGCCTTCCCTCAGGACAAAGAATTTTTCATGCATACAGACGGAAGTCAAATTGCGGTAGGAGCTGCACTGTTCCAGCACAGTTCTGACGCTGACCATCAGCTCGTGGCAGTAGGGTATTTTAGCAAGGCTCTCTCAGAATCACAACAAAAATGGAGCCCAACCCATATTGAACTCTTTACCATCATCAGCGCGCTAAGGTTTTTCCGAACCACAATCTATGGCAACCATACTACTATATTCTCGGATCACCGCCCGCTTACCTTCCTACTGAAACACAACAAGACACACGATAATCTGACGCGTTGGGTGGTCGAGCTGCAGGGTTATGATATCTCTATTGAGTATCTCAAGGGCTCTTCCAATGTCGTGGCAGACGCTCTGTCACGGGCAGTTGCCCCGACGGTCCGTTTTCAGGATGATACACCCGAAGCCGACGATATTGTTGAATTCCCGGTTAGCATTAATGCCATTCGGGCAAGTGCCTATTCTATCCGCCCTGTCGTTCGTTGCCTTGGCCCTCTGCAAGCTATAAAGCCGTACAACGTTCTCCAGGAGCAGAAAGCGGATCTCCTTTGCTCGGCAATTATGTCTTTCATTGAGTCGCAACGCTTTCCTCCCAATCTGAGTGAAGAACAGCGTGCCACATGGTTAGCGATCGCCGAGAAGTGCGTGATCCGGAAAAACGGATGTCTCTATTACAATGACCACCAAACCGACACCACGCCTTTTCGTTTCGAGCGTCTCGTAGTGCCGAACAAGCTTAAGGAGCCCATCTTTCTGGCCTTCCATTCGAGTCCTTCGTCGGGTGGCCACTTTAACTGGAGAAAGACCTTGGCTAAAATTGCTCGCAAGTATTTTTGGCCTCACATGGCAGAGGATATTTTTGCCCTGGTCCGTTCCTGTGACGCATGTCAGAGGAAGCGCCCCAATCCGGTAAATCAGGAATTACTTATACCAGTCACTAGTGGTGCAATCTTCGACAAGGTGTACGTGGATTTGACAGGCCCTCTCCACCCGTCGGAAGCTGGCAATAAATACATCTTGGCCATGATCGATCACTTTTCCAAATACGTCATCGCGACACCGCTTCCTGATTGCACAGCGATCACGGTAGCACGAGCCATAGTCTCAGAGTGTATCTTAAAGTTTGGCGTCATGACCCAACTAATCTCTGATAATGCTTCATACTTCAAGGGCGAAATCATGAACGAGATCGGACGCTTCTTAAGAATACATAGATATTTTTGTACACCATACCACCATGAAGGCAATGGCGCCTGTGAGCGCGTCTTTGCTACTTTCCATCCTATGTTGCGAACCTACATTCACGAAAATCAGTTGGATTGGGATGAATACGTGAATGCGTGTGCTTTTATGTACAACACCTCTGTCCACTCTAGTATCAATAACACTCCATTCTTTATGATGTTCGGACGCGACCCCGTATTCAACATTGATCTACTGATCAAGCAAAACTTAGAGCACCACTTCTCCTTTTCGGATGATTCGAGGCTTTATCTACAGAATTTGGTTGCTTCTCTCCATTCCGCTTGGCGGTCGGCAGCCCATTTTAACGACCGTCAAAGGGAACGATTTAAGCGACAACATGACCACTCTCACCTAGCCCCCCTCGACATTAAGGAAGGAGACCGCGTATACTTGCGTGACTTCGCTCCCAAAGTTGGCCTCTCTCAAAAGTTGTGTTATCCGTGGTTGGGACAATTCCGGGTGATCAAAGTGGATCCTCCTCACTTAACTATTCTGAGTATCTCCGCGCCGCAGTCCCCTCCCAAAAAGGTTCACATGAATCAGGTCAAACGGTGTCATCTGTTGTCTGGCCCTGTTTTCACTTCGCCATGGGTTCCCGAAGTAGAACAGTTAGCCTTAGAGGCTGCCGGGGCCTCCAACGAACCTATTGTAGGCTACGACCATACTATTTCCGAAAGCACGGAAACACCAACTGACCAACCCACACATTCATATAATACACGCTACAGATCTCGCCGCACCTCTATTTAACCTCTTGGTCCGCAGTTTTCACTAGTTGCACCTTGCTGAAACTCATTTTCTTCTATTTTTACACTTTGTCGTTTTGTACTACAACTTACTTACACATCCTTCTGAAAAAGGATAAAACCTTAACTTCACAACATTCTCGCTGCGTCGAGAAGAAAAAGACCCTGACTCAATTCGCAATTGGCCGCGCGGTGCTCTGCTTTAAGAGCATCTGGTTTCACTCTCTATTGGCACCTTGCGTATCCCAGATACCTGCATTACCTACTTCAACAATCGCCTGTGGTACGTTTGCCTTTATACATCACTTCTTGACGTGGTGTGATGACCTACACTTTCCTCGATTTCATTTCCTATCTTCTTCCGCGATTCTTTTCGGAGAGATTTGATTTCCTATTTTCTTCCGTGTCTCTTTCGGGGAGCTACACGTTTTCCTTATTACAAGACCGCTCTACTTATATCCTTCTTTCAGGTAATTAGTTTGAACCCGCCTTTCGCTTACTGGTGCTAGTGCTCTTGGTTATTGTTCTTATTCGATATCGATTAAAAGTTTCATAGCGGCTCATCGACACAGGTAAAAAACAGGTATCATTTTTTTATCTTTTATCTCTCTTTTCTTTATTTTTTTTATCATTTTTCATAATAGCCGTGCTTCGGCTGATACCACTGTTTGTTTCCGAGTCCTAAGGCAACGGAATCCGTTGCGGACTCGTTTAGTCGTGTTTCGACTGTTACAACTGCCTGTTTGGCTGGTTCCTACCTTCTGGGGGAATCTGCTATGGATTCTTCGGACGAAGAACCTATATGTGGCCCGTCGACGGCGTCGTCCACCAAGCGCCATCATGAGGAATCTACGATGGAAGACGTCGAGATGACGCCTGCCCCGGAGGCTGAGGCTCCTCGAGCCGCGCTTCGCGGCGGCGTCACGGGATCACGGTCTCGCGGTACAGCATCTCGTAGTACTGCCGGTCCTTCTCGTCTAACGTCTAGTTCCGGGTCTTCCGAGCCGCTCTCGCGGATGACGGCGTCCATGGAACAGCTTGCTGTTTCCTCGCCTCCTCTACCTAGTTCTATAAGGCCACCTCAACCGGAGAGTCAAACTCCTCCAGCCAAGTTTCGGCGCTCGCAATCGAGCAGACGCAAGCCCGTCGCCACCTCCGGTGTCCAGTCAGGAGCTGGGCCAACGTCTTCCCGCGGTGCCACCTCATCACGGGGAGCGGCACGTGGGCGTGGATTGCCTACTCCAGCTGCATCTTCCGGTAGGCCTGGCCCTTCCGGCATGTCAAGGCGCGGCGTCTCTTCGTCGGCGTCAGCCCGAGGTCAGAGTCGTCCTGCAGGCCTTCCCATGGTCACACGAACCGCTCAAGCGACTGATTCATCGGTTCGGACGCGATGTACCAGGAACCCGAGCCTTCGACGTATGCGTCCGTCTCGGCAAATCCACAACGTCGGCGAACCCGGTGTATGATATTGTATCCCGGATGGACGTTTTCGACAATGTGATGCCACGCACCCTGGCTGATCGGCTGATCACCATCCTTTATGCGAATCAGCCACTGGGCACTAGCGATGAGCCTCACCTTAAGTCTCTTCCACCACCGTCAGATGAGGAACGCTTCTTCCGCGTTAAAGGACGTTCAGTAGCACTCACGCCCGACCAACGGGACGCGGTTCGTGTCGGAACCGGGAAAATTCCCTTGGTGGCCATACAGGCTGCGTTCGGAACCGGAAAGACCCTCGTCGGAGCCATAATAGCTGCGTTACTATCTGGGGACAGCGAGACCATAGTAATAGTGACGACCTCAACTAACGCAGCTGTGGCTCAATTCACGGACACATTACTCTCTCTTGAGGACTTTCCTCAAATGCGAGTGGTGCGGCATATTTCTGACACAGCGGCGGCCGATAACTTGACTCCGACTCCTGTCGACCTTAGTAAGGTATTGAAGTCGCTGGGAAGTGAATTCAAGGACCAACTGTCGGAGGAAGATCTCGAGAAGTGCGAGCTGTTTAAAGGGTACCGCGACATTATTGAAAGTTATATGGAGCATCCGGAAGCGATCCCCAATATGACGGATGACCAGAAGGACGAGTATGAGATAGCGGAGCAGTACGTATCGCGTACGCTCAAGCGCATGGTCAAGATCATGTTCAGGGTGCGGCGCCCTTCGGTCATCTGCATGACAACATCATCCCTTTTGAATTCCACCGGTCGCAAGGGGATTTTCAAATCCTATATTCGCGACTTCAGGGTAGTCATCGGGGACGAGGCGTCGCAGATCCCGGAGCCGGCTCTCCTCTCGATCGCTAGCCGCCTTCCGCACGCTCGCCAGGTTTATATAGGGGACGTGCACCAGCTCGCTCCGCACGTCAAATGCCCACCTACGGCCAACCCAGCCGTCCACGGAGCGCGCAGTGTCATGGACCTGCTCCTCCACGCCCCAGCAGTACCCGTAGCGCCGCTCATCACCACCTTCCGCGCTCACCCGGCACTGCTGGCTCTTCCCAACCGCATCGCATACGATGGGCAGCTAGTCAGCGGGACCCCCGCGGAGGCTCGTAGCCTCCTTGTGTCGAGAATGTTCTTCCCGACTCCAGGCGTCCCGTTTATCTTTGTAGATGTGGCGGGCAAATCGGCGCAGGCCCCTAGTATGTCCCATTTTAATGAAAATGAAATTTCAGCATGTTTAGGCGTTTTGCGCAAGCTCCTGGGATTGGGTATCGCTCCGCAGGACATCTGCGTGATTACCTTTTACAGGGAGCAGTATCGTCGGATGAGGCCGCACGCCGAGCAGTACAACGTCGAGCTCACCACCGTGGACTCCGTCCAGGGCCGAGAGAAAGAGGTTGTTCTTTTGCTCACTACAAAAACTAATTTTAATCCAGATGCGGACACCTTCATCAACGACTACCGGCGCCTAAATGTGGCTACCACCCGCTGCCGCCATGGCCAGTTCGTTTTTGGGCATGCGAAATCGCTCCGGGCACTGCCGACATGGAACACCCTGCTGCAATGGGCTTATTCGCTCCGCGCCGTCGTCACTCAATCGCAAGTACTCCGGTACTTTGAACCGTGAGCATTTGTTCGGTGAGCCACTTTTATCCTTCACCGCCGTATGCAAGCACGTCTGAAGTCCGGGTCGGACTTCGGGTAAAGAGGGGAGGTGTAAGTGATGCTGTGAAAGCGTGACGATAGTTAGGCAACTTTCATGATTCATCTATTTCAGGGCGGAGCGAGGACGATGGAAGCTGTCAAGGAGTCGACCAGACGCCGGACCGAAGGACAGTCGCCTTTCTCTGTACATTTCTCTTGCATCTTGGGGCGATGTCCCAGACACGAAGAACTGTTTGTCAACCTATTGCTTTCTTTGCTTGCCTTTGTATATATGTTCTCCTATCGTGTTATGTTTGTATCATTTTATCCGTATTCCGAGTTGTTATGAGAAGTTATTATAATTCGTTTGTTACTGCTCATATCTCTGCCTTGTGAACTCTATCTGCACTAATTATTACTTTCATAATAAAACTTAGTTAATTATTAGTCTAAGAGGTACAAGCACGATCCGCTGCGCGCGCCAGCTTACTGACGTACATTACCCGAAATGTACTGATGTTATCGCTCGTTATCGTGTAGTATCAGAAGCGTGATGTTCATTAGTAGCCCTTCGTAGAATCATGAGTAAACCTTCACTTGCATCCTCTTCAGACCTTCAGCCCTCTCTAAGGCTACTGAAGCATCATCCACAATACTTTACCAGTTAATTCTCTAGTCGTACCAGGTCCATTACAGAGGAACCGTAGCATCTGAAATTCTGAAAAATGTTTCAAAAACTATCTTAAAGCAACTGCTTCGTTGGATCATGTTAACACCAGCATAATTGCTAAAATTTAATGAAAGTGTAATTTTCTCTACTGTAAAACCTATTTGTATATGAAAAACTTATTGGATACAGTAGACAAGTACTACTATCTATCTGTTTATCTTGATTACTGTAAAGTAAACTTTTCTCAATCTCTTTTATAATCTCCAATAATCTTCAAGTTTTTCCCGATCCCTTAAGTTCATTTGACATTTGAAGCAGTTTGTCCAGCTGAATGTAGCCTTGGTTACAAGTAGACCAACAGCTAACAACTACATTACTTCCGAAATATTACTCTAACCTTTTTTACACGTCCCATGTGCTCAGTAGGATACAAACACGCTATTGTTTTCTCTAATCATGCGTGTGCTCTCGTTGAAAGCTCTTTCCGATGAAAAACAATTCCCGCTCCCATTGATCTGTGATGCATAACCTTCCTTAAATCCTTTTTTCTGGTCCATATGACTTCGTAATTGACAGTACTACTCGTACACGTGGTATAAATCTTCGTTTCTGTGAATATTTGAAGCATCAGAGTCCGCCGGCTGCTTGAGATTTGCGGCTATACTCATCTGCGCTCATTGATTGCCTTCGCTCGCTGAATATTGATTGGTTCGCTTGAAGCCGCAATGATCGACTTATAGGATTCTAACTTAACAATTTCATTGAATTTCGAATCGAATTCGCAGAATTATGTGTTGAAATTGCAAATTTCGTCCTTCTCTATATTCGACCGTTACGCCATGCATAAGAATTCCTCCGAATCAGATTCCATGCTTTCAGAATCAGATGCCGTGATGTCGAACTTCAGCTGCCTCGACGATCACGTCACCGTCGCGTGCCTTAACCTCATCGAAGCCATAATAACGATCGCTAGCATGCTCACCGTTATGCTGGTACTATCCGAAATTCTTCTTTTCTTTCACCTCTATTTTACCAAACTATTTCAGATAATTATCCTTGGTAATTTACTTGTTGTGGTTACCGTGTATTGCGATCGTAAGCTACGTTTACAACGACAGAATTGGTTGATTATATCGTTAGCATTGGCTGACTTATTAGTAGGATTGCTGGTCATGCCATTGACGCTCATCTATGAAATCATAGGCGAATGGAAAATGGGTGAGAGACTATTTTTATTACAGTGTTCGACTTTTGTTAATTAGGCGTAACATTAAAATATGAGATATTAAAAGTAAATTCGAAATTATATCAATTTTACTAGTAGTTGAATGAATTTTATCTACGATTACCTTTGGTACGGATGTCACCCCTTTTTTCAGTTTCTTTTTCCCTCCTCGTGAGACCTCCCAGTGCAGTCCCAATGGTAATACCCTTCAGTTCCTCTTTAGAAATTAAAAAAAGAAATTAAAAATAACCGGCTCAAGTGAGAGTAAAGTTATATAATGAGAAGTTATGAAAGTCAGAGGATGACAGTGGCTGTATGTGGAGGGTACTGTCTAGCGAAAAATTTGAAAAAATTCAAGTCCATTCCTTCTCGTCGTCAAGGAGGAACCTTTGTTAAGGTTGGGCTTATGAAACGCCACACTTACACCTAACCGCACTTATGAATCACCTGGGAGGGGAAAGAGGTTTTCATTTGTATGAGAGCAAGAAGAAACTTCTACTGCAGTACGACTTGCTAAATTCGTGGATTCATTAATGGAAAAAATAAAAATAACCACATGTACATGTTCAAGTACATATGACTTTTGAGCTATGACCAAGAGCCACGTCAATTCGACTCTGCTCATTCAAGGTTACCTGTTAGTATGCTAGAGGGTAGTGCGGAGAAGAAGGGAGAGAAGTATTGCACTGATGTAACCATTTTTGTCACCCCTGGTAATATGTTTTTTTAAGTGAACGTACTCATGAAGCCCTTGGAACGGGAGTGACACCAAGGAAAATTCACTTTGACTTAGATCTTTCAACAGGAAATTTTTGCAATAGCTACTGTTTACTCAAAAAAATATGATACTGGCGAATGATATTAAGTGGTGTTTCGTAACCGAGGTGAATACCGTACTGATCCTGCCATTTTAATTAACTTTAACCTATCTTTAACTTTTTTAACTTGTCACTTATATGTCGCTTTTCATCTCATTTACCAGGAAACCTATAACTCTTCAAGTACATACAAACATTAATTACATTTCTAAGTGTGGGAATTCGGTATTTAATCGATTCATTTTTGTAAATATATGAAAGTAACAAATCTACTGCACTGCAAGAAAATTATATTCAGGGAATGTACTCTGTGAAATGTGGCTAGCGCTTGACGTACTTTTTGTTACTGCGTCAATTCTACACATATGTGCTATATCGCTGGACCGATACTTTTCTGTGACGTCACCGCTCACATATCCATCGAAACGAACACCCACACGAATGTTTGTCTATATTGGTGAGAAAATTCATGTCTCATTGAAATTAGGGGACGACTATCGTAATCCTGCAAAAAATACATAAGTACTGTTGCAAAGTAGTGTGACTGGATGTCATTTTGCACTCTTAATTGCTGCACTCCCGCAGCTTCACTGAGAAGCCCACACAGAAACTTACAAAGAAACCTGATGTGAGGCCAAGGGCTTCTGAGGCTAGACAGAGGTTTACTCGATGTTCTCCATAACGGAGACGTCGCGTCAAGGAAGTGAGTAAGGCTTTATTGATGAGGGACTGAGAAGAAGGTTACGTACAGTAAGAAAGCCCTGATAAAAATATCGGTATCAAGTGGTCCGGCTAACTGCAAAGCCTTCATCTAACGGACCTTCATGAAGTGGTCAATTCGCTGTTATAGGCAGGAAATGTACCAGATGTTTTGAAGCCACGTTTGTATCCCAACAAGAGATTCGATCCCTATTTGTAAAGGTATTAGCCATACCCAGTTTTTTCGTTACATAACGGCAAATAATTAGAATTCTCGATTAGAAATAATGCCAGTAGAGTAACTCATATCACTCTACTTCTGTGTTGCAGAATTTTCGTCATAACTACGCCAAAATGCGAAGTTTCTCGAGCTTTCTCAAACTCTCGTTTTACTATTTGTGTAACCGACCAGCCGGTGAATACCAATGTTTCACTACGGAACAAAAAGTTCTTCGCTAAAAGATTGATTTTCCGAGGAACTTGAAACTACTGCCTCGCTTACCCTCAAATCTCACTACATAGCTAAAAATTCTTTTTCCAACAATTTCGTGATTTTGACCGAATCGATTCTCTCAGAAGCCATCTGAGGTGATTACTTGGTACCGAACCCGACTGGAAATTTTAAAACCTTGGTCGGCACATCGGCTGTCTACCGCATCGTATTGTGTAGGTTTCAAGAGTACTCGTATCACCACTACGATGTTGAAAGGAAGTTGATGAGGGGCACATTCCGAAACGGGATCGACTGCCGCTGAATGGAATCCTTTAACCTTTATGTTCACAATTTTACTGGCCGAAATTTCCACCTGACCTCAAAAACATCATCGGTCTTCAAGAAACAAAGAATGCCCAAGGGTTCTCTATCGGAACATACCACAAGTTATTCCCTATTGATTAAAAAAGTAATACAAGTTATGGGCCCACTGGTTCTCGGGATCATGAAGAAAAATGTAGTTGACTTCCTGTTACGCTTGGCTGTCTTTGAAAGCGTTGATGGATGGATACATGTAGGCGTGATTCTGCTAGAACTCTTTCGGTGAACGCTTCAAGTTGCTCCCCCAAAAAGCTTTCCGCATGACTTGAGCTCTTCATAAGGTGCATTTACTTAACGCAACTGCAGTTTTTCATTGTCAACGTTTCATCTGAAAATTGCATTGTGCTGGGCCTTTTTCAAATTTCAGTAACGATTAGATCGTTCTGCAGCCTGAGGGGTTGATGGAAAGAGGCTTAGTAGCTTCGTGCTGTCTCGTTTTCGACGAAAGTGCGAAAATGTAGATGTGGAACTGCTAAATCCAGTTTAAGGACTTCCTCACTACTTTATAAAAACCGAAATTCTATTGACTTAGAGTCACGAAACAATCCTTCACAGCAAATTGCTCTATCTCGAGAAATGTGCACGGAAAAATCGTGCACTGCCAGGGTTTCGAAATACGTCGTATTTGGACGGCTGAAGGCAGATTATTCTCTTTTCTCCGAAAAGGTTGCGATTGGGCACGCCGCGCGACCGCGTCGCGTTGGGATGTGCACGATTCTATCGGTACGGTTTTTGAGGCGACCATGGTCGACTCTCGATGGATCATGGAATTATATATACTTGTGAATCCACGGAAAAATGTGTTATGTCTTTCATTTGGCTAACTTTTGGCCTTGTCGCTTCACCGGAGTCTTCAATATAGGGGAAGAGTCCTAACAGGCCGAAACGGCTGAGGCTCTACAAGGACACGGAGTACATCAGTATGCATTCTGTGTTAACGATATTACAAAGAAATACGTAAGGGGCACGCTAGACGGCTTACAGGAATTTGTTTGGAACGTGGCTATGGGCTTATGCAGTGAGCTGAGCTGAAAAGCTTCATTATTCCACCCAGATCATTGTGTCTCACTGTCCTCCACGGAATATTTGCCTCTCGATTACGTCCTACCGGTCCGTCATGGGGATGCCCTACCGGTCCGTCATGGGGTAGAAGAGCGAAGGAAAGGTGAGGTGGAGGACAGTGTAAGGATTCCAATTGGTGTGTAGCTTCTGAAATTTGAAAAAGATGATTAATTCGAATTGAACTCGATAGAACGACTTTAAAATCAATCGAAATTTGCCTCTGCGACAGCTAGAATACTTACAAATGGTAAAGCGGTCTGCTGTGCCATTGCTAGTTGGTGCAAATCGGGTCGAAGTTAAGGGTCGTGTCCTTCTGAGCCAGATGACTTCGAAGTGTTTGTTTCTGAAATAACGGATCACGGTAACGACATCGGCTGATGTCGCGAAGCTTCAAACAAAACGTACGCTTGCTGATGCACCTACTGTTCTGGCAAAAGTGCTTGGCTCTTAAATCGTAGGGGACATTAAATGTCCAATTTCTTTCCCTATGAAATGTCGAATGAATAGAATAAAAGGAAACTGAAAAAGGAATGATCATCTAAGTCATTATGGTCCCATTTTGAATAAGTCGATAATGCTGTTCCAAATGTTGTGAGCAGAGCCTCATGATGGTGAAGTTCTCGGCAATCTCATCCTCCTGGAAATGATCAGAATTTCTCGGCATGTCCGAACCTTTGTGTGGGCAGCATGGGAA
This sequence comes from Haemonchus contortus, assembly GCA_000469685.2. Classification (NCBI taxonomy): domain Eukaryota; kingdom Metazoa; phylum Nematoda; class Chromadorea; order Rhabditida; family Trichostrongylidae; genus Haemonchus; species Haemonchus contortus. The sequence continues at coordinate 37,063,525 of LS997567.1, read as the reverse complement.
TATGAAATCTTTCGAGAGAACGTTTCCCAGATTTATAAATTGTCTATGAGTCTAATGATTTTTATGAAGGACGTCGCCAAGTTCCCATTTCCCAGGAATGGACGTCCTTCGACCGTTCTCGAGAATGCATCAAATATTTATAAGAAAAATATCATCTTCCTAGAGATGTGAAGATGTAACTTATTGATAAAGTACTCTTGACGTGGGAACTTTACATATTGTTTCACTATGCACTCCGACGTCAGACATCAGTGGGCACTATAAAATATTAATTATGACTTCGTAATCGACACGACAACATTTTCTGTGAAAGGAACAAGTGTTTACTCGTTCCCTGTTTCACTGATTGTCAAATTCGCCTAGAAAGTCGGAAATGACTGACAACAAGTATGTAAACCAAGGGTCAGTTGTCGCAAAAGCGAACAGGCTTATCGAACAACTTCCGCTTGATGGTTCCCAACAGTACTCCGTCCAAGTGAACGCTGAAAATGTGGGAAAACATTCCTTTTCTGTGCTGTTCAGATCCTGACATTCTTAATTTATTCGGTTATAGGTAGTGAAAAAGTATAGTCCAAGGTCAGTTTTCATAGTACTGTTACTCATTACTTATTACTAACCTTATTACTTATCCTTGATTTCTTGTTCAAGTGGACGACAACTTTTGATCAAAGGCATAATCCACGAAAACAACGGTTACAAAGGTAATCCATGTAGATGAATCTGTGGTCCCCAAGTATGCTACATTTGAGAGGTCAGACCGAAAAACGTGCAAGATAGCGCGTAAGCAGGATTCGAAGATCGCATCCACTGTATGCCGCACCCAGAAGTGGCCGTGTTTAAAAGACCTCGAAAAGTGTGCACCACTCACAACGGAGCACAGATGTTGAAAATCTAACCGACTAAAGGACAAAAGGAAGTCATTTTCGCCATTTCTGGTATACTGTGATCAGCTCTATGCAATGGCACATAACAGACATCTCGTCTAAATACCCCATACATGCCGTTTCTGATGCCATGAACTCGTACAGCGCCTATCTTACTTTTTTAGTTGTTTTTCTCGGATCCGACGATTTTCGTATTTTTTTCGCCACCATTGCGCTACTTTGCACCATAACTTTCATTCTTTCACTTTAACTAAATATATAAATCTACCGTGAGTTGTATCTTCGAGTAAGCTGCTGTCTCACATCAAATATATGAGCGTCTCGTCAGATCGACGATCGGCTTCTGCTAGCATTGGTACCTGTACCTTCAAAAAAAGCATGGTGATATGGAACTATTCTACACGTATCAGCGAAAAACTTTGAAAAGAACAGAATAATTCGGACTGTCGATCAATTACTGGCTTCATTTACTTGTAGGCGTTGCATGGGTGGTATCGTTGTTGATCTGTTTGCCACCAATTTTCGGCTGGAGACCTGAGCGACGCCCTGGCGAGTGTGCAGTTAGCACGGATGTTGGTAAGGGTCATTTCCTATTCAATCAAATTCTCTTAAACTTTCTAACCTTCCAAATTGCAGGTTATGTCCTATACTCGTCTTTGGGTTCATTCTACATTCCTGTCATCATACTTGTACTTGTATATGCACGAATCTACAGTATCACTATTAAGCATAGCCGTCAACGTTTAAAGGAGACTGAACGAAGGGATCAGACTCTAAGTCTGCTTACTGCCAAGCCAAGTAGGTATTTTCAGGCTGACTTCCAGGAAAGAGTTTTTTACATCAGCTAATTCGCAATCTTAATGTCTACACTAGAGTTGCAGTATTTGTACAATATTTTATCTTATAATATTTTTAAAAGCTAAAGTAAATGAACAGGATGTTTTAGCGAAGAAAGTTGTCGAGTTGGAATTGCTCGAAGAGAATTCAGACGGAGATGACAAGGATCATCATGCAAACAAGGTTCATACATATATTTTTTGTTGGATTACTAGCATCTGGCGATAGTTTGTATTTGAAAAATTGCTGAAATAGCTTTTTTTTTATTCCGAGATTGATTTTCGTTTCTATGAACCAAAGAAGTCACCAACTTAATGGTACTGATTTCAGGAACCGGCTAATCAAGTATGTTGGCATGCGACCAAGATTTCGGGAGATCTATCACCTTCGAATGCTCTACAAAAGGTATAATCGACTATTTCCTGTTACAGTACCTCAAAATATAATACAAAAGGGACGATCTAAAAAATTTGCTTCATTTCAGAACGGATTTGAATCCAAACCTCCAGCAGCAATCAAAAATGAAAAAGAACTGAGTGCAGAAAAACGTCGTCGGAAATTGAAAGCAAAAGAGCGTCAAGCAACAATGTTACTTGGCATCATCCTGTCCGCATTCATCCTGTCATGGCTTCCTTTCTTTGTGAGTTTATCACCTTTCTTCCTTGTATTCTGTCTCCGAAAATCTATTCATTACCTCGCAGTACATACTTTACAAAGGAGTTCAAGTTGTAGCTCTTTCAACAAGTAAATCTCATAAATTATACTATCTGGTCCTTTGGATAGATATTCTGTTAAACAAACTACAGTAGGGGGAGCAAAAGTGCAGCAGCACTGCCGGCAAGTTCTGGTATTACACTAGCCTAGATGGGACTCCGTCCCTAGGCAGTTACGCACAGTTGATACCAGACTCATGGGAGAAGACGAAAACTTGGACTTCACATAAGCCGACTGGCCTCCTTAGGTTTGTTGCAAGCTGGCAAAATGGGGAGGGGTGTGGGTCAATAAACGCTCAAATTCTCAAACTGCATTAAAATAAAACTGGTTGAAGGAATGTGAAATCCCTAAATAGCTCAGTCCCACTACCTGACATTAGTTCTCTTTCTGATTATCCGGTGTTCGGAGGTCTTGTGGAGGTTACACTGAATATATGACAAGTTAAATCAATCCAAAGTATGGTCACTTCTTCCTCAGTCGATCTATCTAACCCAATGATATTTGTGTTCCCTTGCTTCCCTTTTGAAACGCAGGCCCTTGTACTGAACCTGCGCCACGAGCATAATATTTACCGCAGTAAAATGGTTTCTAATAGCCCTAAAAGAATGAGTGCCATGCAAATCACGCCCAACATTTTTTTCTGGGAAATTTACGTAAAATCATTATTTTGATAATTTGTTATTTGCTGAATTTGTTTAGGTGATGTATGTGATCGGAGCGTTTGGATATGAAGCCCCGGCAGTTGTATTCAAATTCTTCTTCTGGCTCGGATACTGTAAGTCTTTTGTACTGCTCAAAGATCGTTGTAATGCATGTTAATTTAACCACATAGCAAAAGTACCTTTTAGGCAACTCTGGTATCAATCCTGTCATTTACACTGTCTTCAACAGGGAATTCAAACGTGGTCTATGCCGTCAATTACACAAGTTCGAGCGCTACCTACGGTCCTTAACGGATTTCTACAAGTAGCCATAACAATATTTTCAAAATTCCTGAACTCTAAAATGAAATTTTCAAATCTTTTCATTCTGCGGATATCCACGTAGACCAAAATCCAGCCGCAAAACGTCAAAGTGTCAGGCGAAACAGTAGGTTCCAGTTCTACTACTCAGTGACAGAAGCTCGCATGACCGCGCGCCCAACTTTCACGTTTCGCGGCTGCACGTTCTTCTTGTACACATGACCGTATTTGTGCTTGTGAATAAGTGTCAGAGCAAAAAAGTAAAGTTCTGCCATCGTATTAATCGGTTTCTGTTCAGAACAAGCTGGTATAGAAGTTTATTAGATTAGCTAATTCCATATTAAGGAGAAATCTAACATTACTCGTATTGGTCAAGCATGGGTGACAAATTTGACTTCGTGTGTGTGTCATCATTCAATTCTATGCAACTATTGTGCTTTACTATTGTGCCATTGTATATGCTATAGAAATGAAGAAATTACAGACGGAAATGGATCACAATTATCTACAACAAATATTTAGACGAGCTATTTTAGAGCTCATTCATATCTAACAATACAACCGACCTAATAGTATTACTGGTACACGTGTTATTAAAATTCTGCTAAAGAGCTAAGAAATTGCAACTTTCTTGTGAAAACCATCAGATGAATTACATATTCAACTGAGACATTGAGGCATTTTTCTTGTTTCGCCTCATTTTACGATATTTGCGGAAGAATCCCTGACGTGTTGGCTGTCCAAGTGATACCGAATCTGATGTGCTAGATTGACCCTAAAAAGATTCTTACAGCTTACAAAGTGTTGACATCCCTTAATCGTGGAGTAGAAAAGAAGCAACAATAATGACAGATTATGATCAACTTTCTCCATTACTTTTTCGCTTGGTTCAAAGTCAGCGTGTGGTGCGCGCTTGCGCGGAAATGACAGACAATCAATGAGCTGTCCATTTGTTGCTACTTATGCCAAAAGGCAGCCCTACCGCTAAAACACATCAACCCTGGGCATGAGGAACCTTCTCTACAGGAGCCTGTAACTAGTGAAGAAAGCCTTGGAAAATACATTCAAAATGGATTGGTAACTTCTCCCTGAGAATCGTGTCGCGCCGCGCATCCCTTTTAGTAGCGCAGTACCGTGGGAGGCGTTCGATTTTCAGTGGAAGGATACATTAACCGCCGCGGAAACATTGCAGCTGACCGTGGGAATTAGGGAGTACAAGTACTGCCACGGCCTCAAGAAACCTAAGGAACGGACTATTTATAAGAGAAAACTTATTGGATTTCAGTCATACCCCATATATACCAATTGCGGTGAACCGCGCTATCGTTATATTCTGTTCCTCACTTTCCAATTATGAACGAATCTACATCCTGACATAGCAGCACAGTTCTTTCCGTTCTAGGCGGAAGCCTGAGTTGGAAAACTGAAGGAGGCTAGGAAATGGGTTGGGGAGTAGTAAGAGAGAAGAAAAGTCGCATTTTGCTGCTTCGAAAGTTCATTAAAGAAAAGTTTAGCAGTGACAAGATGGCTTTCTCTTCGCGTTCTTTTCAGATTTTCTTTTTCTCTGGAGAACTAGTCACCGTACTTCACTCCAAGGTTAGAGAGCTGACCAGTTCTCGGCTGGCCGTATAGCTGTACATGTCTGCATAGCCGAGCGCAAACCCGTTCAAAAAGAGTAAGTTCTGAGGTTCTCCCATATCAGTATTACCTTTGCAGTGTATCATACAGTACAGTATACTGTACAGCACAATAAAGATTATGACAGTATATTACTTACATGAGACCTCCTTCTGATTATTGGAACACCTGTCATCGACGTCGACATAGCTCGCGATCGTTCAAATGGCGACAAATGCATTGAGGACGCCTAAAAATATACATATCACAACGAGTAATGACTGTCCTTACCAGTAACTTTTCTTTTCAATCTTATGCGCAAACAAGTGCATCTATCATGCCTAAATATGTATCAATATCATTGAGATGCTAGCTCCATATATATGCTTTTAAATTCGTATTCATGAAATGTCAAGACGTCAGAAATCAACGATTCTCATGTCATATTTGATCTAGATGCGTTTTTATTCATCACTGAGCGTTTTATGAAGGTTATATGATGTACTTAATATTAATAGACTGTACCTCTCTAGCTGCCGTTGTCGACACAGGATCAATGGTGACGTATTCGACTCGTGAATTTATGGACGTCGAACTTGAGGACGAGTTTGCTGCTATCGGCAATGCTACATCACAGTAATTCAGCGTTTGACGAGAGCTTGCTGTACTTTCTTAACAGTTCAAGATTTTAAAAGCTCAACCAACGACATGGCGTATCAAACCCACAAAACTACATTCCAGCAAACTGGTGTATTCAAATCTCAAAGGCACAACTAGCGATAACATAATTATGTTACAGGATTATTGCCAACTAGTAAATAACATACGTAAAGAGTGCAAACTCGTGTCTGGTCGGGAATATCGTCGCAATAGTGATGGGGAGTTCGACGTTCGAGCCGTTCTTTCGGATTCCAACGATTCGCCCGATGTGCTGGCTTGCTGAAATTAATGTTAGATCGCTTTGTAGTTTTACAGAAATAACAGGTGAAATAGGTATCGAAAAGTAATTCGAACCAAAAACCCCGTTTGTATGTGTTTCTATGTTTCTTACGGGCGGAGGTGCTGTAGTGCTAGTGGGGCACTAATACACGCTTGGTTCGAGGACCGAGCTCCATATTGATACCCACTCAAGTCAATAAAGCATCCCATCCCTCCAAGCTTCGTGAATTGGTACCTGGCTCGTCTGGGAGGATGAAAACACTGATTTGTGCATCGGATGATCAATGAGTCGTTGTATTGACAACATACTCTTTCGAAACTCTGAACAGAAGTCGGAGGATGTGCGTATCCCACGGTTGATCAACAGCAGAAGACTTTTTTCCAGATGTGGCTCACAAGTTTCGTGGAGAATTTGTGGGGGAGAGGTATATAAGATGATGGGTTGCTGCGCTTTATGGTTTTGAGTCGACTCAAAACCATAAAGCGCAGCAACCCATCAATGCCCACAAGTCAGAACGAGAATAGACCTTTTACGGTAGAGCGTTCAGTGTACAACAGAAAACACTGACACTGTGGAATCATGAACTAAATACATGAACTATTCAAAAAGCTTCCCTTTCTGAGCGCAGGCACCTGCCCTTATGTTAGTACCTTGTTTTTCTAAGAAGGGCATATACAGAAAAGCCGAGAACTGTTAAGAAGGTAATAAATAGCTGCAACCTCCTAATATAAAGTTTACAAAAGTATCTGGCCCTTCCGCACTATTTGCTCTACTTCTTTACGCTTACTATTGTAAGATAATCAGTTTTAACCCATTGACGACCACATGGCTCGCCGGCGGGCCACATCATATCGTGCTTCAGTAGTATTTATATTATTTATCAAGTGTTCGTATAATTTGTTCCACGTTTTCAAGTATCACCTTGACTTACAGCCTTCTAGAGAATCTTGAGGCATTGTGGTACAGGAATCATTCATTCCCAACTACAGTTATAAGAGAAACTAAACGTATATTCTGTAGAAACCAGTAAGAATCGGCATTACCAGCAACGTGTGGGAGCTGGGCTGTCGTGGCAGAAGAATTGGAGCGGCGACTTTTGGAGGTGAATTGGTGCGTTTTCGGAAGGAAATCCGCGATCTGGCATCCGATGATAGTGATTCGCTCGAAGACCTAAAGTGATCTGATCAAATGAGCATCCATCATATTTGAAATCTTCTTTCAATGTAATGGAAGTTCAGAACAGCCAGCTATGTGCAGGTGTACGTCACGGTGATGTATCCAACGTGAATACAAGAGCTTTTTCATCTGTGAAAAAGCTGCCGTTTAAAAAGCACCACAGACCTTGTGCTCTCCGAATATGAAGTCGAATTCCTCGGTGAGGTTATGTGAACTACCGACTTCTGGTTGATGCTGACCGACGATTTCTTTTGCTTCGGCTGCTTCATGGGCATTGGCAAAACCTACAAGAATATGAAAACTGGTATATAGATCGATAGTGTAATTTGAAAAACTACTCGTTAAATGCTTTTTACGAACCTTGTGAAATGAGACACTAGAAGCTCTCCTGTCACTTTCTTTCAGTCGATCTTGCCCTCGATAAACGGCAGCCTCGATTCCTAGACAGAATTTGTCTCTATACAAATAGTTATGTTACTGCTATAGTAATAGTACTGGCTATTAAAGTAATGCCAACTGATTTCGACCACGTACCATCCAGGGCCTCAAGCATTGGGGGTGATGCAGCTTTAACGGAGTCGCTGGGTGGGTCACCTTGGTAGTGGTGAGTAGCTCGTTCTCCATCGTATTTCTGCACGGATCGAAATATTCGGTAGCACGTAAGTAGTAAACTAAAGTACCTACTGAAAAAGATCCAGTAATCGAGGCGGCCAAGCGTCGAGCCAGTACAGCGCTAACACCCGCCCTTGGCTTGATTTGAATATCCTCTCTCGGTCGAACTAGGCCTTCCGGAGGGCTTTCCTCAAACTGAAAAATCGGAAAATTTTCGAACTACTTTACCGAACAGTTGAAAACGTCTATTCTGGGTCGAAAAAATTACCAAAAAGTATTGGCTAACGGAACCCACCTCTTTTTGTAGCGTTGAAGTTTCACATACAACAAGGTCAAGCGAAGGCGGTGGTTCGTCAAAATCATCAGTGAGAGAATCCGACGACTCTCCGCCAATGGCTTCATTGTACTGCAAGATTCGCTTACTTGAATTAACTTTAGCCACATATATATATACTTTAATACATATTAACAAATAATTTTTTCGTCCTCTACTTCAATCTTGTAAACGCGGATCTGTTGCAGAACTGCTAATTCTTCCATTATTGCTTTGAAATTATTGTCTTCTGCTACTCTTGGTAATCTCTGAAGCAAGCCAAAGTATGGAACAACCAACAACAACAGAGATTAGCACAACTGGTCACGGATTCGATCCCAGCCGGAACAAACCTCTACATATGTCAAAAATGCTACCGTCGGTAAGCAAGAGATTGATGCCCTACTAGATGGAGGAAACTGTCATGAAAGATTGAGTTTAGGTTTGTAAGGGTTTACACAAAGGACTGTCATGTAAGTGGCAAACTGATAAAAGGGCGATTCAAAAGTATTTAGATATTAGAAGTAATGGTAGTCACGTTACTATTCGATCGACTTGTCCCCGATGAATCTTGAAAATCGATCAGAGTGTTTAAACAGGGTTGAAGACCTCATTTGTTCTTTGGAGATTGGGTGAAAATGTCAGTATATCAAGAAATGAAATCAGCCTAACGTGTTAGTCCTTGTTATATTAGCACTTTATCAGAAGCGAAGGGGATGATGGACAATGGCCGTCTGTGCTCTTTTAGCGGTTTTAGCCTAGGAACTGTAGTTTTTCAACTAAGCCGGGGTGGGGTAGGAGCACCTGGGTGGGTGGGATGATTATTCCGAGCGAAAAGAAAGAAAAGAAAAGAAAGAAAATTCGCCCACTGCGGTGTTCCCTCCTTCCTTATACTTAGTCAAAAACTGGCATGTCCCTGATGTAACAGGGCATAACACGTTTTATTGAGTTCATTCCTTGTTATACTATTGTGATAGGTGCCCCCCCCAAACTACATCTTCACCGGAGATTCTATTCAGTCTTTTGAATCTTACCATAAAAAATGTTCCGCTCCGTTAAAGGCGTGCTTTTATGTTATAGCCAAAAAGGATCCTGCAACTCACATAAGGAGCGGACGACGCAAACTGGAGAGCCCCTGTGCTCGATGACTTCACCAGACTGAGACGATTCTGAACAAATCGATGTTCAAAAGTATTTTATTTCAATTGCCGATGATTAAAATGAAGCTATATTGAGGCATCCATCATACATATTTATGGATTGCTGTGGCCGAAGAATATCTGGTCCTGTATGCACAGAGTTACTAATCATAAGCCATCCATGTCTGACTAGTTGTTTATCGTAACGGATTCGTCAAAAGGGACAAGAAAGCTAATTTGATCGTTGACTAATCCCTCTTCAACACAATTAGATACTACTATAATGCTAAAGATTCCCGAATAGGATTTCCAGGGATCGAACAGAAGTTTCCGAACTCAATGCTATATGCAGATGCCAGTGGTTACTGTCAGATAGGCCACCTTAGCGGCGACCATAGCGCTTCCACTGAAGCGCAGAAAATTCCTGCTTAAAGCGCAGGAATCCACAATACATGTGACTTTCAGCCAAACAGCTGTGCCTCTCAAAACTCCACAAGACCCAGGGGGCAAGCTGAACAGATGTAAAAGCAGAAGACATGGGCAACTCAAGAATGTGGGCTTTTTTCAGAAAGCACTCAATGCCTCTGGATGCAACTAATTTTTGTGGTCCTACACGAGTAGTAATGAGACTTTTCCCAAGTTTATTTGTTTGGTAAAATGTAGTAGGAGTCAGAGATAATAAACCGGAAGAAGTACCATTTTATTACGTTGATTTAGATCCGATTGAGACTTTGGTTTGATGGAAGAGATAAACTTCTTGGCCTTGCGCCAATTTTCATATCGTGACTCCTCCAACCTGGCAGCTTTCAGATCTCCAACAGACCGTCCTTTGCTGAAGATTAATAGAATAGAAGTATTATTTGTAAAACTTAGTTTTAGCAGATAATGAGGATAGTCCACCAACCTCGTTGATGGCTTATCCATGGCGTGTACCAGTGCGAGTTCGGATTTCCTTCGATAGCCGTGGCTCGGCGAACGCATGGAGAACTGCTTCTCTTCTGTAGCTATAAGTGAGCTTTAACAGGGCCGCTTGAATTTCAAATGCTTGTCTTCTTCACGAGAATTAAAATTCATTAATATACAACCTTAATAGCTAATATTTTTTCGGCTTCACTCTTTGCAGGACCCACCAACAGGACCGAAATCGCGACTGATACCAATACATTTTTTTTGAATTTATCAGGAGAAGTAGTTGAGCGTGCTGATCTGTTTACCTACCACGCACAGCTGTTTCTTCTCAGGAATAATTCAAGTGAGCGTATTATGAGTAAATACAGAATACTTATTTAAGGGAGGGGTCGCAAACAAAGATGCGGCAGGACTGGCAGTTATAAATTTGGCGTCGGAAAATAGAAACGCCCCTCAAATTCGAGTTCAGAACATCCAGTCACCTTCTCTGACCAATCCTCGCTGAATTTCTTTGAAACGAATTTTTTCAATGGGGCCTCAGAAGTTGATCTTATGAGTTATTACAGAAACAGGCATACCTTTCCTGAGGTGGGATGTTTGAGGAGCATTTATATAGTTGGGTAGACTCTTGCGATGTAAAACGTTGGCTGAACACCTTGAAATCGTCTCAGGAACAGAGAAGAGGGGATAGTTATTTTTCTTCACTCACCTAGCCGATTTTGTATAATGCTCTCTTTGTTCTGATAATTTTCGTAATTTGCCGTCACTGCAGGCTCAAATCGACTCGCTTTTCTTGACGTGGCGTATACTGAAATGATGCCCTCTCTGATCGCTCAGTTGATGGTAGTATTTTGTTAAATTTTCACGCAAATTTGGAAAATATTAGGTTGATGCATAATTATTGCGGATTTTTTCGCGGCTTTTTTTCTCTCGATAGAATTTGGGTATTGAGATCGGGTTTTTTCTAGAAATGATCTACTTGATTTCCTCTACAAGAATATACCCAAAAAAGCATCCGCATATTCGCGGAATCAGGCTTAACTTTTTCGAGAACTAGTGGAAGGTGGCACAGTCATTCCGCGATCTCAGTAACTTTTCGGCGATCAAATCGGCGATCGAACAACCAGCCAAAGCCAACCAAGAAATGGGATCTGCTCCTAAATCTGCCATATTCACCAGCAGAAACCTCTATGGATTATTTCGTCAACCGTTCGCTGAAAAAATGGCTGGGGAATAGGACTTACATCGATTTGGATGACTTGATGGCCGATGTCAAGGCGTGGATCGCCCGTAAGGATCAAAACTTCTTCGCTTTTGGGGTCCGACTAACTAATCAATGGGAAGCAGTGCTTGACGTAGATGGTGAATAAGTTCTAATTAATCAATAATTATTTGAATATGTCTTTGCTTAGTATTTCTATAGTTTCTTCAAGTAAAATTTGCTGGAAAAAATCCGCGATAAATCCGCAATAATTATGCATCAACCTAATATATAGAGGCAGGTAAAACGCAGGGGAAATAGAAATTATCAAAATAATCGTGTTTAACCATCAGGAAGTCATGTGCACTTTCATTAGATCACCTAGTGAACGATCGCTGAGAAGTTACTGAGATCGCGGAATGACTGTGCGACCTTCCAAATTTTCTCGAAGTAGTTAAGTCTAATTACGCAAATATGCGGATGGTTTTTTGAGTATATTCTTGTAAAGGAAATCAAGTATATCATTTCTAGAAAAAAAACCCGATCTCAATATTCAAATTCTATCGAGAGAAAAAAAGCCGCGAAAAAATCCGCAATAATTATGCATCAACCTAATATTACTACGAAAATCAACTACTGTACTTCACGGATTCACAATAAGCCGTCAATGGCATTTTCGCGATTGTCAAGAAAAAGGATAGGTCAGGAGCCACTGGTAAGCCTCAGACCCAGGGAGAGTACCTGCTCCATGTCATACTACCCATTCTTCATATTCAAACAGTTCCCTCAAACAACGTATTCTTTCGGTCGAAACAATGAAAAATAACAAAGACAATCCTCCAGTTTTCACAATAACATACAGAGCTCTGAGAGTTCCGACACACTTCCAAGAAGATTCCCGTTATCGCCTCTTTTGGCGGGTAAGTGGTATACAGAATCCCCAAAACGCACTATTCGCTGCAAGCCCACAGCTGTTTTCGCAATAATTTGACAACCACGCCCGGTTTGTGGGCGTGTCTGTCCAGCGTCACCCACCCGTATAGGTGCAGGTGCTTGTCCCTTGTAACAAATAGAGGAGCGAATGGCCGTGAACACCGCCCATAGGCATGTTAACTACGGCCTAGCCCTTAGTAATCCTAAAAAACCTATTCTGGGTCGGCTTCCATTTCGCTGCATGAATTTAACTCACTTCGTTCTCTTTCGGATCCTCCTCGCTCTCGATCCAGAATCGGCTTCGAGACACTGTGCCTGCCAATGTTCACATAATTCGCAACAGGCTCTTCCCGAGTTGCTGGAGCCTTTGTGTTGTGATAGAAAGCCACTAAAAAAATTTCTTCCGTTGCAGCTAGGTTTTCCTAAAACATTTCCTTACATGAATTAGCACGAGCGAGATTACTGTGGACCTTGGGACCGCTAGCACCTCCCACATGAAACCTGGAAAAAGAATACGTTGTAAGACAGTGGTGAAAGTCTTTCGAAAATGCGATCATATAGCAGATTGAACTTCTTCGAGCCTCAACTTTTTTTAGAAAGCCTTTATCAAAATTAGAAGGTTTGATCCACCCAGTCAACACCCACCGAAACTAACGTGATATATTTGGAAAGGTAAGCTTTTGAAGTGTGGTATAGCAACAGTGAAAAAGTAGTGAGTTCGTAAAGAAATTTGTAACTATGAAAAATAAAAATGATTTATTCTGGAGTTGAGTAATTGAAGAAGATTTTGAAGTGGAAGCAGTCGTCTCGAAACTTTTTTGTCTGATTAATCGCAAAATTTGATTTTGAATTATCTTGAATTGTATTCAGCCCTATCACTAAAAATTACAATGAGCAGTGTGCAACCTACCCAGACTTCGACTTTTCCTTGTCCAAATTTACCCGCTTGGATTGTTTCGACTGTTCGATATTGAAAAAGTTAAAAAGTCCGCTTAGGGTATGAGAGAATTGTGATTCAGTATCGGCTTGTTCAACTCGTTTTGGGACCACAAAATCAGGCATCCAATCACCTTCGGAATTCTTCTTGCTCAGGTATCGATGCAATCCTTTCTGGAATAGATGCTTGAATTTCTTATCCCTATGCCAACTACTGAAGGGCAAAACTTCAAAAAAGCGGGTATAAATCGCGGAAACTGGGTAATATCAAGTGAAAAAGTAATGGTACAGAGTAAGAAGTTAAAAATTACAAAGTAGTCAGTAACACCGCTCTAGGTTTTGTTCAGCCAACGGTTTAAATCGAATGTTTTCCGTCGCAAACTGTCATTACTTTTACTTTTTGGTAGAGCATTTCATAAAAGTTCAAAAGAAGAAGCCGAGATACTTCAATTATAATTGTAAAGCACTATTATTAGGAGAAAAATTTCCCGTTACAAGACCACAGAACAGAAAGACGATAAGGTTAACGGAAAGTTCTGGAATTCGAAACAAAACAGCAGTTTGGTTTTGTTTGCCCCGAAACCTCATTCACTCGATGGAATACTGCCTCGCATATGTTTAACACGTGTGACATAAGAGAAAAACGGCTAAATGCTCAGAAAATGTCACATCTTCATTTAGTATATTTTCCGAAAACAGCAATCAATCAATTACTGAACGATTTAGAGAATATCGATTGATTCTGTTGCGTAATAGTGACTTAACTAACCTCTCTCATGGCCTTCGTTAGCATTCGATGAAATGTTTCACTACGAGCACACATGAACACAAAACATTCGTCTGTACTGGATTCTGATGGCTGTACAGTGACCATATTATTCTGATCCACGTTGATTCTAGCAAAATGAATATCACAATAAAGTAACAGCTTCTGTGGCCGACCATAAACGATCGCCATCCGAGAATCCTGCAACGAATAGGGTATGAAAAATTCACCCAGAAACAACGACAACGCAATTCTGTTTGAAGTTTCCGGTTTCTGCTTGAAAGTGAGGTATGAAAAGGATCACTGATTGGAACTCACATGTAAATGGCATCGCACTTCTTTGTACAAAACTGAGGCAAACTCGGACCTTTGAGGGGCATGATGAAGTTGCATGTAAAAACAGGTACCTGAAATTCAGTAGTACAGTTCTATATCTATGGTTTAGAAGTAATTCAGTATGTTAGCTGTTGTATTAATATTGTTAATGTATATAATAGTGTTAGTAAGTTGTTATTATTCTGTAAGAGCATTTTTACATCTATGTATCTTCTCGGACCATTTGAAAGAAGGGTTGAAGAGACGCCAGAAAATGGGTTACGTATGAAGGGGTAACTTTCAAGGCTAGTCAATCTCGCTTTGGAATGGTGCCGTGCATTCGGCTTATATTCATAATAATACTGGCGTTTCATTGGTGTGATCGGCCCGTACAACGGCCTGTGGGGCCAGCAAAAATACAAGTGCATTGGTCCCCGAACAGTCCGTCTAGTAGCGCTTTCACTGACACGGCTCACATCGGTGCTACCAAATGAACAAGAAAAAATTATTTGTATCTCGGAGCAACTTCCTGTTCCGTTTTCAACGTAGAATACGCGATAAAGTGATGATCAGAATGAAAAAAGTACAAGTAAAAATGGCTACAAAAATGAGTAATAGTATGATTAAAACTATAGCAAAAGAAATTCAAAAAGAAATCGAAGAAGTAATCGCGGAAATGCCATTTTAAAATAGATTCAGTTAGCACTATAAATATAAATCAATGTCGGTATGAGGGAGCTTCTGTTTGTCCCTCGAAAGTTTGACAGCATCAGAAGATCTACGCTCAAAGCATAAGTGGAACTTCTTATGGTTGGGGCACGAATCGTTGTCATAGATGCATCAGGCAAAAGCCAGAAAATCAGAAATAAAATTGAACAGGATCCGAGAGGTCGAAAAAATGGGGAACGACGAAAAGAAGTGTGAAACAGTAATAGTAAGCATTACATCTACTTGGAGAATGTAGAGCAATGGCTTGCACATGGGAGCAATTACTGATAAATGTCAGGGCTCGAGCGAAGACAGTCACAAAACTAGGAAAAAAAGGGAGAATGATAAAGACGAGCAAAACTTATGATGGAGTTGTCCACGCAAGATTGTTGGGAAATAGCCTAAAAGGGGTGTTTAATGACTCGGTTCAGCTTGAACATTACTGCTTGCTGTTGGTCTTGATAGCAAAAAAAACTGAGAAAGGTCGGCAGCTGTTATGGAATAAGGATTGAGCCATGTGGCAGTAGCGAATGGAACATGTTCGAAGTGAGCGGAAATAGATTCAGGAGCCTTTACAATGCAATCCTGCATGTTAGGAGAGGCCAATAATGCGGAAGCTTCGAGGGTAAAAAACGCTCAACGTAAACCTTCACTAGTATGACTCTTGACGGGGCGTAGTAATGAACGCTGTCATTAAATATTGTATATTACAAATACCGAATACGAACTATTCTGGATTGCGCCTTGCGCACTTTTTTCTCGTCTTCCCTTCCCAGTGGCCCCTCTCGGGTGTGGTGGTAAATAAATAGAAGTAATCTTCTAATGATCAGATGGTATGGAAAAGTTATGTTACATAGGTTACGGTTGAAATCAAGCTCATTTCCAGAGAAGGAACGATGATATAAATCATTATTTTTTACCAGTAAAGGCTAGTTGCTGCCCAGTGAAGAATTTGGATGATTTTTTTAATTTATCTATTTGTAAATACCTACTTGTTCCACATGTTGATCGTAACCACGTTTCCCATACCACAAGACTTTCAGGTAGAAGGAAAGAAATCACGACAATATCCTCCAAAGTTATTAAAGCAAGTGTATGTTGACTTTTTTTCAGCTCGAAGCCTGAAATTGTTTTGACTATTCACACGGCTATTGCTCATGTAATAATTAATAATAATAATATTAAAATAATAATAACAACCATAAATTAATAATAATAAGGAAAGTAATTCAGGTGGACGATACTAACAAGCGTGAAACTTAGTCATTTCTTCCTCACAACATTTGATTGATTCTTTGAGTTAGACAAAGCTGTAATATGTAGTGATGAAATAATTTGCTGGTCGGATTTCATAATATCAGATGGCTGAGATTTTAGGATTCGCTTAGTTTTTATTGTTTTCAAATGATTAAGACCATTGCAAATTTGTACTTTGACTTATTTACCATATGTTTGATTGACTAATTTTGACACATTAAATTCTTTCATTTAATCAACCACTTAACTTGTTTAGATTACTCATAAACAGTGATTTGTTTTGGAGGTCTGCCAGCGAATGATGCAACTTCGTAAAGTGTGCTCCTCAAGATCCTATTATTTCTTCTGATGTTTGCCCAGCTTGCCAAAAAGAACCCTTGACCCGTCATAACCCCAAAAATAAAGTAGGAAGGTTAGATGAAACGCAGCGCTTCAAAAGGGTGCAAGTCCGGTAGTATGGGACTTACACTCTAGAGAGGAAGGCCTAACCTTCCTGATTAGATGAGTGAACAAGCGGAGTAAGGCCGAGCAGCAAAAATTCAATCGCAGAGAACAGATGGGTACAATATGATGCCTTTAGTTCCTTAGACCTTTTGTCACCCAAAAAGGTTGAGTGGCCCACGGATCATGAGCAGGAGATTCCCCATTGAGAGTAGAAGGATATAGGATGAAGTTTTTTGACATCGATCAATCTCTTTTTTGGGAGGCGCCGCCACATTTGACTTCCGCTCAAAATCGTGATGACGTTTGATCGTGCATGAAGCCCATACAATGTACTGCACTGGCCACTCAATGTACAAGCCAGTGGTCCAATCCTCCTGGACAAGTTTGGTATCAATTCACCGATCCCGAAGGAATGCAAAGCTTGGTTGGTATAGGGGGATATCGATCGGGGATTCGAACCCGTGGCCATGCCTGAGTGATAGTGCGGTGATGGAATCCTCAGAAAATCCCCGGAAAGATGAAATGCTAGGTTGGCTTAGGTGGACACAATGTCCGAGCCCAAGTTCATGTGCTCAGTTTGTGGCGACGACATTACGCCGGCTGCTAGTCTGATGAAACTAGTAAAAAACTAAGTTTCATCATCTCCTCCTATTGGTGAATTTATGCCTGGATACGCCATTCCGAAATCATTATGGACAATTTCATGAAGAGTGCAAAGTTAAGGTCAGTTTGCGCCATCGGCTTGACCCTGTTTTTCTTATTACAACGTATGATATCAATGAAAGCAAGACGACACGGAAGCAATTCATATGCGAAACGTTGATTGGGAACGGGGCAAATCATGACAAAAATAGATTGCCAACCGGTTACTTCTCATTAAATTTGCAAAATACAAAGAAAACATTTGGAAAATGATTAGTAGGTGTTTGCACTTCCCAAGTCAGTTCTGTATCGAATCCTACTAGCTTTACCAATATGGCTACACCTTTTCAGAACTACATGCAGTACTGTTTCAGGATGACAAGTAATCTCAACAGAAATGCTGATTGTTTCCAAAGAAATTCTTTTTTTACAGTCGAAACTCAGGAGCTAAATGAGCAAACATAATGAGAGTAGTGAGAAGAATAAATAAAAAATGTGAAGGTAGTAATTAGTTAGTAAAAAGGGTGGCCTTGGCCAGATAAATATTTTGAAGGACCTCTCGCTTTCCACTCTCGAGCGCATCTTAGAAATCTTTGCATCGTTCATGGCCTAGGTAATAATGATATTTCCTTTGTTTACTTTACCGTACTCTAATTTGATGTTTATAGTATTGTTGCTTACTATTACTGAATAACAACGGGTTTTTCGAAGTAAGCCCGAGGATTAAAAGAGTACTGCACTCTCGTCTCTGAAGATACTGCGCGGTCAAAATGAAACCAAACACGTACCACATAGTAAGTGGCCCAGCATGAAGGTGCTTTTGGGTTGTACTCAACCCAAACGTGTCCATCATAATGGGCGTCATAGTAATTGTTAGGTAAAATGAATGCAATGTAAAATGTACTTTGGAAAAGCTACAGTAACAGCTGCTTCCACAGACACTCTCAGTTTTCTTTTTCCTCTTCACTCTTCTCATCAAATTTTATCTCTGAACTACTGTCTCAATCCGGTACCTAAGTAGTTTTTAATAGACGAAACCTCCGGAAATGAAACAACTATAGTCAACGCAATGGCATAACTAGTAAACCGAAGTTCAAACAGAAATGCGGATTAGAAAAAACCTCAAAATCAGAAGTTCAAGGCATCAATCATGTACGGACTGTTCAATGTTGCAAAATGTGTTACTTTCCTTTCCAGAGCAGAAATTTAGTGTCAACGAAGAAACGGAAATAACATTGAATTCTTCAGAAAAAAACAAAAATTCGGAAAATTCAATCATCGTGTAAAACTGACAGAGAAGTAAACAAAAAAAATTTGAACTTACCGCTTTCGAAACCGACGTAATTTTGTAAAACGAGTGAAGTCTTCGAATTGTTACTTTGACGATCCTTTTTCGATTTATAAACGTATAAAATTGGAGTACTGACATCAGTAGGCTTTTTGCATAAAATATATCGTTTTACCCACTGAAATATCACTATTTGAATTAGTAAGTTAACTAGTAATTGTTTCATTGCAAAGTCGAAATACTGACCTTTCCATTTTTTAAAATACGGCCACTAGACTCGATACAAAGGCCGTTGCTATTGAGATCAACCCGTTCTTTCATTAGGGAAATTTTTTAGACCATCTGACTTGACTTGTATGAATAGGAATATCCTCTGAATATACCTGTAAACCCTATAAACTTGTGAAAAAAGCTCTTGCAGAGTACGGTAGAAGCAAAGAAAACGATTTGGCCTTAATAGGTTTCAGAAGAATAGTGCTGAATTGATTAAACCGGTAGTTTGGAGTGTTTCTTGGAGAAACAGTAAAATTCACACAAGGGAGACAATTAGGGACGTTTTTTTACAGTACTCTTACGAGCCGACTGAACTCTTCGAACTCCTACCAATCGGACGGGTGCAACAGACCGTAGCCTACTGTAACTCAATTTACAGAACAATTGTTACTTTTACAAAACTATTAACACCTTGGGAACTTCCATTTACATTCGATAGAAGAGTGATACAATGTACAACCTCGTTCTAGTTGGTTGAAACTTAACAAAAACTTCAGAGTACACTACGCAGTAATTACTTCCATAAAAAGGTAAGTCGTGCACCTTAGTAGCGTTATGTGTGTACAAACATGAATGGACACTGTTGAGATTGAATTGCTTTCTGTTTTTACTTAGTAAAGCCCGAATGTTAGTAAATAACCAGGTTAAGCTTAGTTCTTGGAAATATCATCCGTTTGGATTCGTGCCATGGAATACCAATGCCGTTAAATTCGCTCAATATTAACGGGGATTGGCATACAACTAATTAACTGGTTATTCTTTGAAGTATATCAGGAAAGATAGTTGAGACAGTTTAATCAGCAGTCCTGTAGAATGGTTGTAAAGAGAGATAACGGTATGACAAGATTATTTGCAATACGATAAGACATAAAAGTACAACAGCTGAAATGGGTTCGTATGGATGGGTGATGAGATGAATTGACGGGAAAACTTGTGTCATAACTGTAGAACTGCACACCACAACAGTATGTAGGCCGTTTCAATAATGAAGTCATCACCATCACCAGACATGCGCGTTGATAATCAATAGTATCAATGATTGCGGCGGTGGTCGGTCGGTCTGTCGGTGGTCGGTCGTCGGTTGGATGGTTGGTGTTGGTGGGTGCGTAAGGTAGGGGGTTGCGTAGATGTGCGTGTGTGTGTATGTGTGTAAAACAGGCCCACCACCGGAAATGATGGTGTCGACAGTCGTCAACCGAAGTTTACATCGGCATCATTGCCATTTCCGTCTGCACAATTTCGATATCCAAATATAAGTTCCATGTTCCATTGGGGCAGCAACCCCAGAACACGTTCAGAGAGGAGACCAACGTGGGACATTCATAGCCACCTGTGCAAGCGACCACCCCAACGTGGGAAATACCACCAAAAATGGTTCAAAAGTGGTCCACAGGACATTTTCTCTAATTCCAAGGTGGGTTCTCAGTTGTGACTTACCTTGTAGATATCTGTGGGTTAAACTTGAACTGAGCTGAAGTCTGAAATGGTGTTCGATATGGAAGAATCTCAAATATTTTTGGCTTCCAGGTCCTGAAGAAGGCGACAACGCCGAAAAGTAGGCCGAGTAAAGAGCTATACCAACTCGATTGAGGCTTTACAAAAACATTTTATATCGACAGTCAGAGTTATTCATCGAAAGTCGATCATGGTCACCGCCAAAAAACTTTCGATCTAAAGAACTCGTTCAAAGTTTCAGATATAAGCTGTTCCCCAGGACATTTTCGATTCCTTGACAAAATTTCAGACCCTCTGGTTTGTTGGTTTTTTGGTGTTACAGGCTACTAACGCAGTTACGCTCTGTCACAGTTGCATGAATTGTAGATACAGCGGGCAGTTACTGCCTAGTTTTGAAACTTTGAATTACTCTGCGCATTTTTATTATCTATATTGTTACTGCGGACATTACTGCCTTGTATGGTACATACAATCAGTGATAACTTAGGAGACGTTATGAAAAGCTACATAAAACATTTTCTCGAGGGTCTTGCGGTGAAAAGTTTAATGCAAATGGAGAGCCGCTAACTACTTCTAGCCAAATTGAAACTATCGCCTTACTTTGTTTCGATTTACTTTGGTAATTACTAATGTTTGTAAAAGGCGAAAAGACTGCTGTCACTTCCACTTCTTAAGCTGCGAAACCGAGATTTTCGACAAAACTTTAATCAGCTGCCGTTTCGACGCTTTCACCTCCTTTGGGACACGGAAATAAAACTTGCTAATAATCTCAGTGGCACAGCTAAAGTCACAGTTCGCAATGAAAACGGTTTCTGAGACTTCTCTCCGAGCCCCTTTGACACCAAAAGATAGCACAATAAACCCTTCTGCGCCAATAAATGGTCTATAGAGGGCGTAATAAGAGCCCCTGTACGGCTTGAATATGTACACACCCAAAGGCGGGCGAGTTCAAAGGCGTTGTAGAGGTTGTAGAGGTTGCACCATTTGCACCGGGATAGACGTGTTGCCCGCAGGCAGCTTACAGTAGCCAGCTATATGGCATCCACATTTCCACGGCTCGCCCATATACTCCTTCCATGCAATCTCTGTCGTCGAATTCTCGTTCCACCCTAACTTTACTCCTTTTTTACGACTTGTACTTCTCCAGATACGTTGATTTTCTCACTTTCGCACTATTTTGGACTATCACTTCCATTCCATTCATCGAAAACTTAACACCACGAAATCATTGTAACCTGTGTCTTGAAGAAGTAAAACAAAAGGCAACCGAAGGGAAAAATGATTGGATTTAACGAGAGTCGAACTCGAGAAGAGATTGTTTTCAGCAGCTATGGGCACAACGTGTCGAAAATTTCTGGAAAAGGTAGACCAAAGCTGATACGTAGATTATCCGCACCCTGTAGGTGTTGATTAAACGCCGTGACTGCCAATCATGGCGCTTGTACGAGTTCCTAAGTTCTAGGAGTCTAGGTTTCACCGACATACATAAATCCCAAGCCCCTTTTGAGCATGACGATACTCGACCTAAATACTGCTCTCTGTGTGAACATTTAGGCTCAGTAGGAGTACCTCTTTCCCTCACTCTTGAGGTTGGGGCGAAGAAGTTAAAAGTGTAAAAGAGAAAGTTGTATTCAGCGAGCACAGGTTTGCAACTTACTCTGACCTCCTCTGCTGCATGGTCGGCATAGATTGTTGGCTTTGAATACTATTTTACTCCTCTACCTCCACTGTGCACTCTCCCGAGAGGAATACTGTAGTTTATTTGGATTTTCAGAAATGAAGGAAAAAGGGTCAAGTTTCGGGGCTAAACCAATCCCTTCAGACCGATGCGCCCACGCACTCTATTTCCATTCAGAATCCTAGCGGCGTACTGAATGCGTGTATGGCCTATACAGTAACTTGGCTAAGCGATGTACAAGCCAAAGCCTTTATCCTCCCAGACGGGCATGGCCCCATCAACCGTTCCCAGGGGGATGGAACATGCGGATATCGAGCCGGGATTTAAGCCCGTGACCATGTTGTGTGAAGTGAGCCACTTGCCACTGCATCATCTCCGCCCGGATCTACAGAATTAATTCTCATAGTCGTTCTACGTTATTAGGGTGAAGTTCAGGTGCTCAGAATGAGGAACTGACAACACGCTTTCAACCACGTCTCACATAATACGAAACACTTTTTGTTTCCCAGCGTTTTTCAACTGGAACTCTTATCAGACTCACTGAATGCATGAGAATTCTCCATGTATGCGCTGCTTCCATCATATCTAATATAAACGCTTCCTATCACTTCTATTCACTCTTCTATTATTTATTGTACTGCAGTTACTGTATTCATTATTTATTGTATGCTTCTGAAAGTCATAGAAAAACAGCGAAACGGTAGTTGTACGAGATCGCCGTCTGCAACCGTCTGGTTGTCTTCCACATAAGTGTACTATTTTACTATACTATTTCTTAACGCTCTTCGTGACTAACGAGGCCGGCATAACACGGCCTCTTTTGAGTGTGTACTCGGCTTTTTTTAGCCGGTTTTTAGGCCCTTAGTCCCTAACTGGGTCATATTTTGACCCGGCAAACTGATAAAATTCAAAAAATACAAAAAATAGCATGCCCACTTTGGGCTTCTGGAACTGTAGTGTTGGGTTAATTCAGCCAAAGTTTCCCGTTAATTCAAACATGTTGAAATAGTTGTAATTTAACGTTACTATAATTAATGATGTTAAGGGCGGAGGTGGCGTAGTGGCAAGTGGCGCACTATATCACACGCACGGTCAGGGGTTCGAATCCCGGATCGATGCACGCCCGGTCCAACCAAGCCTTCCATCCCTCCGAGGTCGGTGAATTGGTACCAGGCTCCTCTGGGAGAATAAATGCACTGACTTGTACATCGGCTGGCCACCGCAATTCATTGTATAGGCCACATAGGCACTCATTGCGCCACTACAATTCTGAGCGGAAGTAGAGTGCGGAGCGCATCCCTCAAACGGGATTGATTAACGCTAAAAATTTCATCCTTTTTATCCTTTATAATTAGTGATTCAATTAAATCGTTGTATGAACGAAGTATGAATGGCTCACTGGGTCTACGGTTTCTAATCGCTGGCCTAGTTTGCAAGAACGGGCTTGGTCACGGGTTACAGGTTATGATTTTTGAATGATTTACTTTTTTATTCGTTATATTATGCCACTACGCTCTTGGGACGGTTAACGACGATGTTGGTATGCAAAAATGGTGAACGAATGTCGAAATCCTTATCGCGAAAGTTTTTGCAAAACTTTTTTTTTTGCTCGGAATTTTGCGCAGAAACTATCGTCCTTTATCGATGCTGTGTCGTCCCTCCCTCTTCAGAGACATCGTCTTTTTGAAGGAATTGGGCGTGATTGGCCCAAGAGAACATTGGCCCCAAAGTACATAAATAAGCCGTCCCGCTTTTAAAGAATTCTCGGTTGTAGCGGCTTCTGCAGCTGCCTAGTACACAGTTGCGGAATAGCTGGCATTCCTTTATTGCAGACCCATTTCAAAGCTATTCACGCCTTCCTTCGTCATAATTTCGATTTTTTTAAGTCGTCGAATACTCCGTTTCCCAACTTGTAGTAAAACTAATTGAAATGCATTTGTCATGACTGCTGCAAATAATTAGCCTTTTCCTCTGTAATATCTGTGAGCTAATCAGATTTTCATTAACGATGATATGCCGATCGGCTTGACTCGATCTTGAAGCATAGACTCTCTTCAACTTTTTGGGAATAGGATTCAAATGTAGAACTGTTCATTAAAAGCTGCTTTTGAAGAGTTCGGGAGGGTGACCTCACATTTCCGAACTCCCTCTTGACGTCGACAATGAAACTGTTGAGAGTGACTGGTGGGATCGTTGTGGAGCTTCTAAAGTACCTCTACATGGTGAACATGAACACCCTGACTGCCCACGGCTTCAGTTACTGGTTCTGTCTCTACGGTATCAAAAGCTTTCCCGAAATAAATGAAAGTAAGACGTAACGGCATACTGTATACTCGCGACACTTCATTGGGTTGAGGCGAAAGACTCAACTTTAGTGAGCCTTTCGCCAATGTTGAGGTGATCGACGGTACTGAACCCTCTCCGAAACCCTGCTTGCTCGTAAGACTGTTCCTCAACTATTTGGTTGTTGCATAATTATTGCGGATTCTTTTCAGCAAATTTCAATTTGAGAAACGGTAAACTATTTAGCAAAGACACGTTCGAATAATTACTCCGAAACTTATCCACCATCTACATCAAGCACGTTTCCCACTTGCTAGGCAGGCGGAGAAGTTTCGATTCTTGGAAGCATCCACATCTTGACATCGGCCATCAAGCCATCCAGTTCGTCGAAAGTTCTGTTCGTTAGCCAATTTTTCAATGGGCGATTGACGTGATAATCAGTAGGAGTTTCTGCTGGTGAATAGGGCGACCGTAGAAGCAGATTCCATTATTCGGCTTTGGCTGACTGCTCCATCGCCGAGAAGTTTGTTGAGATTACTTTATGACTGTGCCACCTCCCAACCTTTCTCGAAGTAATAGAGCATAATGTGGCGTACATGAAGATGACTTTATAAACATATTTCTGTTAAGGAAAGCAAAATACCGCGCCGCGTTATCAGCCAGGCATATCTTTTGAGGATAACCTGCGCCAACGTAAGCGAACCGAAGCGAAATTTCTTGGAATATTCTTTGTAGGACCTTCAAGCTGATTTCTGGGAACATCTTTCAGTGGAAAGATTTTTTTGGGCTTTTTGTCAACGATTTCGCTTGACTTGAATTGCTTGAGCATTTCAATGTTTTAGGTTCAGTACTTTGTGCAGATCGTCCTCATATACAATATTTTGAGAAAACAGTTGTGTTTACTCAACTGTAGCAGTTATGTACTACTGTTTGTGCTCCCTTGATAAGGAACACAACCCTCTAGCTGTGAAGGAGCTATTTCCTCTACTGGCCCCCAAGGCGGAGGACATCAAGGTGGCGGCTCTCCTTCAGACTACTATACTGCATTGGATATATAATATTATATTGTTCCGAATATCTCTATATACAAACAGTACAATGTAATATTACGATTTTCTATTAGTTGATGAAGGACGAGCGTTCAGTAGGCTTCCGGAATGCCGTGTGAGATACCGATGACATAGGGATTTTGAGGGTAGAGTGTTGTTGATACCGATTCAATGGCATACATCTGAAAGAACGAAATCAAATAATTACAGGCATATGACTGGTTTTCTTATTATTAAATCCATTTTTTGTAGTAGTAGTGCCTAACATAGCGATAATCATTTCAGCAATCTCAGGCTCACCCCCTCTTTGAGCGTGTCTTCTACTGTGAATTGACGTAAACTTCTCAGCACGTACTCTGTTGACTACCCATACATCGGGGTTGATCTCAAGACATCTTTGCAACCCCCGGAAGGAATTTAGTTAAGGAGACAATGGCTCCACAAAGGGGACATAATGGAGCTGACCAGTAGCCCTGGGCTCTGAAAAGCTCTCCCAGATCATTATAGATTGAGATCTCTTTTTGGGCCAAACTCTTTATGGTTCAATCAGATAAGCTACCTCAATTGATTGCGAAGATGCTGCTGAAGAGTCGATGAGAACGAAAGAATGAGCCATGCTGATGCTCCAGCATAGATGTCGTTGAATACATTGTACAGCAGGAAAAAAACCTGTAATGTATAGAAACAGTCATTCTTTCTCCGAGTTCACATTTAGATACTGGTTCTTGTGCTAGTTTATTAAATCTCAAACATTATAAAAAAAGAGGGAAGCATTTTTAGATCTATTTGAGCCTCAGAAGAGGAGTACCGCCTATTCTCAAGGTCAGGCCTTGATTTAAACCCTAACTGCTCTGTTTCATTCCTGTTACTCCTTACCGAACGAAAACGCTGCCTTCAACTTTTCATTGTTTTCTGAAATTCTCCCTTCGTCTTAATGTTTCAAATACCATCCCTTACATCAGTTATTCGAATATAACAGCCCTTAATCAATTCATTTCACTTTACGTATGCTGATTAGGCTCACCCTCTCACAATTGTATAACAGGTGGAGCAACGGTTATGAGAAAAAAAACTTTATAAGTGTAATATAAATAATGTAGATTTGGCTTTATGAAATGCTAAAAAAGTCTTACCCTGGTATTCACATGAGCTTGGATAGGGAATGCGTATAAGATATATAAGTAGTATGCTATTTCTATGGCGCATGTGACAACAGAGACGATTGTCAGGTTGTTCTCTTGACGTTGTTTTTCTGACAGCACTTTCTGATTCAAAGGTGCACAGTATGAGGCGGATTTGCGCTAAAAGAAATATCATTGTACAATAAATTCACATTAAATCGTCTACATAAATTCTATCCATAGCTTGAATTGTATGATAAAATAAGGCAGGGGTAGTGGGGTGCTTTCTATTCACTTTTTCTTGATCACTTCATCTGGGATGTTTACAGACTCGAATTTCCCCTTTAAAATGATATGCCCAGTCGAGCATGTATGCTAAGAGGGGACGTTCAGAGCTGGCAGAGCGCTCTAGCGGCTCTCCTTCGCAGTTAGAGGCATATCCAACCAATAGCGTATAGGCGTGCAGGCATCTCCGCCCACCCCACTTCCTCACCGGATATCACTGAAACAACTATGCGTAAAAAACTCAAAACTTAACTCACCAAGCGGTATTTTCTCTTCAGTGTAATCATCATTGTGATATTTATGATAATAATAGAAATGACAAAGAAGGTGTCCAATGCGTACGCAAAATTGAAATATTTCGCACGAAAATTCAAGTCTTCAAATTGGATATAAATCCTGAAACGAAGAACAAAATTTCGATTCTTGATATCACCATTTTTACGGCTGAGCAAAGTGGCTAACCAAGTTAAATAAGATCCATTGGTTTGACTTAATAGGGCCTTCCCTACACCTGCCACGAAATGATAGGATAATTTAATAAATGGGGCTTTATTCAATTCAATAACAAGGAGGGCCCTCAGAGCAAGCGAAGCTGATCTCAGTGGCTTGTCATGGCTCAAAATTGGAAGGAAAAGGGGGGAGAGGAAGAAAGGTCGGGTGAGTGAGGAAAAATTCGGTCTTCCACCCCACACCATTTACTGTGAGTGATTCTCTCACCGATAGACAGAGAGAGCTCGTCTCTACTGGTGGAAGTATTCAACCTCCTCCACTTACCGTTCTCGTAGCTAGTGAATGAACTGCAAGGAACCTGTGCCTAGGTGATCAGTGACCCCCTCACTTGCTCATTGGTATCGAAAGCTACCGCCCTGCTGGTACATTATTTATATTTGTATTTATAACTTTGTAGTTACATTATAACTTTCATGGATGAACTTCCAAGTACGGCTTTCTATGAACCTCGGCATAACTGTACTATTGAGTTTATTGTTATTCTGAACTCTTCACGAGGTTTGTAAACAAGCTTTATTAGGCTGACGTTTCGGCGATATCGCCTTCTTCAGAGCCTGAAAGGATCATAACAATTCGTGATTACCCGATTTCATGGATGATTTATTAGACTGTGTATGTAGAAAAAGATGAGGATGTCATACCCATTCGCTTGTCTTTTCCAGTAAAATTTCTGAGGTATAAGAAAGGATCCAATGACAATGGCAAGACCGGCTTGAAGAACGAATACCAGATTGGCCCAAGGCGAGTTCCATATCTGAACAGTGACATTCGACCGTAATAGAAATACAGTAACTAATTTGTAAAGAAGTGCACTTGTTTTTCAATATGCTCTGGCAAAGAGAGCAATGTACAATTCACATGTATGCTCTGTAAGACCTTGACTGGCAGAAGCTCTGATCCGTGAGATACAGGCTAATGAATCGAGGCAGTGCCAAGAATGATGTCTGAGCAATCAGTTGGATGACCCATGTCTTCTTCATCAAAGCAGGCGGATCTGTTCCTCAGCTAACTCGTCCGTAAGAAAGCAAACATTGTTACTTGGCTTACCAGTTCGAGAGAAAATTTGGCTTGCGATTGGGTCAAAGGATGGTCAGCAACAAAGTCCTCTCTTTTCGGATAATCAAATAATCTTTTTTATTACAATTATTTCAAATAATATTCATTTCAAATAATAGAGTGGCGAAGCACTCTTTGAAGCTAGAATTCAACAAATAATCTGCCCACTTACTCGAAGATATATGTTAAAAAAATAGGGATCAGATTTAAATATAACAATTGTACAGAATGCCTGTGGGGATATCTTCGGCTTTCCTCGGATTGAGGAATATTTTTGCTCTGAAGTTTCGAAAAGAGTTCCAATTGCAATTCACTAGAGCTTGATAAGGGAGGGATGAAAGGAACAAGGACAATGCCTCCGAGAGGAGGTCGAGTCTTGAGGTCTTCAAAGTACAAGGATATTTTGAGGTAAATAAATGGTGGCGGATTATACGACCATGTAACAACAACGCTATAATGTGTTGCTCTTTGGAAAAATCCGATTTTGGAAGAAAGAAGGGACAATTCTTCTGCTAGAATAGACCGAATTTGAATGAATGATTTTTGAGACGAAAGAAACTTTTTTCGGACCTTTGCTGTGTTTAGATAAAGATTATAGAAAATACAAGTAACAGAATGATGCGTTGCTCCGAAACAACCCTAACGTTAGAGTAGAACCGGGGTCTCCTTTAAATCGTTATTTTTTATGAGCTCACTTCATTCGATTCATTTCATTTGCTGCACCTAAAAAGTAAATATGGCCGACGTAGTTCCTAGCGCTCTGTACCCTGAGGCAATCCACTTCTCCTCATATCGATTTTTGGAAAATAGTAACGCATAATGCAAAAAGTACACAAAAATTCATTGATCAAAGGTGGATGGCTCGTCGCGCTTATACTTTTCATCATTTCGTAGGAAAAACAACGCCTTTTCTTGAAACTGTCATTAAACTCGTCAAGAAAGTGCAGTCAAACTGACTGAAAGCCTGGGCGATCCTTTATGAAGCGTCCTTTTTGTTCTGAAGTGTCTTTAGTGCAGCTATCCTCAGAATGACTCTTCAGTTTTACTAGTATATAGTTTTTTGCTTGCCTTTATCATCTGAGTATTTTGGCATTCCGTATGTTTTCTTTTCGGCCTTTGAAGGAGTGCACCCAGCTGGCTTCCTCACATTTCAGCCCCTAGACATACATGGCGGCAAGTACATAGATATTGAATTAATTAACTTAGAAATTGCTTTTCCTGCTTCTGATTGGTTGTTGTTCAGCTTTATCAAATCACGAATGTCTTTCATGCATGAAGTGCACCCACATCGACCTTTACGAGTTCTCCAGTTCGTATACTACTTTTTGTTGTAGTCCTTAAGCTGCCCTCTCAGGGCGTATGTATGTGGGTTAGACTCATGCTTTTTGGTTCTTTCCCGGATCCTTCCCTCCTATGAGCTGGTCTTCCTAGTAAATCGCTACTCAGGCAGTTACGTTATTGCTTACCAAGTACACCAATCAACATTTGAAAAGTTCCATAATTCAGAATCATGTCAGCTGTCATTACTTGTTACTATAACTTACTCGTTTCTTAAGAACTTCCTTTACTTTTTGTTTTTTTTTCGGCCTTACACTTTCTTTTTGCTTTTATTTATGTACTTACCTGCTTGTGCCTGATAGGGCTACAGACAGCTGTGGCCCTGTTTAGAGCCAGTAGGGTTACGGTACATCCTTGACTACAACGAGTTGTCCAAGCAATGATTACATAGACGTGACCAAAAGTGGTACCTTGCGACATGTAGAACTCCAGAAACCAACTGGAACAGAAAAGTAAGTAAGTAAGAGTAATGACATTGTCCCCATGAAAAAACGTCGTCGTGATTGAATGAAATTCTCATTTCACGTGAGTTTTAATACAGCTTTTTGCCCTTCAGACACTCCCTGCTGATAGAGAAATCCGATTTTCTTATTTTTCCGCCCTCTAATTTTAACAGAACCATTTTCATACTCAAAAAAGCAAATGGTTCCTTATTATTGGCAGGTGACGTACCTTCTTGATGGAAAAATAGCTCCAAGATAAGAATTCACAATCGCGATGATATCAATCACCCCACCGACCATGAAAATCCGATAAAACATGCCTGGAAAGAATTTTATTAGAAAAATTCCATGGAAACGCCATTAATTCGACAACTAACCTTTATAGGAGCTTCTCCTAAGAACGAACATTATCGTTACAACGGCAATATACAGTGGTAATGTGATTGCCATATATGTCATGCAACAATAATTTACGGCAAGTTCCAGATAGTCAAACCATGGTGGCAGTGTTGTGTTGGCATATTTCATCTGAATTTCTGGTAAGAAAACAATGAAACGGGATTTTCGGAGGGCTTAAAGTGGGGGAGGATCATCGTTGATGCGTTAACTAAGGAAGCACCTCAGGCATCAAATGAGACCTGAAGTAAACAAAGAACACATCGCAAAAGTTTGATTAGAGCATCTGACAGCTCTATTGGCGGATGTGGTCTATTCGGATGAGCCGGAAAACGGCAATTTCCAAGTGCGAAGATCGACGTTCAATCAGAATTATTATGATGATGCTGTTCGGACTTCATCATACAGGAAGTGCGATGAAACAAAGACCACTGGGATGGATCTGATTAGGGGTGAACACGAGGAAAGAAAGAATTGCTGATTTCGTTATTACTTGTAAACAAACTAATACTTAAAAAGTACATGGCCAAAGATTGTTAGTCGAATGCTTTGTTTTTCTGTTTCCAGAAGAGGAAGACAGCTGGTCGACCACTCTGTGGACGCCCACGGCAATGGCCACGTTTTTAAGTCCGTTTTCGTTTTGAATTGTTGATTGAGGGATCGGATTTCACTTAATTCTTATGGCATGAGTCTTGAAGTCATGAATCACAATGAGCCCTTCGATATCCGGGACATTTCGGGTTACCCTGAGTGGCTATATTCTGCTTTTCTAGAGTTGCACTTCCAAGAGCAATCTCTGAGACCATTAGGAAAGGGTGTTCGGGTTGCCCGAAAATGGAATTACTGCAGAGTTCTTTTTGACTTGACGTTCTCATTGCTCTTACACAATCAAGTTTCTTGGTCCAGAAGAATTCCCCAAAGACTTCGTCCGAATTTGTGGATTCCCCAATCTGTAGACGTCGATATTGAAGGATATTTTTCAGAGATGCACGACGATAGGCCCCCTTAGGCCCTCGCATGATTTGCACGTGAACTTGCTTTGTGCACGTTTTCATGTCGGCCGATTTCATTCGTCTCCGAAATGGGTCCAAAATGGGTCTTAAAAGAGTTGGTGTTTTCCTTTATTATTTTAAATACACGACACATTGGACCATAAGGCCATGTGTACTTAGGTCCGAAATTTCCAGGAATAACAAATATATCATGAAATAAAGAGCATTCGTCATAGCATGTCTGCTGAATGGTGTCCCTTGAACCGAATTGGTAATTTCATTGCACTTTTTCGTGCATGCACTCGGTTCAAGCCAGCCTTTTCTGAGGGCGACTCTCAATTTCGAGGCTTTCCATCATGTCGGAGTTCTATGGAACGCCTAATCCCTCTGTTCACAGTGGTCCAAAGCGAATTTTTGGGATCCTTTTCTTCAGAGCTTTTCCCTGATCACTCTTCACTGTGCCATAGGAACGTAGTGATTCTGAACGAATGTTAAACAGAATTCCATTTTCATAGTAAAAGCTGAAAGCTTTTCGTCTAATGCTTTCCGCTTAACAGCTATCTTTTCTGAAAAAACCGTTTTTTCTGTACCCCCGGCTGATATCGATTTCCATTAGAGGAGCTCTTCCCAGCTGTCTCGGAATTGTTCCTGTCAAGCCCCAATACCATTGCTCAAACCGTGATTTCCATTTAAAACCACTAGCTATTTGGAAGTTCTCTGAAGTTGAGAACACTACGTCATTCCTCTAGGACCCTCAGTTCAATAAAGTACCCTTTTTGTCCCACCCAGTTTGATTAATCCCCGAAAATATCGAGATAATATATGGCGAGCTAGAACAGAATCAGAGTTGGAATTATTTGATTTATTTCCCGTTTCAAATTCTGATCGAACATTGCTTTCGTCCCATCTACGGATGAAAAACTTGGTGCGTGCAGAAAATCTTTTTGGGTATTGTGTCGGCTGAAGACAAATCACATTGCAAATCATGGAAACCAACTTCTTCTTCGACCGGTTTCATGTCAAAACGACACCTTCCATTCATTTTTCAAAAAAAAAAACAAACCTTTTTTTTCAAACTAGCGTAACCTACAGCCCATCATTCAACGAATTAGGAGCCTAATTTGCCCAATAAGAAGAGGTGTGAAACGGGTTTTTAAAAGTCGTACTGTCCGTAAATATCACGTTACCTGCCGTTAACTGACCATCTATCAAATAAAATAGACAAAGTTGAATAAAAGCAATAGACTTTTCGCAATTTAAGCCTAAGAGCCTAATTTTGATATTTCTGATCTGAAAAAAAGATTTTAAATAAGTTTTCTAATATGAAGTAATTTCTCAAAGAATTGGATAAATTTCACTGGATTCTGTGGATAAACCTTCTTACATATAAGAAAATGAACCGTAGCAGAATTAACTGGCCTTGTTTTGAGTTAAGTAATCGGGCTTATTTCTTAACTTTGCAAGTGTACACTTGTATACAAATATAAGACTGATACCGGAGTAGAGGGAAGGAATTAACTGCAATCAGGGACCCTGATTTCCCTGAGAATTGATTGCTTTCTAAAGTCCAACTCAACTGCTTCTGTCCAGATGACCACTATTCGATTACATACTAGTAACCCATTGACTATTTGCCGACGGAGCTAAAAATTCTTTTATGATGCTTTTGACTGATTTCGAACTTGGCCATAAGTGCTAACGACGAGGGTACTTTGCCCTTTAACATCATAAACAGCCAGTAGGTCCTCAATAACGTAAAGCCCTGCTGCACTTAGATTCTCATAGCAACGACTTCAGGCTCGTGGGCCCATTTGATGAGCTTTTGAGCTCCCGAGCTAGACGTCTCATCGTCTTTCAACGATGACTGCCAAAGGTCGTTCGGGGCCCTCGGATGCCAACGTCAATAGATATGGCTTTCTGCTGGAGGTATAGAGGTTTGTTCCTCTCAGAATGGAAGCCTAAATGGAAGCCCAAGTCCTCCCATCAGATGAGAAGATCTACGGGCCACGCTCTGGCTGATGGCTATTGATAGCTGTGATCTGCTATGGCAGACTAGATCAGTCGAATCGGTTCTGACACGGGCAGGCCCAGGCCCTTTTTTGGCCGCCCCCGGGAAATTGCTCCCTCTTTCTGCAGACCCCAGTGCATCGTTTGCAGACCGGCTGCAAAATCACCATTTCAGTGCAGCCTGACGCTTCATTTAGGGATATGGATATGTCACACAGGAGGAACGGCCGCCCGACCGAGCCAGCCTGTCGATTCTCTTCTCACCGCTGTCCCCTTCCTTTTCCGTTTAACCAGCCCACGACGGTCGGCCGTCTCGTCGTCGCTCATCATCGCGCAGTCGTGTTTTGGTCTTCGCTCATCATCACAATGCCATATAAGGGAACAGATTCCTCCATCATCGCCCCATTACATTGCACTTTATTTCGTCTACAGTATTCGTACACCTTTACTCGGTGCATACAATAGACAACTATTTTCTATCACAATTTAATTTTACTTACTACTTTTATACGCTTATTTTAATCTCAAGCGTCTTGAACATCTCTTTATACAAGTTCTACTTGGTTTCTGCAGATGGCTTCTGCAAGTGCCCCGCTCAAGAATGTTGCCAAGGCTACAAAGAGAATCCTCATGTGTCGTCCCACGTACTTCCAGGTATCAATTATTACAAGTGAAGCCTACTTATTTTGGCAGCTCTATTGATTTGCGATTGATCCACTTGATTCAGCTAACATACTCGATCAATCCATGGATGGATATGCGACGTGGGGTGAATCGACCCAAAGCCATGGAACAATGGGAGAAGCTTAAGTCGACATTGGAAGAATGTGGAGCCCGTGTCGACGTCATGGAAGCTGACGTAAGCCACGTTATTCATATCGAATATCTGATTTGCAATTTGGGTGCCCATTTCGATGGGTGCACTGAGAGCCAGAGGGCTTTCCTCGGTTTTTTGGAAGCAATCGTTCGGGCAGTCGCTAGGCATGAGTCAAAATGCAGAGAACGACCAGGGAACAAAGAAAAACAATAATTACCAAAATCTTTGATAATGCATTCCTTTATGAATTCAACAATACAATTACAATGTAACTCGGGGAAAGTGACTTTACTGCTTCATAATTTCATCTCAAATTAGGACTGTCTACGGCTACTTGTGAATTATTCATGAGAAATATAAGTCA
Organism: Haemonchus contortus; assembly: GCA_000469685.2. NCBI lineage: Eukaryota > Metazoa > Nematoda > Chromadorea > Rhabditida > Trichostrongylidae > Haemonchus > Haemonchus contortus. The sequence goes on along the minus strand of LS997567.1, from coordinate 37,028,865 downwards.
GTCATAAGGACACGCTTGAGAGTAAGAAATAGTCATGATCTTTCACCCGAAAGGTGTACGAACGTCTTATGTAGGTTTGCTGCAGCTGATTTTTCCTTTTTCATTAATGAAGTAGTACGCTCAAGGTGATATTGGATATTGCAATTCGGAACGAACGTCATGCCTCCGTTCGTAAGCCTATAATAGTAACAGCCATCTGTTTAAGCAGTAAACCCACGAATGTTATCTTTCTAGTTCGTTGTGCAATGGCTTAGATGGCCTCAGGAGCTTTGCGATAGCGGGCGTCTGGTGGCATAGGATTGAGCTAGGAGTGGGCCACACACTGGACCTAAGTTCCCATAGAAGATTCTGCCCTTGAAGGGGTGATCAGGTTCACCTGGGTTTCACTATTAAACCTTCCGCTTCTAAAGTTCCGCTTCTGAAGAAATCTACCTGTACAAGGTAAAGGCAACAAACTCAATTTTCCGTTCAAATCTATAAGAAAGTGTTTAGTCAGGTGTAAATGTATGTGTAGAAGCGATGCTAAGCAGTTTTGTGGATCGATATTTATTTAATTGGCGCTGATCCAAGTATGGACAGCCACCACGTCGCCTCCGAGCGTTTTTCCGAGCAGCGAATTAGGCATTCGGAGAGTGGCAATGTTTGGCATGAAAATCAGTTTTTAGTGTTTGTTTTAATTTGTTGCACATGCGTTCGGAGAAGAGGGTTTAAAGCCAATAGCGCTCTAGGCATTGCCAAGGGATCGAATACCGGATCACTATCCACCTAAGTCAACCAAGTCTTCTTTCTCCCTGGGGTCAGCTATTAGGTACCAGGCTGGTCTGGGAGGATAGAACTACTGACTCGCATATCGGCTGGCCACTGCAGGTAGTATAGGACATATAAACGTTCAACACCACGACGATTCTGAACGGAAATCGGTTGCGGGGCTCATCCCAACATCGGAATTGATTAATGCCGAAAAATCTTTAGTCCACTTGTTTTGACCTGATGTTATATTAACTGCTGTTATTTATCCACAGTACACAATCCGAAGTCTCACAAGGTTGCCGAGTTATTGAAACTTCGGCTTTGGACGGAATCCGACCCCATACTTGTGCTATCTTTGAGCGGATAACAAAAGTATAGGTCCTAGTCCCGTTCAAAGCCGAAAATTTGTCTTCAACTCTCCAGTCCTGTGGAACTTATCTCTTGCTATCCATTTTCTAGGGCAGTTTTTCACCATAAAGAGGGAATTTTGAGTAAGGCAGTATTCTGCGCTTACTTTGAGTACCATATGTTGTTAGGGGATCCGACAAACGGTAATGGTATCTGCATGTTAGTGAGAGGATCTCATATTACAGTTGAGCACGAAAGAGCTGCTCTAATTTGCTTTTTCTTAGCTCTTCCAAGAACTTTTCGAGAGCTATTCTCTAAGAGAGACCAACTACGTAATCTTCAAAGTACAGATGATTACTTACTTGATTCAAACCCGTTGAAGAGCGAACTTTGCATGTTTTTATAACTTTGCGCAAGTAGTGTAATACGGAAGTGATTGATCTAGCACATATCAATCACTGATAATACGATAATCGTCATACGGTTACGGTTGTGAGGTCGTGTTGTAAGGGACCACGATAACCTGGCGTTCTACAAACGTTTCATGGTTCTAATTTGATTGAATTTTCAGTGATTGAAAATAGGGCGTTTGAAATGTCGGTTTTTTTACAGTAAGGTTCATCAGTGATGACCATTTATTTCACAACGTCCATTGTTCGTCGATACAGTGTAATTCGGTTCCCGAGAACATGTGCTCCCGTAACCGTAAACTAATTAATCATCCCAGGTGGCGTCTAAGCCCATGACCTAAGTAGCGATTTACAAATGTCAATCAAAGCCAAAATTTGCCTCAAATAACCACTAGGCCGATCCTAAATTTACAGCAATTGTAGCGGTGCGTTTCTCCCCAAAGCCATTCCCTCGACCCAAAATGGGAACCATGCGTGGACCAGTGGATGAGGAAGCGTTGAGTAGGATCCCTACAAAATGATTATTTATCGTAACGCCAACTCAACTGTTGAAAGTTCATATCTTCACTATTGCGATGCAGTAGCATTGGGCTAGAGCTGCAATACTAGTACAAAATGAACTGTTCGCAAACTGCGTAGAAAAACTTGCGTCTGACTTAATAAGATTACACGAATCATTTGGAATGAATCCGTCAACACCTGCACGTCCCTTATTCATCATCACCGAAAACAATTCGTTCTCACGTTGCCGCGCGCGATGAGAGTTGCGTTAGGTGCCACAGCCGTCTAGACTTGAAGGCACAGTTCACGATAATTTTGAGAAACCCATTTTTATTCAAAAAGCGGAAGTACAGGTAGGTAATAGTTAATTGGTAGCGAAGAAAGCTAGAAAATTAGTCAGTTTCGATAAAAATATGGCTCCTCGAAAGTAGGGAAAATGGAGCTTGGGCGAGATTGCCATGACGGAGATAACATGGAATGGGTATTCGGACGAGATTTCGATTATTGCAATTGCGCAAAGAGCTGACTGCATCAAGCCAGAACTGTAAAGAACTATCTTTCACTGTCGCTATAGGTCAGACAAGTTGCTTGAACTTCCTACATGGGTTCCTTTGGGATCGGTGCAGTCTCCACAATGACGGCGGAACTCGTCCGAGGATACACACGGGCCATTCTTTGAGCCTTCATACCTCCTAACTAGGCCGTTTTCGATCTGATCGCGGCAGATATGGTATACGAGGGAGCCTGAATTCATTCTATAAGGGAATCCCAGAAACCAATTTTATCGTGAACTGTGCGTTTGAGCGACAGCCAAGATGATGGGTAGCTCGCCGCGTACGAGCAGTCGCGGCCGAGCCTGCAAATTTGAGAAAATGACACCCAACCGTTTACATTTCGAAGATGTGAATCTAAGGAAATAGTACTTTCATTTGGCCGCGAAAGCAGTGTGAGACCCTAACATAGTTTTTGAAAAATATTTTTTTCACATTCATATTTAATGAACAGAAAAGGACTAGGCCTTCAAAAATGCCGTTGAAGGTTTAATTGTATTTTTAGAGTGTTAGGTTAGCGGGCGGAGTGAATTGAACGATCAGCTGCTAACTGTTTATTTGAGCTTACAAAAACTTTTTCATTAGCTACCAACGTTTGAAGTAATAAGCAAGACCAAGTTTTGTAATTTGGCTGCGTTCTTCTAAAAGGTTATGTTCTGAAGGAACCCTCAAAATCTGCATTTGAAACAATCTCTCAAAAAGTAAACACATAATTGAATGGGTGACGATTTTTACACAAATACCGGGTAAAGTAAAGGAAAGGGCGAGCCATTAACTGCTGATCTATGATTCCAAAAAATCTTCTGATAAGCTTAGATGGAATTAATTTCATACTGAAAACCTCGTGATAGTAAATGAAGTGAACCTCTACCGGCTTTTTTGAAATCCCTTTTCGTTGGTTCTCTGAGAACAATTTAGTAGCGTATGACAGTTGACAGTAAAGTTATAAACCAGTACATTTTTAGGGAGCCGAATCATACCCCGATATGGTGTTCTCTGCTAATGCTGCAGTAGTGAAAGGCAATCGAGCGTATCTGGCCAATTTCACACATCCTGAACGGAAAGGAGAAAGGTACTTTCTACTGGAGACTAGGTCTATTCGCTATGTTTATAGTAGGACATCGGTCGAAATTTCTTTTTGCCTGAGGGAGTATCTTGAGAGCTCAAAAGAAGAAGATGATCAGATCTTCTTGGTCGCAACATTAATTCAATAGAGTATGGAAGTACTTCTATGGGAACTCTTTCAGGTAGAATGAGTATGCAGTAAAAAGTTATAGTTAAAAAACATGAATTATACCACGCAGTAGAAACAAGTGAGCGATGTGAGGTATTTTAGGTATTTCTTCGAGCAATGGTTCACGAAAAATGGTTACGAGTGCGTAGGAGATCTCGATATCACATTTGAAGGTAAGCTATGGTAATAGTTGATAGTAAAATAATTGGCTAACAATAACTAATGATAATGATGGTTAGATGCTGGTTTATTACTGAATTAGGAATATTCGAAAGGCGAAAAATTTCGAGAAGATTTCAATGACCCCTCATTAATTCTGGTGGAGAAGCAGCAATATGTAAGCAATAAACTAGCACGAATCTAAAATTGGGCCAGTGAGCCCTAGTGGTAAGGATGAATCGGATAAATCCTGATTTTTCGGAACCGATTAAGAAAAGCTCAGACAGAGATCATCAAACAAGCGTATCTCGACTGTGAGATAATGTCTGTTCGGTAAACAGGAAGGCGATATCGCGATCCTTGACGCCATTCATCTCACTGAGCATTTTCTCATGGACCCTGAACAGCACATGACTTTCGGGGGAATTCGCTGAATATTCGATTGCTCGGTCAATATTCTGTGAAACTCAGGTTCATATAGATGATCAACACCTTGTAGGTATGAAATAGAGGAAAATTACAATACTTGTCGCCTATATTTGATATAGGCAAACTACAAGGCGGAACTACAAGAACAGATATGAAAAGAAAAGCGCCTATTAAAATGACCTCTCCTGACTTGAATATACTCATCGCGCATTCTGTTGAGTAATTGTATTGAAGAAAATAAGGGTACACTAGCGCTCTAACCCATTAACTTATTAATGAACTTGAAAAGTCATCTCATAGCTGAGATGTTGTGTGTTCTGAGGGAAACCCTCGCCTGAGACGGGAGCTCGGACCAAAGGTTCTGGATGATGCGATGCCCCTAAGACCAGCAAAGCTGCTGCCGTTATTCGGTTTGAATTTAATATGCCTTCTCATCCGGAAAAAAAATTCTCTGCACAGTAGATATATTTTTGCCACATGTGCACCTACAGGTAAGCACCCTGATAGCTGTACGACATGTATCTCCAGGTACGGAAAGGGACGTGTCTCGGAGAGGTCGGGATCGGCCGGAGCGAGGTCCCTTCCTTGCCTAGGAATACTGGTCCTATAGGTGTGCCAGTGAGACAGAAGGTTGAAAACGGATCTTGTCATTCATGATGTAGTGGATAGCGTGCTGTATAGAAGACATTAGATATTAGGGTGTTCGACTCCAGTATATGGCTACCACCTGTGACTCAGTGTTTTCCAGGCAACATTCGTATAACTAACAACAGCGAAAAAAAGCAAAGAGCAAAGCAATACATGAGAAATCGCCTAAAGGCAACAACACAAATAGTTGACAGAGTCGATCTTGTAAATTGAACAGCTCTCTTATAACTCATGCGTAAGATGGGTGCTAAAGCTTGAACTCTGGGATGAGTGGGAGAAGGGGCAGGCCCTTAATCTGCTAACATATTCATATTGCGAGAAGATACTAATTATTCAGGTGCTGGTGACGCTCTTTGGGGTGGAGCTGGAAATCGAACTCTGTTCACTGGTGTAGGACCAAGGACTGATGTTCGGGCTCTGAAGGATATCACAGACAAGCTTAATGATGGCTCTACGTGGAAAGCTCTTGGATGCCGTTTAGTAGATCCACGGTGAGAAGATTTAAGAAAATTTTAAAAAGTAAATCAAACAAGAAGAGTTAAAACAAATTCGAATATGACAATTTTCTCAACGGAAAACACACAGTAGTTTCGTTTTCCAAGCAGGCTACAACTATGGAAGGGAGCAAACTGAAAACTTTGAAGGGCTAATGTTCTACGACGTTTTCCAAATAGCTCTAATATATTTAACTAGCAAATGAAATCTAAATTTTAAGTGTATGGAGACAATTGTTGTAGATTTTACCATATCGACACAGCCTTCTGCCCGTTGAACGAGGAATTGGCTATGTACTACCCATATGCCTTCGATCATCTCAGTCAACACAACATGCACAACGAGACTGATCTCCTGCCTGTGAGTTGCGACTTTTTTTTTGATAATTAACAGATCCGCCAGGGAAAATCATTCTTTTTTGTTCTAGTTAACAGCTATATTCAGTAAACTTGTCAGATTTTATTGATAAATTAGCAGCAGGAGTCTACTGCTCTCTAAGACATTCCTTCACTATAATGTTCCCCTGACCGAAGCATTGAAACTGTACAGTTGTAGACCAGAAACTCTCCCTCTGGCTCTGCCTTTCTTTGTCTCTATCCCTTTCTCGGTCTCTGTTTCCCTCTGTCTGTGTCCCTATCTCTGTCTCTGTCTCTCTCCCCCTCTCTTTCCCTCGGTTAGAGCTAAAACTACTTATTGCAGGTGTCCGACAAGGAAGCTCGTAATTTCGCTTGCAATGCTGTTGTGATAGGAAACAATGTTGTTATGCATCAAGGAAACGAGGAAACTGCTAACAAATTAGAAAAACTTGGTTTTAGCGTCAAGTAAGTTTTTTATCGATTAATTGAAAAAGGCTGAAACGATGCAGTACTGGAGTCCATCTAAAAACCTTTGAATTCAGGCTGTATAAGATCTGTCATTATTCATGAGATGCTACCTTTTTTTGTAATTTTGACGTCGTCAAATCCAAAATTGTAAACAGCAGAGTTGAAGGGCCATGCAATCGATGGCGAAGTTTGGCGAACTTTGTGCACCTTTTATTTATGATGACGAGGCACCCACTAGCTACACGATAACCCAACCCCATAGGGATGTGCTTTGGGTGACTGGGAGGGTGTTGGGGTACCTGGTTTTTAAGGGCTTGCTTCGTGCATTCATTATCGCAGCAGAGACTTAAGCGAGGGCGAATCAAGTGCATATTAACGATCGACACTATTATATGTAACTCAAATTAGTAGTTCTCCATAAAGGAATGAGTTGGGAGTAAACACCATCAAGGAGTGGGTGCATACTTTATCTAACGGCGCTCTCCCCATCTTCGGTTTTGCCCATAATTTCATATACTCGCCAGTGGTTGGGGGACTCATCCTTTTTATTCAATTTTATAATTTGACACCTCACTCATGCAAGTTTCGCCAGATTTTTTTACTTCTACCTAGACAAAGGACGGTTCAACACCTACTTCAAAAGGCTGTTCAAAACTGTAAAGTGGCATAACTCTGGCAAAAGTCCTGTAAGAGATTTTGTAATCTTTTGTAATTTTGCGGGGCATAGCACTGTCTCCGATGTGAGAATCATGCCTTAGTCGAAGATAAAAGAGACATTTGGTATCCATAGAATGCCTGATTAAATCTAAAATCGAATTCAAAAAATTCAGAGCAAAGAATGAATTCAGTTTTGGAAAGTTGATTTAAGGTTTCTCCTTTTTCTCAAGAGCTTATTTGATTGTACTCACGTTTTATTGACTCATTATCATTTATTATTGCCAACTACCACGGTAGCTGAATGAACTCTATGGGCTGCATGGGCTACCTCATATTGAATTTGAAGATATTAGTTACAGCTGCCACTGGCTTTTGACTAAATGTAGCGCTTGAAATACTAAAACAATGTAAAGTAAGATAAAAGAACAACCAAACAGTGCACTCTCGTTTTACTGAGCTCGCTCGAAAGAAAGGAGTGAAGGTTCGACTTTTTATTGTGCGAGTGCTATCAAAATTCTGGGAACACTAGAGTTAACAGCATCTGACCTACTTGTGCTGACTGTAATTAGTTGACAAAAAAAAACCAAAGAGTACTGGAGTTGGGCATTGAGAAGCGAAAGGTTGAAGGCATGAAAACGATGTTTACTTCTTGCTCCACGGCTGGTCTCAGATGTTTACAAATTATTAGGATGCGATTGAGTGGGGGAGGCTCGGATTTCGCATATGAGGCTCCAGCTCCATTCATTAAACATATGCACAACATTGAAAAAACGAACTTCGGTCGAAGTTCACTCCGTCCAAAGATGCTGCAACTACGTAGTTTACTGGTTTCAACATTTTCAGATTCGTCGACATGAGTGAATTCATCAAGAGCGGTGGTTCAGCTAAGTGTTGCACATTGGCCATCTAACCATCTCAACATGACAACAAAACCGCTTCCTGTTGTTCTGTCGAATTCTTGTGCCATCTGGATCGGACCACGGCAGTCGCCACGCTTCATCTTGCTAGTTTCCACCAGACTCCTTTCTATGTCACTTCTCACTGTACATTTCCACTGACCCTGATTGAACACTTTCGAATACGAGTTTGACTCAATTTTCGCCATTTTTAGAGTTCGAAAAGGGATTTCCCTGTGATTGTAGACTATCTGCCTTGCAATAGTGTCTTCAAAGTAGTTAGAAATTCGAATGTCGTATTCGGATTTATTCGATCCAACAACACCAATACGATTCTTGCATTTCTGCTTATTCTTGCATGTGAACATTTCTATGATTTTCTGATTGTGATTCCAATAAAACGTGTAACTTACACCTGGAAGTACAAGTAATGAACAAAAAAGGTGAGCTTGGGCCTACTAAAGACAATCTCAGGTCACTTTTAGATATCCACGACGTCCAACAACGTGCCTCTACCAACATTTACTGGCATCGTAACATTCATAGTTAGCACTGTCTTGTGAGCCTACAGCCTCGGCATACTTCAGTGATGGTGCTTAGGCTGGGCTCATTTTGCAATGTTTTAGGTAATTTCCTCATTCAGGATTGCGTCCCACATCCGCTTCGAGTTCGCAGATCTTTGTTGAAGACAGTTGGCTCTTCGTTGGACTGAGGCCATGTGTAAATCCTGAACAAAAACGAAAATGTCGAAATTTTAGACAAATCACCTAGTGCAACCAACAGCAATACAATAACAAGGGGTAATTTGAAAATTGCAGAACTTCTTTGATACTAAATTTTGAAAAGGCTGTTCACCTACTATATGGTACAAGTAGCGTAGTTGCAGGTGGCGCACTAACTCCCGAGCACAGTCACGGGTTTGAATCCTGATTCGATATCCGCCTGGGCCAACCAAACCTTTCATCTTTCGTGTCGGTTCATTGGTACCAGATTCGTCTGGGAGGATAAAAGTACTGACTGTGCATCGACTGGCCACCGCAAGTCATTGTATAGGCTACATACGCATTCCTTACGGCTTTACAATTCTGATTGGAAGACGAATGCATAGGCGCATCCCTCAGACGATTCTGGGCCAACTGAACCTTTCATCGCCTCAAGACCTTATTGTCCTATATTTACCTATTGTTCTTCTGTTCAGCTCAATTACAAAGCGATTAAAGTGCGAGTGTTCTGGCTTTAGCCTTTTCAATAACAAAACTTTTGAGCTGAATTTCAGCCTGTTCGGCTCCTTTAGATCTGAAAGTCAAAAACCAATCGATATGAATCCTCATATGAGGGCAGACAGTAGTCAAGGTAGATCTCTGAATCAGAAGACCCCTCTGAACCATATCAGGAGATCTACATGGCCTACCTTGACCTTGAGAGCTATTCGACCACCTGTATCTGAACCATTGCGTACAATCTCCTTCAGCGCGTCTCCTTCCTGACCTCACCGTTATTGAAAACTTCGTGAGAGGGTCATCTACCATGTGTGATGCCAGAGCTCCAGCTTAAGCATTTTTAGGAATACATCGAATCATGTGTCATGATAGGCCAGAGTTTCAATTTCAGTAGCCATCCCGTCAGCAGAAGCGAAGGCCGTTGTGAGGAAAACAGCTGCAGTGTTTGTATTGCTAGGGATCTATAATTTAACAGGGAAGAGGGGTATACCCTAACTGCTTACCCCTTCCTCGACCACTGCTAATTCTAAATCGTGGTAAAATCAGTAGAGATGAGATGGGCTCGCTCATTGAGCGCAGAAGCTCATTTCCAGGTGGTCGATATAGCGCTCCGGATACTTGAGTCAAGGTAGACCATGAAGTATTCTGGTATTAAAAGGGTCCAAGGGAGGGGTTTCTGGCTTATAGAACTGTACTGCGTATTGTCTGGCCTTATGTGAGGATCGATCTCAAGTGGTATTCTCCCTCCAGTTGGCTCTGAAGAAGGCAAAGAGGCGAAAACTGCAGTTCAAAAATGTTTTGTAATCAAAAGTTGATAATACTCCATAGCGAGAACGATCTCCCTCCCTGCCTTTCACACTTCTACTTTAGGATCCCAGTTACAACCTCAAACTCCATCTGTTTAAAATTGCAAATCAGACCTTCAAATGAAATGAAATAAACAAATATCGAATGACTTAGTTGTAACTCAATTGAAGGAAGAAGACTTCCCACTAGAATTTTGTCTACAAGGGCTAAAAAGTGGTCCCAGCACAAATCAGACGTTCGTTTCGAGAAGTCTAGCCGTTGGATGCTATGTAAGAACTGCAAATTACACCAAAAAAACAAGATAAACAACTCAACAGTAACAAAATAACACCAAGTTTAACACTGGTTTGAGGGAGTGGGCCCATTTGAACTCGTCAAAGAAGGGTGACCGGCGCCAACCCGGCAATCCTACTGCCAACAGTATGATATGGTAGTTGACATGTTTTCCATACTCACTGGTTGAGTCTCGTTTGTGGCGACTATCAAGGGAAGAGTAGCTGTTTATCAACGTGCCTATACAATCATAGCCCCCTTTTTCTTTGAGAATCATCCTCAACAGTGGTGAATCCCTAAAAAGCACAAATAGTATCAGTAGTGGAGGAAGAAAATTCATTAATCAAATACAGTAGCGCTCAAAAGTCTTCGGTGAAATGCTCTGAAGCCTTTTCGTTCATAACTTTTTTCTTAGTAGACCGAATGACACGAAATTTGGATATGTCTAACTAGAGCATACTTCACCCTACCCAACCCTATTTCACTGCAGAGCTGCAATATCCACAGGTAGAGTAAGGTGTTTGTTGCGGTAGCACATTTTGCTAAAACTAAAGTTGTTGGCGTCTGCACTTATTCGCACCTTATGTGCGTTTTTCTCATCTCTTGTGATCGGCGTTACCGCTCTTACACTTTTGACATTATAAAAAGGGAAGAGATTCTAGAAGGACCATCATCTGTATTTTCAGTCGATTTTGAGTTCATGCTCTTTGGAATATCTAGAACATGATCAGACTGCTGGTTAATAGTGTTAAAACAATACATCCACGCTTCGAATATAGCAATTTCGCTTGATTAGATCCAGTAGCAAGGAAGTTACGACTGAAACGACGGCTGAAGAACCATTTCACCGAAGACTTTTGAGCGCTACTGTATATGAGTGCTCGGCAGCAAGAAAGAGGTTGCCGAAGTGAGGATGAAAAACCGCGAAAATTTACGGTTTCGATGCTTGGACATAGCCGAGGCGCTATTGCTTTTAATTGGTGTTCGTTCACTATTATTCTTTTCGAGCTATTTCACCTTCTAATTCACGCATTCAGCCAAATATCATACGTTGATTTCATCGACAAACATTATTTTAAAAAATTTTAAAAAACCCCCGTTCAATCTGTGAAGTGACGGAAATTTTAATCGATCCGGTGTGTTATAAAAATACCAACTTTTGATTATGCATTTGAATTCTGCGGTTTTCGGTAGCAATGAAGAATGGAAAGGAGCCATGGACATATTTGTAACTGGGGTAACCAGTACGTTCCTTCATAATGACTTTCAAAGGTTTTCTGAAAACTTTCCCAGTGAAGATGGAACTAGGAGATCCTTCTCAGGTTATTAGGGAAAGATCAATGGGAAATTAATCCCCGGGAGGATGCATTTATTGGAACTTTCAATTTTTTATTCGGTTTTTACATATAAAAAATTCGCAGTAAATTGTGGTACTATAGTTTGGCAGGAGCAAATGAAAATGGGTGCGTCAAAGAAGTGTACCAGGCTCAGGGTGGTCTGGAGATGGATTCCCACGCCGATTCCCTGTAAGATCAACTAATTCCTGCATTTCTTCGGGAATGGTTGATAGGTGCCGCACTCATTCAAACTCCACTACCGTTCGGGATGAAGGTTGATCCCCACGGTCACAGGTTCGAATCCCGGCTCTGAATCCGCTTAGGCTAACCAAACCTTCCATCCCCCGGGGTCGTATAGTTGGTACCAGATTGATCTGGGAGGATGGAAGCAATGACTTATGCATCGGCTGGCTACTGTATTTCATTGTATAGGCCAAATACGCATTCAATACCCCACTACGATTCCGCACGTAAGTCGGATGCGGCGGCGTATCCCTCAGGCAGGAGACAGGATTGATCAACGCCTGGAGATTTTATCCCTTGAGACTTTTCGTATTTAGTAACCAAGATCAAGAATCTGACCCTTAGTGAGTAGCAATGGAATGGCAATTCATGCTGTCCATACAATCGTGGCTCCTCCTTCTTTGAGGATCATCATTAACAGTGGTTAATCCATAAAAGTAAAAATAATAGTAGCTGTGAAGAAAAAAATGATCAAAATCGCTCAGGTTTGAGTGAGAAAGTGACAAACTAACTATTCGAGCGCTATGCAGCAGAGAAAAAAACTGCCGACGTTAGAACGAAAAATAGCGAAAAATCGCGGTTTCTATGTAGGGACTTAGTCGGCACGGTAGTGACTGCATTCGGTAATGCTAGGATTCCTTCTAAGACCAATTAGTTGACCTTCTCATTCAAGCTTAGTAGCACAAACATCAGTCATTATTTTCATCGTTGACGTTATTTGAGAGAATGCCCTCAACCTACAAGAAGACAGGGATTTTCATTTATAAGATGTGCTATGAATGTACCAGCACTAGTTATGCATTTGAATACTGCAATTTTAAGTAGCATTGAATAACGAGAATAAATCACGAGCATGTTCGGAAACGAAGTAACCGATATATTCTGCTATCTTTCAAAAGTTTTCCGAAAACCTCCATAGTAAAAATGGAATTGAGACATCCTTCTCTGACCATTAAGGAAAAAAGCAGCGGAAAAGAAGGTTTCTCGCAAAAATGCATTTTCGACTCTTCCAATCTTTTGTACCTTATTTACAAATGAAAAAAAATTTACAACGAATCGTGGTGCTATTAATTGGCTGAGGCAGGTTGAAATGAACGGTGTCAAACATTCCTAGCAGGCCCCTAGTGGTCCTGAGACCGATTCCCAGGCCGATACCATCTAGAGCCACTAATTCCTGCAGCTCTTCGGGTTTGGTTGATAGGTGCCAGACCCATTCAAACGTCGCTGCCATTCTGAATGGAGGTTGATTGGCATGCCAAATGGGGTCAAAGCCAGAAAAACCTTATTCCTCCCCCGTGTCAAGTGGCGCACTATCACACACACACGACTACCGGATTTGAATTCCTGGGCTAATCAAGCCTTCCATCCCTCCGGGGTGGGTTAATTTCCAAAGATTCGTCTGGGAGGATGAAAGCAGTGATTTGTACATCGGCTGGCCACCACAATTCATTGTACAGGCCACTCCATTTCCGAATGGGAGTCGAATGCGGGGCACACCCCTCAGACGGGATTGACTGATGGCCAACAAATGTTATGCTTCGAGTCTTTATTCATCGGGCAATTGAGGTTGGGTAATATATAATAGCTGAAGGAAGCCGTTCAACTTTATCAAGAATTTGACCCCGTACAAGAGGGGTTTCTACTTTTCTGCCAACAGTGGCCTCGATCCTCCAGAAAACCTTCAGGAGATGAAGGGAAACTAGGACATTCCGTTCCCGCTACCCAATGAACTGATTTCACACAAATGCGCGCAAATTTTAGGGGCTTAAGCAGGAGTGAACTTTGTAGCTCATCTTGAACTTACCATCCATGGCCGATATTTTCACCCTTGGTCTTTTTTGCCGGGAGCATTGGTGTGAGACTGAGTTGAGTTCAGTAGAAAATAAGATTCTGAATATTTATAATTGTGAGGGGGATGAACAGTAAAACCTCGTTGTTCTCCCTATTCAGGCCATTATAACAGAGAGTAAGCTTTCCTGGGAGTAAGTAAGATGCTTACCAACAATCGAAGGTGGCCCGTACCCTTATTAGGGGTAGATTAGCATGGCTAAGTGCACGGTGAATTAGAAAACTTTTTACTACTTGTACTGTATCTGGTGGCACTTCAAAGCCGAAGTCTAACTTTTTAGGTGACACTTACTTCAGAGTACTTGACCTGGTGACTGTAAGCAGTTTTCCGACGTATTTTCCAGAAGTTATTACTTTGTCCGCTTACAATTAATTTACCAGGCCCCTCAATAGGCTTCACACATTCATTATCAGATCAGAACGTTAAAAAAGTCAACCCAATAAATCTGATAGTATAAGCGAAGTCCCCATTTGAACAAGATATGTACATAGGCCGCATATGTCACCTCGAATAAACCAGCTTGTAGCGTTTTGGATGATTTCTAAGATATGAGTGTGCCATGAACAAGATCGGGTCACAGACATGATCTTTGGTGCGCTTAGTCTCCTGGGTATTCGATGAATCACATGATGATGATCCCTCCCACGTTTCCTTCGCTGAATTCTTAGCTGATCTTTTTTGCTGATTTTTAGGGTGTGAAAAACTTTTCGTAGCATTTCCATTTGATGGCACTTCCACTGTTTTTCATTGTTCCCAAGAGAAACTGCATTTTCCCCACAAAAAAGTGTTTGTGTACTCACATAAAGCAAACAAAAAAATTGAACTTGCGTCTCATTGAACTCTTTGATCCTCCGCTGGAATGTTTGACGCAACCGGTATTTATGTTTTTGTTTTCTTCTGTATCTTTTGTTTTTGTTTTCTTTTGTTTTTTCTATTTTCTTCTAAGGCTTAGTACCATCGAGCATCCCAGGGGCTCAACGGTCCGCCTACCGAGCCTACTGGATGGTTCGCCCTATATAACTGTACTTAGGATCCTTGAAGAATAGTATGATCCATCTCGGCCGCTACTATCGCTCCAGAATCTATTTGTCGTTCTAGGAAGTTGAAAGATTCCGATGGAGTGGCTACGCCACAACGTTCAGTTGCCATTTTACTGTAAAGCAGCCTCGAGAATAGCTTTTGCTGAGATATTTTGAAAAATGAACAGCGAAAATGGTTCAATATCAACCGTATGCGACTTTCTGCTTGGACTTCGATCCCACTTTTCTCTTTTTTTTTCTTCTTTTTTTTATCCCACTTCCTGTTCCATGGAGCTCATCAAAGTAGTAAGCTGCCCGAAACTTTGGTTCTCGAATGAGGTTAAACCGAAGCATTGTTGTTGCTTTTGGCCCGGCGGCGATTCATCTCGGTACTTCCACTGTCTATGATTGAGGTACAAAGTAATTTTTTTATTTACTGGTTTTGGAATACCAGTGAAGAAGTTATGCAGTAAAGACTACTGTACAGCTGACCACAAAGGTACATTTGCACCCCGAGAACGCGTAGGAAACGGAAACAGGTTTTTCTTTGATGTAAAGTAGCAAAAGGTCGGAGTAAGACCAGGCTATCTCACGGAGAGCTAAGATGCTTTTATTAGTTCATGTTCGATCGAACGTTTGTTGAAATTCTGTCATAAAGCGCACCAAATGTATTGATATTTTTGCTCTTTTCGGATATGTTGCGATACACCTCTGCAAACATTGAGAATGAAGCCTACAAATGGAACAGAGGGTCCACGAAGCTATTATGTCTGCAGGTAACACTCGGGTTGCCGGGGATAGCCCTTTCATGGAGGCCGAGGAAGCTGTGCCTCATCTACACTTTGTCGCGTAGATTAGTTGTTCATGTAGATTTGATCTGTTTTTTTTACTGAATGCTATTTATTTTATTTTGTTATCTATTTCCCTGTGCATGAGGTAGAACACCAAAATAATTTTTGATAATTAATAAATTTTCAATTCCGATGATGAGGGCTATCCACTGGTCTTTATTTCGGTCTATCAGTACATTTCAGCAAAAGTCATGGAGAAGAGGCGACTTGTAACGGATAGGTATGTCGCAGACTGTCTGCTGAACACGAGTTACTATTAATTCTGTAATGGCAAAGTAGATTTTCAAAAGTGGATAAGTGGTAATAAAAAGAGGAACTCATCTATTTTGAATGCTTGAAGCTAAGTTTATGTTTAGAGCATGACGGAAACGCAAGGCTTATTCATCTATATATTTACTTATTCATACATTTTATACCTTAACTAGTTTATTTGTCATCACTTATCTACTGTCTATTTATTTATTTATTTATTTATTCAATTATCTGATGATTTTATTATCGCATCATTGCATAAATGTATTATTCATTCACTTGTCCTAATCATTTATTCAGAGGAAGGCAATTATTCTCTTTCTTAAAATTTAAATTAGAAAATCGAGAATAAAGTAAAAATTAGAGAAAATAAAGTCAAAATAAAAAATAGAAGAAGATGAATTCAAGTTTCTTGCACTCGAACATGAAGGCCCCGAGGCGTCAAAGGCAGAACAAACGCTCGGTTCGGTTCGGTCCGTCTGTGTCCATAAGAATGCTTGAAAAATCAAAAAAATTTTGATGATTGACCTTTTCGGTGAAGGAACATCAAAAACTTTCGCGTTGTTGTGACAAACATGGCTGCTCAAAATACGTCTTAAGCTTCCCTGAGTCTTACTTTTGCCTACAACTCAACAATCTCAGAACAAGGCTTTGCTACATCAACAGAGTGTGTCAAGCAGCTGCGAAAACGAGATCCACTGAACAGGTTCTCTTAAGACTACTAGTTCTTCTTTGGGAAAGTGAAACGAGTATTATTTTTGCCACTATGCTTTATTTGTACGAAGAATTTGAAGACCTCGAAAAATAAATATAACAATAACCGAACTGGTAGTATCATTTTTATCATGTATTCAGGTTCAGAAGAGGCATGAATTGAAATTAGCTGATGGACCCTCTATAACGCCTTTCGGACTTTACAGTGGCTTTGGTCGGTCAGTCGGTGTATCAAGTGTACTGCTTTTACCCATCCAGACAGTTGGGACAATGAGGTAGCCTCAGATACAGGAGACGATTGATTTGTCGTGGCTGATCAAGAGCGAGAATGGATCCTGTGTCGTAAGCTAGGCAACTAAGTAATTTAGTAGTATTCCACTTCACCTGAATATTTCCGAAAGCAAAATATTTGCTGACTAGCAATGACCGAATTTGAATAGCTTTAATTGAGCGAATTTGAAAATGGGATTTACCACGCTGGTCTCAACAATGGCTATCAGGTTCCAGTCATGTTTTACATGTCCAAGTGACTAATAATATTGGAAAAAGGGCCTTTGAGAAAACTTTTCGTTGACGATTGACTAATTCTTCCTTGAGAAACGAGTACTGTTATTGCCAGTGAACCACTTTATATGTTCACTACGCTTCGAGATCTTGAAAACTAGATATAACAACCTAAAAATTAGTATCACTTTCTTTTCATTTGTCCAGGTTCAGAGAGGGTCATGTGGCCAGCCAACATGAGCTGGTGTGTATTCTATAATACCTTTTGGGCTTTACAGTGGCTGTGGCCTGTCAGTCGGTGCGTCAGGGGTGTGGTGCAGTAGGAATGAAATTGTCGCGTCGCGGCAAGAGGGACGCCGCGCGCGAAGGAATGTATTACAGATATCTCACTGCCCGTCTCCCGCGCGTCAGTCACTGTAAAAATGACTGCTTCCACTCCTACAGACACCAAGTAATTAACCAAGTAATTCAGAACTACTTCCCTTCATCAAAATATTTCCGTAAGCAAAATATTTGCTGACTGAGTGTGACCGAATTCAGCCTGTTACTCCAGTAAATTTGTAGTTGAACAATACCGAATAAGTCTCAATGACGGCTGAGTAGGTTCCAGTCATTCTTCAGACGCACAAATGGGTGGCAATACTGAAAAATGGTCCCCAAGAATAGCCTTCGATATGACCCCCAATTCAAACATTCCCCCGTGAACACGCTTCTACGTAGGATTAAAGTCAACAGTAATAGATCCCACCAAGTTCTTTGCTAACTTGGCTTTTCAGCTGTACCAATTAAAGATGACTTTTCTTTCAATGCCACAAGGGAAATCCGGTCCCCGTCGTTTGCGTTTCAACAAATCTGAAGATGTTTCTAGATCCA
Source organism: Haemonchus contortus (assembly GCA_000469685.2). Classification (NCBI taxonomy): domain Eukaryota; kingdom Metazoa; phylum Nematoda; class Chromadorea; order Rhabditida; family Trichostrongylidae; genus Haemonchus; species Haemonchus contortus. The sequence goes on along the minus strand of LS997567.1, from coordinate 37,011,021 downwards.
GCTGACTGGAAGTGGAAGTGGAGGAGTTGCAGCCGTCCATAAGTGAAAGTGAAGTAGGCAGGCAGCAAATGTGATGAAGGAAGCTAATCCGAACAAGGCGTAGTTCAGCACAAACAGAGAAACGATGACAGAGCGCATTAGGAACTTTCATAGAACGTCTGAACTTTGAAATTTCGATTTCGAAAGGTGGAATATAAAAGGCAATAGAAGTATGGGCTCACTTTAGCGCTAGCAAATACAACTCTCTTGAATGCTTTTGTCAATTTTCCTTCCAGCAGTTCAGTTTCTTGGCAGAAGGATAAGGGGTACAGTGTTATCGGTTCGCATGAGTCATCTATGGCTAACATCAGATTTGTAGACATTCAGGCAACGAAATCTCACAAAAAAAATGAAAAAAATACGAAGGGTTCGGCGGGGTTCCCTTGATACTTCCTGATAAATAAACAAATAAACTCACTAAACAGTAAACCGTTGCTAGAATTGTAGAATGGTGTATTACGACCGCTTCCTAAATCCCTCGACAGGCTTGAAGGCCAAACGATCTCTCAAGTGATAAGATTGTGTGCTTTAAAAAACTTGGGGACCAGAAGTAGGTAATCGACGACTATAACTATCGCTGGGTTTTTATCGTGTTCCTTTGTGTTTTTAGTTGGATTAAATCAAATTCTTCCTTACAGTCAACAGCTTCTGGACCTTATGAACAAGCTGTGAAGAAAAAGTGGAGAAAAGAAGAAAAACCAGATTTTGAAGCGTTTTCTTGCTGGATCGGAAAGCGGAGCCAGGTGATGGAACAATGTAGGGTCAATATGTGGAACGGACATTGTTGCATGGAGCGCATCATCTCTCATAGTGGCCAAAGTGGCGATGCGATAGGCAGCAAATGCGAGAGATACGGCTGCAAAATTTTGTGAAAGTTTCTATAGGGGACTCCTAACCCTTCCCAAATACTTCCTTTTCTTCGGACCTTTAGGAAAAGAGGCGGAACTTTCATAATTTTCCGTTATGATTGAGTCGGGGGGAACTCAAGCTCTACATGGTGGGCTTCCATCGTCTGCTACTAGAATATGAGCATTTAATTTTATTTTTTTCCTATTTTTATTTTTAATTTCATTTCCATTCTCTTGCTTTTAGTATTGGTCTCTTTTCAGTACACGTCGTTGGGCATGATTAATGAGAAAAGTCAGTACCATATATGATACAGACGCAAGGGGAACAGTTGTGTCGCCTAATCATTCGAAACTTGGAAAAAAGCCAAAAGCTTTTCTAGAGTATATTCGTAACAAAATTGAATGTACCTAAAGGGTAAAGTTTCTGGTACTGATCAGTTCATTTTTGGGATGCGCCCCGCATGTGACTTCCATTGAGAATAATAATATAATAATGGTTTGCATGGGCATGTGGCCTCCCTTTGCAATGAACTGCGTAACCAGCCGATGTACGAGCCAGTGTTTTCTAACCTCCCAGACAAGCGTTGTACCAATCAAGCGACACTGGCGGATCGGAACAGTAGGTTGGCTTGGGAGACGGGCAATAGGAACGGTTTCCTGTAATCGATTCGCCGCACGCGGCTGTTGCGGACGATTCATTCGCCGTTATTACAACTCTAGCGTTTTTCATACAGCTCAATCGATATGCGATCCTTATTTTAGTCATGATTCTACTGTTAGTTCCTTTGTTACTGTATTTCTTAGCTGCTGCTGCATTCTGCTCTAGTCCTTCGCGCGCGGCGTCCCTCTCGCCGCGACGCGACAATTTCGTTCCTACTGCACCACACCCGGTTGGCTTGGAGCAGTATCGATCTGGAATTCGAGCCGCGGATCATACGCGCGTGATAGTGCGCCACTTGACACTTCACCACTCTGCCCCGAGTATACAAATATGTAAGTGGTCCCCCTTATGAGCCATCACCATTGATTGACGATGATGACGGATCCTGTTCACCTTTCACGTTCTCCCTATAATTTCAATTATTCCTCATCAAGTGCCCCGTTTTTTGCGAAGAGAATATCTAGCTGGGAATGGTTCGAAATAGTGAGCATCTAACGGGCTGGACTTTGAATATATCACTAAAATACTCTGAAAAAGCGCTTTCAGACTGTTAGTGAAAAATGTGTTTTTGTAAGCTGAGTATGCACTAATGACGGTAATTGATCATCCTTACTACTAGTGATTGTCTTAAAGCTTCTAAAGGGTCTTAAAGCCAGAGGGCATTTCTTTGAAAATCATTACCAATATTTTTCCACTAGGTCTCTACAGTATTGGTCTGCTGTAGATTCACGTTGCAACCGGTAAATCTTCAAAGCACGTTTGACCTCCATTCAGTAGATGATTAAGCTGTAATGAGGTGTTGTCCAGAAGAAGTGGGTTCGACCAAAATGACATGTTTGGTATGAGTGAACAGTCTCCTGCCTAAAAACTCGCCTGAATGGAGGGTGAAAGAGAGGGGGGGGGATGGTTGAAGGGAAGGATGATGGCTTCATACAATTTCCACCAGCGTGTGGCAGCATTTTCCTTGATACAACCACTGTACAGTGCTTTTCTAAAGCCTAAGGGCAAGCCGGATAATCCAGAACAAGTAGCAGTGTGTCTGTCGGTTCGTTTTTCTAGGCGAATTCTCTTAAAACAGCCCCCCATTGAGAATGTCGGTTCCAATTTCTCCGTTCTCACTCTTCGTAATCATGATTTGGCATCGAAAAAAAACGTCTACAGAAGCCAGCCACCAGACTGAGTAACCTTGAGCCACACAGATCTGAATTTAGCCCGGTCCTTCCGACGATTATTCTTTTCTTTGTGTTTTTCCTTTGTAAATGGGTATCTGTCCAATGAAGGTATGATCTTTTTCTATCGTCGCTTACCTTTGTCAGTACACAGCTCACAATTCTTCATGTTTTTGAGGATTTCTTTTCATTCATGTCATCAGGTTCCTTTCCGCAAAAGCGGAAATTTTTCAAAAAAGGAAAAACCACTTCTTAAAACAAATGCCGCTTCTGCACATAAAACCGCCAAGTGAACTATCGTCAATAATTTATTTCAAAATTAAATTCTTCAATTTGTTTTCATCAATAAAGTATAGGCTCGAAATGAAAAAATAACTTCTTACGTAGTATAGAAATAAAGTATGCTGAGATATCAACACTGATTTTTCCTTATTGATTTTCAGAATTTTTCTAGACAATTTTCCCATCTATCGCAGCTTGTACTAGTATGTATATTCAAAAAGTAATAAAGAACTTCTCTGGTTGACTTTAATCTTTTCCAGCGGAAGTTTCAGATTCTCAACAAGTATATGGCGAAAACTGAGATGAATCAGGTTGACCCCTCCCTTCGCCGGTATTCTTTCTGATACCCCTTTTTGATTACACTGTCATTGAGCCTTTTCATGGTGGCATTCATATTCAAACTTCATGGGTTGCTGACGGTTTCTATGATTGGGAAATCACTTCCCAGTCAGTGGATTTCTTACAAGTATTGGGTAATGAGTAACCATTCAGATACTTCCCGCTGAATCCTCGATCCACGTGTTTCACTCGAACCGCTTGGGAGAGCGGAGAATTAATTCCTTCTCCCTTCGTTTTTACAATTTATCTGAAAACTCCATTTAGATGAACTTTGTTGGGTCCGAGGATGGTTACTTGGAGCTTCATTTGAAAAACTGAACATGATACACAACAGACGCGATGGAAGCTGTTCCCTAACCTCTCTCTGGCCCACCTCTTTACCCTACACCTCAATACCCGACTACCACTTACGTATTCTCTGATTTAAATCGCTGAAAGGATGTCGCCGTTATCGAAGGCATGTTTGCCCGACCAGGTGGTGTTTCCAAAGGACGACCGCGAAAACTTCGGAACAACTGCGGTGACTCGGTGATGGCCAAGGGCGGTTTGTAAAACATGCAGATTGCCTTTCTGACGTTCGGCGTAAGCTGTCATGGTGTTGAAAAAGGGCTTAAATCCTACCTGCCACTATTCCGAAGAGGTACATTGGACATATGTCGTGTGCAGATAGACAACGAGTCCGTCCACATCTCACTTTTTACTAAGGAATGGTTCCAACGTAATAGTGTTCAAGTGATGGATTGACCACTACGTTCTCTTGGCGGCATCCCTATCGGATGCCTATGACTGGGATCATAGTTCGGCGTGCATATCTCAGTAATAGAGAGTACGGCACCGCAAAAGGACCAGAAATGGCGAGATGAATGGAGGACGATACGGTCAAAACGACTACCAACTGGTTCAAAACAATTGGAGTGAAACGGGAAAGTGATAGGTACTCTGTTGGGAGGGGGTGGACCTACCACTCTCTTACTAGTTAAAGAGGGAAATTTTTTCAAGAGCAGGAATTTATAAAAGATCCTCTCTCGGTGAAATCTTCTATCCGATAGATAGTCTCCACCAATAGAAGGTTCCCTCCCCAGGAAGGTTCCTCACCTTACCACTTCAGAAGAATTATTCTGTAAAGCTTTCTAGCCATTTTTATAAACAGCAAATATCTGATTTTCGAAAAATTTTAGACATTTTAATAAGTGACCCCTTCTCTACTTCTCACGCTCATCCTTGATTGGAAACTGTATTCTGGAGCTCACTCTGTCGACGTTACTACAGTGCCAAGAAGCTCTATCTTCCCTTTTGCATACACAAATAAAGACTTGTCCCCCAAAGGAAATCCGGCTAAAGCTTTCGCGGCAGAGCGTTCGCGTCGAAGTCGCTTTCGGCGTTTTGAGCCGGTCGTCAACCACTTTCGCCAATCATCTAGCTTTCTAGTATATGCTATGGCCGGTCGTCGGGGGAAAGAGGAAGGTCGTCTTGTTACGTGTCGACGTCGTTGAGGCGATTTTCGACGGCCGCCAAGTTTTCGTTAGTTCGTCATACTCCCTTTCACCGCGTAGCGCAGCTGCTGTGATGGCTATTTAGTTGCGCGCGCGCTCGCTTACGTAATGTGCAGTTCATAAGCAACAACAGGTTTTCCCCCGATCGCAGCGGCCATAGTCGCCGTCGTCGTCGTCGCCGTCGCTGCCGCCGCAGCCGCTGCCGTCGCGAGCGTAAGGCGTCGTGCTGTGCAAGCGAAATCGCGGAACGAACAATGATTCGAGAGGTTTTTCTGAATGTTTCCCTCTACCATCGTCCACTTTCCTGGCAGAGCTTATTCGTAGAAGACGTCACCGTGGATATGCCGTCGTCGCCTTCACCGCGACTCACCCACCGTTGTCGCTTCCATGCAAGCGACTTATGCGAAGCACCCCATTCAAAACTTGATAGAAACGGCATCGTAATTAGCCGCTCAGGACCAGATACAACGCGCATTTCTACGTGGAGTAGACATCTGGAAAACGTCAACGCCGGAACATGGCGCTATTTGTTGAAAAACTTGTACAACAGGAAATTTAGGGATCAAAAGCATGTTTTCAAGTGCTAAATCCGCGCCTATACTACGTGGATGGCAAGAAGGAGAACGAAGGAAAATCGGGGGTGAAAGCCACTTTTAGATTTCCTCTACAAAAAGATGTTCTGTTTAGAAGGCTGGTTTAAGCCATTAGCGCGAGCTGTGAACGAATCATCAGACTGTTCAGCTGGGGAGATCTACCGATGGGGAAATGTGGCTAATAAAAAAGGCCATAGAATAGTTTTAGCGAAAGTTCTAGATGACGGAGCTTTCAGGTTTTCAAATGAAAGTTTTTCAGGTGAGAGGAAGCTCTTCTGGAACCAATCTCTAGTGTAGCTCTCTCTGCAAATAAAGAATTGAGAATAGTAACAGGAAGAAAAGAGTTTACAAGACATAATCTTTCAGCATCATACTTATTATCACTAATTGTTACTGTTTGTGAGGAAAGTAGAGAAAATACGCCCATTGTGGCCTTCACAGCTGAAGTACTATTGTTCTTCCAGGACCCCTGTGTGCTGTTTCTTTTTCTCAACGTTCCTTATATCCTTTAAGGCTGATCTCGGAGCCCATTTACTTCCATTTACTACAACACATTTACCAGTAGTTTTAATGGAATGATTAGGGGCTGTTTTCAACTGATAACGCTGAAAATTTTTTGGACTTTTAATAATATTGAAGCTAACCGGCAACGCCCCATCATCAAGGCCTACCTACCTACGAAACCTGAATTTTCCTCCTTACCAATTTATTTATTTATTTATTTAATCTATTTGTTCATTTATTTGCTGATTCATTATGTTTCCTGTCTTTCAATGAATAGAGCCAACGACAAAGTCAGAGGCCAGAATTGAATGTTAAATGAAGGCTGGCTGCACAATCCCCATCACGATTTTCCACTATTCAGTGCTGATAACTGCCCTAGCCTTTGTCTATAATCTCCCTTCACGGTCATTATACCTTTCAGATAACAATGGGAAAAGGCAACGGTATCTGAATGAGATACATGGCTGTCCATTAGTGTTTTCTAAAGAGATGTCGAAGAGCATTAAAGCTTTGCAATCCCGCCTGAAGTCCATCAGTGTGTGCACGTGTATGTGCGCCCCTTGTGGGTGTGTGTGTGCCACTGCCATACTCAATTACAATAGGTAATTGTGAAGCAACAAAGCCAATTTGATGCGCAGTAGAGTAATCTCGGTTCAATTGTTGAGCAGAGCACACGAGACGAAATGAGAAGACGCACTCATGACCGACGACAATTAGGGTTGAGAGAGAGACGGGTAAGAGCGACGAGACGCGTAAGCCGGACAAGCTTCAGGACGACGGCATCAGCACGGCAACGACTTCATGAGTCACCTAAATCACATCATTTTCACGAATTTTCAGAAATCCAGCTTTTCCGGGTTTCATCGAGGGATTTAGTCAGCCTAAACACCCTATCGATATGCCCAATACCATGTTACCCAAGGCCTACCCAGAGACTGGAACGGGTTCAGTCTAGGGCTGAGATGACCGCTTGGCGTTTCACAGGCTGGAAAGGTATTGTTAATATGTGCTGGTGACAATATTAGGGTTAGAAAAGCCTACCGATAGATGTATTAATCTTTAAATGATAATTATTTGTAATTACAAGTCAATCATCACAGTTGAATCACAATTTAGTATAGTTTACTTATCGATGCCCCACCACATATGAGACCGTATGTCACAGCACGATCTAGGAGAGTCTCAAAACAGATTGAACAGATTTCATTCTCGTTGGCTGTACTTTTACTTCCAAGCTATTCTGGCCGTAAACCTATTGGTCATCAGCAGCATTGTAATTGAGGCCGAGCTTGTCCTATCAAAACCTATTAATAGACTTCCTCCATTCAGTGATTACTACCCCGGTATGATCAAGAATGCAATCCTTTGTCGGCTATAGGCTCTATTATTCAAAATTGATTGCTAAGTAAATAAATAGAATCCTGTAAACACTAGATCTCGATTCCACTCATTTTTCATGCAAGTCTTTGAAGATGAGATTGACTGGTAATTTCTCAGCAATTCGAAACGAAACGACTTACAACATCATAGTTTTAAGTGATTCCTGTTCATAATTCCTCATTAATTCGGTTGATTTATTCCTTTTTCTGAGACATTAGAAGAAAGTAGTTACCCAGAAGTGGTTACCTTGGCACCTGTTCACTGTCACTTTTTCGTCTTTTGTTCCTCAAAACGGCTTTGTTTGAAAACAGAGCTACGCGGGCATCATACATTTTAATTACAAAATTAAAAATCTGGATTAATCGAGTAGGGGAACGAAGGGATTTCACTACGGTTGTTTGAAAACGCGAGTGAAAATTGATCGAATCAGGTCAAGTGATGAGCTCCTTCCAACTCATTTTAATTTTTTAAAATTTGTTTCAAATTTTTTCATGAATTTCGAATCGAAACTAAAACTTGAATTTAGATTGTAAGTAAAATGGCAACTTCGTCCCAAGGATTTACACTTACCTAGTTTTTTTTTTGCCCGAGTTGAGATTGAAGGGTCTTCTTTCCCATTAGGACAAAGTGGTATCAGCCGTAATATATTTTGTAGACCGGCAAATTGTCATATATTCGAATAATTTAAGGCAGTCACACCACCGCTTCATTGTGCCGTAGTAAATTTCACTTAATCACGTGTAGACTTTCAATCAATAATCCTTATTGATCCACGGGCAGTTGAGATTTTATTATAGCGAACGCACCTTCCCGCATTATTTGAATTATCGCCCTCGAAGAGCACACCTTCCCGCATTATTTGAATTATAGCCCTCAGTGGAACCTTCGCGACCTGCGTGAATCCGGTTGCTGTGATTTCTTTTCTTACGATAGTTTTCTAAAAGGAATTCCTTGTAAAGACTTCACGTTTTTGTCTATTTATTGTTTCTTACTGAATTATTAGGTCGTGAAGAAAGTTCTTGCGTTTTTTGACGCCCAATTTTCAAATGCTCGCCGCGGTGCTATTTGCTATTAAATTTTTTGCAAGTTTTATACCATTCTGAAGCGCATTTCTTGCTCTATCCAAATATTCAACCGGTTTTGCCCTGAAGTGATTCCTGGGGTTTTTTAGAGGGTCGAAATCAGCATGGACAAACGACAGATCCGCACGATTTTTCTTTCAAAATTCAAATTGGGCAGGAGAGCGACGGAAACGGCCCGGGATATCAACGATGCCCTTAGGCTAGGTACGACGAAAAAACATACAGCACAGTGGTGGTTTGAAAAATTCCGTACCGGCGATGAGAGCTTGGGAGATGATGAGCGTAGTGGGCGGCCATTGGCCGTTAACAACGAACAATTGAGAGCGTTAGTGGAAGAGAATCCACGTACAACGCTGAGGGATATCGGCTCGAGATTGAATGTTTCTAGCAGGACGGTTGGCACCCACATTCAGGAGATCCGGAAGTCGAAGAAGCTTGATAAGTGGGTGCCGCATGAGTTGACCCAGCACCAGAGGGACCTTCGCTTCGAGCTCGCCTCCGCCTTGCTTCTGCGCAACAGGAACGATCCATTTTTAGACCGTATTGTGACGTGTGATGAGAAGTGGATTCTGTGCAACAACTGTGACGAACAGGCCAGTGGCTGGACGAGGATCAAGTCCCACAACATTTTCCCAAGCCGAAGCAGCATGGAAAGAAGGTCATGGTGCTGGTTTGGTGGTCTGCAGCCGAGCTGATCCACCACAACTCCATGGATCCGGATCATCCGAGAAGTATTGTCAAGAAATTGACGAAAGGCATCGAAAACTCAAGCTCATGAGCCCGGCACCGGTGAATATTAAGGGGCCAATTCTACTCTACGACAACGCTCAGCCCCACGTCGCACAACTTAACCTGAAAAAATTGATGGAGCTAAGCTATGAAACTCTCCCGCATCCACCATATTCCCCAGACCTTGCCCTCACAGAATACCATTTCCTTAAACATCTCGACGGCTTTCTCAAGGAGAAATGCTTCCAAACCCAACATGATGCTGCCGCGGCATTCAACGATTTCATCGCCTCTAGATCTCCGGACTTTTATGCGAATGGGATAGGCTAATTTATTCCTCGTTAGCAAAAGTGTGTCCATAGTAATGGTTGTTATTTCGATTGATGAAGTTTTGTTTAAGCCGAGATATGTACATTTAAATTTTGAGGCGCAAAAACGCAAGAACTTTCTTCACGACCTAATAGTTTACTGTGCTGATGCTTCTTCAAGCTGTATTCTATATTCAGGCCAATTCCTATATTTTTTTTTTGCATTCTCACAACAGTTCCTCCTTACTTGCATGGTGATGCTCAGGTTACGTAATCCCTGCGTAAGATTCTAGTGGATTAGACAATATCCTCTGCAGCTGTATTTTCAAGTACAATGCATAGTTCTTGTTTGTTTAGTATTTCTTTGTTGTTCTATCCCTTTTCAGTCTCTCGGAATCAAATTTTTGGGCTGTTCGTAAAAGTGAATGATATCGTTTGATTTGTTTTAGTATTATTCTTACTACCATCGTTGCTGGTAAAAAAATTAGAAGTTTTCCATCTGCTGCTCTTCTGGCTTTGCGAAGCTTGCTTATAATTTTGAATCAGAGCAAGTAGAGGTTTGCCCGCTGAGAGCGCTCTGTGGGAACTATTTTACTCAGCCTTCATCGGCGGGAATTCAAATTTTGCCAAGTTTGACATATGGTAAGCCTGCTTCACCCTCTCCGAACTTCTGCCAACTTTCCCTCTCTGTAGAGAACAGAGGGCACGCTCTCAGCCCACTTGAATTCGTACTATTATTCTGTAAGTAAACGAGTTAGTACTCTGCCTGTTAATGTACAGTACTCATTGTGAGGCAAGTATACAGAGGAAGGGATCCTTTGCAATGTCCATTTGAGTTCAGGGAGACTCTTGTACCTACTGCTACTATGATTGCGGCATAAAAGTAATTTGGAATAGTTATTCCTGAGGATAACATCGATTGACTTTAGGAATGACTAAAACTAAATTTTTTCCTGTTTTTCCCGTCTGGCGATGATAATTCACGATCTAATCAGTACTATTGTTCACGAAGCGTTGCTGTGCAGGCATCCATTCACAATTGTTTTCTACAAAAAACCACATCTTGCAGTCATCGAGATAAGTCTTGCGGTCAATGAGATAAGACTTTTTCATACGGTCATCTTGTTCTCTGAAGTCGGAGCCCGATGGGTCTTTTAATCGTGGGCTACCGCGGATTCTCAGGTGTCTTCAAGATTTTAAGGGTTCAACTAAAGCCTATGTGGAGGAAAAGAGACATGTGTTACCTTTTACAAGTTTAATTACTTACTGTTTCTCCGAGGCTAACTTCGTTGAGGGGAACTTGACTTACATGATCGACGGAGCATGTGGGCCCTCAAAACGGTAAACAATGAGTGACACGTCCCCTTTAGGCGTAGATGTATGCGTTTGTTTATGTCCCTAGCAATAGCAGCAGTGCATTTTGCCCCGTCGAGCCCTAATTACAAACCGATTCACCGGTTTGTCGTCGTCTAACGGTGCCATTAGAAAAGACGTAGAACATGCCGCATACACCGTCCTACGGCGTACGTACAGCTCGCTTTCTATGGGCCGACTTGATACGGCTGTACGCAGCAGATTGGGCGCCTACGTTGCGTAACTACGGGCGTGGGTCACCGCCCGAAACCACTCATTAGCAAAGACTACGTATCTGCCCTTTCACCGTTTATATCCGGCAGGTTTATATGCCATTTGCTCTCAAAGAATCGTCAAAAGATATACGGATGGGTCAGTGCCATCAGTTGATTGCCCCTTACCTTCTATTACCTAACCCAATCTTTGAGCAGTGGGACAGTCCCAACGCCCTCATTACTACCGCTCATTTCTCTCGACGCCTTTTCGCTACAGACTTGACCTCTTCTCAGCCTGTCCTTATCACCCACATCTTCCTTCCCGTGCAGTGCCCATGTGGGGCAGTTCCTTGCTCCAAACCGGTGACGTCAGTCCTGACCATGTGTGTGCCCTGCTCTTCTGCCACAAAGTGTTTGAGTTGAGTCTTATTGAATGCGATATTAGCAATAATGGGCTCTCGGATTCAATAATGCATGCGCGTAGCCTGAGGCTACGTCTTCCGCGGTGGGAATCGCAGCAACAATGGCTCAGGACGCGTGCGTCATGCTACAGACTAGCCGTTACTAGTTGTTCATGTGTCTACTGCCACCATGTTTGTCTGTCCGGTCCACATGGAACCGCTTCCAAGAGCCTGTAGGTAGCCACAGATATCTATAGGTGGCCACTGTGTGGGTGTGCCTTTGAGTTGAACAAAACTCTTTTCCAAAGGCCTAGCGCCCGGCTTAATCACTGGCTCGGTGTGGTTGATGCGCAAATTGAAGAGTTGAGAATGCCGCGAGATCCGTAGTTCTCTATAATTCCGTAACAAACGGGCCAACATCATCGTCACGTTTTGCAGCCAACTGAAATCCAAGTGAAGGACGTGTTCATGTGGTTTCTGTCTGTGCTGCAATTGTAAGTCTGTGTGGTGTGGTTGATGTTGGTGGGCAGGCAGTTTTCCACTGGATAGTTATTGCAACTGACGTCGGATGTCCGCCGTCGACCAATACTGCCAACGGCTATGGTTGGAGCTACTACGGCGTCGACGGTCGACCGACGACGTCAGCTCTACGTCGCGCCGTAGTTGCGTTACCGATCCGGTTCACTTTCGATGAAAACGGGTCATTGCGCAACAATTCGCTTTCATCCACCCCCACCATCTCCTCCAAAAAGCAGAAACAGGATTAGCAAGTGTTTTGGGCACAAAGGCGCGCATTTCCGACCGCCACCCACTTTCACTTGACCGCCCGGACTTGCCTTCGCTAGCACCCCTCTTTAGCCATTCGGCATATCCTGTCTGTCAAACTTCGCTTCGTCATTTCACTTTGCTACACTCTCACCGCCCCATCCATCCCTCCGTTCTTTAGGGACTGGTGTACTGTAGAGCTAAATCCTCAAAGCTCACCAGGCTTGTTTCCTCAGTCTATTTTGCTTTCTTCACGAGATTTGGGCTTTCAACTCTGTACGGCCAAGTAGCTGAATACCCTCTCTTACTACCTTACTGTAGCCTAGATTGAAGCTTAGACTTATTTTCTCTTCTATTTTTCATTTTGAGTGAAGTCATTACAAAATTTTGATTTTCGTGGTCCCAAGACGATTGCTTTCCTATAGTAAGGGAGTAGGTACTGTATCTATGGGATGTTCCGACATATGTACATTCTTTGGCTGAAAGCGAACCCAAACACCGACACAGCACAGGAATTGTTCTGCATAAATCTCCTGTCAATCATCCACTCCTATATCTATTGCTGTTGGCGTAATCATCATCTCCCATAGCATCTCCGATTGTGACTATTTGCCCATGTAGGGATAATCTTTAGCTGATGATCAGCTGTTAATCTTGCAAACATGCCATCCTCATTACGCAAAAGTCTCGCACTACGTAGTTGGTGACGGCCACGAGATTTACCCTATCAACAGACTTGACACGTGTGTGGGATATTTGGATTTGGAGATCCAGAGCTTAGAGATGTAGTAGACGTAGTGGTCGTCAGGGTAGAGAACGGACGGACGCCAACCTTATTTATGTAAGCTTTGCGAGTGATATCTCGGGCACCCACCCCGTCTTTGCAACACATTCTGACAGGTGCAACGGTGCAGATTTGATTACTGAAGGAGAGGACACGTCAAAAACATTAAGGGGGCATGTTTGTGCAAGTTTCCGTTATTGCAATATATGCTCTTGTTTCGCCGAATTCTATTCGCTCATTGTCATCAATTTCTTACTAGTAATCCACGGTGTAGTATGGTATGGAAACTGTAACCTTTTTGTAAAATTCGTAGTACTCACAGTAGCTCTAATCCTAACAATCGTACGTGCAAGTTTATGTTTCGTTGACCTTACACCATACAGGACCTACGTGCAGTCTTTGAGGAGCATCCTGGACAAAGGGTATAAAAATGAAGACAGTGACGAGAGGAATATTTTACGGCCTTAGTTCTTTGAAAGCGAAAAAATCCTCTGAGATACATCGCTAAGGCTGAATCTTTGAAAAAATCGCCATAATTCAAGCAGCTCTAGGTTGTTATAAGAACACGTGATCCTTTTCTTCCTGTTCCATCCCTTCCCCCTACACCTAGCCTTTGTTTCGCTTTCCGAAAGCAATTCAAAGCTTCTGCTAATCGCTTGTGGGAATCGCTTTTTTTGCTTGAAGTCCACATTGAAGCATTGTTGTCTCTCTAGCAGCTTCACAATGCTGTTCTGTTTCACGTGCAATTGTGATTTCACAAACGGCCGCCTATCAGTAGCCGCCCGTTCCCTGAAGCCCTGACGTCACCCACTCCGCCGACAGGTCAGTCGTCGGTGTTGATGGGAATGGTTAGTGTTGAGAGTGTTGAATGGGGAATGCGTGCGTTTGGTTGCGATGCCCTCTGTGCTGAGGCTCAGATGCCGCTCACATCGTTTAATGCAATTTATTTTATGTGCATTGTTGCCTAACTCGCCACAAAGGCTAGTTGGGTGCGTTGGCGCCCACTGGCATGCGCACGCGCTCGATCGCTCGCGTTCGTTCCGATGACTGTCATAATAAAAGTGGCGACGATGGCTACGTACCGACGACGGACAGATAGATGGACGACGGACGATGGCGACGCCATCGCCAGCGACGACGACAGCAACGACGACGACGACGCCGATGGCGGCGGCGGCGACGACGTTGCCGACGTTGTTTGCCCTCATCTTGTCATCTCGCCGCGTCGATCGCCTTTTATTCCCCCAACACTTCCGACAGACAATATCACTGCAGTTCACTACGTAATTTGCTGACACTATTGCAGCCCACAAAAAATCTCCTCTGCAGTTTATGGCCTCTCGGAACACTCCTGAAACAATCGTCCCCAAAGTCTTTCGCTCGCTCTCTCTCATCCTCTTTTGTGTGTGTGTGTGAATTGAAATAGTGAAGTGCATGTTCGCGATTTTAACTGACGTGATTACCGAATATCGGCAGTGATGGTAAGGTAGTGTCATGAACACTGCACAAAGGACACATGCGCTAGCCAGCAGTGCGCCTGAAGGTCGGCCGCCCATTGTTTCCCTATTTACTCCATACAAGGCCACTCACACTCACACTGATAACACTCTGAAATACGCCTGAGCTATCCGTTTTTGATCGCGTATTTTTTCTATAAGTTCATTTTAAATTTCTTGAAAAATCTACAAGATGGTCCTGTCCTCATCACACGTGTCCAGCTTCACTCATCATCTCTAATGCTATCGGTCTCATTGTTAATAAGTGTGCGATATGCTGGAACAGAGATTTGCTTGGCAATTCAGAAACGCATAACGCATCAACAGGAGAGTTCGGGGAATAATTTTTGCTGGGGACATTTGCTTTTTTTTCGCTGCCTACAATGTCCGACCTCAGCGCTGCGACAACCTGCCGAATGACGACAATACAATTTTCGGAACAAAGCGGCCGCGCCGTCGCACGCTTTTTCGACGCCAACGCTCTACCCCTTGAACCCCTCCCACTGCATTGACCAGCGTTGGCAACGTTGATCCTGGCGTTGATCCCGGGTTTGGCCTCAACGATCAGCTGCTCGGCTCTGGAGGCCACTGCCGCCGCCACCATCGGTGGTGCCGGCGGTGGTGGATGGGCCCAAGACTGGTGGTGGTGGCCATGGCGCTACATGGCGCCGGCAATGCAGTCTTTCACAATTGCGCATGTGTGTGTGTGCGTATTTATCTTGTTCGATTCGCATTGAAATGAAATGGGTTGAGTGACTATTGTGAACTGTTCGCACCCGTTGTCGTCGTCGTGGCCATCGTCGTCGTCGCCCCTCTGATCGCGTGAATGTTTCGATAGTTTCGACCGACTCAAGACGCTGTGGCTGGCTGGCTCTTAACCAGCCTACACACATTCCGATAATACTTTATCATAGTCATCACATGTGAATCTTGCCACACACACTCATTCACTCACACATGGAATTCCCAAATCATCCTCTAAGCATCGACGAACTCTTCATGAACGGCCTGATCGGTCTCCTACGCTGAGTGCCTTTTCTTTACACTCTCTCCATTCTCATTAGTACCTTCAGTTGTTTATCTGTTTATTTAATTTTATGTTCAAATATTTTATATTCGACATTTTCATACTTGTTTGTTCGCTGTCTCTGGAACCATTCGAATATTTACTTGATGACGAACGAAACAAACTGAACGTTTTTCTGTCATCAAATGGTGAAAAAAAATCAAACTTTCGAATATAAATGGCCTCTTACTGAGGCCTAATGGGGTATCCTCAGTGAATTCCTCTGTCTAGTACTGCTCAATATTACCTCTTCTATGCTTCTGAATATTCCGTTCGAGGTTCCTTCGGGATGGTTCTACTCAAGTCGTTTGGAATCTAAGGGTCTAAGAGTGCTAAGTTCACGATTAAGCAAGCAAACAAAGAGGGTATCACTTCATAAAAATAGTAATTGTAGCAGTAAGATTTGTGAGAAAACGTGGTGTTTAACTTGATTAGGAGTAAAAAGTAACTGGTTACCGGAAGACTAGATCAGGGAATTTATGCGTTTTCATTTCGATCTCAAAGGAATCGCTATTGTGCCAGGTAAGATTCCACCGAAGTCCAGAAGCCTTCGGTGAAATCTTACCTGGTATCGGCATTCTCACAAAAAAAATCATTAAAAAAGGTATTCCATAACCAACTCTTCTTTAATCTCGGCATTGTACAAGTAACAGCCATTAAAAGACTCTTTAAGCTTGATCAGGAAACCTCAGATTACTTTTGATGCACTAGAACCTTCAGATTACTTCTACTCGATCAGAAATCTTCAGGTTCTGTTTTGATTTCGATCAGGAGCCTCCCTAGTCTCCACTTTCTATCAGGAACCTCAGATCTCAAAGTCCTGTGATCATGACGATGTTTCAACATCGAATCTATGGTACTATTCAAATAACAAAACCCCTGGGGAAGGAGAGAGAGGGGTAAGAGGGGTTAGGTGCATAGGGGCGGCTGCTACTCGTCCATTGCCTATCACTCACGTTTACCAGACATTGTGGTCACATTGGCGACTGATTGTCATAGTCCTTGATGTGTGCTTGTTTTTCATGTGTTGTTGTTATTCTTACATATGTGCGTGTGTACGCGCAAGGTCGCTGCTTCGTTGAACAGCAGCAGCAGCAACAGCAGTAGCAGCAGCAGCCAGCTTGTTCTGATGTGAACTGCTTGAACACCTCACGAACGCGCCTATTCTCGGCAGTTGTTGCCATCGCCGCGCCTATCGCTTGGTCCCCCCTGTCGTTGTCGTTTGTTCGGTCACACGCATCGGTCATTGTTGTGTACATGGTTTCGTTAAAACAAAACAATCGTCTTTCATTTACAGAGACACATACACAGAGTTATTCTCATATACTCACTTCTCACATCATCACTATTAGCCGACCTCAAGCCAACCGACTGCTTCGTCTCTGACGTGTCCGCCTGAATTTTTTTCAGTGGTGAGTGTAGAAAGCTTATATTTCCTCTCACCTATTCATTACTCCGTTCTATTTTCCCATTTCAACTCTTGACCCAGGTCTTGACACTACTGATAGGTAGTCGTTGCTCTACTCACTCAAATTTGTAAACTATTAAATTTTTTGAATTCTCTGACGTTTTCGATTCCTGGTGCAATCGAAAAATAAAAGCGCGTATTGCTACATAGCAGTACATTGAGCTCAGCTGAATATAAGTAACTATGAAAAGCACGAGGAAAATGTGAAGCCAATATTTCTGGTGCTAGGCTTTCTGGTACAACTTCATTCCCCTTTCTGTAATTGTGATTCCTCACTGCTAGCAATCTCAGCTCATCTGTCTGTTCTCAAATCTTGTTCCTCATCCGTTGCTTCACCTCCGGACACAGAAGCTATTGATTCTCCCTCTGTTTCTTAATAAAGTAAGTTTACCTAACTATGACCTTTGAAGTTTCGAGTCTGGTTTCGGCTGATTCAAAACAATATGAGATATCAGAGAGGAGAGTAGCTTTCCCGTGTTATTCGGGATTCTCTGAAACTTCCCTATCAGCCTCTTTCGTGTGGTCCTCCGTAATGATCACGCGTACAAGAATAAGCCCTGTGAAACCGATTATGATTGAGATCCGGGAAAAATAATTGAGGGATTGCTTAATGTTTTGTTGACTCAATGTACAATAGTTCCCAAAGCGATGGAAAAGGGGTATGGAGGCGACACTGCTAGACCTTTACTCAAACTAAATCCACCTATGTGCACTTCATTCAGAATCTCTTGTGCTTCCGTCCCCTCACTTCACGTCCCTCCTCCCTCCACCTTGATCGAAGCACTCAAATTTCATGTAGATCACGGGCCCATCGCAGCGAGAACCTATTCTAATGCGGAGGAAGGTTTTGTTCAGCCCTTCATGGCTTGCGAAACCACGCCCACATGGACACCTCCGCCCACCGGACGAAAACGCTTTGCCTCCTTCGCTCATACAGCTGTTTCTGACGTACATTAACTATAAAATAATCCTTCATTTAGCGCGATAATCATAAATCAAAACGCGTGCTCGAAACGACTCCAAACTTTCCCATTTTTTTTGCTCTTTGGTGACCTCGTTTTTTTTTTTTGAAGCAACGTGTCGGTTTTGTAAATGATTATATCATGAACTGCCCCTGGAAATTTATTCTGGTAGGAATTCATATCGTTTTCATGGTAATCCCTGTTTTCAAAGAAATTTTATTTTCAAGGTTTCAGTAACCATCCGAGTAATTTACTCCTACTGTATGGATACTGTTTAATATAATAGTAGTATGTATTTATAACTGTGATGACCTTTGGTTAGTTATGAGATAGTTGGGATCAAAATTGAGAAACACATGTTCTGCGAAGTGGCATGTAAACAGGGCTGCGACGTAACGGCTAGGCGGATTTCAGACTAGTTAAGGTAATTGAAAGAAGATGCTGGACGACTTTATTTGTTGTTAGCCACGATGAATTGATTCATGCAATGTCTCCACCAATTCATTTCGATCTCTTTTCATACTCAGTTGAACCTAATGTCTCCAACTAATCAACTGCTTCCTTAAAATACCTTGGCCTTCCTTAAGTCGAGCTAAATCACCTCATTTGCTTTGCTATGTTACAATGAGCAGTTTCTCTGACAGTTTTTCAGGATCCGACGAAGGATACATTGCTTTTCCAAACAACAAGTTGCTACTTTTTATTACAAACCAGTTGTAATACTTCTCAAAGAAAATGGAATAAAAAGCATGGGAGCGTTGTGAGATGGGCAAAACAACGGTTTTCAAGAATGAATATTGAGGTGATGAGGTCTAACGATGGGGATCCGTTGTGAAGGAGGACATTATTACTAATTAACAACCCACTAGTAAGTAGTTATGGGCTGATAATACATCCTCTTCCGTCTCCTGACGATCCGGATATATGTGTCGTAGTAACTAAGATTCCAAGCCATCGTAATCCACCTTCGCGATATGTCGCCGAGACGGAATCACCTTGCTCCACGTCCATTGGCACACCGTTGCGTGCTTCCTTCCTCTAGATCTGACCAATACTTGTAATTCATTATAAAAAGTATGAGCAAAGAGTTAAAAGCTCTAGAAAATTCCGAATAACTTGAGAAAGCCACTCCTCCAATGACAGCTTTATATCTTTAATCCTACCTGGTTTTCTATCAGTCGAACCCTATTCCCTTTGGGACTATAGAACTCATAGTTAGCTAACAATTACTTTCTAAAGGCTAACTTACTACGAGTTGGTCTTAGTAGCACAAACTTACTATTGCATGTAGCTATACTTTGCTCAGACCTCCTTGGACTTACTACTTCATAAAAACTGTGCCTAAAAAGTTTTCACGAATTCTCATGAAAAACATTTGTACACATTTGTAGTTAACATAGTATAAACTCATCTGCACGTGTAGGTCACGTAACCAGCGTTACTGGTAACTTGTTTTTTTGTTCAGGTTCCTCAAGTTCCTAGGTTCCTCCCTTAGGTTTGTTCTCAAAGAAAGAATCCCCAGCAAAGCCTGAAATAACATCACATGGACTATCTGCAATAAAAATACTGCTTGAAATGTAACCTTTGAGTAAAAATTCTCATGTTTTTCTGTCTCTGTTCGGGGTTTTCCAAAAATATTCGAATCTAGAATATTCCCCAGCCGTACTTTCCTTGGTCCCCTCCATTCACGTCCCTACTGTAGCAGGGGTTTTACCAGTCTGTCTCTTTTGAATACATACCCAGTTGGGGCATAGAAAGCGGCATTGAATACAACAATCCATCAAGTTGACAATGGCGACTTCAGATGAGCAGTCGTGCGCTTCGTTGAGGCCTATCAACAGCCTTATTCAACATAACTAATTGTGTCGTACTAGTAATAATTGCCTTATACGATCCTTCATACGTTCGACGGCCTGTCCTATAATGAATCGTAAATTTCGGCAAAAGTCTTTGACAGTTCAGTCCTTTGTTCCCTGGATACTTTGTTAGTCTACAGTTCAGCTCAGTTTCCGACAAGGTAGCATTCGTGTATATTTTAATTATACAATATTTTTACCTACCAGTAATTTTATCAAAGGCTGACCCCAAAAGTTTATGTACGGCCAATTAAGACATGGGGGCGATGAACAGCGTTCGTCTGGGACGTGTTTACAAAATCGCCCAGGCCAGCACCAAAGAGTCTTTTGGTGAACAAAAACCTCGCTGAAGAGTGATAGCATCATTCTTAGGCACTGGACCGACAATCACTTTTTACACTCACAACAACATTTACGTTCGCTGACTTGGCCTCTCGGAACGATTGTCGCTGTGGGTGTGGGTGTCCAGTGTGTCTGACGGCGATCCGTCATGAGAACATCCGTCACGTTCCCCATTTTTCAAATTTTAGTCATTTTTTCATGAAATAAAGTCAAGAAATGACTTTTGACCTCACTTGCGATACAATTTTTTGCATAACTTACTGTCACGTAGTAAAACTGGCTATAAGTCAACTGTGCCCTTTGCTCCTCGTTGTTTGGAGGCCCTCAACTGCGGTGAAATGACCGTTACATTTTAGTCTTAAATATTTTTCAGCCATATAATGCGAAGCCCACAACTCAGTCCTTGAGCAAACTTAAACCAGGATATTTTCGCCCCAAAACTCCCTTCAAACCCCTAATTTAACAAAAGTTTCCAGCATATACCCCAACAACCCAATAGAGACTGGCTCTGGTGGTTGAATGGACAAATTTATAAAATAACTACAACTGTAACTATGTGTATTTATAAAATAATGCCATTGCGAAAATTTAAACAAAGACTCGGTGAGTGTGTGAGAATCAGAATGGAGGGAAGATGTCAATTCAGCAAGAGACGTTATTCTGCAGCAAACAAAAAGTCAGATTGTTTCCGCCGCAGCTGTATCGTCCCATGAGCCTGTAGTTGTCAAAAGCTCTGCCCAAACAATTCATTCACACTCGCTTGATATCGGCTACCTTTGAATATATTGAATTACCCAGAATTTTTGTTGGAATCTTAATAAAACTCTCACATATACTTTTTGTCTCTCCAATCATGTAATTCGTTTGATTAGTGACGGTCCCGGCATATTCACCAGAGTGCGAGATAATATTTAGTATAATTAATAAGTTGACGATAACGATATTCTTGTATAACCGATAAGTTATCGATAACTCACAGCTGGGAGAAAATATACTTGAATCATCAGAGGGCTTCTGAAGACTGAGAAAAGTGAAGAGAAATAAATAGGTTCATATGTATACATAGATGTATAATATAAAATTATACTGCATTATTTTATATTTTCACTATATTATGTTGTATTATATTATATTGTATTGTACTGTATTGTATTGTATTGTATTATATTATATTATATTATATTATATTATATTATATTATATTATATTATATTATATTATATTATATTATATTATATTATATTATACTATATTACATTATATCATAAAAACAATTATAATTATATTGCATTGTATTATTTTATTATATTATATTTTGTATTGTATTGTATTATAATGTAAAATATTACACTATATTATACTATGTTATATTATACTATATTATATTGTTTTATTCTATTTTACATCATTCTATTTTAAACTAATTTACTTTATTCCTCTTTACTTTATTTATTTTTTTATTATGCTCGGGTATGTACTGTATATCCAAAAGGTTCCAAAAGAGTAATAAAAAAATAGAGAAATTTGAAGGATCTTATCAACGGACAACAATTACTTTCGGATTTGCCAATGTTGTGCCAGGAAAAGGAAACCCCACAATGGTTAATCCTTTTCGAAGCATTGTCAGGCAATCTATAACAGCATTCGGCGCCTTATTACAGCCCTTCATCACTAGTCTGTTCTATTATGAAATAAGTCTGAGTTCAACTTTACTACTTAGTTTACTGCCAAGTAATCTGAGTAGCGCGTTCCTTTTCACACGGAGAAACACACAGTATAACGATAGCTGTGAACCCTGTGTAAAATTACTGATGAATGCTGGGGGACAGGGACATTTACCTTCCTTTTTATCTCTTCTACCGGTATGGATGAAGGGGGTAACTACTGATTAGAGTAGTAGTTACTGCTAGAATGAACTTTTTACAGTTATCTTGTAACTTCAAAGTAAGTTTTGTAAGCGATAAATAGTAATAATATGCTGTTAGGTGTATGATGAGTGTATGTATACACTTTTGCATAATATCAAATCGCCCGAGGAATTACATCGTGGTCGGCCCGTTATGCCTGCCTGTGTGTGTGAAGAGGATCTTCGGGTCTGATATCCGATGCTATTCAGTGTAATTAGCGGCGCTAGTATTGCATTACCGTATTGTGAATTGTTGCTCAATACAACGTACGGCTTGAACGACGAATTCATCGGAAAAATCTTCCTAGACAATTGACGGTAAATGAACCACCCCGTTAAAATTATCGCCATCTCACCGTCACCACCCCGTCGTCGTTGTCGTCGTCGTTCGTAACCATCTCATCTCATCTGTATATGTGTGTGTCTATCTGTTAGGCCTTCTGTTCATGGTCGTTGCCCCTGCCTACGTAAGCTCAACAATAGCACAATATTACACCCCCTACATATGTGTCAATTATCCATAACATTCTGAAATGGGAGAACATTTACTCAGGGGTCCGGGGTGCAGGAGGTTTTATTTTGAGGCGACCTTGATTCACTGACCCAATGTCGAAGTCGTAGTGTTTGTCCCTGATAACCCATTGTTTTGCTTTTATGCCTACCGATACAATCACTAGACTCAGTACACACCATCCGTCCACCATTTCTCAATGCTCAATTCATTTTAGAACTGAAAATTCGCCCTCTGCCAAATTTCCTTAACATTTGAAGAATCAGACATTCCTTAGTCATCAGCTCGCCTTCCTCAAAGCTCTTTTTTCGTCTTTCCGAGCCACTTTCTTTCATGGCATTGGCTTTATCAGACCGTTATTCTATGAATGACCCGCTCATGAAGTGATCAATCTGAGAAACCATTTCAAAAAGCCAGCCGCCTACTACCGAGGGCTCAAAAAATGCCATCAAAAGGGCTTCGGTCCGTGTTTGGAAAGGAGGTAACGAAACGAACTAGCTCGGAAGAAATTCTTTTCTCCCCAGTTCCTAGTAACGACTTGGGAAGTCCTTTGCTGAATTCATAATTTCAGTTGGATAACAGCTTTGGTCACCAACAGGTAACATATGGAAGATCGCGTGCGCTCATGTTAGCATTCATAATGAGTTATTGCTCAAATGAATTACGGTAGTTGTTGGATTCGGGATTTCCGGGTAGAATCATCCGCACTTACACCTCTTCCCCATAGTCAACACCATTTCAGTCCTCTAAACCGTTCGAATATCTCTCTGCAATGTTTCATGATACTAAATGGTAATCCGCTCTTTGAAAAAGGTCATGAAGCCTTTTGACAATTGTTCCAACAGCTTCAACAATTTTCGCGGGCACTGAATGGAATGACGTCATCCAGTTAATAAGAATAATTTAATTGTGCCCTAAGAACAACGGCAAACATGATTTACGGGGTTTGTTTAATTAAAGGTTTTTCATATTTGGACAAACAGGGGGACAATGAAGTGGGACCCTTTATCACTACTAAACAATACCAAGTTTGGGAACTTTTCTCCTGTGGAGTGGGGATACTTACTATAAACTGCTATATAAGTACAGCAGCATATGTGGATTTGCCAATAAACGTCATAGACGTCTACGGTATTCTTGTGGGCGGGCCACATTGTATACCACCTGGAGGGTGCTTCCACCCATGCCCATGTCACCTCAGTGTGTGTTCATCTTCAATCCCTTGAACCAGCTCATCCCTCGGCTCTTCCCCCCCCCCCCCCGTCCTTCTCCATCCCTCCATTGAAACACGCTGGACAATCTTTCCTCTTATACTCGATCTAATTTCACATCTCTTCTCACCGACCGAGTACAATGAATGCTTAGCGACGTCTCATTAGCACACGCGACGTTTCATTGTAATCGCTGCCCGGCATTTGCTGGTCTTTTAACTATCTGCTAAGGTTACCAGTACATGTTCAACATTGGAAATGTCACGTATTTTTAGTATGAGCAGTCGCCGAAAGACGAATCCAACACGACTCAGCGACTCTGAACTCGTCCATATCGTCCACAATCCATCCACATCGCTCAGCAATTCGGCTGAGATGATTGAGCATCTTGTGGATCATTCAAAAAGTCGTCATATTATGATAACTGATGAGGTAATTTAGTGGACGAGTTTCAAAAAAATTAGATTTTGATGGGAATTCGGTGCGGTTTTGGGTGAAGTGGTTCTTCTTCTGAAGCTGCCATACTCTGGGTAAAAGTCGAGCTTTTGGGACCGTTGATACAGACTTCCAGGATGGATGCTATCGGTTTTTCCTGGGACGAGCTTGACAACAGGAAAAAGCTTTTGACGTTCTTCAGGTGCTTTGATTCTGGCCGTCGGTCAGCGGCAGCTTCTTTTGCAGCCTCCTGCGTCCGCCCTTTTTTGTCCACGGGGGCGCATTTTGATTGTGTGGCACGTTTCCCCCTTAAGAGCTATCAGTTACAATCTTGACCTTAGCAGCGTTTTGTCATTTTCTGGATGAATTTCATTGCAAACAAAGCCCACGACACCGGGAAACCTTATAGGTAGCGCAGCCGCATAACTTTCAGCCCCTCAAATGTCCCTTTTCACATACAGACAGGTGTAGCCAGCATGATAAAGCGCGATTTCCTTATTACTGGTACATGAATCTCATCGTAATTACTACTAGTCAATGAGGGGGGCAATCATTGTCGTCGAGGTGGGTGGGGTGTGTGCAAATTTCCATGCTATTGAATCGCGGGTTAGCATTTTATCTGTGGCATTTCGCTAACTATGTGTGTGGTCTTTATGGGACAGCTGTACTAGAACAACTGGAACTGCCCCTCTCCCGGAATTGATCCTACCCTATCTTCCCTATTTAGCTTTTCCCTATTTAGGGATGTTCTTTTTCACTAAATTTCAATTAGTTAGCTATGCGCCGTTGTAATATGCCCTCAAAGAACAATCACTAATTGTTCGCGCCGTGTTGAATCTCTGTCCCTTTTGATTCACTACTAATTGTGTGTAATTAATATAGAAACACTGTTAGATGTAAGGATATGTCCTGATTGGTGTACAATTTCACGTAGCAGCATTTTACAAAGGCAAAGTCAGGCTTCTTGCTAGCTTGCTGGCTTGCTGGCCAGCATCGAAGGGGGGATAGGACGATGGCCGCGCCGACACGGCGATATCAGGCGGCAGTGGCGGCAATGGCCGCCGTTACATGAGGGCTAACTAGAAGTAGGAGGAGGAGGAGAAGGAAAAGAAGGAGGAGTCAAGTCAGGAGGGGACCCTTATACCGCGTCTCAACTACATTGTCCTTTGCCCGATTCTTTCATGTTGATAATGTTCCTGCCCCTCACCTAGATCCTAGCAGTACCTTTGTGACTCACGGAGATACGATACGAATATTCTAGCTGTTACTAGCTTTTACTTAGTTTCCTGTGAAATAGTACTACTGCCAATAGGCTTTTCAAAACCCTTTTCTAGGATATGGACAGTTCACCAAACCCAGCCTCATCACCTCCCGGTGCCTCTATTAAGAGCAGTGCCAGCAGTACATCTGAACACACGAGGTAGGTCCCTACATTCGTTTAGGTATTGTAAAGTTATATGCACTGATTCCGTCTCGAATATGGTACCACACTGGCCATAGGCAAAGTATTTCTGGAGATTTTCCGTTTTTGTTGCCATTTTAGGAATTTCCTGTTTCAGTCCCTGAACAATTTCTCTCTGGCTTTTCGTTTTTCATCCGATTTTCGCGCCAATGCTTTGAATCATTTGCCAGAGCACTGTTACGGTATTCCCACTGAATGGAGGCGTTGTTCATTTCGAGCCTCTGTTAGTTTGATGGCATTGAATGAAGGCACAAAGACATCAGCGGTAAATGTTTGAAGCTGAAACAGTGTTCCCCGTCGAACGGCCACGAGATCGTCGAGTTTTTTTTCACGCCTTTTGCTGACCATTCTGGCCTTCATCAATGTGTGATTCATTTGCTGTTTATTTCACAGTACCGAAACCTCCTTTCTTCTTCCTCCTTCAAAACTTTTCCCCTCAAACCCTTCAGCTCTCCTCCTTCAGCTCCTTTTCAGAGTGAGCCGTTCCGTTGTTACATATGGTTTTTCCTAAACTTCTTTCAACGACCCCTTTACACATCATTATCTCACCTGTCATTCCCGCTTGTTCTTTTGATCAGCCGCAGCATGTTCCATCGTGGACGTATTGCCACCATTGATAAGAAATGACCGCGCTCGAACACGGGTTTTCTTCCCCCCTCTATCAGTAACGAAACGAAAGTAAAAGTTGGCTGTAGCGGTCACTTTACTTTATTGTACCAGTTTTTTTTTTGGTTAAGAATTGAATTACGTCACTTCCTAGTGTTTCGCGTTACAGCCTGGAACGGTTACCGTCAGGCTGGCGCTTTGTGCCTCTTCCTCTTTGAGATTTTGTTCGCACTGGGTTGCGGACAATTTATTGGATGTTTGGCGCGCTACAGTAATGCCATTGTCCAGTCGCCTTTGTTCTGTAGCGTCTTGCACTATGCCGTCCGTACTGAACCTAATAAATTACGCTCTTTTGTGAAACATATACATGCGCACGGGTGAAATGTGACATAACGTGAAGCGAGGGGGGCAGGCAGTCGAAGGGAGGGCGAGGGTTCTGCGATTTCCCCCAAAAAGTCATTATCGTTTCGAAAACTCTCTCTCCATTTCACATTTGTTGCGATCGCCGCACTTTGGCCATTGGAGCAGGGAGGGGGGGCTTTCAGTTTCAATGACGGCATTCAAACAGAATGGCAATTAGCATTACCGTATATTCAATTGTATGCGATGAGTGGCTTGCGCTTGAGCGCTCACACGCTATCCGTTTGACACAAAATGGCAATAGAAAAGTTGAGTGACAGCCCACGGGGCAAGAGCGACGACAAAATGGGAATTCGCTTCATTTGACGTCGCGTAACTCGCCACTGATGACACCACCACTATGTAGATTCGCCACCGTTAACGTTGTCGCCAATGGCATCGCCATACACACCCAGCAGCCACCCGAAAAATGCGTAGAGTGTAGTGAATGGTTTCATTTTCCTTTCCCAATGTACTTTTGAATTCGAAGTAGAAACGTCGTTACAGTACACCGCCGAGCTGTAGTGACCTTTCCATAGAGGCCATGTTTTGACACATGGCGTAACTTACCGGAAGTGATGTTGTGATTCTTTGCGAACGTCGTGTCAGCCAGCCAGCTAGCAGCCGAATGTCATACAACGAAGGCGACACGACGACGATACAGCCCAAGTCGTTGACCCTCTCCTGTTATCGGTGAGGAGGGATCAACGGCGACAAACTTTGTCGACGAGTCCCCTGATAAGCACATGCACGCGTTGTCCACTACGGGGCAATGGTCAGCAGCAGTTGTCTCTTATGTCATCACAAGATGCCCCCTTCCCGTTTCTTTCCAGCAGCAGACATCAGCATAATCAACTGTGTGTGGAACGGCTGTAGGCAGCTGTTGCAACTCCATCATCTGAACCATTTAACTGATGTGTTTTGCTAGTGGATGAGAGCCTAGAAAAATCCTCACACGGTGAACAGCTTGTGAACAATATGTTTTCTTAACGTCAAGATCCTAACATCACGGCCATGATGTATAACCTGTCTACTACTGTGTATTCCGCTACCACTTGATATCTCAGTATACCCTCAGGGATCGCTGCCGGACCGTATACTTCGCTGGTTTCGCGGTTTCGTGAACATTTTCTCGTGAAAATCTTCTATCGTCAAATCGCTAAACGTTAGTTCGTCCATCAGTAAAGTGTGTATGCCCAATTTTCCACATGTGCTATTTGAAAGTGTTAGGGATGCACGTTTAGTAGTGCGCATCGACGAACATTGCCGGCATCAGTAACTAAGCTAATGACCGCATAGAGAATTCTATTCTTCTTTCAATCGAATACCGCCCTATGGGGTTGTCGTCTAATTCTTCTTCATCCTGCACACATTCGATTAATATTATATTAAATCGAAGACAGTTAAACGGGGCTATTACAAGTTGTGTCGGGGCGAGTCTCCAAGGTGCTCTCTCTCATCGTTATTATGCCATTGAATTGATATCTCCTTAATTACTTCAATTCATACACGGATCGACGGATAGAAAGCGAGTGGATGTACAAACCATCGTTCCTGCCATATTTCATCTCATTTGTTCGTTCGGCAATTTTCTATGAGAAAAAACTTTGATGTCGAGTGAACGGCTGGACCTACAGTGGGCACTCTGAACATGTTACTTTGTTCAAAATCTTTCCGCTTAGTGGGAAGATTTTGAATTTGTTTTCGTTCCAACATGACAGTGGACGTTGTTGTTTGACGACACAGGCGTAACATTCTTGATCTAAAACAAAATGAACAAATAAACATCCGATCCGTTGAATATATGGTTTGTTTCTTTGGTGTAGAGACACAGCAGAATAACAAGCGTTATCATCGGTTTCAGTCGCACTCGGTCAAACAATGATTTCTCTTACTTTTCATGGAACAGTAAATGATGTTTTTAGCACGTCGGCTACTACCGGTGTTACTGATTTTCCTGATATACTCGCTCAAACTGAACAAGGTTGTACAGTTCTCATTGACGGTAATACACTCAGGGAACTTTTAAATTCATTTGAATCACACGACGGGAAGCTCGATCTCATTCAAAACGTGATTCGACAGGTAAATACAAATAGGGTGAGCCTTGGGTTACTGCTTATTCAAAAGTAACTTTTAGTTGACAACGTTAAAAGAACGACTATCAAGTGAAGAGCTAACAAAAGAGGACAAAGAGGAACAAACCGATACCTTCATCAAGGACGATCGTAGCCAACAGGTAGTAGCTTACTTTGGATTACCACTTCTTACTTAGTCAGAGTTATCGTAACTCAGTCCCTGGATCCCGTAATGCTACCGTAACGTTATGTTTCTTTTTATATGCCGCCAGTAGTCCCCCTTCGCTATGTCGCCGCGGCTATTGTTGCAGCTGGTGCGAGCGGCTTCCGTCTAACGCGCGTGCATCCGTCGTTTTTTTCTCACCTTTTCTTTTCCTTTTAGTCAAAAGACGACGATCATTCCTTCTTATCATTCGTGGTGATTTTCATTTAGAAAATGCAATCGGACAGTTTTGATGAGATGCTGCTCCGGCAACAGATGCTTATTCATCAACAAAATCAGCAACGAATTCTTGCAATGATGACACAACCAAATCTTTCATTACTTTTTCCCGGTAAGTTGGAAAGGGACAAAAGGTCCTCCCGTATAAATTCATGAGATCTCTACTGGTCTACTGTGCCGATACCTTTCATGTAGGCAGTAATGGCGGTTCAGCAAAGAAGACATGGGGCTGATCGGGGTGCAATGTGCCAGCTGTGCCTTTGTACCATTAGCTCGTTAATGAAACAATTAAACATTTCGTTTCAATGCTGCTGCACTGAACCTATGGGCACACCGAAATGATCACATACAAACAGGCGCATTGATTTTGACCCATTATAGGGGCTCATTATGAGCATCTGCTTGGAAATGGCATGATTAATACTGGAATGCCTTCACTACTACATCAGAATCTGACCGCATCGTTGGCTGCCGCCTCGGCTACACCGAAACCGAAGCCAGAAAAAGTTCCCGATTGCCCACTCAATCTCACTAAGGTAACAGACAGCCGCTGAGTGGCGGAAGTGCTTTTTCTAAAGGGTTCTGGCGATTTCAGGTTAAGACCGAAGAGATCAGCAAACCGAGCCCAGTGATTCCGACGTTATCGACGTCTCCGTTGACGCCCTCGAACATTCTTGGCAGAATTCCGTTCGGAATGCCTCACAATTTCGCTTCTGATTGTAAGGATTCTCGTTCTCACATTTTTGAATGGGAATCACCTTCAATGATAACAAAGACTATGTTTGTTCTGTTCTCAACTAAAGTTGAACTGCTAATCAAACAAAGCTTCTTCATTGGGGTCAATGACATTTGTTTATTTAACTATACAGTAACCTTTATAGATAATTTTCAAAAGTAATGACCAAGTATCTTTCAATCCTCATAAATTTTGCTTATTTAGCATCAGCATTCACAAATCACTCACCGGCCTCGTCTGGAAAGAGCACTCCCGGAAATGGCTCGCTTCTCTCTTCACTTGAGCCTCCAACGAGCGTTCGAACTCAGGCCAAATCACCGAATCACATCAAAAGGCCTATGAATGCTTTCATGGTACTGCCATAGCTGGCCGACTTACAAGAATTATTAAATATATGTAAATATAACTGAATGATATAACCTATTCCTGAAGGTCTGGGCCCGTGATGAGAGAAGGAAGATCCTCAAGGCACATCCAGACATGCACAATAGCAATATTAGCAAAATTCTCGGTATGTTCCAGTAACCAGACTTGTCACAAATTGTTGATGACCATCTATCGATTATAGGAAATCGATGGAAATCGATGAGTAATTCGGAGAAGCAACCATACTATGAGGAGCAGTCACGTCTCAGCAAGTTGCACATGGAGCAACATCCTGACTACCGTTACAGGTACAATGTAGCAAGGGGCTATCAAGAGGGCATATAAAGCCCCCTCCCCCTGATTTTTCCTGTTGCAACTTTGCCAAGTAAAAAACCGTCCCATTTTAGACCACGACCAAAACGAACGTGTCTAGTGGACGGGAAAAAAGTTCGTATCAACGAATACAAGACGATGATGAAAAAGAAAGAACCAAGCTGGCCTGAAGATCAATCGATATCTCCCACATCACAAGTGAGCTACACCATATCGTGATTACCGTATCCCTGTATGTGGATGTTTTTCAGCTGGATTTTGCGGGTTTGACTGGAGCAGCTTTGTTGGCCGATTTTGCCCATCATCATCAATCGCATATGTTACAAACAGCTGAATAGACAGTAGTCACATATGCTGCCCCCTTCATTAACCGAAATCACATATTCATCATTGAATTATGATATTGATCCTCTTATACATGCATCGATTTTTCACTCACTCATCGATTATTATTTTTGTTTTGTTTTTATTTCTATTTGATTGATTAATTTTGTTTTATATATTAGTATTGCCGACAGGAATCTCTGAACCGTCCGCATTGCGCTTTCTCTGTGCATAATTGTTTTCTTAACTATCTCTTTCTTTCTTTCTTTTTTTTCATACTCGGAAAACGGACGGTTTCACTTCGAATTTCCATGTATACTGTATCTCACACATCAAATCCCACTATTATAATATCCCCTTTCCTTATCATTGTTGTGTCATCAATTGTTATTTGCTGTTTCATATCCTGCTAAATATTTTTTTTTGTTTACTTTTATACTTTATTTACTGTCTCTCCCTCTCTCAACAGTTGGTCCATATCTCTTGAACTCCTGCACGTATATGTCTTCCTAAATTAATTTTCGTGTCATTATTTACGGCAATTTTGGAGACGCGGCACAGACTGCTGTTTATTTTCATTTTTAATTTTATTTACCTATGTATTTTAATGTCATCAATCGACTCACTGTGTATATTTGAAGCATATCAAAATCTTCATATGTCTTGAAATTAATTTCTTTCTTTTTTTCATTTTTGTATTCATTTTTAAGATTATGTCTGTTCCGTTGTGGCGTGATTTCACAATCCCCGTATTTCCTTAGTGAACTAGTCTCGAGAGTGTTTGTGTCTATAGGTCCAGATTTTCTATTCATTCAACTACTTACTAGTAATCTCTGTACTTCATATACATTACGCCAGTTGCTTAGTGTAACTTTACTACTCAGTACTACTTTCCATCTACTACTGTCGACGGAATCTGATGACCCCCCACCTAATTGTATTCACCGTGTGATTGGTCAATTCACTAACCTTACTAATAAAACTTAAAAACGATTTTTATTTAAATAAACATATCAGCAGGGTTTATCAAAGGATTTATCACCTTCTTAGAATGAATTCACTCGGAAATGTTTGTCTGTGAAGGGATAATGTGACTAGATTACGACAAATGGGCGCACTTTAGCTTTTCAGTTTTATATCGCTTAGCCGTCGGGGTTCCATGGTATCCCCGGAGGTTATGGTAGGAAATTCACGCTAATGGGCGGATGCTAGCGCTATTATAAATTTGCTTCTGGTATACGGTGAGAGGGTTAATAATGGATGTAGGGAGTCACGGAAGACGCTCGATTAGATAATAATCGACAAGGTGGAGGATTGATGCATACTTAACATGTGGGGGGCTCCTCGATACACCTGGGCACGCAACAATCTCGGCAAAAACATCATTCACTGGGGGTTTCCTTCTGACCCCCGTCTTTTCATAAATGACAGAGATGATTTTGACAAATCTCCTGATGCATCTGTTGCGAAGATGACAGTACCCGGAACATTAGGCCTGAATTGCTTTCGATCACGAAACCAAGATGACGTGACCAGGATTCTACCTTCAAGTCGGTTCTACATCCACATGAGGGACTTGGTCTCAGTCAACATCGGATACCTTGTTTACTAAATGATCGGAATGTTTACAACGAGGAAATTTTTAATTTGGAATCAAAACGAATGAAAAAACCACAAGCGCATTCAAAGAAAGTCCGAGGACTTCGGGGGTAATTCAATAAAAACTCATGGATCATCTGACTACTGGATTTGCCATGCAGGCTTACTGTGCAGTTTTACGATTGCAAAGTATATTTACAAACTTCTATTGTTTGTAATGCCTTTTTATGACGTTACTACCCCAGGGAAAAATAATGTGAAGGATGAAGCAGTACTACGGTGTAACTAAACTAATTTTGTAGTTGTAAAATTGATAGGGACCTTTCAACCGTCAAAGTGCTAATAAACTTGAATGGCATCCAAAAGAGCTAGTATCAGCTATCAGTTATCGCCTCGGTTTGTGGGAGACCACCTCAAAGTGCTCTTAAAATGTGTGAGTAAACTGGTAGGTAAAATTCTTGTTGGGCACCGTGCTCTTCCTTTTGTACTTGATGGACCACACTCTCCTACCGTAATCGAGCAGGGCTATTGTTTCTCCAACCGGGAATCGAAGGCACAAACGATGACGTCCTCCATGAAACAACACTTTTTTATGCCCATCTGCCTTGCGCTGCGCTTCGCTGATGTTGTTCAAATTTTCTTTTGAATGAACTTGTGAATTCGAAGAAACGTAGCGTTCCAAAGGTTCCGTAAGAGAAATGTCCATACTGTTATTGTATTATTATTTGCATTGAACAGATGTTTCGAGGGTCCTATGTAACTTTTATGCTCTCCTTTTACCGTAGGGGGTGAACCTCTATCCCTGTTCCTTTGACAGAAAGGGTAGCTGGATCACGATGGTTTGACTTATAAATATTGCACTTCAGCTGACCCTTCGTGGAACGACAGGGTTCGAACACTCCTTTGACGCTTCTGAAAATGTTCAGCTTGAATTGAACTTAAATCTTTCAGAATAAATAGTCAGGACACAACATTTCCTCTTGTCTGACAAGTAGGAACGGTCAGTGCCCTTAAGCATAATACATATTACGTACAGGGACCTCCAATGACAAAATTAAGTGCAAGAGGTCAACCAAGTGATATCACCCGTTCACATCTGAATGTTGAAAAAGCAGCCTGTTTTAAGGCTACCGAAAGGTCAGCTTTTAAAGCCTCATTTTTTATTTCGGATGTAAACCTGTGGTACTTGCTTTGTGACGTCATGACCTTTACTTCCACAAAAATCCGAAGAATTTTCAAACTTTCGTAAAAATTTGAAAGATCAACAGAAGAGCAGTTGCCAACCACTTCCTGCCCTATTGTTTCCCTCACAAAATGCGTTTGATGTGATAGTGGTCTGGATGTGAAGGTTACACTTTACCACCCACAATAACCAACTACCGCTTCATACAGATGTTCCAGGAAGCCTTTAATCGGCAACATTGTTCCATTATGAAACTTTAGTGAAAATGAACATCAAACTTAACGTTTAGCTGGCAGAATTTATCAATAGGTACAATACAGTATCAGCAGTAACACCCAATTCCCGCTTGGAACTGACAATGCTGACTTTGATAGTAACATGTCGGGTGAGGGACTTCAAGTTATTCTCATTATTTATTATGGTCAGTGGACCAAAACGGTAACTGATCAGACCTCTTTCAATACGTCAATGTACAGGCCGGCTTAATATCCAGATCTCTCCGTTCTCTAAAATCCGAGAGAACAGTGAGAGTGATATGATTCCATTTGGGCGGAACGAATCCATTTTGGCTACAAGGCCAGGGCATGTTTCGATTTTGATGAAGCCCGTTTAGTCAATTGGACGTCACAAATGGTTCAGGTAACGCTCTTAATTTATCACACATAATATTAGGGTATGACACCTCATTTTTCATTAATTTGTTCAACTTCTTGGCTCTGGCATAAAAGAAGATGTATGATAGGGATCCCGATATATTCTTATCGTGTGATTATTTTGAGCTGATGGTTATCACGCTTGGGACTAAAATGATGGCCGGAATTTTCACTGCATGTTCCCTGACTCTCTGAGTTCTCGGTTCCACAAAGAGGAACTGTGAAATTCTGAACGGAACTGCGATCAGCATCGAAAATCTGAACGCATCTGCTAGTGCAGCCTAGCTACATATATGTTTCCAGCTGACCAAGTGCCGGAGGATACCAGTTTGGTATAATGTTGGTAAATCAAGCAGAATTCTTACGATGACTGACCTAAAGGACGTCTTTGGGGATATTTTTACCAGAGAAAACCTGAGAAGTAGGGGAAGCGAGAAGCATGTACGTCTCATAGGATGCGTTTGTTCATTGTCCATGTGCAAGCTTTCTAAAGCTTGGAGGAAAAATAAAGTTCTTCCCGCTCTACTAAAGAATGCCCTTAAACTTGTTTAATGTTGGCTTTGTGTTTGTACAGATCAGAAATTGGTCAACCTCGTTTTGTCTATATTTTCATTTTAACCCAGTCAAAAGAAGTAGGAAATGCTATTATATGGTATCGCACAGGTAGTGACATCTTTATATCATTTTTAGTATCATTTTAACACTCCAATACATTTGCTTTACGGCATAAAAAGTGTTATTTCCAGTTTCATGGAAAAAGAAACATGGAATGTGGGTAGGGGTAAAGTATGGAGATAAAGGCAAAGATAATGATAAATGCAAAACCACTAAGGCTGAAAATGCAGTTATCAAGCATTTCAAAAATTTTCTCTACGAAAGATAAGTTGCAAACAAAAATGGTCACTATATATTATGATGATCACTAATGATCACTAATGATCACTATATATCAAAATTATATTTGATCACGAAATAAATGGTCAAATATAATTTTTTATAGATCTAGGTAGTAAATAACGATAAATATAAAAATGGATTGTTTTTTTTCTTCCAAATTCTAACTAATAAATGACGAATTCAGGACGATCTCCGCTCTATTCTCTCATAGGTGAGTGGCATTGTCGATGTTCCGTTATTAGCATACTTTACCTGCAACAATCACGTATAATGAAGTCTGAGGTGTATATTCTATAGGTTTTCCATAAACATAGTTGATTACGCGATGGTTCAAGCCCTATTCTATTGGATAAACGGAAAGCACTAAGTTTATAGGGCACAAAAACCTTCGAATGACTCATGTTCAGCAACAAAATTCTGTCGAATGGCAACTTTAAAACTTCAAGGAAACTTTAACGAGAAATGATTCATATTGGTAACATTACCGTTTCAAAGTCTATCAATCTGATCGCACATTACTCGAAAGTATGCGTATATTTCATTACAGAAGCCTTTCAGATATGCGCCACGCATTTCTACATGATGAACTTTCAACTTTTGCTGACATCATCGGAAATGAACGCAACATTTTACACCTGCCATCAATTCCGCTGCCCAGAGGACGAAATGATGAACGAAAGACCGTTTAACACTAATGAACCACTTTGGAATTCGTCATGCATTCGGTTTCGAACCAAAAAGGGAGCTGCATTCAAAAAAGCCTTGAATTTTGATTTCTTAATTCTTTTTTTTGGAATGTACATGTATAGTGATCGAAGACCAGTTAAGTAATTACGGCTCCGAAGTTCGAATTGAAATACTTATTTAATCTTCTGATCGAGTGCAGAAATTGTTGATGGGTCGTAGTGTTGCCATCATGTCCAACTGCAGAAGTTAGGTCCGAATAACAAAACAAGGCAAGGATTCAAAAGTTCCAAAAGAGCTTACAAAACTACTATTCTTTCAAAAATTTTTCATGTTCAGAAAAGATGAACTCGGCTCAGGATCCTCGATTTAAACCTAGAAAGAAGAAACAAAGGAAAGGGAAATAGCATAACGAAGAGGCGGTGCACATTTAATGTTTACTAGTTGGTTGCTCATTCGAAAATAACAAATGGACACAATAACGCTGTTGCGTGAAGGAGGGTTTTTACCTATCAAAAACTTCTGTGAACTTTTGCTCACAAGGTAACAACTGACTCCCTTCGCTCGAGTTGTTTGGGACTATTAGGAACACAAAAGAGTTTGGGAAGCTACCATCTCTTAATAAAATGTCTACTTCAAAAGGGATGACAAGAAGCAAAATGTCTTCTGTACGACTTCATGCTTCCCATGAGGTTTTTTCACTTCATGGTACTCCCCAGGGAGTACTGTTAGAACAGTAAATTTCCGAGATCCTCTGTTTTCAACTCAATGGGCATCAGAGACTGTTAGTTTCCAAACAAGTCTAGCTCAGTTTTGTTGGTTCTATGACCACCTTTCTTTTCACAGAGCGTTCAAAATGACCGGTAAGTTTTTAGAATGTAAAAAATCTTGGGAAAATATCAGGCAAAAAACAGGCCAAGCTTGAAGACGATCATATGGTGCCTCAGAACTTGTTGCATCGGTCACACCTCAATAGCATTTTCAAAAGGCTTTTCAGTGCACTCATAGAGTTCCCAAGCTAACTACAAGCTCAACAGAGCGGAGGTGGTGTAGTGCCAAATGATGCAATAGCACAATTCTAGTCAGGGGATCCAATCCGAATTTATGCCCACCCAGGTCTGATAGACTTTTCGTCTATTTGGGGTTGATTAGAGGATACCTGACTGGCCTAGAAGAGCAAAAACACTGACCTTTACATGTGATAGCTCCCCAAGGCATTGTATAGACCGCATAAGAGGTCTCTACCATTCTGATGGAGGTCGAATGTGACGGCTCAACCCACAAGTGGAACTGATCAACGGCAGGTGACCTCGCTTCCATACTTTTTCGTCATATTTCCCGATGTTCAACCAGCACAGGATGCGACCCCCCCCCCCACACACACACACGAGCAACCAAGTCACCTTCCAGAAAGTGGTTGCCTCCTAACGCTTATGGACTAGCCCAGTTGCTGTACCTCACCAAGCACTATTCGATTTCTTGTCCCCGGCGCTCTCCATGCTTGTACCTGTTACCATTCAACTGCTAAGAAGTAGCCAAAATGAACACGAAAGGAGCTCTTTGAATCAACAGACATTTTACAGAACTTTCTAAATTCTAAGAAGTGGCTTCCAGGCAATAGAACATTTAACAACTCAGTAAAGAGGTAGTCTACTAATTTTTGCTTCTATCGATTTCAATACAGTTTTTGGAATGTAAACAACTATGTCAACGAATAGTTCCTTCACACAATACACAAATCTGACTTATAATCTTTTTGTCTTTGCACTGCAATCCTCTTATAGATTCATATGCATAATTCATTAGCAATTCCTAGGTCGACCAATCAACTTATTCATCTGAAGGGGGTTGCTCGTTACAGCCTATGACGCTGATCATGAAAGCATGCACACTTGAGAAGCCGGCTACCCAAGTACGTAGAAAATCCACCCGATTCATGAAACAGGAATTTTCACAGCGAATTCGGAACCAAGAGCTCTCCAAAGAGCTCAAGGTCATTTGGATTAGTTCATGAATAGGTATCCCAAGTGTATTCTCAGGTGGCCAGGTTGATACTTGAAAAGCAAAGTAGAGAATCAAATTGCCTACATTCGTGAAACGGCCATTGAACAACGAGTTCATGGGAGTACTGGAAATACTCGTTTTTCTCGTATACAGATCAGCCGTGATAATCCAGAATACAAAAGGGTCTACTTTCACCGGAGAAAAAAGTAAGGTCTCCCCAGGCGGCGCCAAAAAGACGCATTCCCCACGGAACCCTTTGTTTACAAGTTTACCAGCCAATTGCGAATATTTAAATATTTGGATAAGTGAGATAAATTAGTGAAACTACCTAACTGGTATAATACCATAGAATAAAAGGAGAATGTGAGCTAATTTTGCAATGGTTTTTTTAACGTGCGCTTGGATCGTTCATCGAGCCAAGCCGCTACACGACCGCACGCCCAATTCCCAATTACTTAAACCTCATGTGTACTCGTGCCGAAAGTCATACTAGTGGTAAAGCAATAAATTAATATTTGTAAATTTTTTTATGCCTTATTGGACGACATCACCATTATCATCATAGTCGATCCTAGTGAAATATGAGAACAAAGGAGACAGATCGAAAGCCTAAGATATTCTCGTACCAGGGCAATAATGATATCATCATGAACATATGTATTCTCGAAATAATAAGTGGAATGAGCCTTTTGTGGGAAAAAATGTGTACAAAGGAACGCGCAAACAAGCTTGTAACTACATTTACAAAACTTCACACAAACATTACAAAACGTACATTTTACTAGCACTAGCAATAAAAGTAAAATGGCGTTATGACACAATAGGAAGAAAAAAGATAGGGAAATGATTTAAATGAGTGAATGCGTAAGAAGAGATAAGAGATTGAGTTATTGCTCCCAGTAAAATGGAGTTTTTTCCAAGTGAAACACACACATCGGCAGCGATGAACTAGAACAAATAAACTCGCATCAACAAAACACATACATATAAGTACTGACAAGTAGTCATAATCGATCAAATGAAATGGGAAATGAGAGCTGATTGAACCCCAAAAATCGAATGAAAGAGCAAAAATTTTGTGGCTAAAACACCCGCTTCGAGATCGGGTCAATACAATCTCAGAACAGCCACGTAGCCATGACCAACGTCAGCGCACCAGTTGTGAGTCCGAGTACCGACATTGACGATGTATGAGGTGATTGAACAGACTGCGTTTGCAGCCATTGCTCATAAACGTACGGCTCTTCTTTGATATCGGTAATAGTGTTAGGTAACTCATTTACCACATGAATCTTCCAACCCATGTTGTAGTTTGAGTAACTCTGAAAAGTTTGATTTACTTTGAAATTAGCTTGCAGTAAACATGAATGTCCACTACTGTCCAAATGACCAGTTCGTTTTTGCCTATAAAGTTTGCCAAAAATTCATTCCGCTTACAGCTTATTCAACTTGAATCAGAGTATGAGTTAAATACACGGGATGTGTTTTTAGGCCCGTTACTCTCTTGGCTCACCAGGATGAGTCAACTCTATCTACCAGTCATTGTTTTAAGAGGCATTGAAAAGGTGTTACTTTTTGTGGATCTCTAGAGGTATCATCGCAATATAAAGGTTTTCACAGAAGGGCTACTAGTTACAAAGATAGTAGTTTAGTAGTAAAAGGAGTAAAAGGTATGAAGGGAGCTATCAC
Organism: Haemonchus contortus; assembly: GCA_000469685.2. Lineage (NCBI taxonomy): Eukaryota > Metazoa > Nematoda > Chromadorea > Rhabditida > Trichostrongylidae > Haemonchus > Haemonchus contortus. Next base: position 36,971,368 of record LS997567.1, on the reverse strand, counting down.
TCCCACTGGGAGCAACATGCGTATCCACGTTGATTTCCACAGTTCCTCTTTTCCACTTTGGTTAGGGTTGGGCAGGGCTACTGAATTTGGTTTGGTAAATATCGAGCTACCCGTTCGGAGCAAGTTCTAATGATTGTTTTTGAAAATGTTCTCTCAAAATAGGGTTGACTAGAGGTCACAGACTGCGGTTGACCAAAAATAGCATTATTTACGACAATGCTCATATGAGCACACGATATCAATTACATTTTCATCTTTGTTCTATGCAGGTATAGTTGATCAATTAAAGCTGTTCTACGCAATGACTTTCATGGTTTCAATTATCCGGCCAGCAGGTGTATTATCAAAGCCGTTAAGCAATTGTCTAACGTGGACGCCGAATCACTGCGGCATTCATCTACTAGCTGATATCCATGATACAGACATTCCCATAATGAGGGGTTGGGGTGAATTAAGGAAGGGACTGGAAAGGTGCTCAAGTCATACAAGTGCAAATCAGCGACAGTACAACCGTACAATTGGGTTCTTGCTCACAGCAGATTCCCGTTGTTGTCATGTAAATCAGTGGACGTTGTGTGTACTGAAAGGAACGCCGGTGTTCACGCCGCCACTATTGTCTACTATTGTGCCATCCCCCTTTCGATACAGAATAGAAGATTCTGTGACTAGAGAAACGATCGACTCATGGAGGGACCATCCGTAGAGCTACTGAGTTCTGACTCATTTACCAGTACCTCCTACGGGATAGCGAAAAGACTTTTACTGAGGAACAAACTCATGAAGTAACTGGAGCCTATATGTCCCGCATTGGGATGCTCCACGCATTCGACTTCCTCCCAAATCGAAATTTTGAAACTGTTATGTGAAGGAGTGTAGGGGGGGGGGGGGGGAAAAAGAGAAGTAGCTGATGATCCGATCAACCTCCGATACCCTCAGATGTTCTCACACCCAGTCACGCCATATACCTCAATGCTGAGGAACTGGATGAAATTCCATCTGAAACTCGTACTTGTAACAGAGCCCAATGGGGTAACCTTACTTAATAAGCTTAAAAATAGATGCCTCTCATATGTTTATCAAACTCTGCTCGAAAAATAAGGTAGATCCTTTTCGAGGAACAGGGTTTATCCGAGCGCTTCAACCTGTTGGTAAGAGATACATCCCAGATGAAATAATGATGGACCTCGACCCACATGTGAATCACAGACGATTTCTCCTTATCATTCTCAAGTCGTGGAGTAAATACACTAATACTCACCTGATAGTAGAGAGTATCAGGGGTCTTCTCGTCGGGGGTGAAACGGAACAATGCAGCAACTTTGTCAGTATCACATTTCAAGTGCAGAGTTTTTCGGAAATCAGCAAAAGTGGCAAATTGCAAATCGTCCACATTTTCTGAAACAGTTCAAGGTAAAATATGAGATTGACTGGCATTTATAGACGTTTTTCCTCAGAATTAATGCACCACAATGATCAAATCCTACAGTTTTTTTTAATGAAAAAAATTCATAGGCAGTTCAGAATCGAGGTTCTTGAATTTCCCGCTTTAGCTCAATTGCCTTCATCTCAAATAGCATAGAAAATGTTCTTTGTTGTCAGGACTTGAGACTCCAAGTTGACTGTTTCCCTTTCTGAAGCTGACCGGACTTTTCGATTACAGGACTTACTTAAGAGATATACGGTGATTAGTAGTGGAGAGCTTTGGACCTACTCCACATACTACAATATACCCTCTCAAAGAAAAGAATTTGGCCTGAATTAAACCCAAAACATTCGTAATATTTATGAGTATAGTCAACTATCGAGTTTTTTTTGTTTCCAGATTGTTCTGCCAAATTAAGTGGTTGGTGCGTACAATCACAGCTAGGAATTACTAGCCAGCAGAAGAGCAGAGAACGCCGAAACGGCGACCTTTTTGCTGAAACGACACTTACTAATGATAACGGCATTCGCAGGTTTTTCTATGAAGTTATCGGGCAGGCTTCATTTGATAGCGGGGAACACTGCTACCAGACTAAGAGATAACCTTATCAAGATTTGCTCTTCGCCCCCTATTGAGAAGGTATTATACGAGGCATGAGAAAATGTATCATGTTAAAACCTAGTGCACCTAGAAGGGTTTAGAATCGCTGACAACCTTTACAGAGCCTTATTAAAAGTGGTCGCACTGATTTTGAGAGCAGAGTAGTTCTCTTTCTGGTTTCTTTCCCTAGCAAGCTAAACTACTTACCGTCATTTGACCAGAGGCAAAGTCGACCAGATACACGTGATGGATCAGGTCCAGAGTAGACGGTGACTTGCTGAAAAAGTAAACAGTAAAGTAGCAAAAATTCAATAGCATCGTTGGGCTTTTCGAAATAATTCTCGATTTTTCGAACATCCGAGTTCTAATTTATTTTTCAAAGCTTCACAGAAATCTTCCGTTAGTCTTCGCCGCGCATATGCGCTGTGGTCATCAGCCACATTTCCAAGCGCGCAGAACATGCAAATGCCTCAAAATGAGGGTAACTCAAAAGTTCATAAGTTTTACAGTAGAACTGCCAAAGGTTAAAATGGAAAAACGACTTTTTGAGGTCCATGAGGGATTCGAATGATCAGTGACCTCTTTATGTCTGCCTCAGAATTCATCTACTACACTCCATCGAGGTAGAAGGTGAAAACAATATACATAACAAACTACACATTTGACTGACATTATTATTACTTGTTATTTTTAATATTAATTTTTTATTCCGCTATCATTCATTATTTCGTTTACTAGTGCTTATTATTTCAGATGTTAATCGAACAACTGCCATTGAGTGTTACCTCCTTCTCCTCATTGCTCAGCTTCCCATAACCACCAAATTGATCATCGGAGATATAAAGTGGATTGAAGAAATCAGATGTGGACTTGTCGGACCCGCCTTCGACTCTGAAAATTCTTTACGTAATCGATTTCTGTTCCAATGAACTCGTCCGAAGAGTGCAACCGATTGTTTTCATGTCTCACGAGGTTTTTAATAGTCTGGACGACACCACGTGGGACGTGGGCACGTGCATGGTTTCAACCCAATAATCCTCACTATCGTCTTTATCTTGGCTCAATGCCAACTACAAAATGTGAAAATCAGTCAAAGTCACTCACATAAATGTATAAGTTACGCCGCGTTTCAAATAGAGATCAGCTAGCATGCCATTCACATACCACACGTATTTTGCTGGTCGAGCTCGGGTCATTGACTGAAACAGCCATATTTTTAATTAACAGGAGAAAATGATATTTTCTAAAACTTCCGTACCTGATAGCCCTTCTTTCCACCGGGGGGACCAAGTTGAAAAGTGAAATTTCGTCGATTGTCATTTCCTAGCAATGACGTCACCGGCCATCCTTCAACAGCGTTTGACGCGTCGTCAAACTAAACAGTCAACATTACTGTGTTGTATAAAGTAAGTTGAAAATGTGACATTAGGTCAGGGAACGAAAAGATTCAGGAAAAATAGGATCAGTAAATAATTTTTGTTCATTTTATATTCTTTTTTAGAATTTGCTGAGGTTTTAACTTGGACGGCTTTGGTTCACTCAGGATCAAAATTATACTTGAGTCCCAAATGAAAGTAACATACAGAAGTTAGTTACTAGGTGTGTTTCTGCAGTTCCCGAAATAATCCCGAAATTTAATTTTGCTTTTTGTGAACTCAGCACCTTTCTTATGAATTTTATCCATTCTTACACATTTCAAATTTTTCTCTCTTTTTTCTTGAACAGTTTTTTTTCTTTTTTTGTAAACGTTCTTTCTTACCCCCAATAATTGAATAAAATAAATTGGACTAATGAGGATTACTGAATTATGTAGGGTAGATTGAGATTTTTCTTGAAGATAGGCTTGGAATCAAAGTCTTCGCGTGCATGCCTGAATGGAAGCGCAATTATCGCGGACGTCGGCATTTTTTCATCGTTCGATCAGTGTGTAGACGAGATGGTATCAAAGCCGGCTAGTTTGAAGTTTTTTAGGGTCACTAATGAATCATTCCCCCATTATCGTAATTGGAATTCCAAATATAATAAATAGTGTAGATCATTTGATCGATCAATAATGCAATCAGAACACTTACTCGTTTTTGTGGTGGAACGTATGGAGGAATTCGTGATGACACGTTTGAAATAGCCACATGACCGAAATCGACACGGAATTTGTAACAGTAAATGGCTAGCCAGTCCACATGTTGAATATCGTAATCGGCCGGTAAATCGATGATAAGATCTTGACCCCCACGATAGCGCTCGTTCATGGCTGTGATCCTGAAAGTAACAGTATTGTAAGTATTACTTCTTAACCGCCCTATGAAAACCCTTCCAACTGAACTCACATTATGCTGGCAACAAGGAAAATGTTGCAGAAGCGATAGAAGCTTTTTCTTTTAAAAGCAATTTTAACACCCGCTATATTGACAAGCATTTTGTATACCCAAATAGGTTGATTCCCGTAGTATGACTAATTATTCTTCGAATAAAGCTCATCAGAATGAGTAATTCAGTAGTAGTACTGTGTACTAGAAAGTACTGTAGACGACAGGTAGAATAGAGTAAGTAATGAGGAGTACTCCAAGAAGATCACATGTTATGTCTGCATGACAGGAACAGGAGGAACTGCATGATGTCCTTGGGGTGGGTGATGGCTGTCCTGAAGTCAGAGATCACGAGAGATGGTGCCACCTACGGCTGCTGAGGTGGTTCTGCTCTGCTATCACAAACGAGACGTGTAGGTGGCTGGCCATCACGTGTTGTCCACATGGTGGTGAACGGATGGAACGATAACCCTCCCGAACCGATTGTGTAGGGAAGTTTAAGTTTTCGCGCTTTTCAATGAAATCGTTGATAGCAAATAATAGCGATTCGGAAAGATACTGAGCGCAGAAAGTGTCCATTAAGATCATCAAAACCGAGAAGTTTTCAGCGGAAGTTTCCTAGGGGTTCTAGGGATGGTTTTCTAGACGATTTCCACGTTTTTCTGAAGAACTCCAATAAAATTCGTCCAACGATTTCGGTCACAGATGGATCCTGAATCCCGTTTAAAAGGAACGAAGAGGAAATGAGAATTGAAAGGTACTTTTGAGTAACCAGTCAGCCAATGTACTTACCATATGATTTCATTATCAAAATCAGATGGTAAGTGCATAACTTGAACTGCCAAAGACTAAAATCAATATCGAAATTTTTTCGATCCGTTTTTTCCGAATTTTCCTCAATTGATGGAAATCATTGAGCCTTTCACAAATGTGGCTTGGAAATGAAGCGCAAAATGCTTTTCTGAAGGATTTGGACTGGTTTTTGCAAGCGTACTAAGGAAAAGGAAAGTTCCCGGACTTTGCTGAGCAAGCGCTCAAAGCTTTCACAGACCTCGAAAAAGAATCGACAGAGAGCAGAAGTATAATAGAAAGCTGGCATGGGTTGATGTAGTGGCAAGTGGCGCAGAACCTTGCATGCATGGTTACGGGTTCGATCCCTCCATCGATATCCTCCTAGGCCACCCAAGCTTTCGATCCCTCCGTGTTTGGTTAATTGGTATTAGACTCGTCTGGGAGGACAAACACACTGACTGGTTCATCGACTGTCCCCGTAAGTCATTGTATAGGCCACATATGCATCCATCCTCCAATAACCGCTACGATTCTGAATGGAAGTCGAATGCGGGGCGCATCCCTCTGGCGAAATTGATCAACGCCTGAAGGCTTTGTTCTTTACATTTGAAATATCGAAAAATGACTCCTTTCCACTGACCAAATATGACGCAATCCTCTCCTCAACACTGTCTTTACATACCTCTCCCTCCTCCTCTCTCCTGAGGAGAGTCGTCTCCTTCAGTGACCAAATACGACTGACCTCCTCCCGTCAACGACACTGATTTGGCTGACCCTGTCGATGAAACCTGCGCTGAATTAGAAACAGGCATAGCTATCGCCCTAGAAAAGGCGTTTGCCGCCCTATCATTGGCCTACATACGCTGTTCTTTAGCTTCCAATCTACTGCTTACTGTATAACCTTACTGTGTACTTCCTTGGGATCACGCGCCTCCTAGACACTCTGCCCCGAGAACTGGTGTGGGGGTTCATCTTAAGAAATTGAGTTCAGGCCTTTCCTGAATTTGAGAGTACCCCTACGAAATTCTCTGTTCTGGTACCCCTGCTTGAAAGGTGAGGATCACAGTAAAATCTGGGAGGTCATGAATCGCAATGACTAGTCAGTTGCGTGGCTTAGAAAAAGGACGATTTTCGTCCAAAGAGTTTTTCATCAGTTTTTATTCTCTTCGTCAAACTTTTGTAAGAGTGTAATAGTAATCTTCTGCATTTTTGTGAATGGTATCACATTCGGTAACACTGGATTTACTTTACGTCAAAATGAGACTTTTTACTTTGGCTGACTTGCTGCCCAAAAATACCAGGTGAAGAATTCGTGAAACCGAAAACTTTGTGGTCTTCAGAACCCTAGAGGTTCCGAACGTTCAGTTATTTGTAGGGACTACGAACCCCACGTTAAAGTTGTAGCTTTCAAATAGTTCCGGGAGGTTTTTCAGTTTCTCCCACTGCGGCTCTATCAAGTTTTCGTCGGAAATTTCTAAAGGACATTAAAAGGCCTTCAGTTTTTTCGAATAGGAAAAACTATGCAGCAAGACATGATTTATAGTTCACCTTGTTTTCCTGTTCAGTTAGTCAACCGATTCCCTGACGCGAAGGTCTTTTTACGGTTCAGCTGCTACGATGAACAATCTCGTCCAGGATGGATGCCCAGTTTTAAGACAGCTCCTATAAGTCGTGTTGGCTTGGGTTTACCTATACATGACTAACCAGTAGCAGCAACTGGTCGCTTCTACCGATGCCAAAGGATGAGAAGGTGCCTTTCTCGCTGTCCAGAAAAGTACAGTCTAAAGTAGAGGGTGTGCCAAATCTACTTGTATATCCCAAGTCTCGGCCTTTGGAGGCTTTGTGTTCATTTCCACAGCGGCTGGAATAGATGGCAAATACATCCTCAGCTTCTTACTCAAAAGTGGATTCTAAGAGCTCTGTAGTGGCGTTTTTCCTCCAAGTGCCCACAAAAAAAACGGTAAATAAAGACAAATTTGATCTCACAGAGAGGTTGTGAGAAAATCACGCGAACGAAGCCCGCTGTCTAAACAGTGGGACCACCTGACCAGCAAACAGTAGTTTTTTTGGACGGAAGCCGATTAGGCTCTCAATAGCTAATGGGAACGTCGGCAGTTACTGTAGTACTACCTTGAAACTCGCATTTTGAAGGAACGGAGTTCCTAAATCGGTATGCCAAAGTGGACGAGTTGACCATCACTCCATCAGAGATCATCGAAAGCCGATTAAAGGGGCAGCTGGCAGCTGTCATGACCCGGACTCGTCAATCTATCAAAGCATGAGGTTGTTTACTTGGTTTTGTACAGTGCATAAGTTAAACTACAATTGTTATTATTGATTGCCTTTGTTGTTTACCGTTTTCACAAAACTATGTCTACCCGCCCGTTCCCCTAAGCATAACCTTTACTCGAACTCGTTGTAACAAAAGCTGTTTACACAAAATCCCTCTACTGATAACAACATCCATCAAACCACGAATCTTTCGGCTTTGTGTAGACCAGCTCAGATCAGTAGGTGAGGGACGAATATCTCCACTCTTCTAGACAAAATCCTTACGAAACGAAAGGAAACACCTACAATTCCGGTGTGTCACGGCCACGAATCGGCACTTTCACTCCAGCGTCATGTGCTACATTTGGCCCACGTCCAACGAAGAAGTAACCATCTGTAACAGTTATTGAAACGTTTTTGAAAGCCAAAAATGTTGCAAAGGCGAACTTCTAGAGAATGTCGGAAGCAGCACGTATACCTACCTGGAGCTTTGTCAGCGTCAAACGTGAAACCGAAAATTTTAATCGTACGTTTGTCCATTATGAGAATTGGCCCTGAGCCAACGGAATACCTGAAACCAATAGTGCAAATAGCAGTACAGATTTCTTACCGGTTTCAGATAATGATTTAAAAAAATTTCATAAAGTTACGACTAATCTTACCGGCTGCCCTTCAGCTCGCTCGCCAAAAACTGTGGTCGTGGAACAATCAGATTCTCGGGAATGACGACTGAGCCGAAATTGTGCTGAACAGATGAGAGCCTTATTTTGTCCAATTTTATTGAACTTTTCAGCAATGTATCCGAAATAGGAACTCAGGTTTTCGTCCGGTAACCTACCAACCTCGTATTTGTAGCAGAATAGTGAGAAGCTCTTGAAATTAGTGATTTTATGCCGTCCAGGAAGGGTAAGTACTACTTGTTCCGCATTGTCGTACTTCCCTAGTGCGGTGATTCTGTAACAGCCGATTCAATCGGATATGAAGTGATTCCCTGAAGTTCAGGATAACTTACCCATACTCAAATGATGGAATTTTCACACCATCCTGAGTCGGGCTCTCTTTACGGTCCATCCAGAAGTACAAGTCTGAAAAACAGGACGTTTTCACTTTCACTCACACGATTATCTCTTCTTTAGCCTTCCTGATCGCTATTCGGGTATGTTTTTTGACTCATACGATTAGGACGAGGGTTAATCGTTGGTGCGTTGCCACCTCAAAGGTCGCCCTCACTAAATCACTTCCCGTCTATGGCACCCTCGATTTCTTGCAACCTTCACCTCTCGACACGACAGTCATATTAAACGGGAATAATCGCTCATAGTCCTTGGTAAATCGTGTAGCGAACGGGCGACGGCAGTTACAGATTGTAAATTACCATAGGTTAATGCTACCCCCGTGTGACGATAAAATCGAGATCGAGAGTTAGCTGAGAATAACCGTAAAGGAGATACACCGCAGATATTCTCAGAAAAGGTCAAAAATCGTAGAAACGGGGGCAAAGGCATGGAAATGATAAGAGTGAAGTATTACTCCTGCAAGAAGTAATAACCGGTACAACAGAACGATATCCCGACATATCCAAATTCTAGCAGAAACCGGTCCCTATGGCTCAATTTGGCTTGAAACGTGATTGAACCGTGGTATTCGTGAATTTCTGTACAAAGCTACTTGCTACTTGGTAGAAATCCGTACGCACACCTAGCAGAGTGCTGTGGAGGTTTCCCGAAGAGGAAAAAAACTCATTTTAGAATGATATTACCACTAATGCTCATTACTTTTTTTGGAAACTGTACCTTAGTTATAGATGCGAGTAGTTTGTACACATTACTTGTTCGAATTTGCTGGTCTTTTACTAGTTGTCCCTTGATATTGAGATTCTATGCGTCGGTTGAGGTAACGTAAAAAAGTAGAAAATGTGCGGGTCCCTGTTGCTCATTTTTTGCTGAGTAAGATTGGCAGGGTTCAAGAAATGGAACGGCCCTTCGTGCTATATATGCTGAACTACTATACTATGCTTTACAGTATAGTGCCATCCACTGTTGTGGTTCATGAAAGAGAAATTACTTGGGAACCACATTTACTCATTGCTAGCCCTAGTAGAAATCGGATTCTAGAAGTATTTGTGGGCTATATCTCCTTATATGTCAGGTTGAAGAGGCGATTTGGCTCTTTTTGCGGAAGTAAGTATTGACAAATCGGCAAGGCTTTGTTACCGTTGTATTGTTCGGCAGAGTTGAGGTGTTGAGGTAGGAGTCGCCGGGGTCTGAGGCGTTCTTCTAACACTCAGAACAATACAAGTCAAGTGGGTTAGTCAGGTACGACTCTTTGTCTCCACTTCCACCTGACTCCCGCATTGACAATTGTATGTAAACGCGACCTCGAGTCAAAGAAGTATGCCGACGGACGACCACCCGGCCTGTCTGTCTACATATTTGATACCCTTACAAGTAACTTTTGGTAAGTTTCCTGCGATGCTTCCTCCTTACTGACAAATAATTCTCTGTGCAGAGCTACAGAGTTAATTTTTGGCGACTTTACCAGTTATTACTGGAAGTCAACAGACTAATGGATTCCAGGAGTTTCTGAATATTCACTGCATTATGGCTGCAGTACTTGTGTAAGTAGATATATCGGCCGAAACATGTGAAATGAAGATTCGGAAGATACTTTGGACAAGAAAGAGTTTGTGTATCTGCAGCGCCAACTCTATTTGTTACTTGAACTACTTATTCGGAATTACTTGTATGCTGAACAGTTTTACAGCTTTGCAACTCTCTAAACTACTATAATGTTATTTGGAGACTCAGGGCTACACTGCACATGATAAACAGAACTCAGAAAAACGCGGGAAAAGCACTTTAAAAAGTTGCCTATAAAGGGTATGCACTGTGGATCCGCCATCTTGTCCCTGATGTGCACGGCCAATAAACTTCCAAACCTCCTTTTCTCGAATTTTCAAGAATCCAAATTATCCGAGTAATTCGACGGGCAAGCCGCGCCAGAGACAGGTATTTGAAAAATTGGGTTGAAAAAACTACTTCGGCTCCGAAAAATTCATGAGTAATCACTCGGGCAAATTGATCTGACAAGAGTGTCCTTGTAGAACTTTACTACATCTCTCAGTCACTCGACTTGCTTTTTACCAGTAATCTTTGAAGAGTCACTAACCTGGAGCATTCCCATTGTAAGTGAAATTGACGATTTGCAATGTGGTGTCATTCACAACGTAAACCTTTCCTTTCACATCGCCATCTGCTAAATTTGGCAGTTCGCCAATGAATGTGCCATAGTCCGGATCGTACGAATTTATTTCTTCGGCTAGTACTGTAAAAGAATTGTACTGCTTTTTAACATCACACAATAACAAAACTTTTACTCCAGTTTTTTTAAATAACGCTTTATTTCCTTCTGGTCAAGATGAAAAAATTGAAGAAATTACTGCAATTGTTCCTAGAAGGTGCTTTCAACTGGGAAGCTAAATCAAGATCAAGAAGGATCGAGGATCAAGTTAACAAAGAAGATTTTTTCAAAAACCACCTTCACTTAAAAAGGCTCATATGAATTAAATAATGCAAAACTCAAAATGGAAAATTGATTTCCACGGTTTTTTCTTATCTCATCAAGTGAAACGAAGGAAAAGAACGTGGACAGGAAAATGTACCTGAGATTCCAGCTGTGAGCAAAATTATCGTCCTTATCAGCATTTTTTCCTAAAGAAGAAAACTTACAGAAAAAAACGGAGAAAACTCAAGTAAGCGAAGACATGACGGAAATTCTAAAAAAGGGCTTTCAAATGAGACTATTTGAAATTTCAAGCGGTGAGACAACTTTACCCATCCTAACTTCTCAGATATTCCTACTGTATAAGATGGTAACAAACGAAAGAAATAAGGAATGGTTCAGAAGAGTTTAGTTTAAAGGTGTAGTTTAAAAGTGAAACCCGTACACAAGAGAAAGTAGGAGTTGAGGCGTTATGGAGTGTGGTGAAATATGGAAAGGATGAAGTATAAATCATTGAGTATGCGGACGAATTTTCCTCAAAAAGAGGTGACTCTTGAAGCACAGTGAAGGAACCCAAAGCATTCACCTAAGACTTGATCCTTTTCATTGGAAACCGGTTGCCCCCTCCCCTCACAGTTAGCTGAGTGTGCTAGTATTATATAACTAACAATTAACTAATGATTGTTGTGCAACAACCTTCTCACTGGACTGAGAGTTTTTTAAGACTCAGAATGACTAAAAAAATCCAGATTTTTCCAATACACTTGTTGAACATCCCCTTCCTTTTCCCTCAGAGTGAGTCACCGGAACGGAAGGATGGGATTTGTTAGATGTTAAAAGAAAGGTACTACATGTTGCTTTCGGACTTTCAGAAGTCGCTGGAATCAACCTTCTGGTCAGCTTTCACAGGCTTCGGCCCTTTTTTAGAGCACCACGACTTGTACTCAAACAAGCTGATGTAATAGCGAAGAGCTCACTATTTGAAGAGATTTCAACTATAGAACCTTCATGAAGAGAATTTAATTTATTTCTTCTTATATCAAAATCCCAGTGCTAAACGTTCAAATGCGAAAAAGTGTCTGAACTTTTTTTGAGGTGATTCAGAGAGCAGCTCGTTGGACCCGTCGTTCAAAGTGCGAGGGTTGTGCAAACAAATTAAGGAAATAGTCGGAAGAAGTGCTTGATTGAGCAGCGTTGTTTGTGGCGTAACACGGATGTCGACGTAACCGAATGCGTAGGGCGAGCGGTATACGGCGAAGAAGACAACGAGGGGCGTCGTAGCCACGACCATGGTCATGAGATGGTCGTCGTCGTGTATGTGGCCTATAGCCCCCTGAGTCCACTTCAGAAGAATAATTGGCACTGCTTAGACGCGTATTAACCATGGCTGACGAACATATGCTTTGCGTTCTGCAGCTCATATATCATGCTTGAGAAATTGTCACCAAGATCTGACACTTAATCGCAGCGGGTGACTGTAATCGTGTATGACCTTGATGGGTTGCTCTTAAAATCAACAGCATTCCCCCCATTCAACCAGTGGATCAGGACCAATGATAGGATCCGCTAGCTTTACTAGTAGACCTACTCTTAACTGTTCCAGTTAAATCGTCATTTCAAGCCAGGGTGTCACTACCAATCGGAAACAGACATTGTGTAGAACTCCAGCGAGCAAAAGTCAGTTTGGTTTCCCAGTTAGGGGACTTTGCTCTCTCTCTAGTGAAGAATTTCTTCCCAAGGACTTTCCACGACCACGGTCAGATCAAAACGAAACATTCTTGGTACTTAATACAACTCGTCTATTCAAGTTAAGAAGCCGATGAAACTCCTAATCGCCGAGCGTGTGACTGCAATTGGTAATTGACCTTGATGACTGAGAAAACTAACTATCGTCTTGTAGTAAAGAAAAAATGGAGTAAGCCTTCGCGGAGTACTTTTTTTGGTCCCAATTTTTTCGGCTCGGAAAAATTCTTTTTTTTTTTTTGGAGGAACTTTAGTACTCTTACATGTGAACACCTCTCTCGAAGCGAATACAAAAAGAATTCAAGCCAAGTTACAAAAAAAGCAAAGCGACCAATTTAAGTTACGTGGCTTCAGGAGGAATGACAAGTCCGTAAAGAAGATGTGAAAGCTGCAACTGTCTCGCTGAAGCTGTCAAACCTCCAACTTTACCAGAAACTCTTTTAAATCGAAATATCTCAGATACGAAGTATGTCAAGATAAATTACGGCTCCTCTATCAAGCCAGAACGAAACGGATCTCTGGAAAAACCAGTTTCACGCAGGCAGTTGACCACTACCTGTTGCAGTAAGTGCTCAGAGTTGACTGGTAAAACCTGTTAATCTCTTGAATTTTCCTCAATAGTAAAGAATAGCAGGTAGTGCAAAAAATACAAGAAGAATATGAACAGAAATACCCATTCTTTGTCTATGTAAAAAGATGAATACAATAAATGTCAAAGATATCGCCGAAAGTAATCAATTACTTGTTTCACCTACAGAGTAAAGTAAAGTCACGTAATAACATGTTCTTCGTAGGATTTTTTTCCTTGGAAAGACACCAAGCAATAGTTTAAGAAAGAGATCTAGAACACGTCAACCGATTTAAGTGGGAGAACACAAAGAAAACGGGCACATAAGGCGTTTTCCTGCAGCGGCGGCGTCATCGGGGAGTCTCCCTCCTCCTCCTCCTCTAGTCGCTTTTCACAGCAGTCGAGTGGACTTTTGACCCAATATGAATGCATCGCTGAGGGTGGCCACCTGAACCAATACACCAGCCTGTCGACTCGACGACCCCCATCGGGTCGGTCCACCTCGAATCGCAATCGGATCCCAAGGATTACCATATTGCCACACACACACACGCGGACAGGCACACACCTTGCAGGTATCCAATGTCTATTCGGGAAAAACTGCCCAGAAGGATCAGGTTTGAGCGAACGATTCGAGGAGGAAAACAGAAAGTGGAAATAGACCATGACAAAAAGTAGCATACACGGAGAGGCTGAAGGAAAACATTCGGCCCATTTCAAGTAGTTTGAATTACGTAACGAATAGATTCCCCGTCAAATCGAATAGCATCGAATAACCTTTGGAACTACTCCGCTCCAGTGATCAACTATCATTGTTCTAGTGAAAAGGTCGATTTCTCCGAGTATTTGAAGTAATCCAGTAGACATGAGTAATGTATATGTTAATACGAAATGTCTACTACAAAGGTTCATCATTCAAAGAGGAAGAGAGAGCTGAAGGAGAAAAAAGGGCCTAAAAGGGCCGCTGGTCAACAGGATTTTTTTCTGAAAGATATAATTCTACGTGATTAAAAGCCTAGGGAGGCTGACGGCCGATTGAGCGGTAAACCGTAGGAGGACCTCATGACCCTATGCCCTAGGACTGAGGGGACGTCACCTTCACCGTGTCAATTAAGCACTGCGGAAACTGACGTGCCAAGAAGCATAACGAGGGGGTGCTAAAACGTTTAACGTAGTGAGCACTTAAGCCCATCCCATTTCAGCCGCTCCTCTATACATCCGCCAACGCATTAGAGACACATAATGCCACTGAACATCTCGAACACAATACGTAAAATCACCACATCAACGCTGCCCTCTTATCCAGAAGAGACTCGACCAAGGCAATTCATTAGTAATGCACGATTGTGTGCAATAAATCGACGGCTACTGGAGTGATTCTGAATGAACGTGTTCGAGAATGTCAACTGGACACAGTAGGAATAGAGTATGATCGTCTAAACGACGACAGGCTGAATGGTATGCAACTCCGCCACCGTCTGGCAAGACTCCAGAACAATTATCGTCGAGAATAACATACAATTTCAACAATTACTGGGAACAGGTGATCAGTCTATTAAATAGGAACAATAGGATGCGAGTAGTAAGCGCAGAATGGGGGCGTGGATCGGGTTAGGGAAGGAGCAGGAGGAGGAGGGAGCGGCTGGGTTGTGGCCCGCACACACATGTGTACGGTCGACCTCGCCTCCATGAACAATTATGAATCGATGAAGATGAAATAAAGAGATTAGCGCACTTTAAATGAAACAAATCCAGTCAATAATGACCTGTACAGAAGGGTATGGGAAGGTATGGTAGTGATTTCCACCCCGTAACCCTGATACCGATCCCCGACGATAGACTCTGATATGGGATGAACCACAATGACGAGTACCGCTTCGCGCTTTCCAGGGGTCAACGTCGACCCGGGGTAAACAAACGAAATGGACGCAAGCGTTGCCTCAACTACATCTATACAAACACCTCAAGGACCTGCACACACATTGAGAGACATAGACGCTTCCGTTCGATATGCCAAAGGAGAAGCTATCCGGTGAACAAGAAGCACCTGGCCCCGAGATATTTTCGTTCACGCCAACCTATACCAGCTGAGAACACCTCAGCCACAATGCAATGAACCTATTGGCAAATTCCCTAACCATTCTCCTTATTAGAAAATCCGCTTCAACCTACAGTGAGGTACCTAGTAGATCTAATTGCTCACACAGTAATTCAAATACTTTCATACACCCTGGAAACTTGCGACAATTCCCTGTGGTCAGAGAGAGCCCTGGGAAAGAACTTTAATCATTCCAAGCTCTAGCAAACAGAGGATTCACAGCTAACCCGGAGGAAAAATAAAAAAAAGGCCGAGAAAAATCTAATCCACACCATCTAATGAAGTTATGGGCCATGTATTCAATACAATCTAGAATGACCACAGCTGAATACAATTGATATCTATTTTTGAACTAATTGAATCCACATCAAACATTGACTAATCCTAGGAGCTGAACTCTACCAAATGAAGTACTAAAGCGTGTGTTGAGATTCAGTCAAGAAGGTCTGTGAGGCAGCTTTATATATATGGATGATTGCATTGGGCTACTGCTGAAGTTTATTAGTTCCTTGGCCTTCTGTGATTTACTTCGAACCTACTGGTTACATTTTGAGATGAAACATTACGTAGTTTTGATATCCCTCTGGTCTTCTTCGTCAGCAAAAAGTGGCTCTTTAGCTTTCAAAGTCAGTGAAAACTGCGGCACCACTCCTATGAATGGTCATGGCACCCATGCTAAGATCAAAATCTCAAAACAAAACAGTATAAAAAGTAAAGGGATCCAATAGAGTAACGAGAACAAGAAATTGGAAGGAAGAGTTCAATATGAATTTTTCATTTCCATGATATCGTGGAGAGATTGAAGAGGGAACTAGTCAAAAGGCAATTTTCGTGTAGAGCACATGGCTCATGTTGAGGTAGTGGGTTTGTGTCCTCGATTTGGCTTATCTTATCGTTGCGCATGGCATGAGTTCGAACAATTGGTGGCAATCGGTCAGTGACGAAGCGTATAATTATAGAATAGTGATGAGCACAACGATCTCCACCCGGATTAGATAAGCATCTGAATCCAACGCCTCCTTAAACTACGGCTAGCCAAGCCGTGCCGCCATTGTCATTGACACATCTAACAAGGCTCCATTAATATTCCTTGGCCGCTGAGCCGGGCTTAAAGGCATCATGAACACTTGACGCAAAATTACACACACAATCACTATATGCTGGTTATGACTGGACAGGACGATATGCTTAGCGTATCGTAGCAAGCTGGTCATACAGGAATCGTCCTATGTTTACATATGTTCTTCTCGGCCTATCAGGGGACTCGACTGAACGTGGGCGATGTTGCGATCGCAACATGGCACGAAAACATCTGCAGTTACGGTCTCCTGTAGGGCACCATGGCATTTGACGGGCCGCCGCTTTGCAAAGTTCGTGGTACCCTTCAGAGAGGATCGGAAAAGCATTGTATCACTGTAGCTGACCAAAGATCGTTGGCATAAGAGCTCTTCAGAGGAGCTTGTCATATGGCATCAGGTTTGATGATGGCTGGCGATGGTGTTGTGACTGAAACGTCGTAGGGAAAACATGTGCAGCAGCAATTAGCAACTAAAGAGTGGTTTCCATGAGTTTAATAGAATTAGGGGGAGTGTCGAAAATCCAGTTATGCGACGGATCGTCGCTAATCTCAGCAGAACGGGGCAGTGACGCTGGCGACAATCTCGCACAAAGAAGTGGAACAATTAACCAGTTAAGAGGCAACCCCCCACCCCTCGTCCTCTCCTGCGCGGACCCGTGTACTGGAATTCCGCTCCCCTTACGTCTTAGCTTACGTACACTATGCAGAGCCTGTTATCGGGTGGCGAAAGCCGCTTGTATACACCAAAGATCTAGCTGAATGCGGAAAAACGGCTGTGATCGGAATGAATTCGAAAATGGGCACTGCTTGAATCTGCTATTCACTACTTTGCCTTCAGGCCTGTCAAGGCGTGCTCAACCTTAACTTCTTGGAAATAGTAGCGTTTAGAAATGGGGTCCCGGTAGGTTACAGGACTCTGAAGAGGGCCAAGTAGCCTTATATGAGAATATGAAAAGTTTGGCCTCACAAACACGTTTAGGTAGGCTACCTACAGATAAAACTTTGCTAATGAAACGACCTGGTGGTGCACTTCTCTTAGGTTGACCTTTGCTTCACCTAATCTTTGTGTGTAAACATAAGTGCAATCAATGCTTAAAAATTTCGGTTGTGCTCTACAAAACGACTACAGATTAGGTTGTTTCAGTAAGTATTGGTCACCAAGGTGGTCCACTTTTCAAGGGTCGGTTCAAGGTTTTTCAGTCTAAAGAACTTGCGTTGACCTATCTTAAGTTAGTGGACCACAAAGTAAACAAAAAAGTACCGAGTAAATGGCCTCGGTATGAGTACTTCACGAAAGTTTTGTAAATTACGTAGACTACTTGTATTACTTGGTATGCTGGATGAGTGCTAGGTTCCTTACTGTTTACATGGAAACAACTGCAATTCCAGAATAACTTGTTCTGCCCGAGGAGTTCTGCCAAGTTACTGGAGGCAAAGGAGAAGTAGCGTTATATATCGTCATATGGTATCAGGACGATTTCGGTACCCACGGTATTCAATAGACTATACTTCTACTTAATCCGGGTTATTTATATTGTAACGACCAAAGTAAACCTTACAAAGTTATACAGTACTATTTTGCAGCAGTTCACGGTGTTGCAAAGGTTTTCAACAAAGGCAAGTTAAAATTGATCGTTTCGAAGATATAGAATATTACTTGATAAAGAAGATTCTGTAGAGTAGACCGAAGCCGAACATCAACAAGAGTGCGGAAGTAGTAAGTAACTTGGCGGAGGTATTAAGAAGAGTTAGAGAGGGGATATCAAAAAGAAAGCCGTCGAGAGTGCATGTTCACGGATGGTCAGTGTTTGTCCTTGTGTGGTTTTGTCTGGTGGGCTGACTTAAGAACGGGGTCCAGCCGACACACGTTTGTCTACAGCCGCCATATATCTTTGTGGTGAGATAATCCAGGATTTGCATATTATGGTCACTATGGTTGGATGACTTGACCATCTGCACAAAACCTTTCTATCTCATCATCAACATCATCATCCTCACATAGATCTCATTGTACCTCATCCCTCACCTACTCCTCCAGCTCAACGTACACCTAATAACAGCTAATATCATCGAGGAATAAGCGCTTTCACCGCAGCTCTACGTGTCCTTCATTACATCGGATAAGAACAGGTAATTGTGAGTAAATGCCATCATAATGTGCTACATGCCTTCATTCACACACCACGTATGACATCGGCGGCCTCCCAAGAAGTCACTAACCATGAACATCGTTAATCTCTTCTGATCAGAGCTTCAGATGACTCGGAACCTGTCAAAGCCATCCACGGAAGAGGAGGATTGTCCCAAATCCATATGTCAAAAGGAATGATTGAAGAGAAAATACGTTGAAGCTCACACAACGCGTCACATCGAATTCGTCCTCTAATCATAGGAATTTACATGAAATGAAAGAAAAACGGTGCCCCGAGCCGGATGGTTGGAGGGCGTGGAGGTGAACCGGCCCACGATAACATCT
This sequence comes from Haemonchus contortus, assembly GCA_000469685.2. Classification (NCBI taxonomy): domain Eukaryota; kingdom Metazoa; phylum Nematoda; class Chromadorea; order Rhabditida; family Trichostrongylidae; genus Haemonchus; species Haemonchus contortus. Next base: position 36,952,512 of record LS997567.1, on the reverse strand, counting down.
ACAACATAGAAGGCCGTCGTAGTCGGCGGATCGTCGAACGAGACGAAGCCCTCATCGTTTGGAGACATATTTTTATATGAGCCACGTAATAAATTTGCGTCAATTGACAAAATGAGCAGTTTGGGATGATTTGTTGAGGCAGAAGGCAACAGTTGGGTATGGGTGTCTCTGGGTTCAGGAATGAGCTGGATAGAACCCCACCGCTGTCACCATCACCCACAAGCCCGACAATGTGTGGGTCAAGAGCCTCAAAGAAGTGAACAGTGTAAAATTTGGGCTGACACGCTTCCACAGAAATACTACCAACATTTGTAAACTTGTTGTAGATAGAAATCTTGGGGACGAGCCGCAGACCCGGACTGCATAACAGAGACTACTATACATTACTCACAGCCGTGAAGACTACCATTTGAGCACGGGCGTTTAGAAAAACATTTTCTAGATATGGACCAGTTTTTCGTAGACACTATGACAAGTATCTAACTAAAAAAGAGACGTTGAAAATCCAATAATTATGAGGCATCATCGTGAACGCAATAGCAATAATCCCCCCAGAGATACTGTCAAGGTCAGCCCCACGTAGTAGTCGATCGTAGAGTTGAACATTTTTAATGGTAGATTTAGTTCATTCTACGATGACAATCGACATATGGGGACATTTCAGTATTCGTGCAGTAATAGGAGAAGCAGCAGCTTGGGTGATTTGTCAAGCTGAGAGAGAATGAGGGCATCTCGGTCGGTCGGTGCCATGGAGGAATCATGCATACGAAATCAGCAGTAACGCTCGGACGTTACGGTTCGATGCTGGATGACTCAGTGGACAGTTCAAAATGTCGTCCCCGGTTTGGCCATCTATCAACGCGGGACTAGAAGCCGAAAAGAACGAGGACCAATTATTTCATCCACTATGGAACCAGTAATGGCGGATCCTTGTTGCTTTACCCGTTTCACTGCATACGCAGGAATACAAAAGTAAACAATTGATCAACATTTTTTTCAATTTCGACAAAATTGGGCTGTACAGAAACTACTGGAGAACCAAATATTCAGAAGACCAAATATGACTGTAATTTACCCCCCTCCCCTCAGTAATTAGTAAGTACTCAGAGGATTTTGCTCTATTCTAGAAAATTCTCAAATGGTTATAAAAAATAGCAAAATTATTGGAAACTTCCGAACAGAAAGAACTGTGTACTCAAGAAATTTGAAAAGAAAATGTAAACTGAAATTATGAAAATCGTTATGAAATTCGATCGATGGATCTGGCAATGTCAAGCAGCAAAAGCTGTCGAACTAATTCCCGAAGCGTGTTTCACCTGAATTCAGGGGGGCCTGTTACTTCGAGAGGTCTAAAAAAAGACTGAACCACCCCAGACGCTTGAACACCAAGGTTATTCCTAGAAGTAACCTTCCGAAAGGGTAATATTTCCAATCAAAGATGCTCAACTTTAGGCCTGGTGATCCAGGTAAACTGCACAGAAATGAATATTGTCGAAGGAAACTATGGCAAACATGCAAATAAATCCGATTATCATTTGCAGAAAGACCAGTTCCATAGATGATCACTAATGAATATCATCGTTTTCTCCCCCGCGCTTTCAAACGCTAAATGAACGTGACATCACAGACGGCGCGCCGGCGTTCGAACCCGATTGTCCGATTTTATTGCACCGGAAAAATTGGGTCAACCTTGAAAACAAGCCGATAGACGTCCTCCGAACTTCTTCATTATTTGTTTCCGATGAATGACATTTATGAAACTGCGTAGTCGTAGTTTGCTGAGAAGAAGAAGAAGAAGCGAGGTCAGTGGGAATTGAACGCCTCGTGAAAGGCTAAATTGATTATAAATTTATCTTATGGTCACAATTATATATGCTCTTCCAAGGCTTTATTACTCTTCTGGAAATAGCACTGATCACCGAAGCGGCCCTAACAATCTTTCTGGGAGGTCTTTCTTATTCGAGACAGGGTCAGGCCCTTCTGAGCTGCTAATTAATGCTATCAAGCATATTAAAGGCTGATCTACAATTGTTAACCTTTCTTGAGCGGGAACTTTTCCCAATCTGAAAACTATTGTGATTCTGCTTGTGCTGATGCAGATTCACCCTCTGCCCAAAACCCTTGTGAGAGCCTCGCGGGAACCGCTAGGAACCGCTGCAATAAAAAAAGAAAACGAAACAAAAGTGACTTTTTGAAACAATGCACATATCCGGGATATCCGATAAATTGGTAGGGAACCTTTTTTACCCACATTAAGTGGCCCTCTTTTGAACAGCGTCCATTCATTGGGAACACACTTCAGTAGAGCTGGAAGTGTTTGATCAGATATTCACAGACTGTTTGGATTTATTACAGGCTTTGAAAAAAGTGTACTTTCTAAACGTCAACCTGATAGATCCAAAATAGAAAGAATTAAAATTAAGAGAGAATTAAAACATTTACACTACAAAGAAGGTGCCAAGTTTCATAAAAAGGCGTTCGTGGAGGTTCTCTTTCAAGTTAGAAAGGTCCCTTTAAACAATCATTTGATGTGACTTTTCAGGATTCCATTCAAGGCGGAGTCTATAATATGTTGCAAAACTCAGTTACTGATCTTCAGATGAAGGTAGTCTTGTGGGAATTTACTTGTAGTGGGCAACGGTCCCACATCCACCTGAATTATGCGGCTTTGTAAAGAAATAAGAGAATAAAAAAAGTTCATCAGAGCCCTCAAGCGAGACGGCCTCTATAGTGCTTACTAACTACAAGATAAAATTACTTTATGTTACTTTACTTGTAGTGTCAGTTGTTGCTCGTGAACTTTGGCTTTGACGTTGTGAAAACAAATTAAGTTGAATATATGGTCAAAAACGGAAGTAACTGTTTTATAAAAACAAATAATTTCAATCGGATCGCATAAGTGAAGATCATGACGGAGCTATCACCGAACCCCTTTTTTCTTGTTTGTCTTCATTAGCGCTGGCGCGAATCTTGACCGCTAATCATATCAGAAAGCGATTGGCGTGGAGGATGATTGATGAGCGGCTCTCGAAAGTCACCTTCTCGGCTTCGTCAGTGTGGTGACCATCTCGATACCGCTCTGCTATGTACACTAACCCTCTTCACCCCCGATCCGCTTCTTCCTCACTATCCACACTCATTCGATATGCCAGTTGAAACGGTATGGAGAAAAAACGTTACGTTCATTGAATCCGAACCGATCGGTTGGCATTCAAAAGAGATCTCGATCCAGTGGGAGTGGATCTACATCAAGTAGTACAGGACAAGTAAAGTTTGGTAGAAAAAAGGTCTCGAAAAGAAGAAAAGTTTTTCGTATTCGAAGCCGATGGAAATTAGAAGTTAATCACGTAAAAGAAGAAGAATCAAAAAGAAAAACGATGAGAAGCATAAACAAAATGCCCACTTAAAAAGAAATCATCCTCCATAATTATCTCATCACATCACTCCTATTACCAAAAAGTTACTTTGCTTTCGGAAATTAGTATTTACTTTTTCAGGATAAGTCAGAAGTCCCGATTTATCGGAAGCACAAGCCAGGTTTGAACCAGATTTTGCAATCTCATGGCTATGCAATTCCGGCGGTACACAAAAGAGTAAAGCCATCAGAGAACTCAAAAATTCGGATTCCTCTAAAGAACACAAAAAGGTTCACCAGGCAAACTCCGGTAATTTGGAAAGCGAGAATGTCCTATGTCATTACTAGTATTCCCAGAACCAAATTGCAAACTGCCTGCATTACCAAAATGTTGTATAACAAAATGGACCGCTTATAAGTAAAAAGCTTGTCGGTGTGCAAATAAAATCTCCTTTCGGAATTCGTTATTCAAGGTTTTCCTCTTTTTAATGAATGCAAAACAAAAAACAAATGTGACATGAATGATGAAATAGATAAATTTTTTTCAAATAAATGAAATAACTGAAATAAAACTCTAGCAACCAGCTAAGGTGATCGCCGCCTGCACACCAGTTGCTGTTCCGTCCAGGAATCCAGGATGCAAGGAAAAAACAGAAAGAAAGGCAAGAAAGAAGAAATACGAGGGGACATTTGCTGCATAAAACCGTGAAGGAGTGATAGCTTTGCAGATTCATCTAGTTCCGCAATGAAACAAAGAACTTTTTGGGTGTTTAACAATAGCCCAATAAAAAGTTTGTCAGCTCGGAACAATGGAGCCGAATTCTCCTGTCCACAATGATTGGAAAGAAATACCTCTCTACTCAACATCCTGCTATTCTTACTGTTTCAGAGTGGAGCGTATCGTTATAATAAACAAAGTCCTTTACCGTACATTAATTTTATGTTGAAAAGTTCAAAAAATGAAGGGATAGCAGTAAGTAAGGCTATTCAATTCATTGGTGTGGTTCCGTTTTTGTTTGTTCTCACATTAGTTTTGTGAATTTTTTAAAGTTTCTCTAGCTGCCGATAAATTACTTGAATGCATAATGATTGAATGTGCAAATAAATAAATGACTAAACAAAAAATATCATAAAGTCCTTCATGGGCTGGCTATATGTAGAAACGTCAAGCAAGCAAGTTAAAGTAGAGGGTTAGCCAGCGAGGTGGTAAGGAATTATAGATAGAGGTAAGTAAATGTAATGTACAGTGGAGTAATTTCGGTATTCGCAGTAACATAACAAGAATAAAGCTGTGAAAAGTTCCGACTCATGTTCTTCATGGGAAGTAGTTCTTATGATTCGCTAGGCATTGATATCCAGGTTGTAAAAAGAGAAAAAATGGAGGATAAGGAAGAAAAAGAAAGACGAGATGACTTTTTGCCAGTGCAAGTGCGATAACACAGCTTTGCAGAGCACTGCGGGCACAGAGATGTAACATCAAGTAACAAGTACTAAGTTGTAAAAGGTTTTGAGAATGTGGGGGCCATAGAAGGTGCGCTTGTGTTCGCTTTCGCTAGGCAGTAAATCAAGGATGTAAGGGAAGAAAAAACAGAGCGCAAGAGAGAAGAAAAACGCGGAGACTTACTTGTGTAGGACAATGAAGTAGTGGTAGTCTCGTGGATGAAGATACTCAGATACACAGTTAGATAACAAGTACAAAGCTAAGAAAAGTTCTGAGTCGATGGGATCAGTGAGCAAGGCTCCTGTGTGCCTTCGGTAGACATTACAATCTGGAATTCACAAAAAGGAAAAAAGAGAGGACAAAGGAAAGGAAAAAGGCTTGAGGACTTCCATTGCAGTAGTGATAACTTCGTGATCATGGATACGTAGATATACTGTCAGATACCAACTACAGAAGCTGCGAAAGCTGCAGGACCTTAGGTCCGGTGGACGGTATGTTTGTAAATTTTCGGTCGGGGTTTCAGTTCGTGTCGATGCCGTCTATTGTTGGTCATCGAACAGGGGTCGTTGTCTAAGACGACGTGTTCGTACGAAGGATTTGCGTGTGCGTAGCGTTGCGCGAAGACATCAACCTGGAGGCCGGTCGGTCGGTTGGTTCCAATGACGCTGAATCATCTCGGTTGTGATACACTACAAAGAAATCGACGATTCACCCATCTTATCCGCCCCTTCTGATCGTCGCGCAAAAGCGAACGTCGTCTGATTACACCTGATGATTCACCACGATTTTCGGCAAGAGATGGTAGCTACTGATCCTCCACTGAAGAATAAATAACTGCCAAGTAACATTGGTATTGTAGGTACGGCCATTCCAGCAGATGAGCCCTGACCACCAACAAACTTCCCAGATACTTTATCTTTATTCAAAAATCAATCACTCAATTAGAAGAGTACAGCAAAGCTCTTACAAGTAATGTTTACTCAAGCAGTAACTGAGAAAAGTAGTGTTTCTTATGTTCCTACGTCAAAAGAATGCGGACAAAGAAAACGTTAAGTCCACTCAGGGGGTAAAAACATCAGGGGTCTGACCCAAATAAGAAGATCGTCCCAGACAAAGCCCTCGCCATGTCGTTAACGCAGACTAGCTATAAAAGAAAAACAGGTCTACTGGTTGGTACGGCCATAGGCTATCGTATTCCGAGATCCAACATCCACAATGAATTGCTAGGGAAGTTTACTTACATCTTGAGAAAAGTTTCGAAGAAAAACGTCCCGTGAATCTTCTCTGAAAGAGAAACTCTTAGAGGAAATCGGAAGCCAAGAAGTGAAGTCTGGACCACTTCACTCAATCTGCCTCCGCGGCTGATTTTCACTTCCATTTTCTGGGATACAAGAATATCTATTACTGTATGAAAGTGATACCGATAGATTACTTAAGTCAACCCATTATCAAAAAGTTTTATTGTAGGGGTATTACCGAGAAATTCTGAGTAAAATATTCGTATGTTTACATTTGTAATTCAGCATCTAGAGGTAACCTTATATTGACGTTTCAAAGAAACGACTAAACAGCAAAAAAAAATATATAAAAAATATAAAAAAATAAATGAATAAAAAACATCCAAAAACATATAAACAGGCAATTATGGGTGTAGATACTAGTCAATAAAATGTAGAACACTGCTTTTGTTGATGCACAATGGAGTGGGTATCGAGTAGATATTATCTGGTGGTGTAAGTAACAACTTGTCAGTATTATTTGTCAAAGTATCTCAGTAGCGCTCAAAAAGTGGGAAAGTTGGAAGTTCCGACAGCAAAATAAAAGATTTCACCGTAAAAAGCTTAGACTCATATCGCCCACCACCAAATTTCAACTTACAGTATTGCTTCCACGCAACATTACTGCCTAGTAATGCTCATTTAAAAAATACACGTGCAGTTCAGTCACGTGAACTTGATAACTATTTGAAGAGTTTATCAACTGGTTTTGATAGGGGGCAATCTCGAGAGGATAGTGCGAATGAGGTGAAGTGTTGAGATGAAGTCGTTTCGAGAGGAAGACGACTTGACGGGGGAGGAGGTGCTCACCGTATCAACTCACCCCTTAAGTGGTTGATGGTCGCACACTCAGTCTCGCCACGTTCCCTTCCCATCCCCACCACCCCCACCCGCAGTTCTCGCCTCATTAAGTTGCGACGTAGGGATTATAAAGAATGAAACGACGTGGTTATTTGTTCGATGTTCTTTCGCCATGAGAAAAACCTCTCAGTTTTTTCTCATGAACGCAAAGAAAGTCCTGTAAAGGGTTCAATACAAAGGCAATTATGAAACGGAAAAGTACCGGTAATTTAGAAAAGTGCCGACAAAGAAAACTTGTCTAATAAAGCCATCAAACTCGTTAAAACTACTTTTATGGACATCTACATAGTTATCATAACTGCCTAAATTGAATTTTTAGGTGACAATAAATATATAGAGAAAAGAAAAATATTATTGAGACACTACTGAGGGTCATATTTCAACCAGATGTCCCTTGAAAAGTTTGGATTGTTACTAATTGTTTCTCCGAGGAAATACGGTATACCGGAAGAATCGGTAGAGTTATTAAGTGACTTGGGGACAAAGAGGAGAAAGTTTGGATTGGGGTCAATTCTCGAAACAGTTGCTATGAGGGTCAATTCACTGGGAGGGAAAATCCTGAACTAGGAATTTCGCCCCATCATTACAATTCCTCTAGTGATGATAGAGAGAATAAGGGAGTAAATGGAAGTAGACAAACATGAAGGGTAACTGAGAGAAGTTTTGCCAGACCCGAAAGTGATCCTGGATTGCTTATACCAGCATTTTCACAGTGAATCTGGGCTTCAAGAGATTCCAATAAGAGCTCGGCATACAACTTGTAAAAACTTCCATGATCTGAGTAAACATTGACGAGTGAACTGGTACCACTTGTAAAATCTTCCAGCGTACTCATGGACTTCATAGAAAAGCACCTCACCAAAACTCCACTACTCCTACAATCGAGTCCAAAGGTACGAGAAGGGAATGAACCCAAAGTTACTGAACCAGTACCAGTTCATCAGGATCGAAGCACTCGAAGAAGTCATTGTGAAGGATAGGCAGGTGTAACATAGGCGTAAGCCAGGTAGAAAAGAAAGTTTCAAAAAGTGGATTTGGCGTTATGGATACAGCCTAGAACTGAACCAACCGGAAATCCCGGTCAGTCAAGAAAAATCAAATCATGACTGCGGAATCGTGGGATGGTAAGCCCTATGTGTGTACACGAAGCGATTAATCGGTTAATGCTATGGGAAAAAGGAAACGAGGGCACAAACACAACCGCGTAGTTTTCCGTTTTACTAGGCCCTCTTCTGATGACATCTCATCATGGCGAATCCAGTTGAAGATTTGACCCACGTATTCTTGGGAAAAGTCAATAAGACTAATTAAGAAAGTGCATAAGTCGATCTCCGGTTGATTTTTCTTGAGAATAATCTGAAAAAAATCATTTCCTTGTGCTCACTCGAAAGTCCTACTATTTCAATCTGGTAGTAGAGCCGCTATACTTCAATCTGCACTCACATTCATTGTGTTAATACTGTAGGCACAATATGAACAGCTACCAACTTACACTTTCACAATAGAACCACAACATGACCACAAAATTGAGATACGGTATGGCCGATCAATCCTGTGCATAAAATTATCTCGCATATGTATCTCGTGACTAATGCTGGACATAGTCAGTAAAGCTAAAACGTTATCCACGAGTAGAGTCTTTACGATGTGCGCAAAGCTACGATTCTCTGTTTTCTAAGGTTTTTTTTACTAAGTACACAGTGACACTATTACTACGTAGGAATCAAAAATTTAATAAAAACTGCAATTTGAGCTTGCATACAAGTAAAGACAGGAGATTGTTGAGGCTGTGGTTAGAAGCAAATCGACAAGAGAAAGTAATACTAAAGACTGCTCCCCTACAGGGAAGGCACCCGAAAAGTAATGGTTCTATAAAAAAGATCAAGGGATTCAGCTGACGAGTTCCACTTTTTGTTCATCCTCTTCGAACATCTCGCCCTCTGCCGGAAACTTGTTCCTAATCCTCGCCCGACTTTTCCCAAACAAGTAGTTCCATAAACAAAATGAACTTGAAATTAAAATACTTAAATTTTTGATTCCTTCGATTCCTCCTCTTGATTTCATGAAATGGAACTTGGAAAAAAACAATCAGTCTATAGGATTGGCAGGATTGGATCCATTCTCATTGAACCTGAATATGCTTCCCTGGTTTGTTTTAATAAGATCAAGATTGCTCACAGAATTTCACTAATAGCCTACATGAGAAAGGTCATCGTCTACAAGTATAACTACACATTAGTTAAGGAATTTTGGAAGGATGAATGGAGGAAAGCTCTTAACAGGTGCAGGTTTGCCTTTGAGGACGTAGACGAGTACTCTAGTGAGATCCTGTTTCTTGAACCGGAGCGCATCGTGGATGCAATTACAGCCGTTTGAAAATAATATTACAAAACAGTTGTAATTGGAACCTCACCAAAAAATATCGCTTCCACTTTCATTACTGATGCAGCGAAATCCACGGATTTTTACAGAAACTCGAGAAACATTGCTTGAAATAGTTGCATAGTTGCATGGGACTTAACAAGCACGTTACTGCAGTAGCTACCTTGTCGCTACCACATAAAGTCATCTGATTTATTGGATACTGTCGAACTAGTTGCCATGAAATCAATGCCCCAGCTTGCCAGCATGAAAAAGTAGTAATTTACTTGTTCAAGCCGAAGCTAAACAGGCCCTGAACCAGGCTGCCTTTTTCGCGAAGGTGATCCCACACGGGATTGCACTAGAGGTGTAGTATTATATGTTCCCATTTGTTGATCTTGGGTTCTTTTCCAGTTACCGGACACACGAATACAGCATCAACGTGAGCAGTAATTGCACAAAAACATCACAATAAGACAAGTTTATTTGAAAGAACTCAGAAATTAGGAACAAATACAGTAAATACCCATGACAACTGGCGACAATACGACTGGATTCATTGTTACGGCGTATATTTGCACGAAGGCGTCTAAAGGAAAAAAATTACTGTAATTACTATGAGTATCTCACTACATATGATCAGCTGGTAACTCCAACTGGTTAGGAGATTACATGGTCCCATTTTCAGACTAAAATTCCCTACATGGATTGAAGGCATTACTTCTGAATTTTTCAATTTTGACTTCTGTCGTTCTAATTAGTCTGTGTGCTTCAGAGTAAATCTTACCTGAAGACCATTACCATACTGACCAACCCAGCTACTACAATATTATACGACCGCTACATTTCATTGAGATTCATGTTTACTTTACTCGTTTTTCAACTCGAAATTATGTATTTCAATTCATACGCATCAACTACATATGTATAAACTTGGGGACCGCATTCGCAGCATACCTATTACTTATTGTGTCACAACTAGTAAAATGTAATATGTTTACTTGATCGTCTTAAATTGCCGCCCCAAAATTGACAATAACGATCCTTCCGCACTAATCTCTATTGCACTTTACAAATGTAGTTCATCAGATTTAGATACGCTCAAAATCGGGCGTGATGATACCAATGGACTACATGGGCAATTTTCCGGCTAGAGAGGGTTAATTTTGGCTCACATTTGGATGAGACAAGTAACTCAACGGATTTCTATTTCGAATAGAATTTTCAAAACCTTGTAACCAGTAAGTGAGAGCTGCAGCGAAGGAAAGAAATCTGTAGAAAAGTTCTACTACAAAAATTTATACGATAACGTTTTGTTGCATTATAATTTTGCCCATAATTAAGTTATGAGGACAAACTAAAGTGTAAATTATTCAGGCGTTAATAAATCCCCTTGCTAGGATGCCTTCTCATGAAAAAATCAGTAAAAGTCAGAAGTTGAAGTCCCAAAAGTTGACGTCCAATTTGTTCCGATTCCTTACATTCAATTTTTCCTTTAGCCGCCAGGAAATGTCGTCAAGCTTTGTTTCTGGAAACACTTGCTCGACCAAATGTGTTCCCAGAAACAAAACTGCCGCTGTCGCTTTTTTATCGGGTCCATTTATCGCAACCAGAAATTCAGAAGCATGTGGAATACGGAAACAAGATTATTAGCCGAATTATTCAACTCTAGCCAAGTTTTCACCTTTTCGTCATTGCCATGGACCAAAATACAAAACAGATCAAATGATAATTAATCTAATGTAAGATGTGATAATATCTGGATACCCCGAGAAGAGCTGAGTTCATTTTCAGTAGGGCACCATGCCACGCGCAGTCGATTATCGATTTTTGCGCAATGTTGTTTGAAATACAATAGTTATTTGTCACTATCTAACACAACGTACTAGATGCGATGGCCAAACTACCCCGGCCTTACCGAGTTCTCTAGGTTTCTACCGCTCCCCAAGTATTTCTGTCATATACAAAGGATTGTTCTAGTACAGTAAGCTCCGCCTAGTCAATAGCATACGCCAATTTGTGCTGAATACACTCAACAACTGCCGAAGCTTACAAAAAAACATTTTTGCTTGCATCGTAATGGTAGAATTGGTTATTGCGCATTAGCAGGCGCAATTAACCGGATCGAGTGCAGGGCATGCAATTGAACATACGATGAGGAAATTGGGTGAGCTTCGTCATTACGTACATATTGTGGAATAAATAGACGATAAAAACAAATAGGTGTTCCACTTGCCTACTGGCATGTCTGTGAATAAATAAATAAATAAATAAATAAATAAATAAAAAGTATAGTGGTGATATGGACGTAGTGCTGGGGTTTTGAAAGTGGGTTTGTGGCTATCAAATATAAAATATTGTTTCAGTGTATTAATATATTGTAGGTTGTAAATGTAATCATTGCCTGAGAGGTATCAGTGAGATTGTGAGCTGCAGCTAGCATAGAACCACTGAACTTTATATTCTTGAACCCTATATTCGTGCAAGGGAAGGAAAGCGATTCTAATAAGATTAGTTTTTTCACTTCCTTATTTATTGATTTATCTATTTATTTTATGAGTAATCAATTATTTCAATTCTCGATTTGTCACTTATAACCTGTTGATTTTGAGACTCCTGCTTTTGATGGAGTATGAAGGGTACTAAGGGGTGGCCACTCGTAATACAAGCAGCAGACCTTCTAACGGAACTTATTTGGCCCTAGTGATTCAGAAAGGTTGTACTACTTGAGCTGTAGCGTCACATTATGCTCAAGCAGGAAAATTCAAAAAAAACCATCCTTGCAAGTATTCGTGTCGCGATCTTGGCATGATGTCAAGTTTTTTTGATGTAAAAGACCGCTGATACCAATGGTGCAATTGGCGATAGTTGAATTCTGGATGACATTTCACTCAGAAATTTCGTGGCGGAAGCACAAAAGAATCAATACTGAAATGAACTAGAATTCACATACAAACTTTTGTCTCAACGAGTTATATTGTGCTTAGAAGTAATATTAAGATTATTTTTGACAGAGTTTTATTTTGCAGTCTTATCACTCCCCTTCATGTGTTGTACAGTACACTCGCAATACCTATGAGTAGGGTCACCCTGCTTTGGAAAGTTCAACTATTGCACGTAGAAATCATATGTAAGCATGGATCCACAACTCCTTTTTGACGGTGTAGCCAATTTGTTATTTTATCACAACTATTCCTACAACTCTTACCGGTATGCCATTCAAATTCGGAGGAAGTTGCATATCATTGAACGGCAAATAAATATGAGAGAATGAAACGGCATCAGGAATAGAGAACACTGAAATAATTAAAGTAATTGATGATATATTAATAAAAATAATAATATTTGCAACTCATTTGAGATACAGAAATGTACAGGGAAAACCCACCAGAAAACCAAAACACATCCTTTATGTCGAGGTTGCCAGGAAGCCGTAGGTGTACCGTCTCTCCATTATAGTCTCGTAGTGATTCACAGTCAAATAGTTTCAATTCACTGGAATTTTTTTTCAAATTCGACACAATAGACTTTTACTTCCCTCAGTATATAGTAGGTGAGGTAGAACTAGTCAAATTTGAAAAAGCTTTATTCTGGACTTAGAGGACTTAGACGCTATGAATTTTGCGTTTCAAAACGTGAATGCCGCCTGCAAAGTTCCATTTCGTCAAATCAGAAAAATGTTTTTCACAAATACTCGTTACAATCGAAGTGCAAAAGGTTTCCCGGTTTGTAACCTTTCCCAGACCACATTTTCAGCTTTTGTTTATTCAAGGGCGAGAGATCTTTCGGAAGTGATACGACACGAATCAGATGGCATTTTCAGAGCCAAGCAACACCCGATCTCAAAAAGTGGAACAAAAGGCAAATCCTGTTCGAAAGGCTACTTGAGAAATCGGGAGAGTGCTACTGTAAAGATTTGAAGGGGAATGGAAAAAATGGCACCAAATTACGAGGTAACGTACGGGTCATATAGTGGCACGATGTTCCCATTGGTATTTGGCAGAATGTCTTTTCCAATCATGAACCAGACGGCTTTCGAATCTGTTCTCAGTACAAAGTCACTGATCTCGATTGTTTTGACATCGATTACCTGAAACAAATCGACCTCGGGTTGTCAACAGTGAAAGCTAAAAATCTATAACTGTACTCGAATTGGTCCGGAACTGATGTTGAATAGACCATTGGGAGACAGCCCACGAAGTTGGACGACGTCGGGTATTTGGAACGCTGGACCGTTTGGCAACAACACTGATGCTACCGTCTCCTTAAATATAATAAAAACCTTTAGTAATTCGTTCTCCATATTCCTGTTTTGATTCAAATAGGTATTTACTTGAGACCTTTCACTAGACTCCGGCGATTTACTTCCAAATATACTTGTAAAAAGGAGAGCTAATAGCCCATCGAGCCCTCTAGTAGAGGTTTTTTCCCGATTTTTCTGCATCACTCACACGGCGTTTATGATCCCGTAATGAGATCCAATGAACGGACTGAGCGACAATTCCTTCGGGAAGTGTCAGTAGAATCGGTTGGAAGCCTGCGTACCATTCAAGTGGTTGAGCGTACTGAAATGTAGTTGTAACAAAGAAACACGTAAAGAGTATACTATACTTTGTACGTTTTTATGTTTAAATGATATTTTTTGTACTTATAGCCACCACACATGCTTAAAAGCCCTTACGATCGGGGTCTGGTGTTCGTTCCGTCTAAGGATCCCTTATGAAGGCTTGGCTCATGTTTTTGTCCAATAGTTTGTAGTTAGACGCCTGGAGTTTAGGAGAAAACTCTGATGTTCTAAGTATTTGAGTGAAGGTATTATTGCAGAGCGAGTTGACGTGAGAGATGGGGTTCGATCCGTTTGTTTTCTGGTCCTCTTTGCAAACCGTGATCGCGGTCATTTCCTGTCAAGGTCCTTCCCTGATTACAAATATAAGTGCAAGTGCAAATGTTTTCCATGGTGTTTGATTTTTGCTGAAAATTTGCAAAACCACTGCGTTCGGGGGGAATCGAACCCCCGTCGAATGCTTGGAAGGCATCCATGCTAACCATTACACCACGAACGCTTGTGAACGTTCTCACCGCGACCCAGACGTGTGTTCAGCGAAGCAGATGAATAAGTGACTGAGGGTGGACCCTTACCGTATTCTCTTGCATCCAACCCGAATACTTTTTCTTAAAATTGCAACAACTAATTTTTTCGCATCGTAAACTTCTTAGGTGGACCAATTACGGCTCAACGCACAACTTTATTTTGCTCTTTTTTTATTATTTGCTCCAAAAAAAAATGGTCACAAAGTCAAAGAGTGTTTCGAGAAACCTACGCTGTAGTTTATCTTGTCTTCTTCTGGTTGTAGTATTGTGAAGCCAGCTGGGCCAATTGTATTGAATGGCGCTTCAGTAGAACTTTCAGGAACCAAATCGTCGTGAAGCACACTTAAGAGTAATTATATAAATGACTTTGCTCTCTTGAGATTTCTACGGAACGTTCTACATCTTATTAGGAATAGATGTTAAAATACCTTTGTGACCCATCCCTCGACAAATTGGTATTTCGATAAACGACTCCGTCCTTGAAAAACGAAAGGTTATCCGATAAGTTACTCAGCCAATCACTTCAAATAATTGTTCCTAATCTCTCTATTCATTCATGAAGACCGGGATAAATATCAACCAGGACGATTCGTAGAAGGAGTGACAAAACATATCCCACATTTCGACGACTTTTTATTTGATCCTACTATAAAAAAATTTCCACCAGTAAAAATTGTAGTGGAATTATTACTAGGATTAAGTATGGCCTCAGGAAACTCGGCTGTCACAATGAGATACGACCTGGAGCTGGCACGATAGGGGTTCAAAGTATATTTGTTCCGCCCATCAGTCCTGGAGGGTGCAGACTTAGCAAACTTCAAAACTTTGCAACCCAATTTCTTCCCCGTTACTTCATTTCCACGGCGCCCCTATTTCCAAGATTCTTCAAAGCCATAGCATTTTCCCGGTACCCTCTCGACCGTGACCGTACTTTTGACCCTACCGTATTTTCGAAAGAAGTGCTACAAGGAGTCTATTGAAAAACGTAATTCGATTTAATGTCCCCGGTGACTGCGTAGCATTTGCTTTGTATCTTTTTGGAAATGGTAACTGGAATTGATAATCATTAAATGATCACGCTCTCTAATTGTTCTCGGGAAAACATACACTTATTGAATTAGTTATATATTTTATATAGATATTATAAAATGTCCATTAGGATGGAACTACTTCCTACAATTCTAACTCACCTTCACCAACAGATCCACCTGATTTTGACGGTCATCGGTCGTTGTAGACTCCTCTGCTTCGGGAAACTCAAAGGCTGAAACACGGACACTGACTCCTTTAACTGGCCTTTGATTTCGCTGGCCGCTTACTATCTCTCCGAGCTCGTAAAAGACCGTCAGGCTTCTTTGATTTTTCCGAGACTGGTTCGATAGGATTCAATCCATTCAGTAACAAGTTCGAAATAGCCAGTCCATTTCTGGCCTTCGCTTCCATTGGCTTCAAACATTTATTTTCTTTGAGCGTACAGTAATCACCAAAGGCTTGTTGATCGATTAGAACTTACTGGTAATTGATCTATGGCAAAAGCCGCGACGTCAATAGGCTCGGGGCGAACGTAGAAACCATTGTTCGATGGAAACATATCGGCCAGCACATTCTCTGTTTTATTTAGTGGTCCCAACCAGAATGTGACATTTTCTGTAACAATTGCTCTACATATGGATGAAGTAGGCATGTATATTGAATCAAAAGTAATTCTACTACTTCACAGGAACTTGTTGTCGCACTGGAGTAAACTGATATACAAAACGATCTACAGTACAATCGCGCGACATCTGCTGTTCCAAAGTCAACTGCAAGTACCTGGCGAGAACATATCAATGCTCGGACCACGTCCTGGCAGAGATTAGGTGAGCCGCTTGGGATGTGACAATTTGGCTTTCTTATTGGGAACATATTCAGTTCGCTCTGGGAACTACTCACCTGACAGTAGGGACCCAGGCTGGAAGAAGAACTTCGAAATGATGAATCGTTTGTTATCTGCAATCCATACTGCACCAGACGGCTTGAATTTCTTTGTGACACCAATCTGTAAATCAACAACAATTTAATTTACTGGACTCTATTCTTCTCTACTATACTAGTAAATGATGATAGGAGTATATGGAGTGTGGTCAGAAAGGGAAATTAATTCAATAAGCAGGCGCTTACATATGTCCCGTCAACTGTGTTAAAATTTCTTATGAAATTTCGACTGTTACTTTAGAATGATGTAATAGGTGAGCCACGTGGAGCCTACGTGATGGTGGTTGTTAGGTTGTGACATTAGAAACTAGGCAACTCGCCTGTTCGGCGAAACTTCCACAGTACTTTCCGTAGTACGGTAGTTTGTCGGCAGATACCGTAATTTCTGGGAGTTTGCTTGTTGGTCGATTCTCGCGAATCCATTCTAGTAACCGACTTTCTTTTTCTTTCTTCGAGTCTTCTTTCGTATCGTCTTTCACCAGAGACCTTGAATGACCTTATAGTTAATTTACATCTCGTAAAACAAATACCAGTTAGATTTAGTAAACGAAAGCACCAATGGGCAGTTTGAAAAAGCGGTTTCCTTTGATGGTGAAATGACTAAAGGTAAAGGGTTCTGGATCTGATCAGTCCCTTTACGGGAGTTGTTCGTGCATTCGGCTCCAGAATATCAAATAACTTACTCCAAACGTTAGAAATCCCTAGGTTTTCCGAGAGCGACCACCGCCTATCTTTGACTCGCCTATCTTTGAACAGTGAAATACTGAGCCTCTTTAGAGAAGTTGACCCTAGTTGCTTCACATCTGGGAGGAAGTAGAGTGGTGTTACCGCTGCCATACGCATGCCCAGGAAATGGAGTTCCTTATTTGCCCACAAGGAAGGCATCTGTTCCATACCTTCAGAGTTGATTAATACTCTAGGTTTACCTAAGAGGGTACATATTGATCTGTATAGCAACTACATAAGCAGTTACACGCTCTCAATTCAACCCATCACCTTTAAGCATCCTCCTGCCCCCATCATCACTCTTACAAGGAAGGTCTTTCAGGGCGTGGGACGCTTTTTGAAAATTGTTTTTTGCATGGTATAGGGGCATGAGCACTGAGTAGAAAACTATGGTTCATTTCCGCTAAATGGCCTTCTGAATGCCAAAAAACGACTGAAAACTATTTTGTCAGAAATCGCCGTTTTAACCCACTCAGCGTCGTTTGTTTCATTCATGGCGTCGACTTTCCGTACAGTAGAAGGCGCCAGTTGACTGCGCATCGAAAATAACGTGAAAGGTAGCCAAAAAAGGGGGCCACATGTTGAAAAGTGCGGGGAAGTTTCATATAGGCTCTCTACGGTTAAGATGCCAGCAGCGTCAGATGGTGTGGTGGATAGCGATGTGGACTTCGAGGAATGTCGACTAGGATGGGTTGGTGGTTCGGAATCTCCGGGGTTTTCCGCTTTTGCATTTTATGCTGCCACCTCCAGATTGGCTTCATATTGCACCAGGACCAAAGCAAGTGCCTGACTGGTCATGGTCGTGACCAGGACCAGCCAGGCACATAACCTCTACAAGCCCTTGGAATTTCTTGTGTGACGCACAATCAGTGATCAGTGAAGGAGCTTCCAGGCTCAACACTCCCAATCCTCCGTTCCTACCTCCGAGTCCTTCTTTCCTACCCCCCCCCCCCTCCTCAACTTCCACGTAATTTGTAGTCAAAAAACTCGATATCACATCATCTGGTCTTCGGACATTATATGGACATTGACAGTTCATACAATTCTTTGAATGGTATGGACAGTGATGGTTTGATTGTTGTTCTATTCCGACGGAATTCCTTCAAAACTGATGGAAGGCTTATCTAATTCCGATGATTTCACCGTTTTTTACCCTAGCGTTGATCTCGCGCCGTTGAAGGGTTTTTGTCCACTATTCTGGTTGGTCATCTCCATTTCCTTCTCTCCTCACGATCAGTCACTCATCTTCTGTAGTCACCTCGACTACAGCAATGTCCTTCTTGTTCGTGTCCTTCACACGGACGCGAAGTTAGGGAATCGTAGGTTGGGAACGGATATCGCCGAAACCCTTCATCTAGTCATCATCTAGTTATCCGGCGCTAGAATGATTTCCTTCAAGGCTGACAGCTTTTCATATCAAGCCTAATGCTCACGGATGCTTCAGCAAGAAGATGTTTTGAAAAAGAGTCTGATTGGTTCTCCCACAGGAGTCCGCAGTGGACTCCCACAGGAAGGTCGGAATCGGGAATCCTGTTGTCTTTGCATTGACGAACGAGGTCGAGGACAGCGTCCATCAAATAGGAACCATATTATAGGGTTCGGACCCCCCCCCCCCTTCACACTTATTAAGTGTGACTTTAAGGGGCACCTTTATACTCCTGGGAGTGTTAAGCCTGGAAGCCCCTCCACTGATAGCGCTCCACACAAAAAATTCTGACGGTTTGTGGAGGTGTGCCTGGCTGGTCCTGGGCACGACCATGACCAGTCAGGCGCTTGCTTTGGCCCTGGTGCAATATGGAGCCAATCTGGAGGTGGCAGCATAAAATGCAAAAACGGCAAAGCCCGGAGTTTCCGAACCATCAACCCATCCCAGTCGTCCTTCCTCGAAGTCCACATCAGTACCCACCACACCATCCGATTGCTGGCATCTTAACCGTGGAGAGGCTATATGAAACTTCCCCGCACTTTTCAACATGTGGCCCCCTTTTTTGGCTACCTTTCACGTTATTTTCAATGCGCAGTCAACTGGCGCCTTCTACTGTACGGACAGTCGGCGCCATGAATGAAACAAACGACGCTGAGCGGGTTAAAACGGCGATTTCTGACAAAATAGTTTTCAGTCGTTTTTTGGCATTCAGAAGGCCATTTAGCGGAAATGAACCATAGTTTTACACTCAGGGCCCATGCCCCTATACCATGCAAGAAACCGTTTTCAAAAAGCGTCCCACGCCCTGAAAGACCTTCCTTGTTAGGTCTCAATACTACTTCTGATGCCATCTTGATCCTGAGTAAAAGGTGGGTACATAGAATATCTAAGTTGCTAGTTTACTAGTTTTATTATTTCCAAAGTTACAAAGTTGTATATTATTGATATGGCCACTTCTTAAACGAGCATAACTTACTTTATTGCGGTGCCCAGTGATTCTGCATCCAAATCTCCTGACGTGATGGCCGTGTGTAGCAGTTTGCGCTCTTCTTCCGGTAAGTTTTCAAGTAACTAGATTGAGTAAAGAGATTTTGACATAGACTATTCAACTTGAACCATCTCTCATCCTATTTAGAAAGGTATGTGGCACTTTGAGCACCACACTGGTTTTTGAGTAAGATCAAGTACCCTATACATTGGATTGTTAAGTACTTACAAGTAAATGCACTTACGAAGTTACAAAACGAATCGCGTTCATTCGTTCCCTTTCCCTTAATTAAGGGTGTGTGCATTACCTTGTGATACTTCATAATAGTTGAGAATACTGGAACAAGTCATACTGATACCTTCAGGGAGTCTTCTTTATCCTTCGTCATACGAAACTGCTTTTCTTTGTCGTCCTTCTCTTTGATTGATTGATTTAGGGCAGATGCCGCTAAAAGTGGTTACTTTGAGAACCAGGGCTAACAAATTATGTTACTGAAGTAACCTTGGTTAATTAACGTCTCCATGATGGTCGGTTGAGGTTTTGGTTTTCCGTCTTCTGAGAATGAAGCACTGGGCAGTGGAAGGCGAGCACCACGCAAAGCATTTGTCATGGTTTCCAACAAACCTTTCTGAAACCGCTCCTTCAGCAATGGTTATTCGGTAATTTGGTAATTTTGATAGCTTTGGATTTGGCTAGAATCAAAAGGCATGTGCCAGAATATTAAAAGTAAAAGTCAAAAGTATGGCGGCACCGCATAAGTAAAAAGCAGCTTGGTAATGGCTGCGATTGAAAGATTATTTTTTCGATATTTACTACCTACTTAGTGACTTTCTTGATCCTTAGAAAACAGGAATGTAACAAATGACTAGTAATAGCATTCAGACGAAAAGGTCTAAAATGTTCGCCGCTCGTTCTGATACCGGCTCCCGCAGGAGAGATCACCGATGAGGGAAAGGTACCCACCCAAGTCATCCCAAGAATCTTCAATTTGACTGTACAGGCACTAAACTAGTTTTTTTTTTACTTTCTAGGCTTACCTATCAGGCAGTTGATTGCTTTTCTAAGCTTTGAGTTAGTTGCCCGATGGCTAAGGGAGAGCACAAGATCGAGAAGCATCCAAAATGCCAATGAGTAACGTCAAATACCAAAAATCACCCAGTTAGTACTACAAACAATGGAAATGATCACCATACTTTGTGCTAATTTGGTTATAAAATACCAATACAACTGGCATATCATAACGGTTTACTCATCCTTTACTAGTACAAAGGTTTCGAGCTGATTCATACCGGAATGGTCCTTACCAAGTAAACATTCTTATTTATCACGTCTAGTACTCACCCTATGAGGGCAAGGATAGAATAAACGGGAAAGGAAAACAAACGTACCGATCCTTCTTTACCACCGAAATTCAGAATGTTTTCTGCAATTTTCGTGAATTGGTCCAATGAAGCGCTGTTGGACAGTAGGGCCTCTAAAGGATTCGGAGCTGACGAGGCCGTCTGAGTAGCCGCGGAAGCCGCTGCCTGTAACAGAACATTTCATAACTTCACACATTATTACAGCTCTACAACTTTAAATCAATATCGTTCAAATAGCGAACCTGTGCAACTTGACCAGTTGAGTGACTCGGGTTCAGTGCCCCGGCTTTGCTTTGGGCGAAAATTGCATTCACAAGGTTGTCTTCAGTTGCCGTTCCTGTGCCAAGTGACTGTACTCCAAGATTGTTCTGAGGCAGTGGTGCCAATGGTGGATTCACCGCACCCAAAGTAGCAGCAGCTAGTTGTTGTGGGCGCTTGGGAACTTCGTAGTGAGGCCGACCATCTTCCCATGTTCCGGCATGTACGGGGACTCCGTTCGGAATCGAGACTGCGGAAAATGGCTGGTTTGGCTGTTTTGCTGGTTCGACATTACTGGACAGATGTTGTAGTTGATAGGGTTTCGATGATGACAGCTCTTTCCTCCGTAGGAATTGCTGATATCTCAAGCGATTCTGTTGCGATGGGCTGCTGTCCGTTGGAAAGCGATGCCGTAGCTGAGCCCGAATCACAGGCTTTTGTCGAGTGCTGAACAGCTTGGTTTTAATTTTAGCAGAATAAAATGATCTAATGTCAACTGTTTTCCCAGATCAAATTTCTTAGATGGCTTTTCTGAACCGCGTAGTTTGAATCCCTTGCTGCGGCTCCGATTTTTTATTTCCCAAAGAAACAACCTAATGTCCATTGAAGTAATGATACTGTTATCGTCTATTCAAAATTACTTCGTTAGCTATCGTGGAGTTAGAACAGCTCAACTTTTGCTAATTTAACATTTAATAAAATAATCGATACGATTTCTAGCATCCTACAACAATTGCGATCGTGACAGCTACTTTACTTTCAGTAATTTCGTAATTCCATTTGTAGTAAATACAGCCATAAAAAACCTAGAAGCGGCTATTTTTTGGCTGTACCAGAAATTGGGGTTATGCAGCATCTTCCAAACTTTCCTCTGTTGTTTACCTTTAACCAACCCTTGGTTCTAGCCAATCTGCTAGTGCCTTCAGCTCAGCCGACATATTAGCAATGCTCGCCCAGAAGTTCGCCATGAACCCCTCATGCTTATTCGGACACATCGTGTTTTTTGTATCCCGAAGGGGTACCACAAAGCTTTTTCTGAGTCTTGAATAATCTTCCCGGGTCGCCTATAGAGAGCTGATCACTGAAGCGCTCTTTTGAGGCTCGTTCAAGCTCTTCTCCATAAGAATCAAGCAAGGAGTAGGAACTTCCAGGAAAAGCAAAAGGGATCTCTACATGTCACCCGAGTGGACACATAGGCTCATTCTCCTTTCCCCAAAGGCCCCCCCCCCCCCCCCCCCCTCTCCCTCCTTTCGTTCTTCTGACGCTCCGACGCTTTTTTCATCGGTCAAAGCCAGAGTGTGAACGGCGCAGTATTCATACCCTAGAGCAGTCCATTTATGAAGTCATGTCAAATGAATCCCACAATTTTATTTTTCCACTGATTTAACGTTTTTGTAACAGTACTTCCAAATCCTCCCTTGCACAGAGTCACAGTACAAAAAAGTTAGTGGAAAGGAATCTATTCCCTCCACCAAATTATCCTCTCAGACATGGTCGTCCTGGGGCCAGGACCTTGGTCTCTCATATATGAATCATGCATGTTAATTTTTTTAACAACTCTAATGGCCAGAACGAACTTTGTGCCAAACCTGCTCGCTCTAATAAGCCGGTAACAATTACGCAATCATATGGACTAGAACTAGCTCCCATTACCAACAAATGATTCGAAGAAAGATTACTAGTAGTTAATAACGACAGAGTAGTAGTTCGAAGCAGAAGTGGGGAAGTGCCAAGTAGAGGGACCACTACATGAATGCTTCAAGAGTTAAAATCCCGATCAATGTCCGTTAAGGAAGCCCAGACGTCTATTCTTCCCAGTCGGGTAAATGACTTCAGAATGGTTTCACAATTAGAGGAAAGAAGGACTAGGTCACCCAGGCACGGTAAGCTATTGTATAAATGTCAGATTGGTATCCAAACATCTCGAGGTACTGAAATGAAGTCGAATGCGAAAGAAGAAAAGATGGTCAGTTTTTTATAAACTAGTTAAACCCCTTCGGCAGTTGAGTAACTTGTGAGCAATTTGGGAATGGAATCTTCCTGTAACAAACCAATATGTGATAGATTTCAAAGGAGTTCTTCGACTTAAGTAAACTTGTGAGAATTTGTAACCCACAGTTCAATCATACCGCCGATCTCCTAACAATCCTCGAAAGAAGTAATAATCGGTTAAAATTAATTCGCACTTTGTCTTCACTTCCCCCAGTTTTCTGTGCCGGAAACTGCTTCTGTCCATAGGCTGCCATCTGTTATTGCTTTGGGTTTGTTGAATTGATGGTCGCTTTTCTGGTACCTAAATTGAAACAAAAGTATTTTCGCTAATTCGGAAAGTATGTTGTAAGGCCAGACCTCCGGGAAATATGGTCCTGAATTCTCTTCTGTTTGCTTTAATCGACGCTGGTATTGTGACCAGGGTATAATTGCGGCCGGACGTAGCACATCATCACACGATGTAGCCGCCACCAGAAAAACTGGAATCGAGGAGCAGTTGTAGTAGTAGTAACAGCAGTAAAGACTCCAAAATTCACAGCAAAATTCAGCCTGATTTTTAGAACAGGATCCCAACTTTTCAGTGTTACGGAGTGATGGGATCCATGTTGGTGGTCCTGGGTATCTCCTTCATTTAGGTCATACCTCACCCTAAACTATTTACCCTCTCACATTAGAATGGAAAACGGGGACAAAGTGATTGTACTACCTTCTACATCGAGCACAATGGGTGACCGGAAATAGAGCGTTGCCGTTGATCCGCAACCAAGGACGTAATCGCATGGTACGTGACCACGTAAATTGCCACTACCAAATACGCAAGGACAACCAGAGCACGTGGACAAGGAGTATGGCCTAATTAAATCCTGCCAAAAGTTATGGGTTCCAATGGTAAGCCTCCCTTGCTTCCCTCATCCCCCTAACCTCAGAATTTTATCTACCCTTCCTACTGTAACGAGTGATTAAATGATGAGAACTCCTCTGTTTAGCTCCAGCAGGTCATAGAAATCGTGCAGCCGTAAAAAAACTAAAATTTGGTACGGTCTGCATGTTTACAGTAACCCCGCCATTCCCGGTACCACAGTGCAATTGACTCTTTCTATTTTACAACATTTTGCGACTAAGAGATTCTTGAGACGATAATGGGACTACTGTAGGGACTCAAAGACACGTCTTGACTTCCGCATTTGCACGACAATTTTCTCGATTTGCAAAAGAAAATCGTACAACAGAAATTGATATGTTTTGGAAATTCTCATATCACAGGTCTATGATACTATCCCCTTAAGCCGACATCGATTTTTGGCATCTACCCTCGTCAAGCAAGTTTTAAACTTATCTCATCGAAATTATAACTTATAATTAAAAGTATAATTCGAAGCAAAAGCAAAATAAAAGTGAAACTCACAGGCGACGTTCACGGCAAAGGTCCGCATCTATTTGGACTGATCAATCGGGGTCACAGCCAGGTCCTCGTCCAGCCTCCCTCGTTTTCCCTCTCACGTCACGCCGCTCGCTATACCAAACTGACCACCACGGTGCTTGGTAACCAGACCATGAACACCACGCACGAAAGCGGCGGTTGTTTTTCATTGCAACTCAAATCGCCCACATTTCGTAGAATTATCCCCGAAAAAATGACTTTCAAGCCGATTTACGCGCTGGATGAAGAGCTGTCATTTCGAGAAATCCCGTTCTTCAAGCTGACCATGCTAGGAGAACCTGATGTTGATCCGTCACAGTGTCCTCTTCTTGAGCTTCTGCAGTATTTCATGCTTAATCCGCTCCAAATGTGGGAGTGAAAAAAACGGCCGGGGCAGTAACTGTTTTTCCCCTCAGCTTACGTTTCTGTTTCTGGGCGAAAGAAAAGGGTAGTCACATGATGACAGTGAGGGACCATTCTTCTTGATCGCTGTGTCTTCCTTATCCTGAAGCGTTGAAAGTACGCCTATGAGAGTCAGAAGTCGAACTGATCCCTCTCTCCCTGTGGGAGAGATATCTTGAAACTTTCGGATGGTTCTGACCTCTATGATGGACTATAGCAAAGTTTCGTTGTATTCGTGCTGACATGGAGCAGCTTGGCAGCCCGTTCGAGGATGTTTTCATTGCAAGAACACTCTCCTGATGAATTTATGGGAAGACAGGCCTCTGGTAAGTAAATCGCTTTCATGAATAACACTTTAATAGAAAAATTTTTTAGCTTAAGGTGGAACTCGAATCATTCTAGCACTTTTCGAGCACAGAGCTCCTTATTTCTTATACTAACGAGAATTAGCTCGTTCTCACATTCTTTGAAGTTTTCCAGGCACTTCTTATCAGTTTTCGTCAATAAACATTGTGAAGAAGTAGGCCGACATTGACATTGAGCCATGAAGCTGTAACCTTTGAAAGTGTTTGTTATGACTCATTTTTAGCAGCAAATCGCGTTGTGAAAGTCTTACAAGAGGAAGTCGCGGGAAGACAAGCACGGGTTCTAGTCCCGTCGTTGCGTTTCCGTGAGCTTGTTGCTCATAAACCGCCACCCTTGAGAGACTCTCACATCGCGAATTTCGTCGAAAACAGCGAATAACAAAAACAACAAGTCACAATGCAACAATAATGTTACTTTCTGGACCAATGAGATCTCCAACGTTCCGAAGTATGAAGCTATTACTATGATGCACAATACCTGAGGGCGGAGTCTACGATAAAAAGTTTCTGAGTTATCTACCTATAGAGTGGACCAAGATCCAGCAGGAATACTATAATACACGGGACATTTTCGGGCCGAAATAAAAAATAAACAGGGCGTAATGAGGTATTCAAAAACGGCTTGGCCGGCGTACACGCCCGAAAGCAGCCGTGTTATGCCGGCCTCGTTAATCACAATGAAGCGTTAGGGATCGGCGAATAGTACGCTCATGTGGGAGACACCCGGACGATTACAGACGGCGAACTCGTACAACCCCTTCCTTGCTAGTTTTTTGTAGCCTTACATTTTAAAAATCAGGTTCGCGCTTTCTTCGCCACCTTTGCGCTATTCTGCACCATATCTTCCTTTATTCCACTAAAGGTAGATATCTCAGAATTATCGTGATCTGTACCTTTAGATGACCTACCTTCCATAAATACAGGCTCATAGGAAAGTTTATGTGGCTTTTTTCGAGGAACTGCTGCAGTAGTGATCAAGTAATTACTAAATCATCTTGAGCATCTTTGACGATACCACTGAAATGCAGTCTTTATTAGAGTGCACCGTTTTTACCGCTTTTCTTTCATACCTTTGAAATTACGGCAATGAAGCTAAGTTTTCGAAGAGTTCATCACTACCACGTGTCAAGTATAAGAGGAACCTACAATGTAATGAATCTCAACGAACATCGAAGTCAGGATACGGCAACTGCTCAGAATATTCACCTCATCCAGGAAAGACAAATCCAAAACAAAAAAAAACTCACTAGCTTCACAGGGATGTCAGTGGGAATGGTCTGTCGCTTAGATTTGTCGGAGTCTCACTTCAACGGGTGTGGTGCAGAAGGAACGAAATCGTCGCGTCGCGGCAAGAGAGACGCCGCGCGCGAAGGAATGTAGCAGAATGCAGCGGCAAGTAAGAAATCCTGGAGCAAAAGAACTAACAGTAGAAGCATGCCATAAAAAATAATCGCATAGCGATTGAGCTGTATGAAGAACGCTCGAACTGTTATAACGAGACAAATGGTCCACGACGGCCGCGTGCGGCGAATTGATTATTATAAATACAATACATTGATATTTATAATACATAAAGCCGTTCCTACTGCCCGTCTCTCCTGGTCATTCCCAGGCATAAAAGGAACAGCAGATGCTCATAGAAGGAACCTAGGGTTGGCAGTGATATGAGTTCCTTCACTGGTCATATGAGCTCGAATGACATCGATTTTTGGGCACTTTGGTTTTGTAAGGATGTTCATAGGTAAACGGGATATAAAGAAGCCTAAACTATGTTTCAGAATGAGGTCATGAAAAAATCGGAATTGGATGAGGCCAGGACAATCGCTTACGAAGAAAACTGAAAAGGTATAAATGCTTTCGGCAGAATATGAGTAAGCTCCAATGATACCACGGATGAAATTATTCTCTTTCACAAGCCAGAGGTCTGTTGCCACCAAAAACTACGCTATCGCGGCAGTCAGCCTGAGTATAGACCCGTCGAACATAGAATCGATATAACTTGTGTAGAACATGTCTGAATAACTGCATCTCCCATTTAAAAAATACTATAGGACTCCGTAATGCTGCAAGGATTGTACCCTCAGGAACGCTAAGATAAAGGGTTAATAGTTGCACCTCAATAGAAATCTTCTGGAAAAAGGTCATACTGGAGGCGAAGGTCAAAGGTCAAACTGAAAGTGGGTAAGAAGCTCGAAAACTAATGTGGCCCAGCCTTTACTTTTGTTGTTGTTTTCAATTCATTCAGCGATATCATGCAATATTTGTTGCAGTGTTATCAGATGGGCACGATATATGAGTACAACTCCCAGTTCGAATTGGACTTATGGAGATCCTAGAGACCCTTGTTCCTTCTGCGGTATGCCCTCGCCTAACGAGCTTGGTAGACCGATGGCTGTTGCTAAATTTCGCGAATGCTTTATCTCTTCTGTAAGAAATTTTCCAGTATAATTCAAGGCTTATGAGTGTAAGTAGTGTAATGTCTAGTGAGACTACCGCCGCATGGGCTGGAGATCGAATTTCGGATCGATTCCAGCGTAGGACGACCAGACCTTAAATACCTTCGAGATCGGTTGATTAGTATCAAACTTGTCTAGGAGTAGAAAAGCACTGATTCTTTCACTGCATAGCCTCTGTAGGTCACTGTATGGCCATAGAAGCCTTGAGATCATCACCATGGCTCTGAATGGAAGTCGAATGCGTGGGCGAATCCCGGGAAGGGATCGGTCAAGGCAAAGCGACATCACACTTTATTTTCTATTCAACGATCGGTAAAGCTTCCAACGGCAGGGAACGATTTTTCTTTTTGGGTTCTTACTGCCTGACTGAAAGAGTGATATTTAATTACCTGTTGGAATAACTTAGGTGATTGTCAAGGTAAAGAGAATAAATAAATTTGCTGGATGGATATGTAGCCCCAGTTACCCTAAATTACATATGCTCCAGATCACATTTCTTACTCTAAAATAAAATAATTGCTCCATGTTTTGACTGGAGCAAGCCTCGTCGGTGATTTTTCGACAAAAAAGTTGTCCTGAACCAAAAATGCACCTCCATTTTTTATTCATCAGAAGCCTTCCATAAATTTGATCGCACTATGCTACTTCTGGAAATTGGAGCTCCCGAGCTTTAGGGATCCTTACTGCACTGGATCAGCTGCTATCTAAGCAACCGCAATGGGACAGAGTGAATCGGAGGCTACCCTAGAGGGAGGGCAAGTGTTGTTCTGCGATACCAGTTCCTCTTTCTTGCTGCAACTATAGAGGTGGATATTCCAGTACCTATCAAGACCTCCCTTTAGGATGCAAGTGTACACAGGCGATATCGAATTACCTGGGTGGGAGAAAGCATGTCCCACTCCAGGAGAAATGTAATCAAAGTGCGAGTGGACGGGTTGAACATGTCATTTCAAAGCCACTCTACACAAATGGGTGGCAAATGGTGTACCCAGAAAGTAACTTAAGAAAGGATTCGCAGAGGCAAAAGACCAACCTGAGACCCGCTGCACTTGCCTAATGTACTTTTCTTTGACTCCCTGCAAGCCGAGTTTCTTTTTTTTTCAGAATGGGGGCCGCATCTTTATTCTGAGGAGTTTTTCTACTAGTAAAAAAAAAGGCGAGAGTAACGGACCTCCTTTTATCGATCCAACGACTTCGCTTCAAGTTTTATACATGCATTTCAATGACAAGATTTCGCTACAGATATCGGGCCCCAACCGGCTGACATATCATGTGAGGCATAACTTGACGCCGTTGTCGTCACACTTCTAGCGGTTTTTTACCGTTTCAAAGTTAGCGATCGTTATTTTCGACGAAGATAGCACTTGAAAAGTTCATCTGACTTTTCCATCTACGTAGTTCTTCTTCCATATCAACTTGCCATCTCTTACCACATTTATGACTGGGCAGAACCGGTAGCACACGAACGGCCTGCTCTGGCGTTATACTTCGGTGCCTTGTTTCCTTTCTAAGCAAACAAGTTATTGTATTGATTTTTGCTTATTTTATGCCGTTAAGGTATACTGGTTATCTGTTTGTTGTCGCTCGTTAGCAAAGTTTGTTACGCAACGCTTTAAAAGTTTGTAAATTATACTGTTAAGCAGATTCTATCAAATTATTGATTTTTTCTCAAGTTATTATTACGTCACGACTGGAAAAAGAGCTTTTTTCGAACAGCAAAAAAGAGCTCTTTTATTGACCACTCGTCAACCATGAATTGTAGAGGCTATGTCTAAATTACTGATTTTTATTTCCTACTTATTTGCTTTTTTGGGCGGAGGCGGCGTATTGGCAAGCGGCGCACTACCCTAACCCTTGGTCACGGGTTCAAATTCCATATTGATATATGCTTTGGCCAACCAAGGCTTCCATCCCTCCGAGGTCGGTAATGGCGCCTACAATTCTGAATGGAAGTCGAATTCGGGGGCACATCCCTCAGAGGTGATTGACCAACGCCCAAAGACTGTATTCCCTTTTACTTTCTTTATTTATTTAGTTTTTGTTACATCGGAATTCTATCCCTTTTTTAGACCGATCGATACTACCTGATCGGATGTTTACCTACTAGATTTTATGCTGCACGTCACTGTCCACCTAGTTCTCAGTCTCGTGACTTCTGATCAAAAGGTCATTTTCGGATCGTCACCTGGCACTATTCCAGTCAAGATCGAAAATCTATTCCGGGTCTAAATTTCTTGGGCTGCTTCATATTACTACTAATGGGAAAATAAATTGTGTCCACACTACTCCATAGCTCGGCATCATTGCAACGATTATTTTACTACTACAATTACGGTAGAGATGTGGTCCACGACTGAAATCTCGCCCTTGTTCGTTTCAAAGAGTGCGACCCACAGAAAAGATTGGTGACCTCATTTGAAAAATGGTTCGATGGTCCCATACATTTAATAGCAACATGAAAAATGAGCAGGAGACAGCTCTATAGTGCACGTGCCCTGTGGGCGAGCACAGGGAGCAAGAGGAAGGGTGGGTTCACAGCGGATTTCGCGGTACGGTAATCACTGAGCGCGAGTGAGAAGAGACACCAGACTAACAAAGAAAACCCGTCACTTATACGGCGCACTATGGAATAACTTTGTAAAGCCCCATGGGACCCGGTACGATGTCCCAACCGGGTGTGCCTAACAAGACTCTCAGGTCGTTTTACTTAAGCACAAAATCCGCAGACGTGCAACTTGAACAGGTGGTGAGCAAGGTGGATACGCGTGATGTATTATGTTGACAACTGAGTAACTGCGTATTTTTCGAAGTACTTCAAACATTTATCTTAAAGCGTAACAACCTGTTTTTCAAAGTAATTTATACCTAAGTACCCGAGTAATTTATGGGCAATGTAAGCTGTGAAAAAAATGAATTATAAATTAAATTTTCCTGAAATTTATACAATGATTCAGACCCTAATCCAATACTTTCATGAAATTCAACTTCTAGTTGGAATCACTTCTGCCTTCTAAGTATCGCTGTAATATTTCTAAAAAATGGTGGGCGGTGATTAGTCATGAAAACGATCTGTTGGCAATTTGTTGATCGTTTTCCCTAGACGGTGATTTATATGTGTAGAACTGATGTTTTTGTATTCTTTCCAATCTAGTTCTTCGTAAAGCTTGCTGAAAATATTTCTGTTGAAAGTTCATTTTCAACTCCTGAATTCCAGTTTTTGCAATGTCCGACATTCATTTGCACAGTTCACCTGTACTTAGCCCTACCCCAAAAACTCGATATTTTTTCGAATTAACCCTGTACAAGGACAGCGGTGTTCAAGAACTGGTAATTCTAACAGGTTTGACTGTCAAAGTAAAATTAATGGGGTCCTCATTAGGAATTGGGTCTGAGCGCGGTTTACCGATGAGTAATTAATATAATGTTGCGGAGAGCTTATTAGATAAAGTAATTACATATCTACATTCAGAATACATCGTAGTATATGAAGAATTTTCCCAAACACCGATTCTTGCCCTGAAAGCAACAAAAACACTGAAAAACCAGTAGTTCAGCATCCCTGGCCACCTGGGCAACAGCTGAGCGTTGGCTGCGTATCAAAACGTCGACCACACCGAATTTTACGCAACGAAACGCCCCGATCATGTGAATTCAACCGTTTTTTTAATGTTTGAACATTATGCGATGAACTTTTCTTCTGGCAAAGCGGATTAGTTTGATAGATGCCCTTTGCTGGCATTCATGATGACTCAATTATGAAGTTCATGATGATGCAGTTAAAGACCATTCCTGACTTTTTTATATGAATTTTCTCTGAATTTTGTTTTTGGTAACGCATAGTGACAGTATGGTTGGTCTCGATAGTGTTTACATAAAAATCGAATCGGAAATGTGTATTTTGCTTGGATTTCGCTCGGGTCGCTGCTTGGACTCGATCGATATTTGCCGTCGTTACTTTTGAGTTTTACTTTGATCGTTTGACGTTGAAATGTTACTGTTGATATTTATGTTGGTGAATTCAATCAAATAATCCATTCACAGATTGCATGAAGCTTTCCGATTTCAATATCACGGAGGGCCTCCACACACGATGGTGTCGCTTCATGATTCAGCGATATCTCGGACAGTTCCTCGAGCAGAATCTTACACTCGATCAGCTTTCCGTGAAATTAATTGATGGAGAACTAACAATAAATGAAGTAAACATCAATGCACATGTAAGTTGCTTGTTTATTTTATTTTTAGTTGATTTACGTTATCTAATTGAAATTTTTGGTTGCTGTTGAAGTTGTTATGTAGAACCAGTTTTATGGCATGGAGTTGTTTTTCTTCCGCTTTTATGTGTTTACGTAAGCATTGTGGCATTTCCTGACCTCTTACCTGACTATCTTTCATTCTGAAGGTGATTCGACTGGCTAACTTACAACTGTGACTGGGAAGAACCTAGATCTTTTCGACGATGTCCCCCTTCAAGGCTCATTGTGTCTAGCCTCATCAGAGCGCTGGGATAATCACACTCATGCTAATATCCACAACTCTTCATCTTTTTTTGGAAGAAACCTGATCATCGTAGGTCCATGGGAAGTTTTGAGGGATTCATCCAAATTCACCTACATTACATTTATGTCACGGTTTCTTCTTACCTTTAATTTTTGGACTTAGGATTTGTGGGAGGTCATGCGAGCTGGGAGCTGGGACCTTGTATATAATCCAGTAATGGCTTTGAGCAAGCAAAGCTGAAGAAGGGTTCAAATGATGGCTTACTGACGTTTGGTCACATTTTTCGCCCTCTTTTCCTCCAGACCGCTTCGATATGCGTCGACTTTCTTTCAGGATTGATTAGAAATAAGTCCTTCAACGGCAATCTATGCTTGGCTGTAATCTGTGGTAATGGGTTATCCCTAACTTCAGAGCAGTGTGGCGTGTCCGAGTATTTCCAGCAGGCAGCACGCTTTTTTCCCTAAGAAATGACTTCCGAGCAAAGTTGCTTACGAGGTTTTTGTTAAGAGGATAATAGCAAAACGACTTTTTCCATACTATCACACATTTGACTCGTTATGCTCTTTTCACGAGGTCAAATCCTTTCCCTAGTGTTGATATGTTCTCGCAATGATGCTTTCTTAGTTTATTTTGCCATAGTTTCTCGTTTTCAGTATGTCAATGAACTTCTCACGTCCATGAACGTGCCTTTAAGGCTTATAGACGGTTTCGTTGGAGGCATAACAATAGGTGAGTTCTCGTGAGCTATAGATCTGGTCCCCTTTGTATTCTCGCCTATGATTTGTCTTTGTTCTTTCTTTGATTTGAGTAATGAACAAGGTTTCAATTGAAGAAGTCCCATGGCGTGCTCTAACGTCTGACGCGAGCAAAATGAAAGTGAGGCAGTTGGATCTAACATTTGAATCTCGAGACGGCGTGAAGCTTGACAATAAAGATCTCGGTGAGTTCCAGTCTCGAGCTCTCCGCATTTTTGTTAACATTATCAAACCGTTATAGTTTCATCAATGATTGGTAGCGTTGTTGAATCTCTTGTGTCATCTAGCGAATTGGCTCGAAGTTTTTATGAAAACGAGAAAGAAACCTGTGAAGAGGAATTCGATACCGAAGCCAAGGATGGAGTTAAAGCATTCACCAAGGTTTATCCAATGATCAAAGTGATCTTTGTGGAGAGTGATTTACATTGTAAGGTTCTATGAAGTAGTCATAATAGGTTATCGATGCGATTGTGTCACGTTTCTGTTTGGAATTAGTTGATACAACGATACGACTAGAGAATCCGCCGAAACTCTTGTCAGACATGTGCACCGCCATCGAGATTCGAATCAAAGAGTAAGTAATTGAAGAAGTTCTGATTACATTTATTTATAATACATTCGAAGAGTTGCTACGAGTTGCTTACTCAAATTTTTGTAATAAGCTAATACATCGTCAAACATCGTCAATTTATGCAGGCATTCTTTTTCGAGTGTGTTCATAGTTTTCGAGTGAGTTTAGAGTCCGCTTTATGGACGAACAAATGCGAAATTGCCAGCAAGAAGGTAGAAGCGCTGAGACGATCACGAGTCAGCCACAAGGGATGGGAAGTATAGCGAACCTCAACAAGTTCATGGATATGTCAGGTATTGTTTTACGTTTCATTCATTAACTTTTTTCCTTGCTCAGGCTCTAAACTGCTTCGCTGTTTTAGGTGTGGAAATATTCACTGACGTTTTTACGGAATTAGAGGATCAATATTCGGATAATAATTCTAGTCAAATCGTTACGAGTATGTACATAAGACGAGGAATGCAAAAAAATGTAAGCGTAAGTGATTTACACTATGTTCGTATGTTGTTTGTTTGTCAAATATAACATAAGACAGAGCTGGCAAGCTAACCTGAGTTAAAAGATATCAAACGGTCTGACGGTTGAGTTTCCTTTTCTGATTCAGTTGATAATGCGTTCTAAAGTCTCGATCAGCTGGTAATCGAGGTAAGAGTATGTGTAGGGCTGGATAGAGTTGCTGCTGTTCTACTGCGCAAGGTAAAAGCTGGTCGGAGCTGTGATTGGCAATATTTAATGTGAAGTATCCAGTAAGTCAGACAGATTCTCAGAAGCGGTGCGAATGAAATCGCTAAGGAAGAGGAAATTCAGAGAATCCAGTGATCAACTGGGGATAGTCTTCTTTGTCATAGTTGATTAAGAACAGTGCTTGCTCGAAAGGTAATGTCAAATCAGTGGTTAAAACTGAAAAATGTGTCCGAATATTAGGTCAAAAAAATCAGGCAAATGATTAGGTTATCTGGCGTCTGTTATACTCCTTCAATCAATAGCTGGAAGTTTGTCGTTATCTGTACACTTATAGCGATTTTGTTTCAGAAATCGCCCACGCCGGCTAATCAAGATTTGGTAGAGTCTCCCGAGCTATACACTTCGGCTCTCTCATCATGCACTGCCGATTTCCAGTCATGCTACTCTAATTGTAAGTTTTCCAACATCGCCTGTTAAGCTATGTCTACTATGCTCAACAACGTTGCCTGTTTTTTTTACAGTAAATACAAGCGAATTTCTGAATCAGTCAATAGGAGAGCCATTCAGAGTCTCAAGAATAGATCTTGAACGGAAGTAAGGTGTTTTTCATTTTCTCCTTAATATCTTTCAATTATTATAGCCATTTGCAGATTAATGTCTAGTCCTGTAAAGTTTGCTGAATTTGTTGGAGAATCTCGTTTGATATTTCGTATAAAAAATTCTACTGCAGTAGCTGACAAAAAGGATAATAGGGTGAGTTACCAGTTTCTCGTGTAGGTTTCCGGCTTACTTGTTACAGCTTTAGGTCGAAATCGAGTCGTTTTTTACGGGTCTACATTGTTTCATCTTGCCTTCACAAATTGATATTCTCAAAAGGTTGGAAAAGTTTTTTGTTAAGCGCTTTTTATGCATTTTGTACTTGTCTCTAGCTTATGCACATCTACCGGATGCAGTCGTTGAATTCAGCAAAGATTTAGATTCTTCAACTCAGTATCACTGCCTCCAGCCGAAAAATTGAACGACTTTGGTAAAAAGATGGATAAATCCGATTACGATGCGATGGCGAAGAATATTGAGGAAGAAACGTTTAAAAGAACTCGCGCAACTACATTAGGGATGCAAGGTTGATTTAGCGCTGTAGATGGATTTTTACCGCAAATAGCTAGATTATTTGCTATTGCTTTGTAGTTGTTTGTTCCTTCACTTTGTTGTTCTGGAAGGTACTAGGTCTACAGGTACGTGGAGTAGACGGGATGAATTCCACGAGTTTGACTCTGTAAATTTGGAGGACAACCGTTCCCTCAGGAAACTAAGTGAAGCATGCCGTGACAACTACAATTCTCTAAGTTGGTTCAACGATGCTTGGATTCTTTCGTCATTTATTCTGATTTGCTACTTCTTAAGAGTCGGATCCATCGAAGAAGGAGAGCACGTTGTTATCTGCCAAAATTGGAACGGTCCTTGTTTTTATTCCTCACAATGACGCCATGTCGGTGGAGTATGTGAAAACCCTCTCCAATGGTTGCCATGAAGCCGTAGATTACATTCTGAAGGAGTCTGAAGCGTTAGTCGTTTACAGATATTTACTCAATACGAATTTATTGGGGTCAAACCAAGCATTTTTAGGTTTTTCACGAAAGCTGCTAAAGTTTTCTTGAAGCCCTCCAATTTGCACACTTCAAGAACTACCTTAAACACATTATACAGCAAAGATCATCTTAGGTAAAATATTATAAGTAGCAACTGGTATATAGATGTTTTCTCCTTATTTTTTCAAATGAAAATCGTTACAGAATCGTTGGTACATCTGTCGTCTTTAATTATCAGATGGACAAAAGTAGTGCATGCGAGCAAATGAAGGCGAAATTGATCTTTCCGAATGTGGATGTCATTGAGTACCTTGCACCGGAATCGAATCCGGTTTGTCTTTGTCTTTGTCATTTTCGTGCATACTGTATTGTGGTCTATCTTCCTTCAGCGTGAGCCGCAAAATCCTCACATACCGCTCTTTGACTTTTCAAATTTCGAGAATCCTGATCAGGAGCCTCAACTTAAGCTGGTGTTCTCGTCCCCTGCAGGTGGCGAGGATGTAAGTATTTTAATCCTGTTTGATCTTGTTTTTATAAATTCTTATTCGTTATGTTCCAGTCAAAGGCGTATGTCTACGTAGGGAAGTGTCGATGTGAGCTTGACCTGAGCATAGTGGATAGAATCGCGGACCTTTTCGAGCCACGGCCATTTTTTGACTTGCCATCGTATAGGCGATCGAGGTTGGACAGTATTGTGAGGTTAATTTTGCTCGTCTCTTTAATACTACTTTGTTATTTGTAAGTAAAGTAATTTTCTTTTCTGATTGCTGATGGACGTCCTTTTTTCTTGGTCTTTTTCTTGTATCTAAAATGTTGAGCCATTTTAAGGAAGGAACCACTGCAGCTACGTGATGACCTATTCAGTATACCGCTTGTCCTTGAGCAGCCCAGCAAGCTAATGGTAGTTTTAAAGTGTCAAGCTATAGATTTGAATCTGAGGTGAGTTTTTTTTATCCAAAAATTGATAATCACCAAAAGTTGGTGCTTTTATATTCCAATGATTTTTAGGATACCTATAGCTGATTTGCGTAACCCAAACGGAGCTCGACTGCCATATCGTCAGCGTCATGTTCATCCCGAATATATTGGATTGCACATCAGCTCAGTGACTGTAGAAATACCTATTGGAGGTGAAAGCACATTGGTGGAACTGTTCGCTACAGAGATATACGGTAATTCCATATTATTTGATCAATACTTTTCTATGTTCTGTTACTGTAGTGATAACGCTTTCCGTTTGAATATCGAAATTTAGGAAGCTTCTGTGGGGAGTCAGAAAAGTTCACTTGTTCGGATGAAGATCGTCACTTCCTTTGGGGAGGACAAACGTCGGTGGACGAACCCGTTCAGTAAGTTTCTGCAGAACATCTGTCTTTTAGAACTTTATGAACCGTTATGCTTATACGATTTTTAGTATGTGAAATTCCCTATGCTCTCTACGAATAGATCTCGAAGCTGCACTTCGCAGCGACCCCTCTTTTTTGCTCGTTTTTTTCATTTTTTCTTACCTTTTCCGTAATTTTATTCTTATCTTGGCTCTTCAACTTTCTTACTGAAGCCTACTCATTTGTTTTTGGTGTGCAGTAGAGCAAAATATGAAGAAAGTTGATTCTTTTTCATTCACTGTGTGTTTTAGTATTTTATCTTTACTTCAGTTGAATGTGCTATAGGCTGACAAAGGTAGTTGCAGTGTGAAAATCGAATATGATCCTCGCAACAAGGCTCTCAAGGCTTCAAGCACTAAAATCCACTATGTGAGTGGTATCAGTGACGAAATGACAAAGAGCATATCACTCTCTGTTATGCAGTCTTTGCCTCAGAGAGAGGGTCCGTTCGCACAAACACACCGCTCCTACCTCCATAATCACGAAGAAGGCAATGATGTGAGTTTCTGCCAAGCACTTTTAGAGTAATTTGGAACCCGTGCATTACCCTCCCATTTGCAGTTAATCCTGGCTGGCTCTCGTGAAGAAATGACAGCATTCGGCGCTAAATGTATCCTGCAGTCGATATTGGTGATATCATTGGATATACCGATTCTGCGGTTCTTGATACCTAGCCACTCATATCTTGAGGTGCTTTATAACAGACTGGTGAGTGTCTACTCGAGCGAGATTCAAACGGTTATGATCGCTTTTGCGGATGTCTTAGGTCTATCCGCAGGGTCATTTCGAAGTCATTCTTTCTCTCTAGTAGCTTCAAGCAGTGTCTAATTGTATGTAAGATATGAAGTAACAGTCATAGTATCACAGTCGTCAACGACAAACAAGAATCTAAAGTATATCATAGTCGCTGGGCATTTGGACAACTTGAAAAGCCGGAATTCCTAATAATAGAGAAGACGAAGAAGGTAGCGCGACTCAGTACACGCAACTAGGCCTAACATGTCTTCGGGCCGATTAATTGAAAACAGACTTGTGTGAGGGATAAAATTGTGTAGGAGGAATAAAACGTTTAAGCGGTACGATTGTTAAATGAAACTTTTAAGCGTTGGCGCTTCCCAAAATTCGTGCAATACAGGTCTAATCAGCTCCAAAAACGTTCTTCACTAGTTTTCGTAGTTTTCAATATGCAACACTGTAGTTCGGTCAAAATTCTAGGTCAACGATCTGCTCTTATGGCAACCAGCTGCACCAAGTGTGAGGCCGGGAGATGATGAGTTCAAGATCAACGCTCTTAGCGATGATATGTTCCACGAATGCGGTGGTGATCCAGTGGACCGGTGTAAGTTATTCATCCGAGTGGTCTACGATCTTTTGAATGGGGTCGGTCATAATGCACAGTCCAATTCCAGATGAGGATGATTGTGAGGAAGAACGCTTCACGTCATCACAAGCAAATGGCTATGACAAAAACAAGTCGCATACGCTCTGTCTTTTGTTGAATGTGAAGAAAGGAATGATGTTGATGTGCACGGGCGCCGAGGTTCAATTTACATTACGAATTTCTGTTCTGACATTATTTATAACTCTAAGTCGAAAAACTTACTACAGTGTATCATAACACTTCCGTATACTGTATTTTTTTTTCTTTCTGCAGTCTTCGTAATAACTACAAATCTTTTACCTTAACTTCAAGTAGCATTCGTTCTGAAATATTGCTGCTAGACAACTATATCAGTGGCGTAGTTTGATTTCTCTTTTCAGAATGCTGATCAAGGTGAAAAGGGTCAAATATCGATCGAACTTTCGGATGCGCAGTTGTTCACGGTTGCCGGATATCATGGACGTATAAGTGATACTTACTTCTACTTTACAACACATACTGTAGGTGTTGGACACAGGAGTAAGTACATTCCATCTTCTATTCCACATGCATTTTTCATATTTTCTTCATTTTTGCGATTTTATTCGTTTTCAGCCTTTGCAGATGTGTGTACGATGCCGAAAGTGGTGAATCAAGCAGATTTCGGAAAATGGAGTCGTGACGATACGCAAATGGACACTATCCCATCGACAGATGAGTTCAGTTCACAGTGTACCGACGACTCTGTTGGCGTTGCAATCTACCTATGCGAGCGGCTTGGGCAGAATATCAAGGTTTTCGATTGTTTTTGATAAAGCGCTCCTTTTCTTTGGCAAGAGTATCATATTTTTTTATCCTTCAAGGATGTTCTTCTCGCCATTGCTGTTCGAAGCACTTGTGTGCAAATGCGACCTTTCCGTAGCTCCAAGGAAACATGGATGTATCAGTTGGCAGAGTTGTTTGCTTTGCAGGATTACCCTATACCTGGTTACGAGCTTCCTGTGGTTACGGTAAGAGAACCGTGACTAGTTTCGTTTTTATATCAAATTTCTTGTGTATTGTTTAGACCGATTTGCATATTCATTTGGACAACGTAGTTCTGGCGTATGATCATTCATGGATATGTCCTGATAGCGACATTCGATTACGGTACGAAATTATCGAAGTCATATAGCTCGAGCTAGATCGTACTCCCTAGTGTTTCAGGTTAGTGCTGGGAGAAAGTGACATCAGCAGCTCCATTATCCAGGACATGAACGCTGCAAAGGTCAGTTCGTTTGCTTACATCCAGAATTCGCCATCTCTCCTATACCTATCATCGCATTTGACCACGCTTTTACTGTAGGTAGTGAGTATATTCGAAAGTGCTCGACTCTACATGAGTAATGCAAAGAAGTCGAAGGATAATGTTCGATTTGTGGAACAGCGATCTCCTGGACGAACAGCAAAGAGCAGCCCCGTAAAACGAAAATTCTTCAAAGTTGTGGATGTTGGATTGTTCCAGTTGGAGGTATTTTTTGGAATATTATATGAACTTTATTTCTGAATTTATAGGAACCTTATTTGCCAGTTTGTATGGAAGCTATAAAAAAACTTCCAGTAATATAGTGATACCAAGGGTTGCTCAAAACCGAATCACGCCGGAAGGCTTTCGTCAAACCAAAT
Source organism: Haemonchus contortus (assembly GCA_000469685.2). Taxonomy (NCBI): domain Eukaryota; kingdom Metazoa; phylum Nematoda; class Chromadorea; order Rhabditida; family Trichostrongylidae; genus Haemonchus; species Haemonchus contortus. The sequence continues at coordinate 36,912,249 of LS997567.1, read as the reverse complement.
ACACTTCAAAGAAATGGCTCGGTTTTGGTGCACTTTTTCCTGAGAATACTTGAGCCACGCACTCACTCGCAGATAAATAATTACCTGGGCCTCCTTTTTTAACTACCTATTTACGACGCACGAAACGTGGCCTTTCGCCTTAATAATGACAAGTAACAGGATCTTTTTTTAGATTCTGTCGTCTTTGGTACCTGTTACTGATGACTCCAACGTGACCGCGCCTGTTCTTGAAATTCGATGCCGGAATGATATCATCAAGGTATAGCTACAGTAAGAGATAATTGAGTGTTGAGTTCGGTTTAGATTTAGCATTTTGTCTTCAGGCTTGGGTTTGCGTTGATTCCCTTGTCGTCTTGCTAAATTTGGCTTCCGAGATTTCTCGATCCGAGAAATTCGCCCCACCTGAGTCAAAGGAAGTTTCTGTCTGTCATTCTACGGACAGTTGCGACGATAGCGCGCAGTCCGAAGTGAGTCTGATGGTTGGTGAAGTGAATGTATCAGGCATTAAATGAAACAGTGTTATTCCTCATTCAGCACGACACACCGACTCCTTCCGCTAGTCAAAGTACAAGCAGTCTTCCGAAACCTGTCGAGATGAAAATGAAGGTATTGCGATATAATCCTATTGGCTCGATATGCCCAGGCTTGATATTTGCTATTTTCAGCGAATGCTTGCTTCTGCGATGCAAGAAATATCACCTTCAGGGTCTGATGGCTCCGGAATCCCTTGCGGTAGGGAAGCGCTTGAGGAGTTTTCCCCTAATTTCTCTGTCAATCAGGTGAAGACGATATCATATTCAATTTATGTTTCAGCTGAGTTGAAATCGAACGCCTGGGGTCAGACTTGTCTAGCTGGTAGGAATACTTACTGTGGGTATTTATTTCAGAACCTACTTGCGAAAGCAATGGCAGAGAACGCGCATGCGGAACGAAACCGAGCATATTCATTGTCAACAGACGATGAATTTTGTATGGTGGATGAGGACGTCATTGGTAGCGGGATTACTGTAAGTCTGTGTAACATGATGAAATAGTTTGATACAAAACAAGAGAACGTTACGTGTTCTGTTTACAATAAACAGGATTGTAACGGAATGATATCTTTATCTACGTGCCATACTTTTTCAATTATCTTCTTTATTCTTCGAAAGCGTTCTAATGTGCTTTTGCTTAATTGCCTCTAGAATTGAGTTGTCACAGTCGCTACTAGCTTTACAGCCGTTAGAATGAGGGGATGGGTTTTTATAACTGTGATTGATGGCGTCCTAACGTACATTTTCGAAAAGAATGCAATTTATTGAGTACGGGTAGGATGGTGATAATGAATAGCCTCTGAAAATGCGTTTTTTTTTCAGAGTGCTACGGGTGAGCCTGTCATCAAGTATATCGGCTCTCGGAGCAATCGGTCTCCGTCGAATGCAGGCATCAGCATAGATCCGCATCATTTTCCTATTCCTAGTGATTGGCGTGGTGATGGTTTAGCTGCTCTGCCGGCGGATTTCCCTTCACCAGTTGCACGGTACATCTTTGACTTTCCAACATCTTCGTTACTTTGTGGTTTTGATAGAGGGCTTCAAATTCAATGTCCATTCAAATTTTTACTTATATTTGTGAGGAGTTTTCACAAGAGTTCTCTCATCCTGCCGAAATGTCGAAATAAAGGGGTGAAGAAAACGTGGTGCTCATGCAGTAGTCGGCTCCGCTCTTGAAAAGCCGAGGAATAAGCAGATTTCTTTTATATTGTTGCTTTGATTGCAAAGTATTTTGTGTATGCTCGTATTTAGAGGGGTCATTGTCCTTCTCTTCGAGGTTATTGCCAGACATGTTTCAGGTATTTGCTTCGCGATATTTCTGTGAGCATTCATCTCTTTGGTGGATCGGACCTCAGTAAGTGACATTCTATGTTCATATCTTCACCCAACTCGGCCCTTGCTATTCCGCCATTTTCCGGAAATCCATTCGTTTAGGTGACGAAACTCCAAAAGAGCGTAGCTACAGTACGCCTGAATATCGCGAGGGTAAAGGGAAGAACCAGGTGGTGTCACCGGATGCTGTTGGTGGGAAACATCGTGACCACTCCGTTTGTGTTGTGCTCGAGTTGAAAAAAGTATGCTGTTGAAAACTGACTTTCCATGTTTCGAATTCCGTAAGTATTTGCTTCAGATTACTTGCATATTCCAACAGTTCAATAAGGATGCGCCATTAATGTCAATGAAGTTGTTCACCATTCACGATGTAACCCTCTATGATAAGTTAGTAGCAAGTCAGATCAAAGAGATGATGTATCAGGTGTGTCTATAGTAGAATATTCCCAATAGTTCAGTCTTGTGATAGTAGCAGTACTTTACAGTATTCGTCTGCTGAACAACCTCGACGAACATGCGCACCGATGTTGGCTATTCGTATGGTTGAATCTCATAAAAATGAAGGAAAGCTGAGGGTGAGATGTTTCGTAGAATTTAGAGCGTAATTGAAAAGCAATCTCATTTGCAATCTAAGGATATTTTGGTGATTTTACTACTTTTTTTACTGTGAGTACTAAATGTATCTGCAGTGGAAAGAAGAAGCTCAGTGAAGTATCTTCAGAAAAAAAAAACACTCGTAAAAGCTTTCATCTTTCTGTCTGTTAAATTCGTATAATTTTCAGCCACTTATTCACTTATTCACTTGATCACCTAACAAGTGAAAGGCGACAGGTGAATAAGTGGCCGAAAAATCTCCGAAATTTTGTGATACCATTCTCAATTTTGGTTCTTGATCTATTCTTTTGATGAGCGCTCGGAAATTTTTCAATCCATTTGACTCGAAAATTATTGAAGTGAAAGAATAGAGATGTATGAATAAGTTCTACATCTCTTCAGTGTAAAATGTGGAAATTTTTGAGATATGAGTTCTGAGAAAATGTGGCTTTACGGCCGCTACAATATTATGCGATATAACGATTTTTGACATCTTCTGTACTTATTGAGCAGTTTAGGAGTTGAAGGCATACGCTAACGAAATTCAAGTTCAGGTCTCAATGCTACCAATAAAGTTCAACATTGATCAGGATACAATGGAGTTTTTGGACGATTTCTTCCAAGAAGTACGAACACGTGTTGTGATCCCTAATGAAGGTAAACAAAGCTCGATTTAAATCATTTTGGCATAACAAGGCATAACAGTTGCTTGTCCGTGATCAATGTTCTGGACTCATTTTTTCAAGTGTCTGCTGCCGTAGCTACTAGACCAGTTTTGGAAGTGCCAGCAACAATCTGTTCTGAAACTGATAAGGGCTCGAGGAAAGGTAGTCCACTTTATCCATCGCATAGTCGGGATACTCCATTGAATCTGGATGTTTTAACGCCAGAAGCTGCTCCTTCATCTCCAATATGTAAGTTTTCTTTTTTCTTTCCTGCAAAAGTATATGTACAAACCTGCTCTGCTTTAGATGATCTTTCTTATCTGGAAAATCGTAACAAATCTACTTCACCTTTGAAAAAATCTCCCGCCGTTGATGCTCCCTTGACGGCATCAGCTGTTTCTATAGGTAGGATTGTTGGCCTATTTGAACTAATAATCAAGCTGAATCAGTTACTTTTATTGAAAATACACCAATAATCTTTTAGGTAATCTGTTCGGTACTAAAAGTCGGGCATCGCAGCGTTTGACGCCACTTGGAGACTCTTCACCGCAGGTAACCATTGGATTTGTATGGCCATTACTTGTACATTCGTTTCTTTCTTTGATTGAGTAACCTCAGGCAACTAGTCCGGACTTTATGCTTTCGGACAGTCCAGATTTGATACCAGCTACTTCAACAGCTGATGATGGCCTATTAGCGGATGATCTTCATCTTGCTGGAGACTGGAGTAGTAGTAGCGAAATTAGGTTAGTGAAATGAATTCTTATGGAATTTTGAGCATTTCTGATCGTAGGCGTTGCAATACAACCTGCTTAATCTCTAGGCTCCCTGATGTGGACTATACGGCACCAACCAGCTCAGTAGATAAAATGTTGATGGAAGCTTCGATGCACGAATCGTTCCATCCGAGTATGATGATAGCCGATAATGGCGCAGCTCACGGCGATGTGCTCGTCAGTGACGAACTTGTAGATACCAGCGGTGAAATCGATGCTTGCATGAACGACGGCGATAGGGTGAGATTTGTGATTATTTTGTTACAATTTTTATACAAGATTAGCATAATATGTGGTTCTAATTGTATTATTCCACCTCTATGCATACGTTTGGCTGTACTGTTTTCATGGTTACCAACTTTCGCCTGTGAGTGATGGGTTGCGGAGTATGTAATGTTTTTCGGACTGTATTCTTTCTCTGCATAAGGTATCCTGAAAGTATGAAGGGGGAGGGAGCGCATTTAGCAATTAGGAACCAGTTTTGAAGTTGATATAAGCAATATATAGCATATTCCTTACTATTCCCTTATTCCGATATGTGTTGGGCACCTTTCCGTATGAATTGTATGAGCTATGCAATCGTAATGGTCCTCTTTCACATAGCTTTTCCTCTCCCTCCTCTATGTGGTTTTCCCACCATTCCTTTTACTTCCCCCACCCAATGCTTTTCTTTGAAGGATCCCTTTTGACTCCTCTGACATGAGAAGCCATCAAACTATTTAGAAATTCGGAATATTTTTGATTGAGAATATGCAAAGATAGGGTAGACCGGTTTTCGTTGATGGTGATGTTACTTCATTAAATAATATCAATTCAGACTACCGATGATGATGAGACGTCTACACAAATGGCGTCATCGTCAGCCGAATGTCGTTACAGCTGCGATGCGACGGAATCCACTCGTGGCAACACGTTTTTCAAGTAAGTTTAATCAATTGTCGTTTCATTTACGTGTTTTGGCTTTAAGCTAATCGCTGAAGCTCTTCAATATATACGGTGAACGGGTGCATATTCCTAAATTAGTTAAATCAGGTGCCGACTTTGAACGTCGGCATGCAGTACGTAGTTAATCTCGTCGTTCACTATCGTGTCTCCTTATGTTTACAGCCTGTGGCTTTCACTGTTTTTGTGATTTTTTTTATTTTCGCCCTGTTTCAGGGAGTTCGTCTTTTCGCCTGCTGTGTCCATTTACGTGGACTATCACGGAAAGAACAAAATCAATGTCGAGAGGAATGGAGCTGTCTTTGGTAGGTTTTTTTTATCATCATTTCCTGCGTTGTAAGATAATAAGAGTATAATAGCCAGCAATTTGCAGCCGTTTTGAGTGGTATTGGACATCTGAATCGTAGTGAATTTGTTCTCAAAGAGATAGTCAACCGAAATGGATTGCTGGGCGTCGGACGTTGCATAAATGTGTGTCATTTGTTAATGTCGTTTTTGAAATTCGAACCCTAGGGTTCGCATTCTTCTTACGAATAAATCATCTTTTTGGATCAGTTAAAAAAGCTCTCTCTATTTCAGGTTGCTGTAGACGAATGGATGGCGGATATCAAGTCTAATTTGCCTAGCGTTCTAGCAAGTTGTGGTCCAATTAGTCCATTCGTCCAAATCGGTTTGTTGTTATTAGTTAATTTCTGCTGTCAATCATTACTTACCATAGATCGTTTATAATGTCACTGAAATCCTCTTAAAGATCTCAACCTGTACTTAACTCGTAATACTTGGTACAGTTGATGAATAAAAAGTAGCAATGAGCTTGCTCTGAATTAGCAAAAGTTGCTTTACAGGCAAAGGTCTGGTGGACCTGTTCTGGCTTCCTGTTGCGGAACTGCGCAAAGAGGACGGTCATGTTGTGAAAGGAATCCAGAAAGGTGTTGGCTCTTTCGGACTGTCATCAGCAGCTGGTGTAGTCGGAATGGCTCAGACGGTTGTAGGGGTCATACAGGTAAACTCTCAAACATTCCTTTCTTTTTTATTCAGTGATCTTTTTTTGAGATGAATTGTGCTGTCTCCTGTAATTTGATAATGTTGAAGATGCTCGCCGAGTCTGTGTTACATGAAGTCCAGCCCTCTGCTCCCTACTTGAATGAACGAAATCGTCGAGCTGCAGCTGCAAGAGCAGCCGCCCCAACGGATCTGCGTCATGGCTTACAACTTGCTTATGATATAGCTTCAGAGGTATGTTTTCTCATCTCACTCCACAGTATTGAACGAAGTAAAGTCGTAAATATGAGTACCATATGCGGTAGATATTGATCAAGGCCAAAGATTGGCGACTTCCCGAAAAGCCGCTTTTTTTTTGATTTTGAGTTTCTGACACCTTTTATTAGGTTGGCAAATAAGTCCTGCGACAAAATGGAGACCTTTTTTAAATCATTTCTAAATTTTTTCATATCAATCAATTTTCAGAAAAATATTTACTAAAAAAGTCAACAAGCTTCTTTCATCTTTTGAGCCAATCACTGATGCCATCTCTTTAGGAAAGAGGGAGCTGTGACTCAAAGAAGTAGTTGACTGCCGTTTTTGGATCACATTAAGTTACGAATTACTTTCCCACAACGGGATGCTCAAAAAGGCGGAGCACCTGGTAGTTAAAAGGGGGAACACTCCGGGAGTACGACTGATGAACAACCTGGAACCAATTGGAATCGTAGATGTTTTGACGCGTGTTTAAAACGAAATTTCGACGTGCGCTGTCCCCCTGTAGGAACCTGATTTACGGTTTTGATCTTCCTTCTCTATCCCTGTTGGCCAAATTTCGGGGTTTACAGGGGTAACCGATAGCTGTGTCCATCTACTCCACGTTTGGCAACTCATAGTGGATGGATCCCTTCAACCTCCGTTGAATCGAGGGACGATGCTTGCGTTACTCCGAAGGCTAGTATATCCTGCAGTGAAGCGATCCAACCGATCGTTGACCGTCGATCGGTGAGCAGTGCTAGCATCGAATAGATTGCTGATATTTCGAACCGCTACACCCGCGTTTTTTCCTTGGCGTGCTTAGTAGAAGGTGATGATACGAATCGGGTGTTGTCCATTTCCTGACCGCAATGCTGATTAAGCCCACACGAGTGCCCTTATTTACTCATGTGTTGATTACCTGAGGAATGTCCTACAAGTCTATCACCCTTGCTACCGTGTTCACGCTGTTGATATAAATTTTCAACGCTTCGAATTTTTTGTCGCAGGACTTATTTGCCAACCTAATATTTTGTTTCACACTACCGAGAACAGTTGATTTTACAACGATTTTCTTTTACGGAATGGGTCGCTGTGCTGAAATTTCAATTTTTCGTTCATTATCGTGTTGGACTCTGTATTGAAAACCTGGTATCATTTATCATATGTCCACGGTGTGAGTTTTTCAGGGTTATCGACAAGCTCGTGATGATTTGGAATTGGCTGCACAGGAAGACCGTGCCTCAGGACAGTCATCGTTCCGTAGTGTTCTCAAAGTAGCACCAAAAGCTATCATTGGCCCGTTGGTCGCAGGTACTCAAATCGGTTACCAAGTTTTAGGAGGTGAGTGTCTTATTCAACATTTAGTTTTCATTGTATGTAATGCCTTTTGAATGGTTTTCTGAATGATTTCAATCAAAAAAGAATCAGCATAAAATTTGAAGGCTCTTTGGAAATTGCCTTCACTTTGCCTTTTTTCGAGGTGGCATGCCTGAATTCTTTTCAAACCTTATTAATTAACCAGTTGGCAGCGAATCGATTATTTAGAACAATAAAAAAAAGAAAAATGACTTCATGTTAATTGGACCTCTTTTGCCATTTAACTATATCAAATACTGATCGCTCCTGTCAGGATAATGCAGTGCTATTCGAAAGACTTTCGAACCCTTTTAGCGCTGATTTCATTAAGTCGGGCTTGTTTTTTGGCGTTCATGAGTGAGTACATTCGTATTTCCAAAATTGAATATAGGTGGTGTGTCATAATAGGCGCACTACTACATGTGTATGGTCCAGAGATTTAGCCCTTATCATTAACCGTCCAGGTCAATCACGCATTCCATATGTAGGGGGTCCGCTATCAGACTCAATTGAAAAGGTAAAAGTACTGACTGAACTGGCCGGCTGGTCAAAGGAAATAATTACCTGGGCCAAGTACACATCCAATACGCCTTTGTAGTTTTGAATGGGTGTTAGATGCGTGGGTTCGTCTCAAAAACGAGGGTGATTGACGCGAAAAGCTTTATCTTTAGTCCTTGTCCCAAGTAAGTATATTTTCCTGCTTTTCCGAAAGCGAGTTTCGACAATTTTCAAAAGTTAGGCATTATCAAACTACTTGTTTGTTCTTCTAAAAGCTTCATATTTTAGGTATCCGAAATCAGTTAAGACCTGATGTATATCAAGACGAGCGTCATAAGTGGAAAAATGATGAAGTCCCAGGTGGTAGTGGACAACCTTAAGACAAATTTAATCTTAAAAACGAGTCGCGCCTCTATGAGTGCTTTCGCCTATTGCCTCTCTATCCTGTGATAAGATATCATTTGACTCAGTCATTGCTAGTTGATTACAGGTTATTTGTTTTCCTTTTGCAACCGCCATAGGTTCATGTATAGCATTTATGCGTTGAGTGCTCTTGTTTAGTTTGGGTTTTTCGTTGCGGCTTCAAGCTTATCAAAATGTTGTTCGTGTGCATGCCCATGCGGCCTTTGTATACTGTATTTATCGTACGTGTCCCGCTGTGAATTCCCTGTACGTTTAGATTGTAAAGATATGTATATCATTGTACATTTCATGTATATCATCATTGTTTTTCTTTCTTTTTTTTTGTTACAATAGCATCATAATTTGCTTCATAGCAGCCAGCTTCGGACAGCTAGAGCCCTCTATGTGTCCCACCGAATGTTTCAATCATGCATTTCACTCGGTGTCCCAAAATGTTCGACCTGATGGCTTTGTTATCTGTACTTGTTCTGTATGTATTTTTTTTATCAATGTTATTCGATCGATTAATATCGAGTACATTGGGTATAGGGGATTCGATTCGTCGAATAGGCTGGTTAGTTTTTATGATTTACTTTGTTTATAACACCGGAATGTAAATGTAAATCATTCGAATCGTACTCTTGTGCCTGTTTCGTGATATCAATTTTGCGAACAATGAAAGACTTCACTTTGTATTGCTTTCCTTCGCATATTAAGCTGTCGAGCACGGCCGAAAACAGAATCTTTTGGTAATTACAGTAACTATAAGTCATTGACTACCGGTAATTTCTTCGAAATTCAGGCTGTTCATGTGAAATGGTTAATGTGGAATGGGGTGGCAACAAGTAGAGACGATTTTCAGAGGGTACGAACCGTTGGTGCCTTTTTTGTGCTGAACGGATTGAGCGTCGCTGAACTAATCAGCTGTGTGTACTTAGCTCGAGAGATCAATCAAAAGAGAACACGTCAGTTCCGGGATCAACAAGTGTAAAGCAGTTGTTCAAGGAGCACTCAAAATTGTTGTCGAAGCGGTTTCTAAAAAGGGGACTATCCTTTTCCTTTTTCGTTCTATGCAAGGAAGACGGAAAGCCTTTGAACGGGCCCTTGATCCAGTATCGAAATCGGGTTATGTAGAGTTACAGAGCGGGAGTTCAGATCGGTTGGGAATTTCAAGCGATGTGCTCGATGTTCTGACTTTTTGATCTGAGCAAACGATGAAAAGATGATTGAATGACGCATGAACCACATCACACAAGGGTGACTACTTTTCAGAAAAGTGAGGAGACTGAAATGATCCGAGGGGTGTTTCTTTTCCCAGCTTCAAATGAAAGAGATGATCGAAACAAAAAAAAGCAGGAAGTGCGTAAAATCTCACTCAATATGGATACTTATACAGTAGGTTTGATTCTTAAGAACCCCGGAATACTTTTTCCTGCAGCCCAGGAATAGCATGCAGCAATACTGTTGTTTAACCTGTCTCGGTGTTTAGATACACATCATCTATGATTCATCATCACTTCGTACTTTTCCTCTTACAGCATCACGTAAAGGCACATCCAATTCCTAATGCCCCGAGAACAAAGGATGAACCAGGGCGGACCCGCACTGTGTACCGCAATTGGAGATGACTGTCTAGGTTTACTAGTGCTCAACGTTTCTTTGGGTTGTACAAGTAGTCACGGTGGTATCACTCACAGGGCTATGGGTCCCTAAATGTGTCATGGGTAGACGTCATGACTTATATTCTGTTGGACCCGTTCCGGTTCCAGCCTTCAAGGGGTTGGCTGTTTCATTCCATATATTTCCATAATTTCAAATACTCGAACAGACTTTGTATCGCTCAGATAGGGCAAGGATGGTGCTGTACCTTTTCCCCCTTTTGAAGATGTCTTTTAAGGCTTCAGGCCGGTTTGCTTAACAGCTCTGATCTTAATCGCCTGTATGGTCGAAGGTAACTCTATTCTTCTTAGTAAGCGATCCTGCAGTAAAAATGTAGCTCTAAAGATTTTTATGGTTTTCTGGTAGTTGCTCAAGGATTTCAACGGAGTTGTCTCTCACCTGAGTAACATTGACTAAATAAATACTGGCTGTATCGACGTACGCAGCGTATCGCTTGGTGTGCCCAGCTGCTATTGCTGTTTTTGTCAGAATTTAGACCTGGGTAATAACTAGAAGGGACATTGGCGCTAGTCCGGGATCAGTCTTCCCAAGAAGCCCTCAGACTCTCTGACTATCTTTAACTAAAAGATATATGCCCAAGGCACAGACTGTTCTCATGAACAGCAACTATTTTACAGTATCATCTTGGGCTCCTTGTACGTAATACAATACATTACTGCAACCCCCATGTTTTTCATGTAGAGAAGGATTCAGAGGGATTTCAGGCACATGGAAAATAAACGTGACTTATTCCTCGGACATTTGGTGACTGCACTGGTTACTGTATAGTGAGCCTAGTTGTAGGAAACAAGGGACATTCAGTGATTTAAGTGCAAGTAATTTCTTAAAAGATATTACTGACAGTGTTTGTGGTGAAAGAAATCCTATTAGCTGAGGATGTAGCTGATGGCAACAAAACGTTTGACGAGAGTGGGATTCGAACCCACGCCCCCGAAGAGACTGGTGCCTTAAACCAGCGCCTTAGACCGCTCGGCCATCTCGCCACTGATTCCTCCTGAGGGAACTGACCTCAACAAAATTTTTATAGTAATTCCTTTGAGGAATAAGTAAGAAGAAGAACACACCTCAACAGAATTTTTATTGTAGAATTAAGAACCTCAACACAATTAAGAAGCCATCAGAGGGCTGAGTATGTTGTTAGAACGTTTTTCCCCCTTTCGAGCTCCTTTTCAGTCTTCTCAACCATATCCATATGATTGTCCATTCAGAGAGTACCACCCTTACCCTTACACACCTTCCAGCTGGATGGGTAGTAACTTCAAGCGGATGGGGGTGGGGGAGAATGAGACCGCGAGGGAATAACAGGGAGATGTCGAACACGTTTGTAGTACTAGATTCGAACAGTGGAACGGTACACTATCGAAATGGATCGAATTGGAGATATAAATTTTATTCTAATTTTTCATTGTGTGGGTGAACCCCTTGATGCAGGGCTTTACTTCTTGAATTGATGGGAATCGGTAACTCACTGAATTGAATTCCCTCTTTCCCTAGACGAGATACCATTGTATTTCTAGGTGTCCGGTCATCGTTTTTTGTTAGGTTCTTCCTTGTGACTACGATTATTTATGTGTGTTCCATGCTTTTTGTAGTTCGCTCAGGGACTCTTATCAATTCTAGAGTACAGCTGCCAAGGTGCTCATGTGTCATCGATGATAAGGAAAGTCGACGAATCTCATTCATTCGGAACCAAAACGATCCACCGTTACCCTCTATTACAATTTATTCTATTTATTCCGATCTAAACAATGCTTCACGTCGACAAACCGGACAGCATGATGACCGAGCCAATATGCATGACAGCAACATCACTAGTACCTGACAAGACTTACGAAATATTGCTCAAGTAAGTAAACTCATTCTCTTACTTCGAAGTATTGTTTTACTGCATTTATCGTTTTTACGTGTTGCTGTGAATATGGCGAAGACTCAAAGGGTTCAGCTTTATTCTTGGGATCGGACCCCGCTGGAATAAGTAACCCTCACCTCCTGGAGGTCTCTTTTCGTGCTGCTGCTCTACCAAAGGAAGGAAAAGTACTGATGTCAAGCATGTGCACTAGATTCTTCAGCTCATAGTCACCAAGGCATTGTTGCTCTGACTACTGGGGTTAAGTGCCATTTGTAACTCTGGATGGGAATCAGACGCGTAATTCGTCTAGGAAATGGATTGGAGTTATTTTTGCGGCTTCTCAACTGGTTTCCCCTTGCTTTTCTTCGTAATAGCCAACATTTCTTAACACTGTGGTGATTTTTCATTCTACCTTCCTGCTTGATTATGCATCTTATGACTGGTTCATAAACTTCCGTACCTGTGTGCACTCCTGCCCTCTTATCCCAACCTTTCCGTCTCACTTCAAAGAATCGTGGCTCTTACTTTTCAAATTTTTGACAAACATGTTGAATTCAAATGCTTCACCAAGCTTCTTCGACATCTACCTCAATGGTTTTTCGAATTTTATTGAATTTATGCCAAAATTTTTCTCAAGCATCCAATGAGGTCTATTTCAAACAGACTAGCGCTTTGAGTCTTGATCCAGATGAAGACACAGAGAATTACTTTCATGTAGTTGGTCTGTCATTGCTGATGAGGCCATTAGAGCACTTGTAGTTGGATTATCATCGAATTTAATATGAATCTTGAACAAATTTAGTCGCTCTACTTCCATGAGGTACCTAGCTAGCAAACCTTTTTCTGTTTTTCGAGCAGTTTTGCTCTATACTTCCCCTTCATCAAACAATGACTTTACTTCGTTTCATTGCGTACATACAGGGTGTCCCAAAATTATTTGCGCCAAAGTTCAGTAATTTTTGAGGTAGAAATAATATATCAAATTCGCATAACCTATTATTAATTAGTTGCATAAGAAGGTTTCCTTGCAATATGCATGGCTACTGATGTGGAACTCCTAATATATGATCAGATGGTGGAGGCTCATTCAATGCCACTTGCAATCGTTACCGCGCGAGAGGTGAAAGGACAGCATGAAACTCCTTGGGATTTTTATAATACTCATATAGGAGGCCATTAAACGATATAGAAAAGAAGATTGAATGAGAGACAGACCAGGAAAGATAGAAAGGTAGAATGTTTCGGAAGATAGGACTATTAAAATGATCCGTCTGCCAATCGGTCGGGATCCTGGGTGAGCCATCAAAAAGATGTCAACGGGCACGGCTTACAGGAGTTATGGCGATGGAAGAATGTCATGCAGAAGCCTCACTACCATTCCTATCGTTTGCTCCAATCCCGATCTCAACAGACTCTGCAGGGCCAAAAAATGCAGAAAGTCGCAGACCCACTTGAGTGATGACACGCAACCCTTCGTCGTTTTCTCTGGCCAAAAAAATTTTCTTCGATAAAACCATCCCTCAACAACCAAAACGTTCGCGTTCCGGAAAGAAACATCCAGCGTGTAATACCTCACAAAAAGGTTGCTATCAGAACAGTAAAATGATGTTTTTCGAGGAAATCACCGGCAAGGGTAAGCCGCTCGTGGTTTCTTCGGTGCAGGCGTGAAAATTGACCAAGACCAGTACTCGAACAGCGTGCTGATGGCTGTGATGAAGAGTTGTTCCAACTACAATTCCCGAAACTTCTCGTAGTCCTTCCAGCAGGACGCTACTCCAGCCCACAGAGCCAAGCTTGCCCGCGAGTGGTGCCGACGACAGCTTCCCACCTTCATTGGTGAAGAGGAATGGTCATCCTATTTTCCAGAACTTGACTCACTTGAATCCCACGAATGGTCCCTGATTAGAAGAGGACCTGTCGAGTTTGCATTCCCAGTTTGGAGTCCTAGAATGCAAAAGCTGGAGGACGGCTGGGAAGAAATGGAGAAGGATACCTGCGTGCCACATGCGATCAAGTCGAAAGCAAACTTTGACTTCTATTCGCGCTTACGAGGGATATTTTGAAATGCGACTTTAGCATTTTGTAGCACATAGTGTTAGCTAGCGTGCATAGAAATTCCATCGTCTTTCGCAGTTGAGAAGTTTCAAATATATTGCTATAAATCGGCGCAAATAATTTTGGGACACCCTGTATATTTATTTCTGAAGACCCCTTACATCTGAATTGCCGTGTATTCACTCTTTCGTTCAGTTGCGATCGAGTAGTATCTCATATTAGATCTCGTTTTGATTTAGTTCTTTCCCTTCACATGTCGTTTTCAGCATTCTTTACCAATCGCACTTTTTTCCTCAAATTTTTTCATAGTACTGTCCCTTGTTTGTTTCTCTGATCAAACTTCAGCATGACTATAACGTAGCCAGTGGAAGAATTCCAATTCTCAATCCTAGCCCACCTTCGTGAACGGAATTCGAATTGTTAAAGAAGAAGAATTCAGATGTAGAAGATCGTCGTTATTCCACCCGCAGAATAACATCATAGCGGACTGTGTTGAACACCTCACCCCTCATGGGGTAGTGGACGAAAAAAAACGAAAGTAACCCCCAGAAGTGTTAAGCTTCACCCATGAGCGGGCCAAGATGCGAAGGGTTATAGGTAAAACGCGACGGTACGAGAACTAAAAACCATTTAAGATGAATAGTTCCATTGACTGATTGACGGAGAAGTTTGACAGAGAAAAGATCACAACAAGCAGGGTCGTTACAGATCTGTAGCGAATCCTGAAGTCAACGAACTTTCGCAAACGGCTTCACTGTTTTTGGTGTAAGCGCTTGGTTCAGAGAGACAAAAATGAGTTTTGGGCACACTATAGTGAAATTGTGGGGTCATCGTAAAGTTTTTCTCTGTGGTCCGGGTATAGGTGCTTCTCCCCATAATCGCGTCGCGCTCGCCGCACCCAACCGCGCGCAGTTGCGCGTTGTGAGGCGAAAGATTCGCATTCCCAGTGGAAGGGTACGGTATTTGCCGCGGAACCACTGCCGCTTGCTGTGATAATTCGGGGAGAAGTACCGCCAGCTCTGTGAAGCTATCCATACCAGGTATAGCTGCATTATAGAATAACCACATGTTAGAGTCAGTCAAGCTCAGCAAGATTTGGGTCCCTCCAAGAATTTGAACATTTCCACTTCCTAAGAGGATTTCCTGACAATTTCTGTATTGCAGAGCATAATACATACAATAGAAAGTGGTAAGAATCGAGAGTTTTTTCAGGCTTAACCATTCTATCGGTACGCTGTACGGTCGCGGCCATTTCAAAGCTGATAGTCGAGGAGTAATAGATCTAGCAAAAACTGCACCTCTTAGAGGAACGTATTCAGGTAGAGCCTCGAATTGTTGTACAAATTGCTGCCTTCAGAATTTTCAGCGATCTGCCCTTTCACGATTCAGGTGTTCGTCCAATGGGACTTTTCGAGAGCCTTACACCAAGCGACGATTATCGTTTTGGAAGCTACTGCAAGTGCACTCCACCAGAACCTTTCCACTTTGTCTTAGAGTTCGTGCCTTGAATTTATTTGTGTTTTAACAAAATTCTGCCTTAAATGTTTATTAGCTAGGCTGTATGATGACGTTGGCAAACTCGTCCATTCATTGCCTTTGCTCAAGCGCTGGATGCATCCAGCTGTAGTTCGGAGAGAGATTGAAGAGGACGGAATCTGTGGTACGCTTTTCTTACCACCAGGTAGGATTCCATGGTATTTTCTACGAAAATATGGCTCTTTTGGCTCTTCTAACCTCATTGAAACTGTGTGAATTTTAGGTGAAGGCCCATTTCCCACGATCCTTGACATGTCAGGAACTGGTGGTGGAATTAATGAGCACAAAGGAGCAACTTTATCTTCAGAAGGGTTTTGTGTTCTGTCATTGGCGTTCTTCCAATATAAGTCACTAATTGAAGATATGAATGAGCTCGACATGGACTATTTTAAGGCAAGTTCTAAACCAGAGTGTTGATTTATTGAATCTCCCGATGTTCCAATTATATCTGCTAGAATGTGGCACGGTTTTCCGATTTTTTCGTCACATTCTGCTCTTGTATTATGCAGAGCGATCATGGACTGTATTTATTATTATGGGTAATACTCTAGTTTTCATGTAGGAGCACGTTTTGTAATGTTCTCTCCATCAAACATACTCTGTCAGCCCACTATCAATCTATAATTAGTCGATATTCCTGATCGATCATCTTGTCTATGGTCATTCACTGAATGGTCAGATGTCGTGGAAAGCATGCATAAGGGTTACATGAAAATAATCCTATAGATGGAAGAGGGAAGCCTCTGAAGCACCGTGAACACCGTGCGTATGTATTTTCAAATCGGACCTGAGCCTGAAGGTTACATTCTATCCCAGTCACTGCTTGATAAGCTGTATTTCTAAATGTAGTATGTGGATATGTGAAAAAGTTTCGGATGCTGAGAAGGTTCCCAAAGGTCTCAGAGGTCTTACTTACAGTAATGGCTGGATGCATAGTATTGCACTTCAAGCAGTCTGCCTTTTATGGATTTCAGTTTGTGGCGTATGGGCTTTTTGAGATTTCTAAACATTGAAGCCCCCTTCATGGTATTATAAACATTCTAGACCTTCAGTCTTCAATATTGTTAGAGTTTCTGTGCTTCTCTATGTACTAAAAACCGCGGTCAAGTTTTGTTATACGAAAAATTGGTATGATTGTATGTCAGCATACAAATTTCGATTTGTTAGGCAGTTGGCTGTACATTGGATCAAGACTTTGAAACTAGTTTTTTCATGGGAATCCAACTATTTCTTGAAAATTTCTGTTGACATACTTTTAAAAATGGAATTTTTTGGAAACATCTAGAAGGCTGGGCAGAATTGATATTGCACAATGACTGATATGACAAGCCAATTTTTTAACACTAATACGTTTATTTCAGAAGGCGATTGACTGGTTAATCTCACAGCCGTTCACACGAAATGAAATTGGAATACAAGGTGTATCTTTTGGAGGTCTACTAGTTAATATGCTTGCTGTAAGGCATCCAGAGGTACGAAACGTTTCCTTGAAAAGTTCCTACTTCATGTCTGAATTCACTACACCCTATAAGAAGTGCAATTGTACGAATCTTCATTCTCTAATCCTTCCATTATTTGAGAAACGGTAGTTAGACGGAAATCGCTTAGGCTTTTTACGGTTTTAATCAAAATTTATATGTAAAATACTCTTTTCATTTTCGCGTCGTACTGAGTCATTGGAGTAATCATTTGAAAAAAAAGCATGGACTTCGGGTGAGATACGTAGCACTTTGATTGAGTTGGATGAGTTGTCCGCGATGTGTTGTGATAGGTCAACCTTTGCGATCGCCAATCAGGGACTTTGCATGCAACCCGGCAGGCATATGCAGGAACGCTCCTCAAGTTAAACATTCCTAGACGCTTGGAGTAATTTAATTAGCATTCTTCTGATTTTCAGATTATAGCTGTGTGCTCAATAAATGGAAGTCATTGCCTTAGTGATGTGGCGAAAATTAAGGAGCATGGAAAATTTCTGCCTTATGTGGGGTGAGTCGATTTTTCGATCCGGTAATACTGTGAAACCCCATCGATAGTCCGGGCACTGCCGAGCTAGCTCCCTTCTGTACTTCCACAGACCGAACCCAGCACTTACCTCAAAATACAATGAACTCATTGCAATAAAACTCCCAGTTGAAGCCGTTCTTTACCAATCTTTATTACCAGTAGTCTGATCGCTAAGCTCATCATTTAAAGTGACGTTTGAACACAAACTTCATAATACATGCTGTTATCACACATCACCTGAGTTCAATTCTTATCACCTATCAAAAATAGGCTTCGATAAAAGGCGACAGCATGTAGGGGTTGAAAATTTCACGCTCGCATTCCACGTCTGAAGATGAGCTTGCAGTTCGCACGATTAGAAAAGAGAATGACTTTTAGCTTCCCAAACTACTTTTCTATTATTTCAGCACGGCAGTAAACATGTTACAATATATCAATGGCGCTATGTGCTTCAGTAAAGCTGTCCAGTATATGGATGTGTCTGAAGAAGCCGATATAAAAATAGAAACAGCACCAAAAAGAACGGCGTTCCGATTTGTTGTAAGTGATTTGTAATACTTCAAAGTAAGGGGTGATTGTAAAGTACTTCAATTGATAAAGGTTACCCCTTTGGAAAATTGCAATTGCCGGAGACTATCACCTTTGGGTTTCTCCGAAAGAAGCACTCATTTGACAAGTCAGAGTTAGGAATTGACGATATACTAGGAATTCTGAAGGTGCGCAGATGGATGGGTCGAGAGTGAATATCTTCCCCAATAAAAAAGCCAAAAATGTGTCCATTATAACCAGAGATAATAAGAAGAGATCTTTTATCAGAAAGTTTTCGAAACCCATTACTAACTGAAATAGCGCTCTTATCTGTGGTGTACTGGTAAGAATCCTCCAGTGGAACCATTTTGCCCCATTCGGTTGATGGAAAAGTCAAAAATTGAAGAAATATTAAGAAGATTATGATCTGTAGCAGTGCTGCTTTCATTGAAAAGCAGGGGCTTTCGACTTGAACGAATTTTTTCGATACTTAACCAGAGAAGCTGCAAACCTCAAACGGCTATGCCTACGACTTGTCAGTAATAAACTAGTATTAAGTAAAGATGAACAAAGTACTTTCCATGCTTGAAACTTGGAAAGTTGATAAAAAATTTCAGGGCTCATTAGACGACCTCTCAACACCGACAGTTTTCTGCAGTCGTTTGGCGGAAAAGAAGTTGAAAGAATCCGGACATTACGTTGAAGTCGATTTTGCTCCAGGTGGACATTTGATGGAACCGCCATACTATCCTGGTCTTCCAGTCGTCTACTCGAAATTCGCAGGTCAGTTAGATAGTCGTTTATATGATTAGTTCCATGTGATTACATACTCTTGTGCTATTACTATTACTAATACATACTAATACATACTATTACTGCGCACCCACTTACTATTACTACGCTTTCAAGCTCAAGCTCTAATATCCTGGTCGGTCGTGTCTTTGCAATAGTAAACCTGTTAGAGCCATGAGCGTCGACCAGCCCTCTATGAGCAGCCCTAAAGTTATAATCAGCCGCTGTCAATGATGGTTGGCTTTCGAGGTTTAATAAGATACCCCTCAATGGACTTCTTCTTACTACGCATGAGTAGAAGGAGTGGAACCGGAAGGATGGCAAAGTTGGGAGCTCCTATCAGAAAGGTTTCGTTGCCGTCGAGGCGATGGAAAATGAATTCAGTATTTCCTCTTCCTTTCCACCCTGTGTAGATCTTCATATCTGTACCTTTTTTGTTTAATTATTGCAGCAATAGTGAGTACTTTTTCGATAGTTTTCGATTTTCATCAGTTTGGCTTCTTATTTTTCATTCTGCCTGGACTAAAATAACGGTCAATGGTTGTCGAACTCAGGTAATTGAGTGGGTGATACCATAGATTAGTATGAAAGGTGAAGATTTGGCCTTACCGTATACTAGGAAAATTCTCTTTACTGCAATTTAGACTTATGCCTTTCCCTCTTCTAGCAACGAAGGCCTTAAAGTGCCCAGCGGTACCCAGTTCCTCTCTTATCCATTGACTCTGTGACCGTTCACCGTGCGCCCACGCTGCTTCCTTAGACATTCCCCCCTTATCTCCTTTCGACGGCTGTCTGAGTGCTAGGGAACGATTTGTTGGCAGAAGCGATAGAATATGCTTTTCGATGCTTTCTTTGTAGGATTATTAACAGATTCTGTAGAGTGCTTCGTTAATTTTTATGCAAGATTGGAACTCCTTGAAAAGAATCAGCTCACAAGGTTACTTGACATGTTCACGAAGGATGACAAAACCTTTTTCATATGTTTTTTTTTCTATGCAGGGTGCCACCAAGGAAGGAAGCGTCATCGAATTTTCAATGCAATGATCATGGTTTAAAAATTTAGGGACCATGCAAGCATATGGTGGTGAACCTTCCCAACATGGAGCCAGTCAGCCCCGTGTTTGGGCGAACACCGTATCATTCTTCAAACGTTTTCTTGGTGACACAAAACCTCTCCCGGACTATCGACAAGAATTACGATCACATTTATGAATTTGTAAATACTATATTGAATATATGAATAAAAGAAGGCTTTTAGTGTGCTACTTCACGAGACGAATTTTACTTAAAGGCACCGTTAACATGATTTTGGGTAATCCAGATTATGATGAAAAACGAAAGACAAGATCGAAACTAGTGCGACTGAGGTGAAGAAACTGCGTGCATCGGTGTCTTCATAGTGAAAAAAAGGCCGCGAAAAAAACGTTAAAAAGGGGGCTGGACGTGAATGAAACCAGAAAAATGAAGAAGGTGGGGCGCCCGGACGAGCTAAACAGTGCGTTTCACTGCGCGCGTGTGGGTCCTGGTGCGAAGAACAGACAATGGTAATTCACAATTCATTCACTTATAAGCATAAATAAACAAGAAAAAAAATTAGTAACAGCAAAGGTAGCTCACCTTTTTCAGCCTCTAGGAATAGGAAATCAAATAAGGGATCGCGGCAGCAAAAAGAAAAACAGAGGAAAGAAGAATGGGAGAGAAACATCGCCTCATCACTCGGCGATTAGCTTTTTGTGCGTGGGTCCTAGAACGAATAATAGCAATCCGTATTGTCTCGACACTCGTCTAACGTGACACCGATGGAGGGGCGGAGGGCGACCGTGGATACCTCTCGGGCCCCTTATTGTGCCCTATCCAACCGTTTTCCGACCTCATTCCTGCACGAATGGTACTAGAGGGGGCTTCGAATTCAAACCATGCGCAAATCTCCGAAACCACTTTTTCGTTAACAGTGCCTTTAAAACTCTCAAGGTACCGTTCTTCCACCTACCGTGAAACACGTACGAGTTATTGAACGTTAATTTTATGAATTTCCAAGTTTCAAAGTCGTGTTCGAGAAAAAATTATGTGGGGTCTATGCTACATCACTACAAAGCAAAAGCACAGCAACGGGGACCAGCCTGAATCAAAGTTGGGAAGCTACCGAGTGAGCCTAACAACCGTCAGACCTCTTATGGTGACTACAACCCCTACTTGTGATCCTGGTGGTTATCCCTCGTTTCTTCGTAACTGAAGTTCAGCAGAAATCGCTATATGACTTCAGCTGCTTGACTGCTCCATGAAGATTATATGAAGAACTGTCATCTTTGCTGCCTTCAGCCTCTGAGAAGGTTGCATATTTGTGCAATCGTGCAACCGTGGCTTTTGCAACCGTGGAAAAGGATCAGAAGATCTTTTGAGTGAAGTAAATGATGACGGAAACTCCTGTTTGTTCCTTACGGCCCAGCGAGCCTCCCTTGAGTAGAATTAGGCCGAACCCTGTTCAAGCAGCTGTAATGTTAGAGCAGAAGAGAGTAAACTCAGTGGAACGGCTTTTGTAGCGCTTTTTCCAAGAGAAACTGAAGCGAGCTTGTCAACCACTCCACCTGTCTGCATTTTGAGTCGGTGTCACATTTGCGAAGTTTGTATGTTCGAGATTGAAAGTTATCACTGTTCTATAACAGCCGTGCAAAGGTTTCAAATCCCATCCCTGCCTGGGACATTCATCCCCATCTACAAAGGAAGCCGGGATCGGTGTGATGCAGGCTCGAGGAAGCTTCTTCGAGGTTCTTTAGACTACCCGTCGTGGGATTTAAATAGCCTATCCAATGTGTTCATCTTCACAGGTGAATCTCGTTTCCGACCTAACGAGCCCTAAGAATTCAAGAACTGAAGTTTCCGTTGTTTCAAGGAAGTAACGATCGGAGGTCCTTTTTCTAAATAATATTCACACAGAAATTGCTTTAGCAGACAGAAAAGGGGGGCTTGACTTTGAATTCATGACTGTTCTGCTCATTTCTCATGCTCTATGAGGACTGGCATGCTTACTCGTGGCCTGCACTGCATTTCAACAGGAATCGCGGTTGTATCTTTATGAAGCACATCGAAATGTGAAAGGATTTACCTTGGTCGATCCCTAGTTGCGATGCGCACAGTGGGGACAGAACTCGGTTTTGATCAGTAGACCATGTAGGTGGAGCGGCATTTCTTCGCAGTGCATCACCTTCATCAAGGTTGCCAGGTCTCTTCTTGTCGTCTTCTTCAGCTCAGCTCATTCATCTCGTCCCATGCAAACTAGTTCGTCGACTTCCGCAGAGGGTGTGATGGAAGCGTACACTTCGTCTCGTTCAAGCATGACGTAACCCTTCCAATCGAGTGAGTTTGAGCCACACCGAATGAACTGAAGCTTGCCTCCACTGTATCCCATACTAGTCACATTTGCTCCCTTGAAATTGTTGCGCTATAGAGACGAATGTTGAATGGGAGGACTGGAGGAAGGCATTATTTCTGCTTGGCACTGATCCCTGGCTAGCAGATCAGTTCTCGGATTCAAGCTCTCGGAGCAACCAAAGCTATGAGTCTTACCATTCTGTTTCCAGAACAAGCGCTTTCGTGAAACCAAGCTATCCATGCTAACTACACCAGGAAAGCCTAGAAAGGTAGACGGTTCCAAATCTGCCTTAGAAACTCTTATGACCTATGGCCTTAGGCACTCCAACTCTAAAGTCTGTTCCTGCACTCCCTCATCCAGAACGAGCGTCTTTCGCAAAACCAATCTCTCTAGGGATGTCAGCTACACTAGGAAAGATTAGGGAGAAGGGTTCCATTCTGCCTTTAAAACCCCATATGGCCTTTTTCAGATACTCCGTCCCTAAACGTCTATTACTGCACTCCCTCTGTAAAAGAAAGACCTATCATATGTGGGAATGTTTCACTACCTCTACCTCAATCTTGAAGGGATTCCAATCATCCCGTTGCCTGCGAAACAAAAAATTGTAGGCAAAAAGACTTCCTGAACAGATTTCTCAATCAAACGCCCTATTAGTGTTACAAAGGCGTTATAAGGTAAGTTCTTCATGTATTTGTACAGAACAGGCGATTTTTCATCACAAGAAAGGCGTGCAACCATAAGAACAGAAGAGGGCTGACAACTATTCCTGGTAGATTTCAGCAACAAAGCTGTCATGAAGGACCACTAGAGATCGTGCAGAAATCAGCTCTGAGAAGCCTCCCGAACATTACATCAAATGCACAGCACCCACTGTTTCCGGGGAATCGGTAGGAAAAATGGTTTCCATATACGAATTTCCTATGAGATCACACAGAAGTACTACTTCTGCAAAGTTGATATATGCGTGCTCTTGATATTATAATAGCGGCCACCTCGACACTGGACTTATGCGAGTTTTCAATGTTGTCTAAGACAGTACCCACAATAGAATCAGCTGGTGGATGTTTGAATTCCCGCCGTTGCCTGCTACAGTACATCCCGCACACCAAGTCTGCAGATCAAATCACCCAACAGATTTGCAAATGAAATGCAATTTTATTAGTGAAACGAGAGCACTAATAGGGGACCTCTTTGAATTTTTACTTAGAACATTGTTGATAGATCGTAACACAAAAATTATTCGGTTCGCGAAGCAGCGGGATACATAAAACAACCCTTATTTGAGGTACAATAAAATAGTGTATTTTAAACATTTCAAAGATTTATTTCAATGCTATTTTTGGTCCCGGACATGAGTTCGACCTTCGAAGCAAAATAGAATCAGCAGGATGGTTCTTCGTTGTGAGTATACAGGTCGTTATGAGACGTCTCTTTTTTAAAACACTGCAGTTGATACGCTCGAGCGGTGTTGTGGGAATTAGAGGGGATTCATAACTTGCAGTCAAATCTTGTAAACAGGCACGCGAAGGGGAATCTGAAAGAGGGAAGAGCAGCAGTGGACGCAAACGCAAAATGGGCAGGGGTTCACATCCAAAATCCCCTCCGAAACTCCTACCGATCACAATCCCAAGTCAACCTTGAAGAGATTGGCAGGACACCAAACGATGAATAGCTTCACGAGCAAGCAAGGACCATGCGCACGACAACTCCCTTATACATCGTCACCGAGTGCTAATTGTCATGAGAATTCATTTAGAAGATATGGTTATGTCTCGCAGTAAAATTCGATGAAGCCTTTTAACTCTGTTGTGGCAGAAGCGCTTATGCAAACCAAGGGTAACTGACTTCGTTCGCTCGATACGCAAGGATTTCACCATCCCCAGAACTTCCTAGATCATATTCTGTCGCATATTAGTAGGCCGAAGCGCATGTTCAAGCCATGAACAACAGTAGTTCTACTAGGGAACTACTCAACTACATGGATTCATCGTTGAAGAAGAAAGTGGACTGCAATATAGCGGTGTCTCCTCGCGTGAGCCCATGAAAGATGGAAGCACTAGACTCCAACATTCACAACCACAAATAACCCCATAAGGAACCATAAAAAGTTGTGGCAATTTGGTGTCGACTACAAACCCAAGCTACAACAAAAACTTTATCAAATAAACGACTCCATAAGTGAATTTATGAGCTATCAGATCACTCGGCGAGCTCCAGAAGGTAGGCAGCAAGCGTCTTTGTGCCCTGAAAAAATAAGCCATCGAATAATAACCAAGCACTGAAGGAATAGTTTCTTAGTTCACACAAACCTTGATGTAGTTGGTACGATCCAGTTTCTCATTCTGCGAATGAGCCATGTCGTCACATGCACCAATCGGCAGCAGCATCACATTGTTACCCGTGAGCTCCTAAATATCAACAAATGTAATTTAATTGTATTCTTAGCATCAAACTCCATTAGTTGCTTGACGCAACCACTTCTATTAAGACCGGCAAAATCGTTCGAAACTTCTCAATAAGTGAATAAATAATAAGAAAAAATGAAGAAGAGAAAGTGAAATACATCTTACAACAAGAGCTTCACTAGTATAGGCCTAGTGCGCGTGTTATCAACTTCTTTGGTACTAAAGAAGAGATACTTGTAAATTTCAATTTGACATTATGTAAATTTGTAATATGTAAGTCAGATCAAAATTAAAATACCATGAATCGTTCCGCTTCCAACCAGAAGCAGGCTTTAAACGGATGGCAGACTGCTTGTCAAACTACATTCTAGTTTTAAGTTTGAATTGCATTGGGAAACTCAATCCTGGATTCGAGATCATTCCTTTTCACATTTTTTCCATGTTGCTAGTTAGCCGTAAGGGATAACTGTATCCCTTCCCGGTGATGGTCTTACTCATAAGTACTGAAGCTTTGTATCGAAAGTTTTTTTCCCAGAAACACTGCTCTCATGTTTCCTAAAACGCTATATATCCCAGAAAGACACCTTGACGGCAATCATTCCATGAATTCCATTTAATTGACACGCGTTTTTATTTACTTGTAATTAGCAACCAGTAAAAACTGTAAACACACCTGGAATGTGAGAGTGATAGGAATGCTTCCTCCTTCACGAGTATAATCCGGTTCAACGCCAAACACTAAAGAAATACCACGATGAAACAAAAGTGATCGAAAAGAACAAATAAATAGTTAAGCTGTACGTTACATGCATGTCTAGAGTAAATTAGTAAGATTCACGTAAAAAACATACTTACCTGAAGAGTACATGATCTATAAGTACTGAAATTGGGATTTTAAAACAAACAAAAAATCATTCAATAGTAAACAAAGGTCTCTAATGTTAGCCATCTCGAAAATTAGCCCGTGGCTGTAAGCACCAGAAGTCAGTAACGTGAGACAAACTTCAACAAGCCCACGGAAATTGATGAGGCTGGGATAGAGGGCATACTATGTAAGTAATTTTTTCAAGTGGTGATGGGAATTGTTCTTCCTTGTACTATCGCGGATTACCGAGTTATAAAACAATAATCAAAGCTAAACACTAGCTAAAGTTAGTTAAAGCTAACCTCTTTTCATAGCAGAGGCACCAGCGACGAAGTTCTTATGTTTGTAGTCGGTTATCCACGGCATACCGCTGTGATGGGGGTAAACGCTGAAATTTTGTCGAATCTTCACATCTTCAACAAATGAAACAGTTTATCCATGATGCAGATGCTAACTTGAAATGATTTGGAGAATGGCGCTTTGCCCACAGACTATTTAGGTGGGTAATGACAAGCTTGTCCACGGCTTTCGGTGTCATGTTCGGGACAATGCGAATCGAGAACTTCCCAATTACCTGCAAATAAGTTAGTATAACGTTTGGTAATGATCAAAAAGCAATTGAACAAGAGGTCCAAGGAAAGCACACACTTTCCTAACGATGGGGAAGCTGGAATAAGGTGTATTGGGCCAAACGATTGAAAATTACAACAATTACATATATAATAAGTTTGAGGCTACTTCCTGAATTAAAAGGATGCATAGCAATGATAATGTGTTTTCTTAGGTGTGCATTTAAGTTTGGAATTGATGCAGAGGAGTAAAAAGGAGTGACAAATATGAAACAGCGAGGAGTGAATCTCGACTGGCCCCGTGCGAAATTGCCCTAGGCCCCTTCTCTCTCAAATTTATCTTTTACTAAGAATGATGCAATCGACGCCGTCAAATAACACCTACCGATTTCAGTAACTTATCTTTGTCACTACAAAACGGAGAACGGAATCAAAACGGTCTTTCATGAAAATTTACTTTCCTCCAAACACAAACCTTGCATGGGATCACAGTTTTCGCTCCAGGACTGCTGAAAGCGCCCTCAATACCATGCAGCGACAACGAAGGATTGCGCCAACGATTTATTAGAATCTCATGTTTGGTAGACTTGAGTAGGCCATGGGCAGCGATATCGCTCCTACAAAAAAAAATTAAAAAAAAAGATATTCGGATGTCAAAACTCTGATCAGGCTAATAGACCCGATCAGAAGACGCCAAATGACAGCCAGTAATAGCTCACTTGAACCCTTCCATATTGAAGTCAATCTTTTCATAAACCTTTCTCTCCGCTTCAGTTAACGGCGCTACCAGATCGTAGAGGCCTGGGATTTTGATTTTACCATCCGCTTCCGTGAGCTGCGACATGATCCAAATCAAATCGTTCATGGCTTCCGGACTGGAAAGCAAAAAGAACAGCAACTTCTGCAATTATAATACCTCTGTTCAAATTGAGAGCTGGTAATGATGAAATGGCAAGTGGAAAATGACCTACATGCTTCCTCCGTATGTTCCAGAATGAAGATCTTGCTTAGCGCATCTTACTTCAATGCAATAGTAACAGAGTCCTCTGAATGGTCAGGTATTAACCTATTTAACGTCATTTTAATGTGAAAAGGAAATTCTTCCTCTGGAGAGGCTGCCATGTTGACATTAGAAGGGTTTCAATATTTTGGCCAGAACATTCAATTATTGTTCCTTACTTTGCCCAACAGTTCAAGAGTAAAGGCAGGAAAAAGAGTCGAAAAAGTTGCCCCCATGCATGCAATTGTAGGACTAAGTGTAGATCAGAAAAAAGATTACATTCTACCTCAGCCCATATGTGAGGCATGGCTTGTTCTTGCCCAGCCAGTAATTGTCCGAAATGCACGTCATATCAACGTTTTTAAGGAACTGGTCCTTATGCTTGCGGAGCGCCTCCTCGAGACCTTCAGAGCCAGATTCTTCCATACACTCGAAAACAAACTAAAACAGAAAATCAAAGAAACTAACGGAAAAAGTAACCAAATTCATACAAGATGTCCCGCAAACCTTCAGATTCACTGGAATTTCAACATTTTTCTTCTGAAGAACACTGATTGCATTGATCCATGCAAGAACCGGGCCCTAGAAACCAAAGCGTGGCACTTTCACGCCAGACCCAAGAACTCAGCTATCGATACGGTCATATCTTGAATCCTCACCTTGTCATCAGTAGATCCGCGACCAAACAACTTCCCGTTGACCTCGGTTAGCTCGAATGGGTTGGTATGCCAACCGTCCTGAAAACGAATTTAGGATCTGAAACAATGGAGATTAGTTAGGAATTAGAGGTGAAAATTCAGCAATGACAGGCATATTAAGGGTTCTCAAAGAAGGCAAAAGGTTTCCTGAACTTGAGAAGTATCAGTTCCGTCACCCAGTGCAATCTTGAAAGGCGAAAAGGCAAACAAATTTCGAGAGAAAGACGAAGCCAGGAAAACAGACTTCTTTGGCAGCAGGTTGGACGTCGAGGTGACCATACACAAGCACAGTCTTCTTTTTAGGATCAGTACCTAAACATTAAGCTGTGAGAATGAGATTCCTTTTCAAAATTATGGCTTCTTTTGTTACTATTTATGCTGCGCCCAAAAAAAAAAAGTAAAATGTTCAAAATGTTTAATGCAAAAACAGTGGACGAGATCTAAGCAGTCGAGATTACAGCAGTACACGCTTGTCAAGGTATAGCTATTCTCTTCATAAACGACTGTTCACAAGTTATAGCAGGGAATAAGTTATAGCAGGAAATTCATACAAGGCGGGAAAACGCGAGAACAAATTTAAGCACTTAAGGGCCAGCAAGACCGAATCATAATTGTAAATGCAAACTGTACTCCAGAAAAAAGGAGTGCTGCTATAAGGAGTATCTGTGCTTGCCCACTGGTGTTACAAAGAATTCCACGATTAACCAAAATTGGACTTAAGTAATAAAAACTTAAACACTAGTAAGCCTTGCCTAGTACTCCAAAGATGATCGGAGGCAGATCGATCACACGACCATCATGAAGTTTTTGTTTGCCAGCATCGATGAGTTGAGTTGCGACATTGATGCTTTCCAACTTCTGAAAAACCAGCCAGTTACGAAAGATATACAACATGCCATAAAATTAACCAAACGATTCCATTATGGTCTTCAAACACTAGCTGATGAACCACGCATAAAACAAGATGGTTTAGGAACGGAAATACGGAATGGGTACAAAATAACAAATCCCATTCAAATACGACATTTTTCAGCCCCCTTCCCCCCCCCCTCCCCGTTCCCCTCTAAAGGGTCCTTTTCGAGATTTCAAGGGGCCGTTTGCCATTCATTTGACACCGCGACCCTACAGGCTTAGGAGAGCTAGTAGTGCAAACTTCTTTCTTTAAGGACTCGATCGGACTCCAACATCCTCTGGGTTCGAATCTAGTGGTAGGTTGTATCACAAATCAAACAATGAAAACTTGTTTCTGAGAAAATCATATCAATAAAACAAAAAAGAGGGTTATGGTGGGAAAAGTTTCGCTGACCTTCTTAGCCCACATAACCATTTTCACACAATCCGGACGATGAGCAGGATCGCCCGAAACGGAAGGAATGGCTACAGCTTCCTTGAGTGTAGCTACAAACTCATTCTGGCGCTCATCAATGGCACTAAAATCAAGTTTTCGGAAAATACATAAGTTTCCACGTAAAACGAGTGTTAAACGATGAAAAACTCACGCAAACACGCGCTTGAATGTTTCTTCACTAACCTTCATGGTCGCTAATGCTCCTGTTAAGAAATAATGAAGGATTATTTTCAAAAAACTAGTAATATTTCAGAAGCGTGGCAAAACATAAGTTTGTAAAGGCGAAAACCATAACGAAAAGCGACTTGAAAGCGATTAACGAGCAGTACTGGACTGGTTGCAGTCAAAATTGGAATTCACACTCAACCTACCCGCTGTAAGCCCTAGCCCACAACATTCAGCATAAGTTACTGAAATGTTTATCGAGAGACTACTTCAATGATTAAAATTATCCCCTACAAAGAGCAAATGGGCAGACTAATTGCCTTAGAATTCGTTCGGGGTAGGCAAAACTCTGACAACGAATGAGATTCTCCGTGATAGTTCTGATAACCACTGCAGAGGAATCGCAATTCCCACCGTAATACTAGTCGTACAATTATTGCAATAATGCCACATCGTAGAG
Source organism: Haemonchus contortus (assembly GCA_000469685.2). Taxonomy (NCBI): domain Eukaryota; kingdom Metazoa; phylum Nematoda; class Chromadorea; order Rhabditida; family Trichostrongylidae; genus Haemonchus; species Haemonchus contortus. The sequence continues at coordinate 36,882,588 of LS997567.1, read as the reverse complement.
TGGGGTAAGTTGTTCGTGACTACGGCTGTGTTAATGACCACCCCAAAATTCCAAAGATAGGGTTGACTTTCCAATTCGTTTGCGCCACCAACGTTCATATCCATACAGATCCCCCGTTTCGGACCTTATGGCCCTTTTCACCCAACTTAGGAACGATTATTCCTGTGTGAAAACAAACGAAAAAGATGATGGATTGAAAAACAATCTTCTCTTATTTATGTAGTTGTAAAGCAATTTTCTTAATCAGGCAAAAGGATGATCTACAAGTGGAGATTGAATTTACAAAATTGAACTGCCTTTGCGCTGCTGATTGATAGGGAAGGATTCAGCGAAGCAGTCCATGGCTTAATTAATTTCAACATATGTAACGGCATTTAATAAAAAAAGAATTTAAAAACAAAAAAAAAACTCAATGAAGTTTTCCACAAAACTAGAATATCACAGCACCCCCTATTTTAGTGGGATTTTAACTATAATTACCTGTAATAATTACTTACTTATTGGAATGCGAGCAAATCGTGAAATCTGGGAGAGAATCGTAGTGGGAGAGGTCGAGTGTTCGGAACACTAGATTGGATTTTGAAGAATTATGAACGCCCGCCAATTAAACACCACATTTCTCGAAATACTGCACCGACGTAAAAAATCAGACCCGCAGGGTTAACGATGGCAGGATTTGTGGTTTTTGAACGAAATGCAACGAAAGAAAGAATATGATACTATGTATGCTGTTCACTAAATGACCCCAACGTTCACACAAATAGCCGTCAATCCGGTTCCCTTCAGCTGCGATGAAAGGTAGGACGATTCGGTGCATTGAGTGGTACGTGTACGAGACCCATGGCCCGAGATCAAATTTTATCGTTCTATCTATTATATTTATCGGGAAACATGCAAACTGAGCAAGTTTATAATACCTTCATTGTGGACTACACGCAGCTAGTCCGGTAGATCAGAATAAAAACATGGAAAGACAAGCAGTCGGATCAGTCAGGGTAAGTGACCTCACTTACCGATAACATTTTTTCCCTAGTTACAGCTACTTTGATCCAAAACGAAGAAAAATTCCACTGGAGCTGTTACTTTACTACTAAAAGTCGGTCTGTAGATGGAAAGGTAGCCACAGGTGGTAATGTATTATTAAGAAATTTATGTGAACGCGAGCTACCTTCGAAAAGATTTCAGGATAGGTCTATCGGCACTTCATAGTTTGTGCCCGGCCACTTCTACGCCCACATCGTTGACACAATATTACTTTCAGGGAACAATCCTTCAAGTTTTCCCGCTCACTCTGTCGTAACAGGGAATCGACAGTCTGCTTAGCATCTCAACTGCAAGGATGTGCCACATCTCTGGCCGGAGTAGTAGGTGGTGTAGATGTAGGTTAAATAAATTCATTCAACATTGCATAATGATGAGGTGTGGTATCGTAGGTTTAATGTTCTTATCTGCAGTTATCAGCTTGTGACTAGTTCCCCACCAGAAAAATGGAAGGCTCAAGGAGGAGGGACATGAATTCCGTGATCCCGTGCAATACTCTACCCCCGTCCCCCCCCCCCCCCCCCCTCATATTGGCTATTTCTATTCTTTGGATACATATAAAACCTGTGTATGAGAGATGATGAGACTGAAATCATAACGGATGTACTCAATATTTTTTTTTCTAGAAATTTTCGAAGCATCATTGCGGTTTTTGGTTTTTGGAAGAGGTGTGGATGCACAGCGAACAATTGAATGCGAGAACAAATACAAGAGTTAGACGCGTAAAATCGATGGCCATACAAAAAAGAGAGACGCCACGTCCGGCTGAAGTACGAATGTGGATTCAGTTACTATTATCAGTCGGAAGTATGAATAAAATGAATGAACTAAGGGATCGAATTAAGCCGCTTTGACGAAATTATAAATATACTACAATTACAAATATGGCTAGTAACAATAAAAAAAAGAAGGTAGTCGATCTAGGAAGCAATCGAAATGTAGTACATTCTCTGAGATAGTTTATATCAATGACATATGACGATGATGTCTACACCCTGGTTATTTCGGTTCCCCGTGGCGGTCAACGTCTACGCAAACAACCTTCAGAAATGAGACAGAGGGTCTCAATAACTTCTTCATCAAACTGACAGTAAAGAGATAAGCATATTGAAGTCTGGTGATCGGCGGCAAATGCAAACACTAAAAAAAGAATTGGCAGAAAAGAAATGGCCAAGAATGTTTGCATTAGGGCAGGGTACTTTTTCATGGCATTCTAGCGTTTAACTAGAGATAACCGCTAATGCAAGAGGCGATAAGAGAGACCCTCTGCTGTGCTTAGTGCATCACAATAACTCAAAAGTGTTTGGCAAACAGATTAGTTTCACGGGTGAAATGAAGCTACTTAATAGTAATCAAAGTCAGAGTAGTTCAGGGACATTGTTTATAAACACTACCGAATGTGATCGCTACCATCGACAAAAATGCATTTGTGACTAGAGCACAGATAGTTCCCTGAGCATTATTTTCGAAGATCTTTTTTGTGGTATCTTGTAGGGGTTTTTTTCTCAAAAGTTGACTACTGGAGTTTTCGAGCAAAACAGAAATAGTATACAATGGAAGGCGTTACACAGGTACCGGCAGCTGATTTATTGGGCTGATATCTAAGTAAGTGAGTATATTTTAGAAAAAATCTCAGTTATCTGTTTCTTAAAAAAAAGTAGGTGAAAATGTAGTTGAGGTGGGGGGGGGGGGGGGCGAGGCAGCGCCCGTCTGAATAATTGAAGGCTAGAGCGCAGAGAAGGAGAGGAATCGTACCTTAATAAGCTTAGAGATGGTTTTTAGACAAAAGAGAATTGATCTTAACCTATTCTTTTACCCTAATCTTTTAAAAGGGAGGAGCTCCGGTATGGGTGAAATGATTACCCTGTGCGAAAAGCTGAGATGGGGCAAGAATTGAGTATCTAATTGGCCCACCCATCCCGGAGCTCCTTCACTTCTAAGGCTCAGGTAAAAGAGAAATTTCTCCTGGCTAAGAAACGTTCCTAAGAACCATTAAGAGCTTGCGAAGCCGGCTGCCCCTCCTCCTGTGCGCTCTATTCCGGGTGTGGTGCAGTAGGAACGAAATGGTCGCGTCGCAGCGAGATACGCCGCTCGCGAAGGAATGTAGCAGAATGCAGCAGCAAATAAGAACAGGAACAAAAGAACTAACACTAGATTCACGCCATAAGTAATAATCGCATAGCTGTATGAAGAACGCTAGAACTGTTATAACGAGGCAAATGGTCCGCGACAGCCGCGTGCGGCGGATCGATTACACAAAACCGTTCCTACTGCCCGTCTCCCTCTAGCCCTCTATGATTGGGCGCGCGCTGCCCCCCCCCCCCCCCCCTCCCATATTGAACATAAAAGACTCAGGTAGATAGTCTGTAAGTTTAAATGACTTCGATAAACAGTAGTTACCCTCAAAGACCCTCAAGGAGAAATGTTTGAGGTACCTAGAACAGTAAGCAGTTACTCCGTTTTAAACCTAACAGCTGAGTACCCTGCCAGGCCAGGAATACTTAACTAGTTCACTTTTCCGCAAAGAAACGCGTAACCGAATTTCAGACTGCGCGATTTAAATATCGAATATGGGTTCTCGAATTAGCGTGTGGGTTGGTGGGAAAAATCTGTCTTATTTTTTGAGTTTGTATGTCCGCTCTCATTTAGAAAGAGTCTAAGCGACAACGTCAATCGGAACAGACAGGGCTATACTGTTTCTATCAGTAGATTTGAATTGTTTTTTACCTCTTTTTTGCAGTATGGAGAGGACTTTGTCCTATACAATCAGCATCTTCGCCATGTCGCACTTTTCTTTTACTACCTACTTTGGCACCAATATGAAAGCTGCCGAGGCCAATATCGGGGAGTTGTATGGCGATTATGCTCTCAATTATAAGTCAGTATCTCGCTGGTACAATCGCTTCAAGTACACTTCTTTGAGGGGCTACACTTTTTTAAGATAAAATTTAAGTTCCAATATAAAACAAAGTCTTGACGCTCATTTGAACTCAACTTGAGCGAGCTACGGCGTCTATTAAAACGGATTCCCACCAAGCTGCGGGAGAAATGGTAAACTTCCTTAGAGCTCATAGTCCCGCGATTGAGGCAGGGTTAGAGAAATCCGGAATGAAGAGGAAACTGGGCCTTTGTGTACAGCATAACATCAGCAGGCATCCTCATTGTCGAACATGATCGCACTGTGGATGCCTGCCTGGCTCTGCTTAGTTTGCGCAAAGGTAACCGATGATAGTAGTAGTTCATAACTGTCAATGACAAATGGATCCACTATAACAATGATGAAAGTGCAGTCGGTCGGTCCAGCCTAAACGCCGAAGGAATTTCCCAACGATGTTCAGCCTACACAGGTTATGACTTTACGATCAATGCCTTTTCACAGATCGATGATTCTCTTCAGAATCCGAAACTGTTTTGTGTATAGATTGAAAGTGACGGTAGTTCCTCACTCAGAAATGGAGTATAGCCTACAATATCCTTCAGAGCCTCGCCGACAGAGTTATCAGTAGGGCTAAAACGTGGGGCAGATCAGAAGGGCGTGACTTGCAGAAGGAGGCGTCAGTGGCCGGATCCATTAGACGGGGGCCGTGAGATAAGGTCTGTCCAGTAAGGGGGTAGTGCTGTCCGCCTGGTGGGGCGTTCGCTGAGTGTATCACCCTTAGCTATTTCCTCTCCATGCAAGAGTTACGTACAAGGTCTACTGTATTCATCTACGAAATCATAAGAAAAGCTCTAGCTATCCTTTTTCGAAACTCGACAAGTATACCTGTTTTCCAACAATGCAAGCTCACAGGTCTCGGATACGACACAGTTCGAGATCCTGAGACTTGGCCTAAGAAGTCTGCCCCATCCTTCGTGTAGCCTCTCTCTAGCCCCTTCCGACTACCACCAACTCTTGTCGCTCAGCAGCCACCTTAAGGCAAGAAACACCATTCCTCGGAGGATCTCAAAAATGACTTCGCTCTCTTTTTTCAGCTCTAAACCGCAATACTTTTGGAGGTGAGGCATCCTCACCCTGCCGAATCTTCGGCAACAAGTTGCTGGTAGTGATGGTGTATATGATGTATGTATTAAGTTGAGTCATAAGTCCTCGGACAAAGTAATAGTGATGACTTCTAGGGATCGTAACTCGGGAAAGAGGTGACGAAAATGGACGTGCGAGGCATCGTCAGATAGAGTATAAAAAGCTCTTTCGAACACTAACATGCACACGTGACTGTTTCCTTCGCTTGAGCGTGGAGAGAGAAAGCGCAAGTCGGCGCGGCGGTCTATGTCGCACTGCTCCTAAGCATGAGGCACCCGTCGACCAAGCTTTTCGCATCGCGCCGATTGACTTCAATCCACGAACGACCGTGGACTGACTCACTCCAAGAGTGACTGCCAGATCACGAGTAGTTGGATACGGATCGGCTTTCACCTGGCTTCGCAGCACTTCCAAACCTAACTCCATTGGGCGTCCTGGACGGTCTGCATCTTCGATGGAATAGTCACCCTACGCAAACATCGAGTGCCACTTGTAAATTGTGCTTCTAGCAGAGTTGTCTTCTTTATAAACTTCCTTCATACGTCTACCATTTGCCGTGGGTTCTTGGTCATATATAAAGAGAAATATGAGGGTGTTGCGGAGGTGGGGTTGCGACGGCTTGAAATCATGGGGCATAGTTGCAGGAAAGGAAACAGTTAGATGTGTTGGTTAACATGTATTTGAGAGAGTTTTTCATACTCTATTCTGTGATACCTCGCGTGTCCATTTTCGTCACCTCTTTCCCGAGTTATGATCTCTAGAATTCATCACTATCACATTGTCCGATAACTTATGACTCAACCTAATACATTGAAGTTGCGCCTTTTGAAATAAAGTTGAGCCAAAAACGGCACGAACTCCGGAGACAACCTAAAATAAGTATTTCTTAGCAAAGTTGTTGTTTAACCGGCAACGAAAAAATGATCAATGTGTCACCCGAAGCATAGTATTTGTATCCATCAATCTATACCATTGCTAAACATGAAAGTGTGAATCATAACAGCCAAGTGAGTGCTACGTAAATTTAGAACGCGAGCTTCATCTACTTCTTCATAGAAGTGATATAACGAGGGCAGAAAATTCGGAAGTGGATCAGGGAGCTACAGTAACGCTCAAAGGAAGTTAGCCGAACGCTTTTACGCTTTTTCGATCAAAACTTTTTTCTTAGTAGAGCAAATGGCGGAAATTTTGTTATGTTCATCTATAACATATTTCATACTATATAACACCACGTATCTAGTGGAAGGTGTTTGTTGGGGTAGCAGAATTCGCTAAAAGCAAAGCTAGTGACGTATACAGTCATTCGCACCTTATGTGCGCTTTTCTCCTCTACTGTGTTCGGAATTAGCGCTCGTACACTTTAGACATGACAAAAAAGAAAGAATTTCTAGAAGGGCCATCATCCCTTTTTCCTCCGTTTTTCCAGTGTTGATTTTGAGTTCAAGCTCTTGGGATATATGGAACATAATCGGATTGCAGGTTAATAGTGGTGAATATTCATACTACCCCCATGCTATACATATTGAAATTTCTTAGATCCAGTAGGAAAGGAGATACGACTGGAAGGCACGACTGAAAAAGCATTTGGCCGAATACTTTTGAGCGCTACTGTATCGAGGATTACAAGGCAACATCTGAGTTGGAAACAAAAAGAATCTAGCAAATGAATATCCGCCTGATTCCTTTCTGCAACTTCTAGCCAGGGACTGTTCCCTAATTGAGGGATATAAACGAAAAAAAAGGCAAAAGAGCGAAAGCTAGAGACGGTGCCTCGGAGCAAGAGCACAAGAGTGGGCAGTCACTGCAGCACCTCCTTTTATGATATTCCACTACTTACTTTAAGACTAACGAATGGTCAGGCATAAGTAACTAGGAAGGTTTGACGCAGAAGAATCACCATAAAATTTGAAGGCAGGTTAGCTCTAATAGAGTCTTTTTATAACTCGCTGGCGTGTGATAAGGTTTCAAAGATTTTATAGGAATTCTGTAGTGTTCGTAGTGCATGCATTTTGTCGCATCAGTAGTTTTTGAGCTCGCTGTCACCCAGTTATCACTAGGGGTCAGAGCTATGACCAAACTTTGGTTCCGCCATTCGGGAAAATGGGAATTCGTGGGACACAACATAAACAAAACAGAAAAAGGCTGTAGTAAGAAAAGAAAAAAGTAGAACAATGTTGTAAAGTTAATAATGTCATTATACAGGCTACTAGCAGATTTATTTAAAAAGATATGAAAAAGATAGTCCTCAATTGATTGTCATTGTTACGATAATGGAACAGGACACGATAAAAATGGTTTGCGGGATTTTCAACCAGGACGAACCCGTAACCTTTGAGTATGCCATAGGGGGTGCTGTCGTGTCGGGAGACTATTCAGGTTTGCGCAATCAAAGCCAAAATCCGCCTTCATCGACGTCCACGCCTAAAGGCGGACGAGTTCCAGTAGCATTGCAGAGGCTGCACTATCCACAGTGGAGGAAGCATTTTAGGAATTCAAACAATTAGTCGTGAACCATGTGGAAGTATAAGGCAGTTTCAGGCATTTAGACTTACTGAATCTAACTATTGAAGCAACTGCAACGAATGCGACCTCGTACAAAAAACCACACATCTTCCTGTGTAGCGAGCACTAACCCCGTGGTCTTGACGGGAGAATTACAGTACATAGGCCGCGAGCCAACGAAATTCATTTGACCCTTCTTGCTGGAAAGATACTGTACAGGTACTATATCATTAGGATTTGGCAGAACTCTATATTGGCTGTCACATCTGTGCTGCCTTGTCAACAAATTGTAAGAACTCCTGCAATGTTTAATCAGACATGTTGTAAATATTTCTATTTTTCCGTGGATTTGAGGAGGACACTCTTAGAGGAGTTGGTTTCAAGATCAATAGAGTTACATCACAAGTGCAGCAAAGCCATTTTTATTCCAAGTTGAGACAAAACAAGCACTTCAAGCTTCAAAATAATCAAATATTTAGTAAGTAAACAAATCCTCCTACATAATATCAGTACATTGAACTAATACCTAATGAATGAACCTTTGTAAACCGTACGATACATGGCGTTTTCTTCATCCAGACAGCAAAGCTCTTGGGGAGTTCCTTTGTGACTTATTTGCGCTGAACAAAGTCTAACAGAATTTTTATTGATTGTTCTCTGTGCGACTGTAATACAGTGACGGCATGGGTCAGTCGAAGTTCACGGCTTATCATTGTCGATGGGTTGCCTTCACTGATCTTGGAACGTGTTTTTTTCGTATGCCTCGTTGTATTCGTATATGCTTGCACGTCTGTTCTCTTGTACCCGTGAATTGCGACTTGACAACACGTCTCTGTAGCCCTTCCTTACCATCGTTCCTTCCATTTCTCAAACTATACATTTTATCATGGGACATAGGGCTGTACTTATATGCCATAACTGGTGGATTCAGTAAAGGAGCAAATCCTTGTTGCTTTCGCTCGTGGGAAATAGGGCCTTAGTCAACTGATGTTTGTCGGGTAGGGAAGCCTATAAGAAGGTCAAACGGGCGACAGCCTACGGGCCAGGGTACGGTGAGGAAAGGAAGGTTCTTGTTCAACTTCGCCGACTTCTCGAACTAATGTGGAGTTCCTTGGAAGGATGTATTTAAGCTCTATCCGTCAGTCTTCTAGGAAGTATCGACTGATTCTGGTGCTCGCATTCATTCTAGTGACGATGTCGATCGCAGCAAGCAGAGTTGTCAGCTGTCAACGACGAAATCGTAGATTTTTCCAAGTTTTATTTATGACATTCTAACAAATTCTACCAATAAACGTTTGTATCACGTATCCCATACGTGGAAATGAAATGTGTCTTCGAATAGAGGTGTCTAAGGACATCAATATATGACGTAACTTCCATGCCACATGTCTATCTTGTTCTTCTCTCTTCCCGATCATCGTGGAAATCCTTGCTGGCAATCTTTGAGTTTCTGCAGTAATATTGGTCGAAAACTAGAAGTACACATAGGCAGAGGTTAGCACCGGCGCTGGATAGCGTTCATGTCAAAAGTTGAAAGGCCCGTCGTGTAAATAAGTCCACTAATTCACCACCGGTATTTCGATGACTGTTTTATTATGTGCTCCACTCGAACTGAGATGGACACTTGTTTTGAACTACTCAATAGGCAGTCTGCACCAGAGGGTTGGCTCGCTTTGCTCAATGTTTAGATGAAATTCTTGCATGGTATCCAAAAAGCGAAGTGGTGTTGAAAACCTAGCAGTAAGAAAAAACATCTCGTCCACTGCAGTTCAGCGCATCGATTGAAGAGAACTGCCACTGTCAAGAACATGTTTAAGACGGCTTCTGCAGTTTTGTCTAAAGGCGCTTCAAGAACGGAGTCCACTGGCTCATCGGATTGCGGAGGAGATAGATATGGTTGCGATGGGCAGCCCGTGTGGCGTAGAAGACGTGTTAGGATGGAACATGCGCAAGAGAAAGAGCGAATAAAGGTACCCTTCTATGTATCCTTCGTTCCGAATGATATGAGCGCTGCCGTTCGCGCTCATTTCTGGAATTCTGATCAGCAGGCTAGTGTGCGTGCGAGTGGTCGAGATACCCCCTTGAACCTCAGAAAAACAGTTGGCTTGAAACGGCTTCTATGATCGGAGATGCCAAACACCCTCCTGTGGGATTTGCCCTACCGGAAAGGAGGGTGACTGTATAATTTCAAGAGTTGTACATCTCATCAAATGCCAACTGTGTGGGGAGGAATACGTAAAGAAAACGGAAAGACCACTCTGTATCACTATTAAAGAACATTATGATGGGCCGAAAAAGCCTAGGAAGCCCACTCCCTTGAGCGATCACAAGGTACACCATGGAAACGAAGGTGTTACGATCTCTGCTACGATACTTCCTCGTAAAGATGATATCTCAGCGCGCAGAACACTGGAGGCACTGTTGATCGAGACAAAGAATCCAAAAATCGACGGGGAGGACGACTGCGAGGGAATTACCAGAGAGCTCGCGCCATTCGCAGACTTGTGTGGCTTTGTTCTCCACAAACGATCCCCTGCGGGGCTGCCGGTGCAGGGGTGACAGGTGAAAATACCCATACACGCAAAAAATCGTAACAAGGGCGGTGCGCGACCAGCCGCAGGGACCTGACCTCGAATGACCTCATTTATTAGTTTACATCCTGGGAAGCTCCCTGGAGCAAACCCCGATCCGATGTCTGGGTCCCAGCACATATAAAACTTTGGGCTCAGAATGCCGACAAACAGCTCCAATCGATTACAGGTCAGCTTCATCGCTTCTGATTCACTTCCCTTTAGAATGTTCTTCTTGTAATCTAAAAAGGTAGCACAGGAATCACAAATATATTTTCGACTTACCAGGCTCCGAAGAAAGCGAATGCGTCGAAATGTAAGCTGTTGTGAATAAAGCGTTCAATAATCTAGATGGCTAAGGCAACTAAAGACAATTACATGATTGAGAGATTGATTGATGGTCGGAAATGGGAAATACATATAGTAATTTCGCAAGAGAATATAAATTTGACTAGAGAACGTCAAGTGACAATTCGGAATTGTTGCTCTAGCTAGAGGAATTAAAGTACGAGGTGACCAAAGAGCGGCTGTGTGAGCATAAAATACTACAAATGGCCGAAAGGTGAGCCCGGATTGAATTTTTAATCGAAGCGCTTTTCAGTATATGAGCCACTGGGGCGTATGAAACGGAAGATTGTAGCAGAAAACACTATCCACCGATAGGGCGTGGCTAACGTCAAGGAATGGGCGCGAAGCAATGGACTGATTTTGAATTGGCTGTAAATGGTGTGTATAGCTGAGCTATTTAACATAGGTTTTCTCTTATCGCCAATATGAGTTCCACTCTCGATGCCACCGATATACTGGATGAGTTTTTAGCGATTCATCATCCAAAAAGTCTCTGATTCTAAAGTTTTCAGAAGACCGTAAAAAGTGGACATTGCAGTTTCTGAGGATGCCTTTTATCAAAAGAGTAATATTTTAATTGAACCAAAAATTTGTAAGTAAATGAATAACTGACCGAACTATAGCTACTGAGCTAAGATGATGCTGTGAGATGGTGAAGAAGATGCTCACGGAACTCCTCAACTGCAAGGTAACTTTCCGGTGATCAAGCGTTGTGAAATAACAGCGTTCACAGCAACACTGTTCGGTACCTACCCAAACAAATCTTCGGAGACTCGACCGATTACCAATAGATGTTCCTAGTTTTCCAGCTCCCACAGAAAAGGAATGGTTAAGCCCCGATGTTCTTGTTAATGAGCAACATTGATTTTGACACTACTCGCGAGAGCTACTCTCATTCATTCAGCCTGTTTGAAAGAGTTTCATTTAATAGATTTAGCAGCATCAATTGCTGATACAGAATGCACCATTTCTAATGCATGGCTGTTGGACCAACGACTTTCCTGTGTTGGTATGCAGCTCCGACCAAATAAGTAAGCTGACAAGAGTTTAATCACGAATAATGTAACCTTTCATGCACAGCTAATCTTCCATCTACTATCAGACGTAGCGAATTCCGATCTCAGCCAATTAATAAAGCACGGAACTCCGTATTCCCCTCTGTATTGCGTGCATCAGAACATTACAAAAAACTCACGGAGGTCACCGAATACCATCCTCTGCGACATCGCACTGGTAGCAGGGAGCAGAAAAGAATTCCAGAATAAGGTGCAAAGTGGCAAAAAGTGTTGGTCGAGAGTGGGCTACGGCTGAGCAGAAATAAGACAAGCCGCTCAGCTCCGAGGAGCCAACCTTTTGTCGAAGAAGCCATCGGAAGGATAAGGTAGGCTTGAACGAGTAGCTGAGTTTGGACAACGCTGTAAAATCCGTTCAAACGCGGCATGGACGGAGTCTACAGAATCTTCTGTAGCCGTGGTATCCAGGACACTCAAAGGAAATGTGGTCAGCGCATTGATGAGGCCAACGATTGCAGTATATATATATGTATACTAGACATGAGAAAAAAACATAAAAGACAGCTTCACTCGGCTGAAATGAGGAGGCTCAGATGCGCCTTAACTTGGACACGGCTGGACTGGATCAGATTAAAATTGCATCAGATACCAGCGAGTCATTTGATGAGGAGTGGGACAGCAGAGTTCGAGATTCTAGAGAACTAAGAGGAGCCCCGGGAACGACATGGTGGGACGTGATCAAGAAGGACCTCGCCGAAGCTAAAATAATCGAAGATGTCGTAGACAGTAGTGCGTGGAGGCGGCCAACGGGTCAACGGACCTCACGACAGAACGGAATTAATGTCACAGAAAAGAAGAGGGGAATTGCGAGTATCAGCTAGAGTGGTGAGTGTTCTTTCCACAGTGCATTGAATGGCACCGAATTTGACGCTTGGAATGGCGCTGAATGCATGAGCTGAAGGTTAATAGTCAAAGAAAGAAGAACAGCAGAGTCGTGTGGGCATGGAGCTGGATTTTTTATGCTTTGTCCATGCCCTTGAAAGCATCTAGGCAGCTGCCTTTCCTTGCTCCACTCAGTAGCTAGACAACTTTCCATGCCGATTTCTCTTTACGGATAAATATCATTGTCCTCATTGGTACACAAATATGGCGTCTACATTGATAAAACGTCTCGATATACAAATGAATATTCATCATCTAATATCGGTACTATTTTACTGGTATGCTAGTGTAACGCCCGATTCGTTGCGTTCAAATGCCATCGTGTTCAGACCTTAATGCTCCATTGAAAGCGGGACGCGGATGAAATAAACCTTCCAGTTTCTCATGATCAGGGCCGGAGAGGAAATACATGCTTCGGGAGAGTATTTGTTTGTATTCCTTTTTTAAAATGCCGCAAAGCCACCATCAACCATTGCAGTTTTGTGGGAGCGTTCGACTCAAATCTGCTTCTTGACTTTTGCGCGCGAAAGTCGCGTAGTAAAGAAACTCATACCTATGGTTCGAGAACAATCAGCATTATGCTGGAATATTTTTGATAGAGCAGAAGTTTCCAACCAACTTCTCATAACTACAGGATGACCCACACGAAAGGTGACTACATGAAAAAATCGATTTATGGGCTTCTTAACTGGAGGACGTGGTGATCCCTTGGGCCGAGAAGAACGCGAAGAACGTCAGCTGAAGCTTCCGGTAGGATTGGGCATCAGCTCACAGCGCAAAGAATAACTGCAATGAGATGAGACCAGCTCCGGGGTTTTGGCCGAAAGAGGTTTGGTCCTAAAACTCCAAGATCTCAAGCCTTTCGACTTTGCTGAATGGTCGTTTCTGGAGCAGAAAGCCTGCTCTTCCAAACACAAGTCTTTGGACTCTATGAAAATAAGCTCTCTCGTACAAGCGTGCGATGAAATTTCGCCGGAGCTGATAGCGCGCATTCTTAAAAACTCCCGAAATGGGTTGGATACTAAGCGAAAGGTGGTCATTCCGATGCAAGGTGTGTTATTTTGTTTACAATTGTTGTGATGTATAGAAGTGAATGCTTCCTATTTGACTTGATTTGTGTAATTTTAACGTTAGTTTTCTGTGTCACACTTCATGTGGATCACTCTGTATGTGTTCAAATTATGAAAATAACGATCCGCTTCTGGTGGATTATTCGCCTGCATAAAGTCCATCCTCTAATCATGATCTAGACACAACACAACAACATTTAACCCACCATCATTTATCATTACAAGTCAGTGACACTGCAACAGTTTCGCATTAAAGTTGACCACAGCGAGTAACAGGATGGAGCATAAAAGTGCTCAACCCCGGTGGGTTATCGAACGAGAAGAAGTGACGAATACATTGCGCGTTACAGGGGTTGGGGTGAAAAGTCGTGGAAGAGCGGGGTCGACGTTGTAAGACGACTCTGTCGAGTCGCGCCGTCATCTATGGTCATACTGGCCGTGAATCACGCAGTCTGTACCCATTATATGCTATTTTCATAAATCTCCTGACAGCGGGAACACATGACGAGCCCAAACGAAAGCAGATCCAGTCACAAGTGGCGACTAGCCCAACAGGAGCTCTAGGCTCGTTCTCCTTGAATGCATAATGATGCACCGACATGGCGTTCCGTTCTCTTATCGGGGCGCGCAGTGTAAGCGTCAGATTTGAGTTCTAGGTGGACGACTACGGTAATTGATGCTTAATCTCTGCCGCCTGCGATCGTGAGAAATCCGGTGCCAAGTCCACGACCCCCTCTTTTTTGCGCGCTCCGCTGCTCAGCCTTTCCCACCCTGATTAAGAAATGGAACTTCACTAATTTGCTTCAAATGGTGCTGATATTTATCTATGGTGCGATAGTATTAAACGTGAGCTACTACCACTCACTGTGATTTTGATACAATTTCCACCTCTATAAAGTAGGTTAGTCTTGCAAAGGTTCTCTAAAAGTTATGATTGATGATTTACCAGTCAATTAATTAAAAGAAAAGAAGAAGGAAGTTGGTTCACTCGAGAGCTATATTGTAAGATAAGATTTACGGGAATATCAAATGAGATGGACAAGCTAGTTTGAGGAAACCGCTCAAAAATACTAGTTAGTAGATTCACCGGGGGAAAAGCTTCGTTAGATAGGACATAGAAATGTATACATAACCTCCTAAGCTTCTCAAAGGTCATTAGTTAAACATTCAGGGAAACTAGCTTTCACGTTACAGAAACTTGAAAGGCAAAATCGAGTTGCTGACGATGAAAACAATTCAACAATTTTCATAGTGTATGAAATATAACAAAAGCTATAACCAGCGTGGAAGGGTTTAACAGCTCCCCTTTCTTCACAGCCGCTTAAGAAACTGCCGAGATCCACTGCTGATTCTAGGCGCTTCTGGCTTGCCGTCCTTCGCCCCGTTTCTCTTCAGAGTTAATCCCGCCCTCAAGTGGAAGTGAACCGAATAGAAAGCTGTTAACTGATGACAATTGCACGATCGATGACATTTTGAAAGATGGGGAGGAGGAGCATGACTTTAAAGCACATTTGATTTTGCACGATAACATATACATGCCAAAATAAACGTGAGGGCCACAAAAGAAGAACTGATCGATTCAGTAATCGATACAATAGGATTATTAACATTAATAACGAAAACATATGGCTAGCAGTATGCTGTTTTCTTGTACTCCTCCAACGACTTCAAGTGGACTTTCGGGCGGAAATTGTAGTTCAAAAGTAGATGTGACGCCGAAAAGCCTAGGAGCCATGCCGTCCATTTCCGGTTTTTCCGATTGTCGATTCCAAGCAGATGCACAAGGGCGTACCAAAATGCTGCCGTTATTAGAGTACGGAACATACGCATCCTAAACAATCGAATATTGTTCGAACGCGACACATTTGAAAACGCAAACAAAACAGAAAAGGAAAATAAAAAGTACAAAGTACATCAGGTCGTGACCCAGCAAAAGGACCCATGATAAAACAGTGAAAAACGCAGTGATCTCTTCCAGCCAAGTTATTCCTTATGTGCCCCACAACTTCTACTTTTATTCACTATTGCAGTGTAATAACAATGCTAGAATAGAATACGTATCTTGTTATCAAACGCGGTCGTAAACATAAGAGCGATTGTATCGCAAGGTTGACGAATTGTAGACAAAGCTTCAGCCAACCTTCGAGACTTTCGCATCGTGTACTGTGGTGAAATAACAGCACATCAAGACAGAACACGTTGCAACAAGTAAAGCCTCCAGTTTAAAGGTTTAATACTGATATCGGCTGACCGGCTCACCACGTACTTGTGAGTGCGGATAAGCTATGGCATAAAAGCCCTCAATGAGGCGAAGGTAAACGCGGTCTCGGTAGTGTAATTGTTAAGAGCAGCGTGCCCGGATAGCACAAACACAGGATCGAGTGCCGTACGTGGCCGAATTTTTGCCCCCACAAATCACTTTGTTGAGCAGTACGCGATGCACAATCCTTGTGAGACTTGTGCATCGCGTACTGCTCTAAACAAAAGCAGTTAACAAGCAATCAAGTCGAAGTGAGGGCAATATTTTACTAGGTTATAGCCGTTTAAATAGCCTACTGCGAGCTCAGATTTGCTTTGATAAGAACATAGCTTCATATTAAAATTGCAAAATTCAGAGTCTACAAACGAAACGATGAAGATGTAGTGATTGATTTTAGGTAGTGCATACCGTGCTAGCTTTGCTCGAGCGACATGGAGATTATCCAGATCCTCCTTCAGAATGTATTTCTTGATGCCCATCACATAATCAAAAAGATATGAGTCCCAATCAAGTTGCCTGACGTCGAAGTTGAAGAGCTGTAACAGGATAACGAGCTGTACCACATTTAATATTGGTTCATAATAATAGGTTATATGCAGTAGTCAGCAGGGCGTAATGATAGCCCGATTACGAAACGGTAATATTATGGCTGTTCAAGTAGGAGTTGCTGGAGTAGTACTAAAGGGTATTCGTGGCTCAAACTTCAACCCCTGAAATTTCATGGGTCTTTCGATGTTAATCAACCCCAGAGGCGCTCTGCGTTTGACTTCCATTCAGAATCGTAGTGGTTCATTGGATGCGCATCTTGCCACGGTACCAGTCAATAGACTGCGGAGGAATGAAGGGTTATGTTGAACTGCATGGGTGTGAGTCCGAGACCAGATGTGTGATAGTGTGCGTTACTTGCCACACCTAGCTTCAACCAATTCCCCCAAGAATGACCCAAAAACTGTGATTTGTGGAGGTTTTGTGTACCAATTGTGCTTTCTCTGTTAGAGCAGCTGTCGAACATTTGAACTCTACTTATAGTTTTATCATAACTGATCGTAATCTATCTATCGCACTGCCTTATCGAATACTGCTTTCGGTCGAAGTTATGCAACCTCAGCATTCTTTTGACCTGCGGTAATAGTACACCCCTATTACATATTTACATAGAAGTCGGTACCAAAGTCACTAAGGGCTCTAGTAGGTAGAACTGTGGAGTCAACGGCTGTTACGTTGTAATAACTCTGGATCAAGTCGGACGCTTACCACCCTGTCCTATGCCTATGTCATCCGCAAAGTTCTCCTTGCCGAGAAGACCATCCCTATCAGGTGGCTTGCAGCTGCAAGCGTGCAGCCAGTTGACAACACAACACCTTCTACGAGAGAACGTTTCACACTATTCTTCATCCGTAGTTATTGTTGTTTCACAAAATTCTGTGAAGGGCCTAAGAAATACTTTAAAGGCACAGCCCAAGATAATTTTTGGATATTCGGTTTTCGACGGATATTCTGCTGCAGCTGAGCATGCAGAAGCTCTGCAGAATGATTGTAGCAGCAAAAAGTGTAGCGAAGAATAACATAGTAGTATAGTATGTAGTATGAGTCTTTTTCTAGCTATGATGAGCGCTTGAAAATGTTCGGCTCGTTGAGCCTTAGACAAAGGCGTGTAGTAAGCGATCTCATCTTTGTTTCCGCATCGTCCGAAAGGAACTTAAGCTTAGAGCCAGCATGAACTGGATCTTTCGACCGAATAAAGCCAGATCTAATGGGTTCATTGTCCGAAGTAGGAGAATACATAGGTTCCGTTATACGCAGACATTCAATTCGTTTCTCTTCCGTACGACAAGATGGCTTGAGAAGCTTCCTCGTGAGGTACTCAATCGCCAAATGGTGAGTCCTTCACAAGAAAATTGAGGAACATCGATTTGGAGAGTTATTTGGCTTGGATAGTTGAGTTCGTTTCATGGTGTATTTACAGGCTTTCTACAGGCTCTCTATTTTTCCATTTTGCGTTGCCAAACTCGTCAGCTTGTTGTGGTGTGGATTGTCGTGTAGTAGACGGATGACGGACATTGCAACGGACGGTGTTTGTTGGCTTTTCTTGTGCATGTTATTGATGAGTTGCTCCTCGGTTTGGTTGAGTTAACGATGTTTGTATATGTTAACATTGTTTTGTTTTCTTTCTAAATTGGTTTTAGTCGCATATGGTGCTGCGTCTTGTTTTTTGTAATTGTTTTTACGTTTTTTGTTTGTTTTTTCCTTTCTTAGTTGCTGGATCCTGAGTTGAAGTGTGTAATATGTGATGTTTTATTTCTTCCATGTAGACTAGATTACTTTCTTTCTTGCCTTGTTCGGTGCTGCCTGTACTTTCTAACTCCAGCCTTCTGTTGTCTTGTCAGTTTCCGGCGGGCCAGTTTCACGTGGGAGGTTGGCATACACGTGTGCCGAAGTGCTGACTGTGTCCCATGAGTCCTACTGGCCTCTTCTATTCTTCGTTTCTCATACGTCAAGTGATCCACCGGACAGATATTATTTGACTTGGCCTATTCAGTTTGTTATGGTCTAGCTATTACCTTATGCCCTGACTTTCCTTTTAGGGTGCGCTCTGTGAGTGTGTAATTAAATAAATAAATAAGTAACCGGAGTGAAACATCCCCTAACCACTCGGGGATCATATGCCAAGCGAGCGAGCATTCCGCCTCTGCACTCTTCTGACATTACATCGGTCGATAGGCGTGGCGTCTGAGTGATCCGATAATGGGGCTCCTAGTGTACCCTAGCTCTTGAATTTTCAGGCCCAAAGGCGTGCGTTCTGTTACCATTGGGAGCCACTGGGTAATCATGGGGAAAAATCTAAAGAACCATTTTTATCGTGAACTCCGCCTTTAAGTACAGATATGGGAAAAGGAAGTGAAGAAAGCATTATTCCTAAAAAACGCTTCAGGGCGTCAATCCAGGAGGTGATGAGAGGTCGTCTTTTGAACAGCTGAGATCGCGCACGCTTTCCGCAAAACTTTTGCAGCCTCCGCGCGGTGGTGACCTGCTTCGCGCGCGCAGATTGCGATGGCGCTACTCGACCCACATTCTTGGCTTTGGATTGAAAGCTATTCTTACACTACATTCAAAACGTCAGGCAATATCTGCTCAGGTGACGATGAATGGAAATGGAATGATCTAAAGGCAATGGTTTTTACGACATACCTGCTGATCATGAGTGGTCATTGAGTCCCATAGTTTTGGTAGATTTTTTGTTTGGAAAGTCCATCCGTGTGTTGTGAAGTAATGCAGCGCTTCGATCATACGCCACACCCGAGCGTACAACCGCACGTTTCTAATCATTATGATAAATTCCCAATAAATAATAATCATCGAAAGGAAGATCAATGAAACAGACCTCTTTTTTCGTCCAAGCAGCCCATTTATAAAATCGAGTGTACTAGCCGGAATATGATGTTTTATATAATAATTAAGCTCGAACATTTTTCTGCTACTGTGGAACCTGGTCGATGGTATTGCAAAGCATTGCTCCATTGGATACTGAAATGCTGAGCAGTATTTAGATTGAAAACTCAACATTCAAGTGGTAAAGGGAGTTCTCCTGGCCTACATGTTGTTGGAGATTGGTGCATAGAATGTACCTCATGATAGAACTGTTCCAGGAAGTTAACGACTTTCTCCCATTTCAAAGCATTGAGGTCTCCAGATGCACAGTGCATCACCGGTATTGTTTCGTACCTCAAAATAACCACGAATTAACACACTACTTGACTTAATAAAGCTCAGGCCAGGTCGGGTATGCTATAACCAAAGATCGAAAAAGTTGCCTTTTTCGGTGTGTGTCAGGGGTTGCGTGGCAGAAAAAAGGTACCACTGTGTAAATCCATAGTAAAGCACAATTCACGATAACAACGGCTTCTGAGCTTTTCCTTCCTTGTATTAGCATGTAACTATCCCCTCCACCCCGTCAAAAACGACTTCGACAGGGCGTTATAAGGACTCCAAAACCGGCCTGGTTGATGTACACATCGAAGAGCCACGGTCATATGGCAGCTTTAATGAGGCTACACCATTCACAATGAACGTCCAGGACGCTGGCGGTTAGCACGCTTATGTTAGAGATACCAAGACGTTACGGACACAATCTAGTACAACCCCCTTTCCTTCTACTTTTTTCAAGGCCTATATTTTTTAATACTTGCCGAGTCTAAAGTGAAAGAAACATCAGCGTGTCGCATTTCTAGCACACATTACCTGTGGAGCCCTGATTTGAGGGAGAGTCAATCGACGATTTTCTAAAAATATAAGCTCACGTAGTTGTGGCCCGATGAGCGGCAGCGACGATGATCATATTGGCAACAATGTCCACGGGTATGATGTCCGCCTTTGAACTTTCACTTCCACACATGTTGGTCAATACTCCTTTCCCGACCTGCAATGGCTTTGCTGGGCAACGTTATTCGGTAAGATGCAGCAAGTAGTATACGGTATTCGGTATATAGTTGATTGACAGCTCTGATTACTTCCGAAATTATATCTGTGGGCAAAGTTCAGCCAAATTTAGAAAGCATACATCGTTCGGCACGTGTTGCGAGAACTTTTTATGGGCAAACAAAGTCCAACCCAACGGTCCTTTTCCTTTTTTTTCATGTATGCCTTACATCAATCAATCAAGTAGGCTGGTGAGTTCAAGTATTAAGTGGACTATAGACGTACCGCTGCAAAAATACCAGTTGGTCCGTTGATGTTGTCTGTCCAACCAGGAAGTGGATCTTTCCACATAGCACCAACTATCGATGGGCGGATAATGATAACCGGAAGTTGTTTTGCGTCTTCAACAAGTTGTGTCTGAAATAACAGGAATAACAATGAGAAGAGTTTTGCGAGCTTTTATTGATACTTGTAGGAATCTTGACTTGTAGTTACCAACTATTTAGCGAATTCATAATACGGGCCATGCTATAGAATCACAACCCTTCCATTGCGTTTCTTTGTCAAAGTTGTTGAAAAACCCGTATTGAAATGGTAATCGCCTAGATGTACAACACGCTGTCACCTTGTCCAACACGTTTCTTGATCATAATAAGCTCATAAAAAACAAGGTCGTATCTGCAGAAAAAATTCGGTAATCGAAGGGATTCTCTAACGGCTTCCCTCCAGTAGCTCGAACAGGGACTTCTTGGAGTCCATCTAAACACATGACTGCGTCCCCCTTTCGAACCGAACGTTATGGCTACTTCAGTTCCCTTAGTACTTATTAGAAAGCTTCAAAACGATGGCCTCTAACACAGCGCTTCGACGAACATGCTATCACAACGGTACTGATGACCCACGCCTGCATAACTTCCTGGCCGAGTGAATTTTGTTCGTCGTTTGGATTAGTAGAGTATCGAACAAAGAGGCTGTTAATCTTTGTGTATACAGATGCACCACAAAAACGTATACTTTGAGTGTTCTTACAGTGACAGAGCAAAAAATGAATGATTGACAGATCACTTTGAATAACTAAACAAACGTCACCTCAGCTAATGCCTTCGTCAGCGTGTAGGTGTTAGGCCGTTTCCCCAGCAATTTCGGAGTGATCTAAATCGTTAGATTATCAAATAAGTGAATTATGGACTTGAACATGAGCTTCAAAGGAATGTTTTACTGCGTCCAAGCAAAAAACTGTATCTTTTTACCCAGACACTCCCAAACGATGACTTCACATAAGCACCTCTGAGCAGTCCACTGGGCGAATGAAAAATCGGCGAGAAAAGAAAAGAAAGGTAAATGGAACTAATTGAACGGTACTAAAAGAAGTGTCAAAGGTGATGGAAAAGCTATAAAGAGTGAGGGGACTAGAAATGGCTAAATGTAGTATTATATTATTATAAGTGATGCTTAAAGTTAAGGGGAGTCGGGAAATAATGTAAGGACCACGCAAAAAGAAGAAATCTGGAACAGCTTTGAGAAGCTGATCTGGCACGGCTCGATATCAAAACTTTCCTTTTTCTCTTCACAAGAATCCGATCCTAGGAAGTTACTGGCATAGTTATCAGTGGATTTCTAGAGAAACAGCAATCCTATTTTGCAAATCAGAAGTAGCAAAAAACCGTGAACAAAACGGCCCTATTCTTCCCCGAGGGAGATCCTTCCTGCCTTCGCTCTACTCAGCTTTCGATTTCAAGACATGCTTCTCACTTACTTTAAGAACCTGGCATTTTTGTTACAGCCCAGCCGATGATTATTTTTCAATCGCGAAATGTCAGCAGAAAAGATAACATTAAGGGTAGTTGGGATTAAATGTTTTAATCAATTGAAAACATAGCTATTTCAATCACCAGTGTGATCATTTCATCATCCATCCATTCGATCGCTTCCATTAATTTCTGTGGAGCAACAGGTGGATCATAGACCTGAACACTTATTCTTTGCAAAACTTCCTATATGATCAAAAACTCAGCTTTCCTGAGAAAGTAATAACCTTTTCTTCTGTTTCGGCCCGGTCACAGTTTGCATATGCTGTCGAGACATGAACGAGCGCCTAAAAATCGAACAGATCTAATGGTTTTAATATTTCTGCTAAGTGTTTTATAGGGGATTAGTGGCAAATGGTGCACTACCACAAATGCATGGGCATGGTTCAAATCCCAGACCGTTATCCGCCTATGTGAACCAAGCCTTCCATCCCACAGGGTCGGTTAATTGGTACCAGACTCGGCTGGGAGGATAAAAGCACTGAGTAGTACATCGGCTGCAAGTCATTGTATAAACCACATACGCATTCAATACGCCACTGCGATTTCGAAGGGAAGCCTGGAGGGGACGCATCCCTCAGACTTGATTGATCAACGCCCAAAAATTTGAATTTATCACTTATAATTTCTGCCAAAAAGACATCGGAAATAATTATTATTCAATAAGATAAGATAAGATTCAATAAGAAACTAGGTGCTCTGACTGCTCTGATGTACCCAGTTGCTCTCCGCCAACAAGGAGCAATGGACAAAGGTTGTTCGTCGAACGGAATGTGCAATGATAAGAGATGCACATAGCAAGAATTCTGCTTTTTCTTATATATCTTAACCGGAAATTACGACTTTTGTTGAGTTAGAAATTCAATGATTTTCATAAAAAAAATGCTCTTAGTTCCTGTATGATCGATAGCAGTACGTCCAGAGCACCAAAAACCAGCTCATCTTTTTTTCTGAATATTTCTATAGCGCCACTGAAGAATTATTCGTTGCCCTTTATATCGGTCGATAAAGTACAGTGTACAAGAGGGTAACGAACATACAGAAAGAAAAGAGTTAATGTAAGAATCAGGAGATGTCCTTATGTCGTCTGATCACCTGAGACATGATTGCTATTTAATTCGCTACCAAACTTTGATCTTTTAAAACTCCAGCGAGGTTGAATCGAGAACGATGATAATGTCGAGGAAAAGAATTCACGACTCCTACCACTGCCTGCCGCTGAGAATGACTACAGGCATGCGGTGCTGTCGACTTGTAGTCGAGATTTTTAGAAGACCTTTTTCAATATAAGCTACCCTCTCCTTAAATCAATGATGATCCATGAAATTTGTTGAACATTTGAATGTCAGGAAAAAGATACTCAAAAAGCAACAAGTCAAAAAATACTGAACGACATTCGACAATGTATCAGGCCCTCCCCTGGATAAAAAACCAGACAAAGCACCCCCGGTCCCAAATGCTCATGGCATAGAAGGGTTTTCTCTCCAATCAGCTGATTCACAGAAGCAGCGTGGATCTTTTTGCATAGGTCTGACACTTTTTTCTCTGAGTCTTTAGCAGTCTCGAGAAAAGGCACAAAAATTCAAGCAAAGTTTCCAAAGACAGCTTACGATCAGCTTTTGCATTTTGTGACACAGTGCGACGAGTCTAGTAGTACCGACGACGTTCATTTCAACCGCATCCCTGAGCTGTTCATCGAATTTCACCGTAGCCGCGCTGTGGATCACGATGCTCACCTGAAAATCGGGTCAAATTGGAAGCGGGATAAATTAGCTACAACTAGTAACAATTTCCTTCTCTAAAAGTTGCTGGCAGAGTAAAAGCATGTTAAGGGCCACACTCAAATGTAGCATATGAAATAGGCAGCACTACCATAGAATAATGTGGTAGTTCGCTTCCGAGTAGCAGCAAATCACTCACCATGGTGGGCTTCGGGAATTTTTTGAAATCCGAACGAACATCCTTTATTGCTAGAGTATCTTATCCAGACTTTTCTCCCAAAGTAGGAGGCTGAGCTTGGAGAATCTTTAAGTGCCTTTCTGGCTTCCCCTCAGTTCGCAGACGGGCTCCTCACAAAAAATGCGCTAAAGGTTAGTGCGCAACAACATAATTCAGTGATATAGCGTTACCCCATGTATGGGGTTCGGATTCTATCCTTTTCAATCACGAAAATCTTCCATAAATAATTTTTGAACTGCTTGTGCTCTAAAAGCCTACATCTTCGGGAACGCCTGGGAAAAAGTTCGCATCGCTACTTTTATGGAAAAACTAACAGGAAAATTTTGCT
Organism: Haemonchus contortus; assembly: GCA_000469685.2. Classification (NCBI taxonomy): domain Eukaryota; kingdom Metazoa; phylum Nematoda; class Chromadorea; order Rhabditida; family Trichostrongylidae; genus Haemonchus; species Haemonchus contortus. The sequence goes on along the minus strand of LS997567.1, from coordinate 36,858,310 downwards.
TCCAAAAACATCTAGAACAACTAGATGGCTATGCGAAGTTACCTGATCGCAAATGCTCTGCATGTCGTGCTGATTGAGACCGAGATTGTTCTCCATAAGGTCACCAGCAATAGGAACCAACTTGCTGAACATCTGTGGCTTATGTTCACGAAGCCGGCTGAACAGCGGATCCTAAATTTCGAGAGAAAAAGAAATCAGCAAATGTTTTCTCAAATTTTTTTTCCGGTTTCTGAAGAGTGGTTCGAAAGGCTGATCAACCTTATTCCAACTATAAGCTTTCAAATCAATTAGCCTTTTTTTATTCATGGTTGACAAGGCCCAAAAACTCGTAACTTGAGCAAGCTTAACAAGGACCTCTAGAATATTTCTTGAAAAGTTGCTTTCATAAGTTTTTATAGGCAATTGTAAGGAGAAGTGCCTGCAAAGCCATACCTGCAAAACCTTTTCGAGCCTCTCTTTCGGTGATAAACCATTGGCCGGGCGGATCAGCAAGAATATCTGCCCAACATTTGGCAAAGCCCATAAGAGTTTTTCAACAAGCACCTGAGAAAAAAAGAAATTCGATTGAGTTCGTAAAAGTTTCATGAATAAAGAGCTGTAAAGAGTGCAATGAAGGGGTCCTCTCCTCGAGCGAAATAGAGTTTCAGCCTTGTTTCTGATCCATACTAAAACGGATACTAATCCTCTCACAAACGGTGTTTGTGATTTGTCAAGTGTACAATTGATTCATCGAACGTTTAAACTTTCAGGCTGACCGCAGCTCTTACCTTTCCTAAGAATCCAGTCGATCCCGTCAGCAGGATAGACCGATCACAGTACACGTCCTCTACCCGCCAGGACATGGTTACCCTGAATTGAGAAGGTGAAATTTATTACAATAAGATCTTTCTTTACAGAGTTGAAAATAACACGATCAAAAAACTGGCAGTTGAGCACACTTTCTAACTAGTAAATAGCCAATGGTCAGTGAACGCAACCCAATATTGAAATATTCAGTAGAAACTGTTGATAGCCTAATGTGTCACAAAACCATCATGAATATAGTTGTTCAAGTTAGAACCCATACCCATTACCGACTTTTTAATATTCCTTGGAACGCTCCTCACGTCAACAGTAATGCCAGTGGTTCCTCCAAAACATGGACTACGGAGTGAATTTTAGGCAAATTTTGGGCAATAGAATCGGCTGTTAAAATTTTGCAAAAAAATCACTTGTAGGAAAAAAATTTATGAAACTTGTTGTCCAGTGGGAGAAGGGCAGAGTACATTGATTTGCATTTTTTGACAAAAAAAATTACTGAGGTCTGCTCCAAATATTTCGAATTGTTGCATAGACTTCAAGTGCTGCTTATCGATCTCAACGTAAAGTTTTTACAGTTGGTGTGATGAGAGTTGAATAACGCCTCTGCTGCTTAACTTTTCCTTTTCGACCAGCCATTACTCTACCTTTTCAACACATACAATACTTTTACCAGTTTGAAAAACTTATCAGAACGCGTGACATTCCACGAAATCCAAGATGAACTCGAAATGTGAACCGTCCCACTGAAGCATTGCAAATAGTAATCCAAAGTTCAGAATCTCACTTCGAAAGTCATTATCGATTTTCTTAGGCGGTTTTTAGATAGTTCAACTTATTGATTCGTTTCAAATTAGACATGTAATCATAAAAAAATCTGGTCAGGTCGATACGAGAAAGGAAAAGTTGGGTTAAACGAGTAGAGAAGTGGGAAGAGAGAAGTGCCCGAGTCCTGATATGCTGTGCGGTGTGCTGTGTTGTGTAGATAACACCGATGCGACTCAATCATTAGCGATAAATGCCACAAGGAGGGAAGAGGGCATTACTCTGGAACGCCAGAATAATTGTAGTAGTGAACCTTTTAATTTCGGTCACGGTCATGATCGTTCAAACTGTAACTGCAGTAATTTTTAAACGTCATTTACACTGCTTTAGGATGGACGCTCTTTGTTCATGCTCTGAAGTAGAATAAAGAGAAATCCACCACAAAAATAGAAATCCACTCCAAAATCACTCCACCTCAAATCCAAAATAGAAAATAAGTAAAATAATAAAAGGTGAACAAGGGTCATGGAAATTTTCACAAACCTTAGTAGGACTGGGCTCAGCGTGGCTCATCCCGTACTCTTTCCAGTGTTGCATCTGAATAGGCAGGATCGGGGAATTGCTTCAATTCGACGAATAAGGCGATGATAACTTACTTGTTAGTATTATATGCTACCGTAAGCTTACTAGTTGGATAAATAATTAGAGGGTAGACCTACTACAGTAAGCGAAATCGGCGTCTCAGACACTACACTCTGTGTCTGGTAACGTGTATGACACGAACCAAAGATTTAGAACCATCAGTACGTATCTTTCTGACTCATAGAGGAGGGCCTTTAACTTCACTAATCATTCTGCTCCATCAGAGGTGAATATTCCAGCCCAACTAGTCGGCATGTTCGTTGACCGGAGATGGTTCTATTCGCATCGAGAAACTGATGATCACTCATAATCCAGCTTCTCATGTTCCATCGTAGACCACTGACACCTCTTCCATGGATGTTACACGTGCCAAGCACATAAAATTCAAACAAGTCACTCAAAACCAGTTGCTTTGCTAAAGATACCTCCGCATTTTGCTTAGCAACTACTTCACGAGTAGCTCGCCGCAAACTCAAGAATTCAGCGTCCCGAGTTATTGACACGTTCGTGGTGCATCCTCCTAGCCCAAGTGACTGGATTTGTGCAATTCATCCTTCATTCAAAAGCTATTCATCAAAACCAACCAATTCCAATTACGCAAAACATTTTGGTGGTGACGGAATGAAATGAAATGGACAGAAATGATTTCCTACCATTCTACTTAGGTTTTTCTAAAAGAATTTATTTTTCGAAGCCTGAATTAATAGCTCGAAAGATCACGAAGTGACTGAATTCAGAGTCTAACAAAGTTTTAGGGGGTAAAAACAATGAGGGATTGAAAATATACATAAAGAATTTGGACCTTTTGAAATTTCGAACATTCGAGAGAAACGTTCTGGATTAGAATCGTTACTTGTTACTTATTATTATTGTCAAGTACTGATTTACTCCTTGGGGATCATACATCGGCCCGCTTCAACAGCTTCAACGTACTGAATTCAATAACGTTTATTACAAAGGACGGCCGTCACCTTGTGCAGCTATTAACTGACTTGACATGGAAAAATATTTCACGGCTAATGCTACGAGATCAGATTTCATGAAAATTGAGAATGTAAAACAGCATTTTCCCAACTCTATCACTAGTTATTCAGAACCTGCTTGTTTCGATTTCATGTTTGAAGAACGATTCTCTTCTTGGAATTTCGGTAGAGAATCGCTCAGCAAATGTGAGCTGAAGCGACGGTGCATATCTTTCCTCAGGGAGCGTGTATTTTGCTTACTCGAATGTATCTATTTCTAATTGTTTAGATACTGTTGATGATTCAATATTATTTTTGCAACTACTTAGTGGTAGACGCAATCACAGGGTGATAAGGACGATGTCACGCCATCGCACAACGCAGAGTGCGAAGTTTGTTTTTTTCTATTGCAAATACTCGACACTGCGCTCTAAACAATCCTGAAACGTGACTGCGAAAATCATTTGTTCGTGATTTTTGAGACTTAAAAATGCGCATATTTCGACATCAAACCAAATAGTTTTTACCGCTTTCTTCAAATGCATACATCAAAAATTTCGATCCAAAAATGACTTTGTTGTAATATTCAAGTATTCTTGGTAAGGTAACCGAGTCTCTGCAAAACGCTAGGTTAGGATCATGCTAGGCTTTTAAGAGCGTTCTAGGGTGTTTAGCGAAGTTGACACAGAAACCGTAAATCTTCCGTGACAGGTGACATTCAACATTTTTTTTTATTACCGTATAGAATCCAATGACGGCAGATTTGCGATCACGTGGTGTGTCCGCCCACGTATATTTTTGTTTTATACTAGATTAAGGAAGCTGAACAGCTTAGAGCAGGAAAAACACAGGATAGCAAAAACTCCAGTAGGGAGGAACTGGAGTTGGTAAACCTCATTTTGTCTGGTTTTTAGGACGGGACTCACTCATGGGTCCCTCTCTGTCTCGATCAATTTCTATTGCAAAGCTAGAACTCTAGGCTATCTGGCTTAATATTGTTGTTGAACAGTATACAAACACCATGAGACACGAACAATTCAAAATGTATGCAAATTTTGAAAATACAAAGCTGCAGTACCATCAAAGCCGTCACCGCAGTTCTCATAATACCTTGAAGCGGTTGAATAACACTTTAGGGTTTTTTATTGTAATATACACGAATACGCAGGCCTTAAAATCAATTTTTTTCTGGATCTGCATTTGATAAAAAAGTGAGATGGCAAAAAAAAGCATCATGCGAAGCTTCAATACAAGTTATTGATAGGATGCTGTTTGACCTGGTCAAGAATCGCTCAAGTTATCTAGAATCGAACTGGCAAATTCGAGGCAGCATAAGTAGATTAAGCAAGTGTAATGTTTCTTAACCTTGAACCAGTGAGCTTCTGGTTTCTCCCCTAATGAGAATCATGGCCTACTATTGCATTTTCTATGCCCCTAAACGTCTACAAAAAATAGAACTCTTTCGAGGCAGACTAGCAAGGTAAGTGGCAGCTGAACTGGCAGCCGTTTTGACTGCATCTTTGTGAACACAATCATAATGTTCGCTTCTAGAATTGCTCATGAAATAGCATTTTAGGGGAGCTCACCGCAAAAAAGACTAACTTCTATTTATTTGGGCACACTATCAAAGTCTGCATGAACTCATTTTCGTGGAAGTGCTGCAGAAATCTACGGGTCTGTGCTGCCTGATGATTCTAGCAAAGGATTTGTACAGATTACAACAGTAGAGCACTTTCCGCTTGTACCTACGGTTGCGTTTCTATTATAACAAGAAGAAGAAATGTTGTTCCAAGTTCCCATGCTTATCTAGACATCCGGGTACTGCCCCGTGAGAATTAGTCTTGGCAGCTTCGATTGAACGTGAATATATAAAGCACTATCGAACAATTGTAGATCCGCGAACACAGCGAATCGCCACTGCATCAAGTGAGCATGAAAAAATCGTAATAAAACACAGGTCATCACAAGAGCCGGAAGCATTTTTCAGATTTCCTGTCCGTTGGCTTGAGCTGATTTTTCACGTCGGAAAAAAGCTCCAGAGAATTCATACGGTAGTCGATGCAATGTCTTTGACGGCAGACTTCGGATTTCTGAAAGACAAAATATAGGCCAGGCGCAAGGTTAAAGAGGCTCAATATGAGGCGGGCTCAAGCGCCCGGGCGCCCAGGCGTAAAGCGAGACCTGGCCCCTCGCAATGTTATTCCTCGATCTCGAGCGGTGTTTATTTCGGGTGGTACCCTACGCCACTCAAAATCGTGATGTCCACTCATCGCTCTTCCCTTTTGAAATTAAAACTCACAGGCAAGCCACTCCAAGATTTCCAAAAAGCAGCAAATAGCCAGCGAAAGTGAGAAGAATCAAAGGCATTACGTAGGCCATAGAATAAAGATGAAAGAGTAGTATCCCTGCAAATACTGGGGAGTAAGTTCGATCAAACATCGTCATTAGTTTCTTTCAATATGAAATTATTTGAGAATCGATTTTACGCTGCTGTGCTATCCCTCTTCTAGGCTCACGCTCAGCCAGAAAATCGGCAAGGCTGATAACCCCACGTGAATAGCTCTGTACATGCGCACTTTTGGAAAGTTCATGGCAGTAAATTTTTTCCATTACTATTAAAAGGACATTCTGGTATGACTAGTTGAGTTGCTCTTGAGTCTTAAGAATTGTGAAGTTTGTAAATAAAAGCAAATTGCACAAAGTGTCGGGCCCAGCTGTAATGATCGTTACGCCCCATGGGTCCAGGGAGGGTGAGAGCTTTGACCGCCAGCTGATGGTACGGGCGGGTGTGGGGGTTCTGGTTCCCCAAACCCCTTCTGTTAAATACAAGGATTTTCCAGTTTTTTTTACTCAAATTTGTTTTACAGTCCCAATTTACATTTTTGGGTTTCAATAGAACTCGTGGTCCAACCCACTGGTAAACGAAAAGCACACAACAGCAATTTGGACAGGAGGGAAATATATCGCATTACCAACAGGATTAATAATGCCAAAAAGGTCTTATCTCATTTAAGGAAAGAGTTCAAAGAGACTTTGCTCCTGTTTTCAGTCAACGTTCTTGGTCGGCATCTTCAACGCTGTACAAAAGTTACCCAAGCTTTCGTCGAAACCCCCCGAATTTTTCATATAGTATCTATTCTGAAGAGGTTCATTGGGTTCACAGCAAAGAAGACTTGTTCCAGCTCAAAGAGTTACTAGTAGAAGTACGGCATAACTCACAGAATCCAATAAGCATGGAGAGAAAGGCCACTGCCACGAGGAAAAAGAGGAACATTAGGATTATATGTAGATTACCTGAATTATCATTTGACCAAAATAAAAGGAGTCTAGTTCAAAGGGAGCATAACTTTTGGAATGCTCTTTCATTCACTCAAATCGGCGTTACCTTTCTTTGTGTCTGCTTTCTCTTCAAGGGCAGTGGGAGCAACTTCTATGGAGTAAACCGACTTCTCGAGTGAGCCATGGCTGTGAATCGCCATAATGAAACTTCTGAAGAATAGGTATTTCATTATGTGGGTACATGATAAAGTGATCAATTTCTGGAAGAATCCTCATTTATTCATGTGGGTGCATGATAAGGTAATTAACAAGGAAGAGAAGCAGAAAAAAAAGAAGCAAAAGAAACCGGTTACAAATGCAGTTATGTTTAGGCTCGACAAGACGTTTTTAACTGCGTTGAGGCAGCTAAAACTGATCGTTTTCATTGTTGAGAGCAAAAGTCAATAGATTTCGCTTCCGTTTTTATATGACATTAGATAGCTGTAGCTGAAACGGGAAAAAATGGCTGAGCTGCTCTTAGTGTAACCACCTTCTGAAAAGTACTAAACAAACAGTGGCAGTAGGCGAGACTCTGGGAACGCCATGGCTGACACGGTTTTATAGTGATCCGCGGTAATCAATGTAATTGAAATTTTCTGCCCACCGATTTTACGATATGAAGAATTTTTTAAACTTTATTTTGTCAACATTAAGAACCAAATACTTGGAAATCTCTGCGCTATCTTTGCGTTCCTCGATGAATAATCGTACCAGAATAATCTTCAGATTCACTCTTCATGAAATGTTCGTGGCCCTTAAAGTTATATCTTTATGTAAAATACGATACACTGTTAAAATTTATCTGTAGGTGACCATTAAATACTGATAATCAGTGATTTTCTGCTCGTATTTTGTGCAGGTATATTTATTTTACAGCTTACCATCTCTTGAGAAGACAGAGCTACTCATCGCAGCTAGTTATGTTTGTTAGTGAAGAACGTCTCAAAAATCACAGGACATCGGTATACATTTTTTTCGGATGTCACTGATCGAGTGGAATTACTGTAGCAAACATTTGTGGGAAAAAGGGAGTCTGGTATGAGAAATATAGTTCCCTTCAGGTTCTAAACCTTTTTGTGCCCTCTCAGAGGATTGATAATTCCTCATCCGATCTAAATTTTCTGGTATCCTCCGCTTTACTAGTTTGCTGAAGTAATCAGAATTAACTACTTGAACTAATTCCTTTTCGACTTCACTACAATGCCCTTTGAAATTTAAATCAGGCATGAAAGATATTTTTATGAGGCCACTACTTTCCTACAGCGGCAAGAGAGTACATCTCTATTGAATCTGTGTTTCTTATACTCCTTGGGCCATCAGATGTGTCAGAAATGACTACTATTCAGTAGCGCCCAGGAATACTAGTGGTTGCTGGTTAAAGGCACCGTTCACGATTATTTTGGGTAAACCAGATTATGATGAAAAATGGAAAACAAGATCGTAACTAGTGCGACTGAGGTGAAGAAACTGCGTGCATCGGTGTTTCTAAAGTGAAAAAAGGCTCGAAAAAACGTTGAAAAGAGGGCTGTACGTGAATGAAACCAGAAAAATGAAGAAGGGGGGGGGGGCGTCCGGACGAGCTAAATAGTGTGTTTCACTGCGCGCGTGTGGGTCCTGGGGCTGTCTAGCTTAGCTTTACAATACCCATCACTTCTGGAGGAAAGTATCCATCTAAAATCAGCTATCTCTATCAGCAGCTTTCATAGGCTAATCGCCGCTCGGAATGGTGACGAATTTGCTTGGAAGTAGAGTGCATGGCGTGACTTGGATGAGATGATCCGTGTGTTAGATTGATTATGAATTTTCCTCCCCCGTCCGCCTATCTCACCCCTGTTGCTTTGCTTTCACTTGAGGTCACGCTTTTCTGTTAACATAATTTCTCGAGCAGCCACTTATACAAGTAACGCCCTTCCAACAAGTTTGACGGGGTACACTATTAAGCAGTTTGAAACATTTTGGTCATTTTTGAATTGATTTATTTCAACAAATAATTGTTGATTACTGACTTGTAACAATTTCAAATAATTGCAGATTACTGATTTGTAACATTTTCAAATATAGTTGAGAGTAAATAATCCAGTAACGTTGTCCTCCCCCATACACATCCAGCCCAATATACACGATTTCAAGCACGACAGCAAGTACCAGAACCACATGAGGTAAAACCGCGAGAGCAGCCGCAGCCAGAAATCGAATTCGAACAAGGCGTCTGAAATATAAACACTAAAAAAATATTGAGGAACTTGTCAATGCTCTAGAAATCAACACTGTAGGATAGAGGACAAAGCGGGAGACGGGCGGTAAGAACGGTTTTGAGTAATCGATTCGCCGCACGCGGCTGTCGCGGACCTTTCGTTTGGCCGTTATTACTGCTCTAGCGTTCTTCATACAGTTCAATCGATATGCGATCACTATTTTAGGCATGATTCTACTCTTGGTTCTTTTGTTCCTGTATTTTTTACCTGCTACTGCATCCCACTAAATTCCCTCGCGCGCGACGTCGCTCTCGCCGTGACGCGACAATTTCGACCCTGCTGCACCGCACCCGGACAAAGTCAGTAATCAGCTCGGCGTTGATCAGTTCCACTTAAGGATAGCCTCGAGTCGATTACTACCGGTACTCTGTATGGCTTTTCGAAGGCATACTGGGGAAGTGATCGACGGACCACGTGAGGACTCTGTTGGCCTGGTATCAACCGAGGATTTGACACTGTGCCATGCGTGTTTTGAAAACCCTCTCGTTTCTACGTTACTTCCGCTCAAATCCTATAAATGAGACATGGGGCACTACCTAGGAGGACCAGCCACTTGGGTAATTATGGATAATGGACTATTGATTACTTACAACGATCTGTTGTACTACATCACATGCTTGTGAGCAGATATCTTGGCATCGTTGATGGCAAGGTTCCAACCATGGTATAGATTGACAGCTGTTCATACAGTAGCGTTGGCAAATGTGCATGCAAGTTGACTGCTGCGTTGTAGGAACCTGAAAACAAAAAATCATTTATTACAAAGGAATATCGTAGCAGATCACAGCATTTTGCGCTTACCATGTCCATACAAGGAGTTCGAGTACAAGTGTTGCATGATGAGCGACACTGAGCATTACAGGAATTCATGCAGGGCCGTGACGAGCAAACACCTCCGCACTGGTTTTGGCACGAGCTTTGGCAGGTGTTGAATTGAACCTGGCTGCACTGTGTTCCACATGCAGTTTGGCAGGAGTCCAGACACATTCTAGAGGTCCCGCAGAAGCTGCCACACTCTCTGATGCATTGTTTTTGACAAGGTGTGAGAATGAATTGAGGCTGATACAAAGTGGGGAACTGAGGAGTAGCCGGAACGGTGGGAATAGGTGCAGGTTGCAGAGGCATGGGTGCAACCGGTTGTGGTACCACCTATAATCAGATCCTTTCAGATGGAGCCTCCAAGGAGCATATGCCCAGAACTCACAAAGTTTCCTTGGCAGACATTGGCACATGACTGCTGGCAATTGCAGGTTTCGTACGGTTTACAGCCTGCTTGACAGGTTTGTAGGCAGGAATTGCATGAGATAGACTAAATTACTCTTCTTATACAACTTCTTCAAAATGTATACAGGGCACCTCATCTCATGATCTGGACATTACAAGTAGTACCAACTGGTCTGTATGACTTACCACTGCTGACTGCACTGTGTCTACTTGTTGTACTTGTGGTAGTTGGTGAGTCTGAATTCCACATGGAATTGCGCAGGTCTGCTGGCAGTTACAACTGCCAAATCTACAGCTTGAATGGCACGATTGTAGACAGGATGTGCAGGTGTTTACCTTGATTAAATTACTTGACGTGATTGAAATAGTAGTCTCCCAAAAATGACGAGTTGTGTGCAAAACCTCTACCTCGGGTTTGAACTCGTACAAATTTGGTAGTAATCATGGTTGGGAAAAATAGAGAGCACGAGCTTTTTTGTGCTCCAGCTCCCTGAAGAACTCTTTTCGGAAACTTACATGAACTTCTCCGCACACGTTGGCACAGGATCGTTGGCAATCGCAGGACTTGCAGCTCGTTTGGCAGGACTGCATGCAAGAGCTGCACGGATTCTGAGCAACCTGTATCATCGAGTAATCTTCCTATTAGGTTGTGTACAAAGTCTTCCGCCACGAATTTGATCGTTCTGTATTTCGTTTAAAAAAGTGTTGGTATCACGTCTTCTCGTGTACGTGACGTATACATATTACTCTATCACCTCACTAGTTAGTGCTCTACTACCCTGCGTTTGCCGGCCACAATGACGCACAACCATCACCGCGACAAAATGTACCTTCGGCATTGCGTATTTATGTGTCACAATTTCGGCTTCAGTGCAAAGGAGACGCATGCTAAGATAATGAAGAGCTACGGCGAGGATGTCATCTCTTACGACACATGCAAAGTTTGGTTCGCTAAATTCAAAAAGGGAGATTTTACTTTCGAAGATGCTCCAAGGTCGGGTCGGCCGAGGGAGTTAGATTTGGATGTTTTGCGTTCCACCGTGGAGGAGGACTCGTACCTTACCACTGGGGAGTTGGGGGCCAGGCTTGGCTTCGCTTTTAAAACTATTGCAATTGGACTGGAAAAGCTCGGCAAGACATCAAAGCTTGGTCGATGGGTCCCACATGAATTGTCCGATTATGACCTCTCGAGGAGGGTTATCACCTGCACTTCTCTCCTCACTCTCCAAAAGAAGCGTCACTTTCTGTACTCGCTGATCACTGGAGATGAGAAATGGGTTCTCTACGATAACCCTATGAGGAAGCGGCAATGGGTCAATAAAGGAGAGCAGTCAGAACCCGTCCCAAAGGCCGATCTTACCCCAAGAAGGTTCTCCTGTCTTGCTGGTGGTCCAGGAAAGGCATGGGGCACTGGGAGCTGCTGGAAAAGGGATAAACAATCAACGCCATCATGTATGTTGAGCAGCTTCAAAAATTGAAGGCTCACATCGATCGTACACGTGGAAAAAATGCGGAAGTCTACTTCCACCATGGCAACGCCAGACCCCACACTGCAAAGGCGACCCAGGCCGAGCTGGAGAAGTACGACTGGGTGGTGATCCCCCAGGCCCCTTACAGCCCTGACCTGGCTCCTTCCGACTATTGGCTATTCAGCCATCTACAGCGTTCCCTCAACGGAAAGAAATTCGAAACGAAGGATGAAGTCGAAAAAGCACTCGACGAATTTTTTAAGTCCCAGCCCCCGTCCTTCTGGGAGGAGGGAATCGACAAGCTGCCCGAGCGTTGGCGTCGAGTAGTGGATGGAGACGGTGCCTACCTCTGATTTTCTGGTTAGTTTGTTTTTGAAAATTTTTAAAAAAGTTCGTGGCGGAAGACTTTGTACACAACCTAATAGTAAAGTTCAAGTTGTAAAATTCTAGTCCCAGGAGAGGCACTAGTTCAACCGCTAGCACATACCGGAGTCCCCCCGCATACGGTTGCACATGACTGATGGCAATTGCAGTTGTATGCTTTACAGTTTGCTTGACAAGACTGTACACATGAGCCGCATGTCGTCTAAAAACCCTATATTCAGTCGTCCCAATGAAGGATCAGAGATTAAAGTCCTTGACCTTTGATCAATCCCATCTGAAATCCCGTCTGAGGATGCCCCCCCCCCCCCCTCTACTGGGCTTCTATTCAGAGACGTTGTGGCTTGTTCAGCGACTTGCGGTGGCCAGAGCCGATGTACAAGTCAGTGCTTTTATCCTCCCAGACGAGCCTGGTACCAATTAACAGATCCAGAAGGGATGGATGGCCTGGATGGTCTAGGGGATATCGATCCAGGATTCCAACCAGTGACTATGTGTGTGTGACAGTGCGCCACTTGCCACTACACCAACTCCACCTGGGCCTTTTTCAGCAGAAACCCAAACCAAGACCCATAAATCCTTTCATTTCCAGACACTTATTCATGTCTCCGTAGCATATGCGAACTGTGACCGGGCCGAGACAGAAGAAAATGTTAGTAGGGCTGCTCAGTGCGCTTTTCTCCTTACTTGCGTTAACTTTGTTAAATTTCTTAACCCTATTCCTGTGACCTGTGTGTGTGGTATGTACTCCCAACTTACTTGAGTTGCTCCACACATGCTAGAGCATGATTGTTGGCAGTTACAGTTGTAGGATTTGCAGTTGGCTTGGCAGGACTGTATGCAAGTGGTGCACGAGTTCTGAACGAACAGTTCCGGTTTTCCATTTCCAGCTGGGCGCTAAACAACACAGAGGCAAATAAGTCTAGAATTATTCACATGTCCTTTGTGCAACTTACATAACTAGTCACTGTAGTAATTGCTGGTGCCACAGGAGCAGGGGTCCCACATGGTAAAGCACAGGTTCGTTGACAATCACAGCTCCCTGATTTGCAGCCACCATAACATGTTTGAAGGCATGTATTACACGAGGAGAACTGAAATTCGACCGCTGAAATTTCCAGGCGATTTTTTGAAGGTAGAGCGGTTCGGGAATTTAGTAAAATGTCAATCAGCGATACCTCTTATTTTATCACTTAAGAGTTGATCACTGAGTGGTACGTGTACTCATGCCTGGACACAGTTGACGTCGTCGACTCTAACCATTCACTCAGCGTCGCAAGGGAATAATTGGATGGCGGAATGAAAGCTCAGGGGACACCAAAAGGTGGACAATGGTTTGGATTCCTTCAAGGATTGTAAATCCGCTGTTCGCAGTTCCACAAAGAGTATGTCGCAGTGTAAGAGTTTTCACCACGTAAAGAGCAGTATTGCCACAGTAAAGCGCAACTAGTAGGCCGTGGGAGCACGCACCGTCCCATCTTGTAGACCAGTTTCGTGTGAGGAGAGGATAGACGGCTCGAGAAAAAGCTGGGTGACCCAACCTCGCCCATTAGCGACATTTTCTAATGTCGTCTACGCTCTCTTCCATGTGCCTTGACGCAGCCAAAATTTCGAAGCCCATAATGTATAAGCAACTTACCAGATTCCCTGAGCATACAGGCAACACAGCAAGGAGAAGGAGCAGTGGAGACGACATGTGGGTGTTTCTGGATGAGCAAGACTAAACTATAGCGCATGAGCGTTTCAAGTTCAGAGCTTCATTCAGAAAAAATGAAATATGTATAATACGCTAAGTGCGTAGGTATAGGGGAATTACAAGATTACTGTCCCACGAATTCTGACTTTCAAAAATATGTAGCACAAGAAATTGAGGAAAGTTCCCTCACCACGGTCCTTCTTGAGGAAGTTCCGAAGAAGGACTGTGGTGAATGTCGAGAAATGATGTTGCTCACTTCTGGCGCTCATCTTTTATAGGTGTTTCGGCATTGTTCATCAGCAGTACTACAATAGTAATTCCTGCTTTTAGCATTCACATAGCTGAGTAAGGGGGCGTAATTGCTACCCATTTCCGCAAAGTCGTATACACTGTGGGAAACTTCTCACATTCCCAAAAATGGCTCACGTTCGCCAAAATATGGCTTTCTTGTCTCAAAATAGTTGTAAAGTAAGGTCTGGCTTCCATTCCCGTACATAGTAGTTTTGAAAGCAGCTACTCATCCGAAAACATGAAATGCCATCGAAGACATAGCAATGATTAGTAACTAACCAAGGAAAAGGGACGAAGGAACTGGCGTGAGTAGAGTCATACTATTACTAACAATAAAACAAAGTAAAACTTGTTTTCTTATTGGGATACACCGATATTAAATCTTCAGGAACCTTTGTTTCATATTGACAGTTTCACAACTTGAATGGCTTAGTTTCCTCCCAATATCAGATTGGAAAAAGATTTTCCAGTGAGCAGGCGTCGCAAGATTTTCTAAATCGGTGAGGCACTTTGAGAGAAATGAATCCAAATCTGACCTTGTGACCTTGTCCTAGATACAGCATTTCCGAGGAACTTATCGAACTCTTCTAGGCACACATGCTAACTATCCTTGACCCACATGCAAACTCATCTGAGCCCACATACCAAGTCGGTTAAATTGTTTTTTTTACATCGGTAGCATGAATGGGAGCTAAATCATGCGATAACAACATGAAGTCCCTAACTAAAAGGGTTTTCCTAACAATTAATCCCACCCCTGACAGTATGAAAAAAGTCTAATCTCTATGAATACATGGCCACTGAGGTTTCGAACTTACTGAATTCTCCGGACAAACAGCAGGCTTCCAAACATTGTAACCACCTTCTCTCTAGGGCAGAGCTGAACATGGATCCTGCCCATTGTCAGCCTCTCAGTTCCGTTTTTTCTCCCCTTCCCATCCTATTTAGATGGGAGGTTCACCTTATTAATTTATCTTGCCTTATCTTCGATCCGCCTGAAGTCCAGTATCTTCCAGATCGAAATATAATAAATCATATTCTTCACTTTCCTTCCTGACATAGGCATCTCAATGTGCATGTCAAGATAGAGCAGAAAGAAGCGCTTATCCTTCCCTACCAGATGGTACTAGCTAGATGTTTTACTGAACACCTGGTTCCCAACATTTTTACCAGAAGTCCATCGTCCCTCATGTGAGAGAATCGATTTTTGACCGGACTGAACAGCTGTTCTCACTCTGGTCATTCATTCTTCCGCCGGCGGCCAACATCTGATCCACGCTATGTTAGCAACCCTTATTCTTTGCTGTTTCGTTACTGTTACATTCGGTACACGTTCTGCTGTATTCAAATTCAGTATTCGTCCTGATAAAGTGGATGTAGGAACCGCCCTCCCCTTTGCGGTTGATGTGTTGAACGAAGAGTCCAAGGAATTTCGTAATTCTGCGCTAGGGCTCGCCCTCAAGCGGAAGGGTCAACTACATGGCTTCGCTGTTGTGAAAAATGTTAGCAACGCTCTAGCCTTAATCAGGTTTGACCACCCAGAACTCAACCAAGGTGAGTGATAACCAGTTCTCATAAGGTGATATTTTGGGAAGGAGAATCCAGTTGAAATCTTGAAAAATTTATTCATATTAGTCAAATACTAACAATGTTTTCGAGACTGCGAATCAGTTTCATTTGAATACTCTGTATTCCATGTAGCAACGATAGAATATGATACTTTTCACTACTCCCTACTTCTATTGACGACAATTTGTCTAACCTTTTCAGATACGGTAGCCATATCTTTGAAGGACCATCAAAATGGAAAGATGAAAATGTCGACAGATCAGTACAGACTTGTACTTGTCCATTCACATTCGGCAATAAAGGATTGTGCGTGAGATTTTAGCTGAATTACATTTAGCTAGTCCTGTTTAACCGCGACCTTATTTTCAAGCAGTGAAACCAGCTTCAAACTAAGATAAACAAAATTAAAATTTAGAATTTTGATCATAACTACGCGAGAGGAAAGGGTGGTTTGAGTTTCCCTAGATTTGAACAGCTTACCGGTTTTTTTCTCAACTTAGTAGCCGATTGACCCTAGCGGTTGGTCTGATCTTAATCGAAGACCTCTTAACTAGTTTCGGAACTGCGATCAGGTTGTTTATGAAATGTTTTAAGCAAGGTGTAACCCTGCCATTTAAGCTGCAGCTGCAAACGCATCAAATGTTGGTTAGGGTCAACGGGGGCGATTTCTAAGCAAAAGTAGTAGTAGGTTATTCACAAAAGGAATCGCACGCAATAAATGGGATCAATAGATAAGTTCTAGGTTCAGTAAGTATTAGGGATGTTCCAATTGTGGTCGGCAAGCAAGTGATTTGAGCCCATCCTACAGAACTATGTAGTCCAATTCAATAGAAAGCCAGACCTTCGGTTTTAGCACCCTGTAAATGAATCGCTTTGAGAAGTTGTTTCGAGCACTTCTGGGTGCATCTTGCTCACTGCAAGAGGCTAACACCAGCTACTGGTAATTACGCGATCGCAAGGCTTTTCTCAGTAACAAACCGTAGAGCAACCATTATGTATATGTAACATTCCGATGCTGGTGACGTGCAGACTCAATTCATTTTTAAATCACCTGTATACGTGCTCATATCACAATGGTCTATTTTGAATACAAAGAAATTTCGTTTCCAGTGCAACTATTGGAGAATGACGAAAACTCATGCTCATGTGTCCGAGGAAACTGTGCATGTTGTGCTGATATAAAAATTCCTGAGTTCCATCATGACAGTAAGTTTTCCTGTTAACCGTCTTCAATGTGATTCCTCGAGTCTTCAACTGCCTGTTATCAGACCCTAGTGATTTCTACCTATTCCTCAGTCCAGAATTGGTCGGGCATGAGATGAAATTGGGGGGGGGGGGGGGGAGGGGGGACTTTAGGAGAGAGAAAAAAGGGAAGAAGAGGTTTTGGGAGAGGGCACTAGGCGAGATTCTGCCCCCCCTTTGTCGCCTAAAACGGAAGTCGTTGGGTGGCATCCCCATGAAGTTTAGAGTAGTACAACGTACTAATCGGTCATAATTTTGGCGGGTCCCCACCTGAAGCTCCATATAGATGAGCTGAAGCTTATGAAGCTTATGAGCTTTATGAAGGGGCTTCCGGTTCAGGATCTCGAGATTTGTACGGGATGAAGAAGCGGAATTCGACACAACCACCATGGAGTTCCGAACTCACGAACAGTCAAATGTCCTCAGGCTTTGAAAAAAACCTAATTTGTGGGGCCTCCTTTGGAAAATAGTCGAGTCATACTTTTTGTACGGAAACTGCTTCACAGAGTTACTCTAGTTTGTTACAGTATGTGTAAATGCCACTTACAACCGTGAAGCATATGGTCTTGACTTATCAATTGGTATTGATGGACACTACTATACGATGGAAGTTTCACGTAAGTAAATAACAACCGTTATACCATGTTAGGATGCACATTGTGCTCACAACTCTTTCAGTTCGCAATCCACCACCAATTTGCCTTGCCGTTCCCTTTGCACATGATCTGGTCGACTTATGTGTGGCGTTCAAGGATGTATGTGAAAGTACTATATACACACTTCAAAAATTAAAAAATTCAGTGCGACTGCGCTGCTGAGTAACTCGTTTACACTTCTACTTACTTTGAGTTGAGCAGAAGCCTGAAGGAATTTCTTATTGTATTTAAAAACGGTTTTGACAACTTCAAGGGTAGACTTAAGAGAGTTAGCTCTCAGCATCTCACTTTTGGCACTTTATCAGAGCATAATTTGTGCATTGAATAAAGGTATAGGTTGTGGGATGAGTGAAGGATTGGTAATGAAATCGCCCTCTGAACTGTAGCCCATCACGCCTCCGGGGCCCGCCCCGCCTCCAAATACACGTGCTGTGTCTCAAAATGGACGAGTGCCATGCCATCTGTGCTTTCTTGCATTTGCATTTCTTTTTCAAGACAACATGAGCATATTTAGAACATGGGGACGGAAACCCATATTAGTAAAAAGTACAACTCTTGGAGCTAATTCTGCATATTGAATCCCCATTTCCAGAACTTGAGGCACGTGCCAAGTTTCCAAGTTCCGCTTATTCCTTTTACTTATGCTAAACTTTACAATTAACCTACTACTTGACGAATTGAGTAGGTTTGTAACTAAATACTGCCTCTCATTATTTCTGCGGACCACGTGACCCGCCCCATAAAATGGACCTGCTTTTGTCAATTTAGTTCTGCGTAGATCTTGGTGTACCCGTTGCTTATACACCTAACGACCTTCTGAGGTCATTCCGGCTTCCCTTTGATGGCACCTCAATGTAAGACTTTGTTTGATGATCAATGACAATCCATTTTCTTATCAAACAATAATCCACTCCGACAAAGTTTTGTTAAAGAAGAAGTCATACATTTGTAACTTAAGTGAAAAATTCAATTGTTCGAGAAAGAACTAATAACATGCAGATATTCAGGGTACCGGATACCGGGTACCTCTTCTTTATTTTAAAGGTTCACTTTTCCAGCTTAACGTCTCAAGAGAGAAGCATACTCTGTCAGGATGCATTGAGCTGGAGGGGGAGCTCATCCACATGCGAGTGATCCGAGTACATCTTGGATGTTTTGTTATGCCTATTTAATGAACGAATAAATATTGAGCTTTTATTCAGTGATCAGATCTACTAGTTATGGTTAGTTACGGACTTACTTCAGCGGTCAGTTCGAATCTTAGTATGCTAGCTTTATTAAGTCAGACAACATCAGGGAAAGCAACTTACTCGTCAGCCGAGATCCATCCCTTTATTTGGCCCAATCGTAAAGAGCTTATTGATTGCAGTAACTTGTTTAGAACAAATCAAAACCATCCTATATTGTACCTAGGCAATACCAGAGTTATTAACACGTTGCGTACCGGCGCCCTCGGCGATTTTCCCATGCGCGTGGCCAAGCGATTTTTGGATCGGCTCGCGGCGTGCATCACCATGTGATGCACTTGGCCATACGAAACGGTTTTTTTCCTAACATTATGAATTCTCTATTATTGGGATCCGATTTTTTTCTATAATATTTTCGCACATGGAGAACAACATATCTGACTAACACTCTGTGATTTAAGAGATATTTTATTGGTCAACTGTGCGTGCTAAATCTAAATCTAATAAAATCTACTTAGTGCTAAATCTTGCGATAACAATTCCAACCAGCCAGAGTTTCTTGACTTTAAGGTGTTCCGACCAGGCGAAAGGTGTGCTTCTTTCTACAATCGACATTGTGTCCCCTCGTCTCATTCCAGGAGAGCAACTTTAAGTCTAATGAAGTTCTGTTATCGATTTTGGTAGTATTGGAAGCTTTGGAAATGAATTCACAACATGGAATGAAAATATTTTATTTAAACAACAAACAATGACGTTACATAATTACAACAAATTTTCAAAGTGCGCGCCTTCAGCTTTGATACAGGCTTCGATTCGTTTTTTCACCGAGTCGACGGTGCGCCGGATATCGTCGAGGTCCAAACTGTCCCAGATTTTGCAGACTTCCTTTCGCAAAGCCACCAAACTTTTCACGTTCCTATTCCTTAGTTCCTCTTCCATATAACCCCAAACAGCGAAGTCCAAAGGATTCAAATCTGGGCTATTAGAAGGCCACAGATCCTTCGTCAGGAAGTTGCCGATTTCCGTCTCGAGGAAGCGAATGGTGGATCTCGTTGCGTGGGCTGGAGCCCAGTCCTGCTGGAAAATGAAGTTAGGGTGATTTTGCTTTCAGGACAGCATACTCTTTCAAGGATCTCTTTTTGGTAGAAGTTTGCATCAATTTTCACATTTCTGTCTATGAAAATCAACGGAGTCTTGCATGACGCACTGATACCACCCCAAACCATTAAACTTTTGGGAAACAAACTTCTTGTAGCAATTTTTCTCTTGCGGGTGTTCTTGAGAGCTGGGCTAAGAAGTTGGCAGTGATTCTGAGGGTTTTTAGCCACTTCCACGGTGAATACTTTTTCGTTAGACCAAAGAACGTCTTCGAAGCGGCGCACCTCGAAAAACTCCAGCAGTTTCTTGCATCTTTCTTTTCGACTTTGCTTTGCTTTTTCGGTAAGAGCTTCTCCATTCAAGAGGCGATAACTTCGAAGCCCAAGCCCATTTTTCACTATCATTTGAACTGATTTCCTGGAGATCTTGAGCTGTTCTGCCATTTTGTTCAGGCTCCGATCATCCTTACGGTCAATCCTCTTCTTGATAATACTACGCATCCTCCTTGTGTTGACAGTCCTCTTCCCTGCTTGGTACGGACGTGTCCTTCCTCCTTCCATTGCTTCACAATCTTTCGAACTGTTCTCAGAGGAATCCCGAGCTTCGACGCAAATGCAGTGTTCTCCATCCCGCCGCTGGCTAGGCGTGCAATCTCTTCGCGGCTTGTGCAGGCCTGCACCATGGTCTTGAGAACAACTTTCTATTCACAGGCTGATTATCGAAGGTGTAAAGAAAGCAACTGATGCATAATAGCCGGCTTTAATGTTCAAAGCAATCACGTGATCGCTTCCAAATTCGCGCGCACGTAAATTTTCGCCACCCTGTAGTTCTACGCTTACTGGTAATCAATCATTAAACACGGTCATTATTATTGCCGTTACTGTTATAGGCATTGTTACAATTATTGTTATTATTGTCATTTTATTCTGCTATTGTTGCTTTTATTATAAAAGGGTAGGTTCGCTTGGGCGGATATCGATGCACGATTCAAACCCGTGACCTTGCTATCAGGTGTCGCGCCACTTGCCACTACACTATCTGCCCACTCTTTAGAACTATTACTATTTTAATCCTAACATTATTCTACTGTTAACTGGGATTCTTGTGCGTTAGGCTCATTAGGCTCTGATCGGGCCAGGAATGCGGAATCCAATCTCGAAAAAAGTGCTGTTATTCAGCTACAAGTCATTTTTTATAGATAATGACTAAGTTCGAGGAACTCTTTGCATTGTGTTATAATTTATGTAACTCTTGAAGTAGTTGCTTACCTCACCTTGCTGCTTTTCATAAGTGAACATATGGAACTATTCAGTTGTTCCAGAATAGAAAGCCTTCGGGGACAGTTTGATCGGGTGTTCCGAGAGCATTCTCCAAGAGAATTTCATTGTACTCAGATATTTAGGGTCTCACCTAACAAAGACACTGAAGAGTTTGAGCAGATGTTTGTAGGTTTACTACCATGTCTAACTTGCGCAGACGTAATGACCCGAATATCACCGTCAAACAACTGTCGATGTCGTCATTTTATTGCTATAATTGTACGGTATTTCGTAGACCTAGATCCCTATGATGAGTATTTCACAGTGAACGAGCTCTCGGCTTCTCTCTGAAAAAAGTACGTTTTATATGCACTTCCATACAAGTAAAACAGGAATAGATGCAAAGTTGATTGACTGAACCCATTTCATTTGGACGGTGCTGTCAAAACGTTACCAATTCCATGTTAGGAGTACCTGAAAACATTTTATCAATCTTTGCTCATTGAAAATTTCAATAATTGCAAGAGATGGCTTGAATCTTGTTAATTGAGGCGATTTTTTTTTGCCGTTACGAAGTGAAGTTCGACAAGCACATGCATATGCAACTTAGTTCACATTAACTTATGGATCTTAATTGCAGAATAATACCGGACCTCTTTCGAGCAGAGGCAGCCTTTTTCCAACTAGAACCTTCCCGCGTGGTTCTTACGGGCTCAGAAATTCCCCAGTGACACATCTTGAGAAGAAGTTCCTAGGCGGAATAGGAAATGAGTCTTTTCCAATCCGTCACTATGTTACACTTACATATGTATAAATATAATATCTATCAGTTGTGTGTATAAATGTATTGTGTATATATCAGTATCAACATATACCACTTGTGGCTGGAAGCATACTGTCGTGGCCTACAGTTTTGTTGCATGCTTCAACTTCAATCTTCTGATCTAGTTGAAATTTTATTTACCATCAAGTGAATGATAATGATAAAACGAGGTTCTATTAGCCGCTATCAAGTAAATCATATAATACAATGTCAAACAAGGTAACAAGACAATTCAGTAAAGTCCTAGTGAGCAATAACGGATTTATGCAACCTGAATATTACTGTTGCACGGACGAATGGAAAGAAGTTGCAACGTGGAATTTCAGTGCAAAAAAGTTTTTGCGTAACGTCAGTCATGAATCAAAACCATCTTCATCACTGTCGCTGCTACGTCAGATCCCACCCGTCAGTACAAAGGCAGCAAGTGCTACAAACACGACATTTCAGTGTGCCAGTGTCTGCACTGAAATTCCATCTACCTTTTTTTGGAATAATACGTCATCAGTTCTTCATTGTTGACTTCATATGACTGAACCGGAAAAATGGAATTCTCCTGTTTTAGCATAAAGGGATGATTAGTCCGAGAAATGGTTGTTTGAACACCTGACCAGATGAAACCAATCGTGTAAAGTTTATGAGTACATATTTATTATGGTTTATTATGGTTTATGCTCGATTTTTCGAAAACTCTGCTTCTGGGCCTTCAGATGCTAGACTAAACTGAACTTGTAACCTTTTGAAGCATGCGCCTTCAACATAAATATCATAAGTAAAATTAATAAGCAATATTGTTATAAAATGAGAGAATAATCTTTTCCATGCTTGCTGTTCTTCAAGTTCAAGGAATTGGAGTTAGCGGATTTAAATATAATTATTTCTAAAACCTGTTTTTTCAAGGTATTCAGTTCAGTAAAGAAAATGAGTCTATCTTTTAAATTACTTTGCTTTTGGTGGAAGGAAGATTTACTGCTCAAAATAGTGATCACCAATCGAATAGAAAGAAATATGCAACTAACAATTTTGTAAGATGGCAGGTAGCCTGTTTTAATAGAGTCATTTTGATGGAAAACCAAACAAAAGCCTCCCAGTGACCCGAACACCGGACGCTACCTGTACAAATCATCATCCACTCAATATGCATAGCTCATTTGAACGTACCGAACGCTGCACCGGCTTACTGGTATGGTCAAGTGATCAAGGGGGCGATTTCACGCCTCATACCATACATCTCGATACGATGAATAGGTCGGACATCTGTCCCGTTCGCGGCCCATGTAAATGACCGAAATAGGCCTGGCATACCGAGGTCATAGCAAGGCTGCAAACAGCTGGGCCGAGTGACCAGCGTCCTCTCATTCACTGGTGCCATCCTCTGTTTCACCTCTCCTCGTTTTCTTTCTTCCCTATTGTTGCTTGTGCTTTTTTAAGGGTTTTCTTACTGTGACTTCTTTTCAATATTTTATGCTCTTACTCTTTCTGTTACTTCTTTTTGTCCTAGCCTTCGCGTTGATTCTGTTCTATCATTTTGAATCTCAAATTCAAATCGATGGTTCCTTCACTTAGCTCGAGCTCATGGCCATTCTTCATAAAGGGATAGGTAAGGGATGGCAAAAGGTGGGGGTGTCAGAAATTTGAAGAAGTCTAACAAGTTCTTGAAGGAGGGTAATGAGGATCCTGTAATTCCATCAGAAGGAAGAGGAATGACGAATTTGGATCTCGAATACCCAATGCCAATAATTACCTCTATGGTTTTGGGTGCCATGATCGAGAATCTTATCTAGAGACTTTTACTATTTACTTACTCTCAAGACAAAGGCATACTTCATGCCGTGAATGATACCATTGAGTGCGATATATGCATATGAGGTCACCCCAACACCTAGATGGACGTAGTCGGATTCCGATTTCCGATGCATGTTGCGCTCCCTACAGTTCCAGCTGGTCGTCTTCCTGTTGTTTGTTATATCGACTGTTTCGAAATACTGAAACGGTTTGAATTGTGCCCTTTAAGCTTGTGTAATCGATGTTCATATGTACTTGTACTTTGGTATCCTTTCTTGCCCTAACCACGAAGCGAAGCGAAAACTTGGTGCCATTGGCACTAGAATACTCAATTGGAAGGACCCATAGTCCTAGAGCTCAGCATCATTTCTTCTAGTCGATGGGTGGATGGAAAACATTCTAATGGCAGATTATTCATTTTGCGAATTAATCTTAAAACCCAAACCTTGCTAAAGAAATTCCCGCTCATCTGTGTGAATCAATCAATAGTTTTGAGAACAACTGACTTCCTTCCTTCACAGTATTGGTCCCTCATTTTGGATCGGCCCACTCAAACAGTTTCTCTTTGTACTATTGGACTCCATCGAGACTGAAAGACTTGACAATTCGGGTCTGTCCGAGATCTTTTCGATGGCTTGGGAGTATTTCAAGTCCCTCAGTTGCCAGCCAACAATGTCTTGCTAGGAAAATAGATGGAATGGACTATTGTGTGCTGGTAATAGAGTGTTTATATTATTGTGCAGAATAGTAATACATATACTGGTATACTTCTGAGTGATAAGCAGGGTCATACCTGAGGTGCTCACGAGTCTGAGTAGAGTCACGAGCCCTACGGTCTCCAGTATGTTTTAAAGGAGTACTGAAGAATGTATAGGTCGATTGTGGTGGAAGAGAGCAATTCAAGAAGTACGCTAACAAGTATTCACTAACTCTGGTACTTAAATGAAGTCGTGTTTTTCGAAACTGTACAGGCAGGCATCAAGAAACGGGTGGGTTCGATGGGTTCACGCAGGGCGTAATTCCAGCAGCCGGTGCGTTTTCCTAAGTACCTCTGAAGATCTTTAAACTACTTGCGTATGCACTGGTTATTTGGTGCCAGTGATCCAATGACCTTTGTGCCAATATTTGTGCTGAAAGTCACGGACTGTTCGAGTTACAACTAGATTCACAGGAGTAGGAGGTTTCCGCCCCGTCTTTTAACAACCTCATAGGGTAGGAGGGAGAGATATTCTCTGACAACTTTTTCAACCTCGAAACTAGTTTGTGGGCATATTTTTGGCCGAAAATGGATAACCCATTCGGCATCTCCAGGTCGGCCTCACATCAAACCCGTCAATCCGTCAATATTTGCACATCTTCTATATCATCTCACCCCGTCTTTCTCACTTTTCCATTCCTGTTGGGCTGCTATTTGTCTATTCTTTTTCGCCGAGTTTTCCTCCAACTAGTGGACCACCCTGGGTGGCGTATCATTCCGGGATACCCCTTTTCTAATAACTCTTAATAGTCTTGGTATAATTGTGCAGTAATTTATTGAATATACTTTGAAATAAATGAATAATAATAAACTTCCTGTAATATTTACATGATGCCAGCGAGAGATCGGCATTTGAATGGAGTCCACCACATTATTCACGGGAATACCCTTTGCATCGCACCCCCGACCGACAATTCGTTGGAACGATTCTTCAGTTACAATTCAATGTTACACCGGTATCTGAATAATGGCACCCCGTTTGCCAAGGACACTTCAGGCTGCTGTGGTCTCGCCAGCCAGCCACCAATGCTCATTGGTGTTCGTTGTGTTCATTGTCGATTCCGTTACCGGCCGATACCCTAACCTGTCACATATGTGTAAGTTGTACCTGTAAATAAATGGCCGTAATATGCCGGTGACATGGCAGATATGTAAAAGGAGGGTGTTTCGTATCTGGCCGAAGTCTGTTGACCTGATTGTTTGTTGGCCAAACGTTGTCGGAGTCCGTCCGACAAACCATCGTCGTCTCTTCACATCGTTCGACGGCCGCCAGAGCGACGACCGACCGTTCTTCGTTCGCCGTCGTCCCTCGCACCTTCGCCCCGGTCACCCACCCCCTCCCCACGATCTGATCTGTCCATGAAAGTCAGTGAATCGTACAATTCCCCCTGCCAGTACGTATCATTCTCTAGCTTACCATTATCATTCGATCATAATCAGTTGGGTGATTGTTTGTCGATCGAACTCTCCCGGGGAAATCTCTCTCTCCCGTTGTTGCGCGATCGTTTCGCTATTGATCGATTCGTACTTTTTCAACTCGGGTGCAACACCTGCGAGGCCGCAAACAATGTGGTTCTATCAGAACGGAATCATTACTGTTTCAATGAAAAGTTATCTGTGAAATTCCTCTGAATACTACTAGTAATTGTCGTGTTGATCGATTGACTCGTCTTATCATTCTGACGCTTCCCATGACTCACATTCGACTTTTCAGCGGTGTGAAAAACTAACACATGATTTTGAACACTTTTTCATCATGGTTGTACGCACGTAACTTGTAATCCACTGAAGTAACACCCGTTCATAGCCTTCCCCATTAGTTTTTGATTGATCTGACCTTAGCGAGTGCTAGTTATTTTACTTGTTGACAGGTAAGTGCGGGCGCGCCCAGGTACCAAAGTAAATTGTGTTGTTGTGTTGTTGACCATAATTCAATGGCATTTGTCTAAAGATTAAATGGGCCAGTTGTTTTGGGTATCCACCCAGAGATGAATAGGGGTGTTCCCTCAGTCGAGATGTGCGCATGTGGCGATTGTTGTATGTTTTGTGTTGCTCGGGCTGGGGCTGGGGGGTTGACCTTGTATGGCCTCGGCGACAATTACACATAGTGCCCAGTTACCTCATTTGGAAACGACGCCCCATACTATTTAATTGTCTATTACAGGTCAATTTACTGTAATCTTCAACAAAACCCCTTTTTCATTGAATTTCGATCTTCTGAAATTACTCCAGTTAACGATTACCAGTGTAGTTAACTCCATAATATGATAGAGACGGGCCTACGACAGGTTTCGCCGACAGCCTCTTCGACTTACTCATCCGTTTCTCCTCATTTCATAACTCTTCGCCTCTGTTCTCCATTCACTCCCAAGGCCTCCTTTTAAGGCAGATTTTACGGTTTCAGACAATTCATGAGGACGGTCACACATGTTGTTTGATTTAGTCTACTTTATATTGCTACCTAGCGTTCAAGCATTTCATCCGCCAACTCTTACAACTGAAACTGGAGAAGTTCAGGTAGGTCTCTTTCAAAACTACAGTGGAGTTCAAAACTTGTAGGCAGTCGGATTAAGTAGAATAACATAATTATACTTTAATCGTAATTATTACCGTAATTACTTCGACTATACTGTAGCAGTCCGTCCTAGATAAGGTACGAGTCTCATTCAGTAATACTCATGTGTAGTGATCATGTTAAAGTCACTTCTATCCCCAAGTTACCAGTGAACTAATATCAGTACTACAGTACTGAGTAGTAGATAACATTAACACTACAGTACCTAGTAGTAAATCGATAATTTTTGTAGAATGATCCTACGATTGGGTATTTCATTCAACGTGACGTCGGTGAGGACATTCTCTTGACGTGTTCTGATATCACCAATGAAGGTTAGCTGAGTCTGACTCATTGTGGCTACCTTTTAACATTCCATAAAATCAAATCGATTTTCTCAATGATACTGTTTGTTCCGTATTGATACGTATTGATCTTTGTTCATCGTTCAAGCTGTCGAGTACGCGTTCCCGAATCTGACGGACAATCGTGGCTATTCCGAAGAAGATTTTAATTCACGTTATACTATTGAGGATATTTCCTATGGCCATACCCTCCATATCAGGAATTTGAAGGTATTTTAATTGTTGTTTACGAGAATAGATCCTCAGTCTAGCCACAACTGTGTGTAAAACACAGGTGTTACGTGGTGAGTTGGCAGTTGTCGTAGTGATGATAACATCCTTAATCAAAAGTGCTAGAAAAAAAATTGGGACTTCTTGATGTATGACTAAGCTTAACTTTGCAACTTCAGTGACAACCTGGGTCATCTGCCAAGTTTTAAATTACGCCATACGCTTGAGGCTCCGCCTTTTTTCTGAGGCCTGAAAAACGAGAGATTGGGAGGCGAAATTTGTACATATTTTAAATACGATTCTATTTCATGGGATGCGAAAATTAAATGATAGCCTAACTTATGCCATTTGTTATTTATTTGTTTACTGGAGACGCAACCGTAGTTCACAAGAGAAGAAATCCAGTTATTATCAGAAAAACTTATCAAAAATCTCGCTGCTTTCGTAACTTAATCTTGTTTCCATCGGATTCTTTCTATTGCTTGCTATCGTTTACTACTCTTCATTTCTCTCCCATTTCTGTCCACAGTTCCCAGATTCTTCAAGTGACTGTAGATTGTAACCGTAGAGTTGTAACCTCTTTCCCACTGTTTCCTTTCCATAACAATGACAAGATAGTAAGCTGACGTGCGATATCGGCTGAAGGAAGCAAAGTCGAGGGTAGTAAGTAGTACGTGAAAAACCAGGACCTCCATAAGAACCCCTTTCGGGACCATCCGAGTTCCGTGCGGTTTCGTGGCGGTGTACGTTAAACAAACCGTTCAAAGAACTGGGAATGTGTAGACGCGTGAGGAATCACATGCGCTGTAGCGTTTGTTCGAAGGTGCTGTCGTAGAAAAAGCAGCCATCTGTTTTGTGGTCCTGGGATAGTAGCTGGAGGCACATGCATAGGCTATCGGCGCCCACTGGCCGCCAATTCGAAAAAAAAGAACTGGTCGGTAAGGTTCTACGATCAGACGCGATTTGGATTGATTTGGATGAATCTCATAACTTCTTAGTGTTCTGTATATTGACCGCAATTTTTTTAGACAAAACACTGACCGGAGTAGGTTACCAAAATACCTACATTTTTCGAGTACTGAAAGTAGGATATTGAAAAACAGGATCCTCAAAAATGTTCTTCGCTCAAATTTTCAACGTAAAAGCTAGCTTGAAAGTCGTCGTTCAAGTGTGTTAATTCATTCTTTAAACCGTCTTGCACCTCACAAACCCCGCCCATAGATGGCTTACTTCTCCTACTTTGGCAAGTCTCGTCATTTCTGTCCATACAAACGGCTAGGGTGCGCATTTCCTCCTCACTTACTTATTATCTAGAAGTAATCAAGGATCTGGTATGAAGAGATCCTCCTCCGAAAATTGATCTGCTTACCAGGCTATTGAGCTGTTTATCCGTGATTTCTGGGAATCCCGAAGGCTCATTCAGCGAATGTTTAGAAGTCACCAATAAACTGTTTATGTTCATTTAAAAAATTATTCGTTTCATTGCAAAAACGGCTTCCGAGGCATCCAACAATTAGTGTTGTTTGAGCCATCAAAAAATGATTAGATTATTTATTTAACATTATTATCTGCGTCTTAGAGCACATTGTACCATAATGTGGCGTCGAACTGATATGGCGATATCAGCACAAGTTTGGCAAGTAAGAAGGAGTTGATAAGTAATTACTCATGGGTTACTTATCATTCTAGAGAAAAATCAAGCAGTTATTTCTACAAGGTGATAAATCTGCATATTTGAGTAGTTGATTAAGCTCTCTGAGAAACTCTGCATGCCAATCACAAAAAGGGCCGGCATTAGCATTCCTATTACTTTACTATTACTGTTTCTATTACAGTAATGCCTTTGCCCCGCAACTGCCGAGCCGGCTTGTGTTTATATAATTAATTTTGCAGCGTCGGAATGTTGTCCTTTCGCTTCATCACCGCTGAGTACTTTTAATGGGGCTGTAATCTAAACAATAAACAACCTCCTCAGGAAGGATCCGTCAAACTGCCATCGAAATGCTCTCGAAGTAGTTATGTGAAAATGGTTCTGTGAATTACAAGTTAAAAGCTTCTGGAAGTTTTTCGTATGTGCATATCAATAGACTTGACTACTAGTAAGCGTTTTGTTGACATAGTTCAAGTGATCAGTGATGTCAACGGTTTTTCCGAGGTTCCATCAACAGTTCTCTTTGGATACCTGATGGTTTTCTCTATAATCGAATAATGAATGTCGATCAGTTGAGAGAAGTAATCAGGGAAACATGTCCGTGAGGAATAAGGACCTTCCAAGTTTCGCTGAGGGGTCAACATTGAGACCTCAAAAAGTTCAGAACTGGTTACTGCTTCGCCCTACGTGGGATCGAGACAATGGTTGTGTTGTTCAGTCCCCACAAAATTCTGAAATATCTTTATGAACTAGTGAATTCCCGCACTGTCCGTGAATGCGTATAAGCATTTTCAACTTTCATAAATGCCGGAAAAAGATCTACGAGTAGTAAACTAGTAAAGGATCTGTAAATATAGTAGTCTGTAGGAATGTCATTTGAAAGGCTTTGTAAATCTGAGTTCATGAAGAAGAGATATACGTGAAGTAGAGATATACAGATTTAACTGGTTCTGTAGGGCTTACGACGCGCCCTTGAAAAAAGTGAAAGAAAAGTAAACAATCAATTTTTAAAAACCATTTTACCCTTGCATCTTGTGCCATCTGCAATTTATCCTTAATCAGCGGTAATGTTTCCTTTCTTTTGTGGAGACCTTCAATCACCCGTTCATTTCAGGAGTCCGACACAGGAACCTATCGATGCCACTCAAAAGATGATCCGTCGTTGAGCTCAGAGATTCATATTTTTGTCAGAGGTCTGTCCGTTGAATATTGTTACTATTACTATTTACTATTAAGCGGATTAGCTAGCTGAGAGGTTCGCTCACAAACTAGAATTTCAGCTTCAGAATACCGATTCGACCGAACTACGGTCTCTTGAAAGAACTAAGACTGTTTTCCAGTAATCTCCTAGTTAAGACTGCTCCAGACTGTTATAGGGGCATCTCTCAAAAGCACCGCTATCCACTGCTTGTTGCACCTGAGTTTTTAACGCCTTTGGTTCCCTCCTCCTTCCTTTTTCATGGGCCTTTTTTACCGCCTTTTCGCGATTTTCGCGAATATGAAGGACCAACTGAGGCCACGTGGTTATTTCGTTGAAGTCCTATGGCCGGCGGTTAAGAGTGGGCATCCGTTGGAGTGTCAGCAACCACCTAGTTTTATCGCATATACCTTGTAAACTTTCCCGAAAATTCCAATATTTATAGTTTCTTAACGATCTTTTGCAATGACCAACATTCATTCTACCGTGTGTGGTACACTGATTTTCTTTTGAACCCTGTTCTTTTGAGCCTCAGACAACCCCAGCGTGACCCTTTCTAGCCATCAGGCTAGAAAGGGTCGCGCTGGGGTTGTCTGAGACTCAAGAAACAGAGCCACCAGGTTATCTAGGACGTCCTGGCCCCGTCCATACAAATAGTGTGGATCTCGTGTTGTTTTCATAAAAACATTTAATTATGCACTGACCATCCCCCATAATGAAGTTTGATCCTCCCACACACTTTAGGAGCCGGAGCATTCGTGCCAACACTTTTCGAGGGTCTGGTTGTATCTGAGTCCGAATTCATCGTACCATGTAAATCCTCTCGACATGTTCTCAAGGATGAGGTTGAGCTACGAGCAAATGGAAAAGTATGGAAATCGGCATCAAAATATTACGATCCGAGGTTAGTAATAAATTATGGGAGTCCTTATTTCATTGTTTAATCCTTCACTTTCTTTTTTTCACTACCATTTTTAATTATATTTATTTTTCCCATTCTGGAATTTATCTTTTTCAATCTTTGTAACCTTCTCCTTCTCATAGTGAAGTGTTTCCAACAACCCTTTGACTGCTCATTTTTCTTCAATGCTGGTATTTTTTGCCCAGAAAAGGATATTATGATTGGGAGGATCCTTCATTTTCCAAGCTGTGTAGTAAAAAGCTGCTTAATTTCGTTTCTACCATAGTCAGGAAAGCAGTTTTAAAGGTTAAGTACTTCATTCAGTGGTGGCTGGTTAGGGTATGATGCGACTGGTTCGCTCTTAGGCACAGCGGTATAAAAAGCTTGGCATGTTTAGACCAATCGCAAGCCAGTTTTCATGACGAATTTTGCCAACGTTTATGGTTCCCAAGTCCTAATGTTGTAGAACTGCCTATTACCGGTTTCCCAGTTCTGAAGTCGAAGTAGCCGGTCTGGAGCTGCTTGCCAATCACCGGCAAATATGTGGAGACAGGTGGTCTGACGGTTCGAGGGTGGGGTCGGATTCCGCTGATGACTGCTTCCCAGGCTTTTTCATCGGCCCACTTTGGCCCCTTTTTTATCCAAATAGCAGAAAGTGCTTCTGTTTAGCTGTCGGCTGATGAGTGTCCATCAAAGTTGTCGTCCAGAGAATATGGGTAGTAGGAGAAGCATTTCTCGTAGTACAATCTTACTAAGTAAGCTTGGAATTGGTCAATATGTCAAGAATTTAGTTGAAGTTGGGAGCGGGAAGGATTGAAGTCAAAAGACAACAGGTAATCATTCGCAGTGGGGAAGGTATAGAACTCGGGATCATACGTGCTGTAGCAGCGCCACATGACTGACCCTAACCCTGTCGCCTTCGGAAGCGCCTGAATCAGATGGCTGATTTATTATATATAAATAATTTGAACCTTTTGTCCAGCATTTTCGTCATGTCCCACCGGTACGGATGATTCGTTTCAGGATCGGCTTCAAGATCAACAGTAAAAATGCAGAGGAGAAAATCGTCAATCAGCTGACCTTCCAATGTGTTTACAAGGGTCATCCATCAGATACGGCTACATTTCTTATCGTAATACAAGAGGCTCATAAAAATGATCTCGAATTTCTCTTCGAAGAGGTGAGCAGAGAGAGTGAGATTGAGCCATGACCTCGTTTATTACTCAAATAATTTCCTCCAATTTCAGCCCGATCCATGGCCGTACGTTGGTGGAGCATATTCTCTAAATTGTATATTGAAATTGAAAGGAAAAGGTCGAATAGAGAATAAATATCAATATCAGCTGAATCTAACTTGTCCACGATGTTCGGTGAGTAATTTTCCTTTTCGCTCTTCTGCTATCAGTTACTCTCTAAAAATAGTTTTCCTTTTTGCAGCAATCAGCTGTGATTCACAGAAAGGCCACCCAAAACGATCGCATTATTCATAGTATAAATATCGATCCGCTTAGTTCCGAAGATAGCGGTGTATACACTTGTAGTTGGTATTTCGATTCGGTTCTGAATCAGACAATCACTAAGGATGTGGACGTATCGCCAAAGAAAGGACAAATCAAGGTTAGACTTGTGAAATTACTTGTTGACATGGTAGGCTGAAGGCACAGTTCACAAATGGTTTCTGAAATTGCCCATTAGGATGAACCTATGGCGCTCAAGGTTAGTACGTGGGAAATAGTCGCGTCAAATAACGGCCTGGGCAAAACGGGCTGCAAATCCGGCTTGGCTGACATGCACACCCACAAGTGGCCGTGTTATAACATCCTTGTTAAGGCTACACCATTCACAATGAAGTGTTGGGAACCCGACGAATAGTACACGTATGTTAGAGAGACTCAGGCGGTTAGAGACACAAAAAATCGTGCAACTCCCTTTCTTTCTACTCTTTGACGGCTTATATTTCCTAAAATCCGGCGAGTTTCGCGTTTTCTTCGCCATTTTTGCACTATTCTAAGCTATAACTTCCATTTTCCACTTAAACAGAGCCTTAAAATTATCGTGAACTATGCTTTTGAAGTAAAATAGTACTTTCTAAGGCAGCTCTCTACCAGCCGGTGAGCCAGCTTGGCGTTTGCCGCGTTTCGGAATTGTTTCATATCGTGCAAATTTCAATTCAGGTCTTGAAAAGAACGCCCCAAGAAGTAAACGTCAGGGAGGGCAACTCGATCAACCTATCAGCTGAATTGGCAGTATTTCCAAACGATTTTCCTGGTTTCAACGCTAAGTGGATTCGGGTAAGAATTACCTTTTGTTTACCCACCGCTTATCGATCGTTACTGTTACAGTCACAGTGTATATTGTAGAAATCTATCAAACCGCCGAAAACAGTTAATGAGACGGAAAATCTTGTCAGCGATAATGATCATGTAATAAGTAGTGAAAAGATAGATGAAGGGCGAGTGAATGAAAGAATTACCATCAAGAACGCTGCAACGGAAATGAGCGGAATGTAAGTTCCAGAACCTTCCAGTCTTGAACTTGTTTTCAAATAATTTTTCCGTTTTCTTCTTATATTGAACCATATCCCTTATTTTCCCGTTTCAGCTACGTTCTGACCATCGAATTGCTCGACACTGTTCGGACTATAGAGTGGAAGGTATAGTGCCTCAACGATTTCTGATCCATAACTTTTCTGAGCATTTCCGGTTTCCGTTTTCCGATGAAAGTCAGCTCTCCAGGTGAATGTGCAAAATGAACGTATCAGCGCTCGAATCGACATAATGGCTCCGAATAGCTGGGTTGTGTTCGATCAACAGTACTATCAGATCGGTACACCGTTACATGTGAACTGCCTGGTCACCGCTATACCCTCGGCAACGGTCACATTCATGCGTCGCAGGTATTTGCTCATAACCTTGGTGGTTTATTTGTTTTGCTACCACGTGGATTAGCACAATGACCTTCGACCTGGTAATTACTTCAAAGTACAATTGCATACTACTTTTTGTGACAAATAAGCCTGTACAAACATGGCCTATCGAATGTTTGTATGTTAAGGAGGTAATCGGTATGGCTAACAGGAATGCTATCATTAGGAACTAAGCTGAATGAGGGATTCAACAATGCTTAACCGTTGCGG
Source organism: Haemonchus contortus (assembly GCA_000469685.2). Taxonomy (NCBI): domain Eukaryota; kingdom Metazoa; phylum Nematoda; class Chromadorea; order Rhabditida; family Trichostrongylidae; genus Haemonchus; species Haemonchus contortus. The sequence goes on along the minus strand of LS997567.1, from coordinate 36,824,121 downwards.
ATCAGAACCCCTGGACGCTAATCTGAACAGTTTTTCGTCAAATATATCTCATAGTCCTATATTCCCTTCGTACCCTCATTTCCGCCGTATAAGTCCACAAGCAAGAACGAAAGGCAAGAGAGCCCTGGTAAATCCGTAGAGCTTGCTCCACGAACTCGGCTTTTACTGAAGTCCATTGGTACGTATGTGCTTATAGATTAGTTATGGTATACTACTGTTGCCTGAATTGTAATTTTCTGGCAGTCTTCTGGGCACGAGTTCTGGGGCCTACCTTGCCCTTGAATTTGTAGCGTTTTACTCATAGATTCTTCTGGTAGGAACTAGTCGACCTTGCAAAAATGAAGTTGAGTGCGAGGGCTGCCAATGCAGTTTTGCACTTTGAGTTGCAGTTCTTTAGTCTGCAGTGCTCTTCAGTTCAAACACGATGAGGGCGGAGTCAGCAGGGAGAACATAAAAATAAGATAAAAATGTCATCTGAGAATTATCAAATTATTATCCAGCAGTACGACTTCGTTGCTCTTTCGCAAAGTAAATTTCTTTCTTGGGAAATGATCAGATCATTCCTAGAATCATCATCAGAAGGCTAGCTCTGAATGCCTCTTGGTTTCTGAATATTGTTTGCTATTCAGACCATTATCAGCAGCTCCATGGATCGACATTGACCCTGCAGAGCTGGTAGAATTGAAGGGAACGTACGAGAGCGGGTATATCTGGAATACCACCGTACAAGACGATCTTGACTTGAAATGCGAAGGTGAACGCGACGGGAAGGTGAATACTGGATCTACAACTTGCTTTCAACAAAAATTATAAACACTTATCTATTTATTTTCCATGAAAACCTACTTTTTGTAATCGATAATCGGTTTCGTTCAGACGAGCTTCGAAGTGAAACGAGTTCGAGCGTCTGAAAGTGAACCGTTTGTGAAAACAAGTTGGACGCGGTCAGCTCATTCAACATCTCAAGAGGATCCGAAGGAGATCTATGAGGGTGACAATGTGCAGCTTACCTGTACAGTACCGAACGACGAAGACTGGTTGGTTTTTTGCAGTCTTTAAGTTTGGGTTTACAATTTGATCCACATCTTGCTTGTCCCTCGGAATAAGCCATACATACGACTTATCTTTGCGACAATTGTCATACCCTATGTATCCTTTTCCATACTTTAATTTATCGTAAAGTTATTGAAAAACTGCATTTGCCCACATTTTGATGAACGTAATATGCTGGGGGCTTGAAAGCAGCTGATATCAGGTTCAGCACACCAGGAATGTGTCTTATTGAAATATGGCGTTTAACGGTTGATGGGCCTTTCGTCACAACTTCTTATTCTTTTCACTCTTCTTTACTTATTCACCCTTATTCAGGACAGTACAATGGATATTCCGTGAAAACGTATTAAGCGACGTCACCAATGAAGTCGATGCTCATTCACGTCATCTGATCGCGAATATCAAGTAAAAATCCTCATTTTCGCTTTTTCTTGTAGTAATTTTTTTTATATATTGCCCCTATTGGCTTTCATTTGAGCTTTAGAAATTGCTTCACAAAGTTTTTTTTTTCAGTAATGTAAGTAGCAGTAATGCTGGCGAGTATATCTGCACCATGCAGAAGGGTGATCAAGAGAAACGCCTGAAGCAGATTATATCGGTAAGTATTCTTTACTACCTCAGTATTCCTCTGTTACCCTAACTGTTGCTTTACCAGTATTTGACTGATACTGTCTTACCTGTTATACATCGTAGTGATTTGAAGGTAGTGAAGACTGTCAAGCCTTATCATGCTCAGTCGGATCCAGAAAAACCGCGGATACTGCACTATGGGAAGTCAGCTGATTTTGACTGCATTATTGAAGGCACACCGAGACCTGATTTCAAGTGGTTGGTTTTGAATCGATACTACCTTCCCTTTTGTTTAGATTATATTAGATTGTTTAGATTCTTTGTTTAGATTTTTTTAATAGCTCATATAGTTCGTAGATAAGTACTGTCACCTTCGAGTAGTAGTGATTGGAAGGTTTTGTCGATCAGCTTGGGCTGTGTGTGTGGCCGGAGTTGAGGGTATGCCTTCGGGAAGAAGGTCGTACATAATCACTAAGTCAGGGTTTTTTTTTAGAAAAAATTGTCGATTATTATCGATTGCATTGTATTGATCGATCGATTGAATATCGATTATTTGTCTTGTTGCATTTGAAAGATTCTCGATCGCTTTTTGTGCCCTCTCTCTTTCCCTGACCAATGCTTTTCGGAAGTTTGTGTTGGTGGTAATCTGAAACTGTAAGGAGTCAAACCAACACTTGCTCTACATCAGTTCAAGCCTGAGATTTGTTAAGATCATCGAGTGCGTCCCAGAGAAACAAGCTGATCATTCCTTAGTAATCGGTTCAGCCTCATCTGGCTTCATACATCTCTCCTTCTTATTAGATTACTCTTACCGATGTTATTCACAAAGGATAGCTGGTAAACATGAGGCGAGGAGTTCATCCTCAGCTTGTGGGGTTGCGATGCGCCTCCATTTACAGAACTGTAGTCGAGAAAGGGCTAATTTTTGTTTTAACCTAAATTTGGAAACCTGGTTGTACCTTGTGTTTCTCCTGCTTTTTTGCGCCTTGTGCTGTATCTAAAAATTTTCTTGTAAAATTGCAATTAAATTAGGTTTTCGTGTAAATGAGGAACTATATTGAAGCATGGTATTCATCCTATTGTTCATTTTAAAAACCGGGTCGTTAACCATATTAAGACAGGCTATACAACACCAGACCCATTCTTCTGAGGATGATTCTAGTAGTGTAGGTCGGTTAGACGTTGAACCACTCACATAATGAGAGCAAAAGTGGAGTGCATGGCGCATTCCATTAGACTGTTCACCATATACGTTTTCGCTACACATTCACTTCATATCGAAAAGAAGTCCATCGATGGGGGCAGCCTGAAAATTAAAAAAAGGGTGTCCTGTTGCAAAATTCATTAATCATTAATTCATTAAAATCAAAAAAAATATCAAAAACTGAATATGAATAAATCGCTATTATATTACTATTTCAAGGCTGAAAGATGGCGAACCATATGAAGGAGGTGAACTGTCAGCGGACAATCGACATCTTCATATTGCCAGAGTAGCAGCCGAAGACAAAGGCGAATTCGAATGTGTGGCTACAAATCGGGCGGGCACAAGTGTATATAAATTTGCAACTAAGGTGAGTGTGAAATTTACGAAAATTACTTTTCTTCAAGTGCATTCAGTAATCTACCATACCTACCGTATCCGTCCCTTTCGCAATATAGAACTCTGTCTGTGATTAAAGAAGCCTTTACCCTCTCCAGATTTCTGTGTTTGTATAATTTCGATAAAGTTTTGTCATTTTGCCTCGAATAGGGTCAACGCAGCGAATTTTATGCCCTACCAGGACTACGAACTATAGCTCATTCTTAGCGCCAGAATATTACTCTAGCGCCACTAAATTATTCTGTTACAATGCACCTTTTCAATCATATGGGAGATTATTGGCACTAATTTCAGGTCGAAGGAGCACCAAAACGGGTTTCAAGCTCATTTCTGTTCGTAGTATTCATGTTACTTTTGGGATTATTGTTCTGTCTCATTACGACTGTAATTATGTACCTGAAACAACGTAAAAAGGCAATAGAGCAAGACAGGTACAAAATTTTACTTACTTTTACAAAGTTTCATTTGAATTTGGCGTTTTCTTTACTCTTCTCTTATAGTAAACAACAGTTCCTATGTTTATTCAGAGCCTTGAATGTCCTCTACGAACAATTAATGAAAACAACGGAAGGTCCGCCGCCTAGCGGGCCAAAACTTCCTCTCGACCAACGGGTCTATCAGCTACCGTATAATCGGCAGTACGAACTTGAGCGCGATAATCTCGAAATTGGGAACAGGGTTGGTCAACCATTACTTCTTTTCTTTTCCAAGAAAGTGGTGGTAGAGTAAGTCTACTAAGTTAATCTACCCTCTGTTTTAGTTGGGTTGTGGTCAATTCGGACAAGTATGGATGGGTTGGTTAGCAAAGCCTCGCGTTTCTGATTCCATGGCCGAGAAGGTCCGCCTGCCAGTTGCTGTGAAAGGTCAGTGGATCAGTTCGTTGTGAAGTCGGTTTTTTGTTCCATCGTGAGCACTCGTGGTCATGCGATCACGGAAATACCTGAGAGATGGTTCAAAACTTTTTTTCAAGGCTTTATTCGCATATGGCATGTGCTACTTAATATTTGACTTGTTCAGGTCCGCTGGTCGGTACTAACGTGCAGCACCAAAAAATGCTCGCTGACGAGCTCAAAATCATGTGTGCCATCGGTAAACACCCAAATGTTCTCGCTCTTATTGGGGCTATTACAAAGAACATGAAAGGGTAAGTAACTTTGAATGGTTGATACTGATGAGTATTTTTGAACGGTTCAGTAGTGGGTTGTATGGACGGGGATATGATTCTTACTCGTTGAACTAGCTTCCGAGACCTCAGCTGGTTCTGGGAATCTAGAGTTGGGGACAAAAGAGATGAATTGAGCATCATTTAATCTGTGCTCACGACCTGCGATTCCTTCTATCCGGCCTATCGGGACCACCTTAGCTCTCTGGCTAATTTATTTTTTATTTCTGACCTAACTCTTCGATAGAGCTAGTCCAGGTTGTTCTTGAGCACTTGGACAAGTTCAGTGATCAAGCGCTGTTAAGCTCTCTGAAGCGCTTTCACGCTATCACTTCCTAGTTGGGGGAGTTAGGGGTTTGTTACCCCAAGAAGACTTTATTTATCAGAACCTTTTGGTGTAACTTGTGATTTACTTGAAGTATTGCAGTGGTGAACTCTATGTGGTCGTTGAGCTCTGTGATAATGGTAATCTCAAAGAGTATCTCTTGAAACACAAGAATAAATTCATTAATGAATTGAAACAAACTCAGTTGCCTGATGACGGTTACCTTCGACCTGATTCCAGTATCAAGAGCCACTACGCCGTAAGTTCTCACCGAATGACCTTCACTTTTCCATTTCCATTACTTCATTCTTTTCTTTTTCATTTCTTTTTTTTTTCAAATTGTCTGTCCTTGTTACAAGTTTCCATTTAGTCGGAACAGATTCCGGATTGGTCAAATGACATGGAATCGGATCGCTTGCTTTCTGATAGCGCCATGTTAGCCACAAGCGATTTAATTTCGTTCGCAATGCAAGTTGCAAATGGAATGGAGTACTTGTCATCGATACCGGTTTGTAATTTTATAACATGTTTTATATTTCATTACCAATCGTTGATTATTTGAAGTTGTGGGGCCTGCGAAGCGAGCTTTGTGGGCTGTTTTTCCCACTCCCAGTGCTTTTCCCTGAAGATTTTAGATAGCTTTTTTAATCATTTGACTGCTGTGATAGTAGATTTGCCTACTTACTTGATGGTACTCTTTAGATAAATTGTCCTTTTATTTGAATAAAAAGCTGAGGCTGACGGATCTCAAGTGCATGAGTTGTCAAAATTCTACTTCCCTACTCCTTGGCTTTCTTTGGAATTGTATTTCAAAGTTCTAGCTTTCTGAATCGTCCGCTGTCTATTCTGGCTGTCTAGATGTCTATTCTGCATACATGTTTCATGTGACTTTTGATTGAAAAAGTTCATTTCGAAGACCTTTTTAGGAAGGTTCGAAAAGGTAAAAAGGACTGAAAAAGAGGTGATCAGTAGTAAGGTCTTGAGATCTCATTGGTACCCTTCCAAAACCAAGGGCGGAATCAGGATGTTGAGGAAAAAAACTAACTAAAGAGCTAAAATATAGAATCAGGTCCAAGTCATTGTTAGGGACGACAAGACTGAAGCTGCGAATAAGCTTCTTTTTGAGAAACTATATAATTCAAATTTTATGATGTTACTAGCAGTACTGGCATCCTTCTGAACTTTAAAGTGAATCCTTCTCGTTTTCAGTGTATCCATCGAGATTTGGCTGCTAGAAATGTGTTACTGACTAGGAAACGAATTTGCCGCATAGCGGACTTTGGTATGGCGAAGAACGAGAACAAGAACTATTACAGGTTCGATCTGTCTGAAGAACACTCATTCGATGTACTAGAGAGTTCTATTGCAACAAAAAAGTATTCTTACAGATTGCGCAAGAGAAACGTGCTGGTACCGTATCGCTGGATGGCCATCGAAGCGATTCAGGACGGTGTGTATACACTTGAAGTGAGTACTTAGTTGCACTTATGAGATTAACGTGATATTGACTCCCCGTCAGACGAGAAGTCCATGGTAGATAGGGGAACTGATGGAAAATTGAGGGAGTCTAGTGAATTACAGTGATTACCTCTGAAAAGTGAATTATTTGCTGTCTACCTATGGAGCCCTCCACGCGGTAATAAGTAAGGTCGAGAAGTTTTTTCAAAAATACCCAAAAAACAATCGGATCTACAAAATCAATAGAATTGGGGTACTAAATAAGAAAGAAAGGGAAATAGATCTAATGATAAGCTTTCGAAGGCTTTAGGGCAAACTTCCAGTCCCCCCCCCTTCCCTCCCTCCCTTTCTCCCACCTTTCCCTTTTCTCATGGTGTCCATTACTGTCCCTCGAGATTCCTTTGACTGATGAGTACCTTGGGATCCATTCCTCTCCTTGTCGGTGACACCATAGTTTCGAGTGGAGCTCTCCGACACAGTCGTATACTTCCTTCCCTTTGTGTATTAATTATTTACATATATTTATATATGATTGCCTCTTTTAGTCTGACATGTGGTCATTTGGTATTCTTCTGTACGAGATCTTCACGCTCGGTGGATTACCCTACCCCACTATCTCTAATGAAGACCTTCTGCTGAAACTGCTCGATGGATACAGGAACACTAAGCCGCAATACTGCCACGAAGATATGTGAGTACATTCCAGCTGCAAACTTCGGATCTCCACATCAAAGCCTTTTGCTCGAGTAGAAGGAATTTCCTTTCCAATATTGGATTCTTAGAGCAGATTATGCGTGCTACATACGTACATTACTTTTTGGGATCAAGTTTAGATTTCGTTAACCGTTCTCAGAACTGTTGGGGCGCGTTGTTGACATCCTCCTATTCCTCAAACCCATCTATATCAAGTATTGCGATGTATTTGAGCCCTTTCATATCGATCGTCGGGACATTCTAGGAACAGACGAGCCATCTGCTAATTTTTTTGTCCGGAGTCGGTTGGCAAATTGATTGAAAATATTGGAATATTCTTTGCTGCTCATCCCTTCCTATCGTATAGAGTAGGCGGTCTATTTCAGAAGTAAAAACGTAGTCTCAAGTACGGGAAAGGGTGGGATCCACTCAGCCAGACGCGCTTAATTTCCTAAAACCGATGCGCCTGCTCCTTGCGTAAACCGTTTGGTATTCATGGTTGCTTAATCGCATTCACACTATTAATTTCAAGACCAATAATTATGTTATGCTGGATTTGTGCAGTACAGCAAAGTTGTTGTACTCCTACTCGAGTAAATTTTACAAAGTAACAAGAGCAGTTGTATAATCAGGTGTTTTAGCTACGATCTGATGATGCGATGCTGGGAAAAAGATCCGAATGAGCGTCCAAACTTTACACAGTGTATTCATCATCTGAAAGAGCATCTTCGGCTGGCTTCACCCCAGGTATGGCAATTTTAGCAGTTTTCAAGGTACAGTAGACCAACATATACAATCTGAATCATTTTTGCATTTTTGCTGTAAAAGGCATTCCTTTGCGTCACTTTAGGAAATGACTCCTTTTACGCTCACTGATTCGTTAAATTTCTTCTACTTCTTATAAATGTTGCGTAATTTGAGTATGAGTAACTTTTGAATTGAATTTTGCAAGGTAAACCCCCATTATTCACCAATGCCGTCATCATCCACCTCCTTTAATTGTTGTAAGTGTAGGAGGGAATAAGAAAGATGAATATATTGTAAGAAAGAGACGGTTAATAACCAGATTGTACTGCTGAACACTAAAACTTCGCCACGAAGTCAACGGTGCTCGAATGTACATCATTACTTAAATGCTATGCCTTGTAGAGCATTTTCTTGCAACAGAATTCGCCTTTAAAGAGGTCACGCCCCGCGAACGCGCGCTCGCTCTTCACGTAATGCGGCAGTGTCTTCACAGTTATCTAATTTTACTACAAAGTGCTCATCAACATAAATATTCTTTTTTAAAAGAATGCGGTCTTAATTCAAGTGTTTAGCTGTTGGAACGTGTAGAGTTGGACCTTGGTGAAGAATGCAAACGTCAAGATGCTCTAGCTCAATGGTTAACGCCGGAACCCGATCCACGAGAAGGCATAAACGGGTTCGGTTCTGTGAATCCGTCCTCACCAAAGAATACAGAGCATATTTATATCAAAGACTTTTCTCGGTAGCCTGTTTTCATTATTGATTTCCTTCAACACTTCATTCCCACCTATTTGTGTTCTACTTTGTAACTTCAATTAGTATTCGATACTTCTCTTGAACTAGTCAGAATTCGATAGTGTATCGAAATTTTCGTTTATTGTTATCGTCTCGGTTTCGAACTTCCTCCAGTGTTGTGTCACTTGAAAGCTAAGCTATATTGGTTCATATTTCTTCAGCACGGGTCTAGACACGAAAAGTACCATGATTTCAGAAAGTTTATTTAGTATTTATCAGCTGTAATCATTTGAAAGCAACAAGTAGACGCTTATTAGGAGCTAGTACTGAAGAAATATGCCGGTTATCCCTCCGGCTGGACCCTAAAACGAAGCTCCTGCTCTGAACTTTACTTCTTTGAGGATCACCTACTAGTTCCCGATATTGGATGTCCTGAATATAGTTGTAATCATTAGTTTTGTTTAGATTTTAAAACTTGCCATGACTACTTACTCCGATCTTACCCTTGCGGGGAATCATATACGCATATTCATGCGATCTTTCTTTGTCTCATGATTTTGAATCATACCAGTGTCTCAGGAGATTCGAATATAAATATTCTATGAACATGTTATCTAGCCATGTGTTACAATTCAACCGTTACAACTTAAGATTATAAAGTTTAGCAAATGGTAGGTTTTGGGAAAGAGCTTCTTGTTGTGCATCCCGGATATGTGTACGAGGGACACGACCTTTTGGGGTTCCTTCCTAAGAGCCGGTTTCGCTACACCAACCTCATCCCATTGCGCTTTTGACTCGTGACATTTTTGTCTCGCTCAATGTGGTGGTGCTGACGTCGTACTGTATATGAGTTATGCGTCTACTTTTACTCCTATTTCAAGAACGGACAGGCTCGAACAGAGTTTTTACGGACTATTTTATGTACTTTGCCATGTCCTCTACGTAGACGAAAAAGAAAAAGTGATTCACGTAGATCTGTAAAGTGAACATAAATTAAGATTAAAAAAGAAATTTAGAACAAAAAGGCAAATTAAGAAAGTTATAGAAGTTTAGGCTGAACTTCTTTGAGGTTGCTGTTTCAATACTCATTTTTTTGATTGCCCAGAGAGAGACGCTTTAATGTTTTCTCTATGAATTTCCGAGAAATGTGTCAACGTTTATATGAAAAAAAAGCACTTGTGACCTCGAACATGTACGTAGATCATTCGCAGTATTTAATGAACTCTATCAGATGCATGACCAGTTAATAGCGCAATGTTTCTATTATAGACCTAGTTTAAGAATTCAGTCTCCTTTCGAGGTCCAATGGATGGCCTTGTACCAAATAATGTTTATAGGTTCAAAGACTTATCCTTGTCCTTTTAAGCTTGTTACAGAGTCTATCACATAGTTTTCGAGTGATTTTGATCGCTCATTAGCGGAATCAACTACGTTGCAAACAACAAGTGCAAGCAATGCCCCTTTATTAAAGTCGATGCAATGAAACCGCAATTTTTGGATTTTTTTCACAATCACCTCAGCTGCTGTTTTAAACCTGGAGAAGCGTTCACATAATTGGCTTGTCACGATATTGCTCCAAACTGAATGATTTTGACTAATTAGCTTTCTACGCAACGAATTTTGTTTGTATTTATAAGATTTTGCCACTGTTGATGATGGTCAGCCTAATCGAGGGGGCGCTGCGACCGCAAATACAGTGTGGATATTTAATTTCTGCTAATTACTTGATAGTTGTCTTAAAAAAGGTCCATTAAAGACCTTACAGCTGGAGACAATTGTCAACCACCGAACAATATTTTTGCATCCGCCCATGCAGAACGTGCTCTGCAGGCTCTGATAGTGCAGGTGTAGGTGGCATAATGCTTGCAACAAATCCTGCTCTTGAAGTTTATGCGTAAATGCCACATAGTTGCAGATTTGCAGGTTACCAGGTCCAATTTTTACTTGTCCAGCAATAGAGTAATCCTATAACTGCTAATTAAGAATAACTTTGATTTCTATAGGGGCTTCCACAACATAGATTTTCATGCGATACTGTCAAGTAAGAGAACCGGTGGTTAAACCACGCATATGTAGTTTTTAGGATGCTCACTCTCTGAGGTAGGAACAAGAGCGTAATCTTCACCTATTGAATTTTTAGCACTTTCAACTAATGCCTGTTTGGCCACTATACCATGGTGGGAAGCTCATGAAGATCATCTTTGAAGAAACTACTTGCTGACCTCGTAAAAACATTTTGCCCTAGGAACTGAGGCAGGTTTGTCGCTGGGAACTGGTTCCACTTGAAAAGTGCTATATGTGTGGTCCAGGTATCAGATTTCAGCACCTGTGCAGTTTGACAAAGGCTCTTCAGAGTTTATTACCCGGTACCCAACTCGATTAGAAATTAGATATGAATAGCCTGTTTGATTATGGAGCGTTTTTAATATTTGTGATGCGTAGCTCAGAGTCACTATTTTGCTCAAATAATATTCGATTAAAGAATAAAAGGTAAGCTCTTTGATCAGCCCTGTTCTCGGAGTGCGCCACGCATTCGACTTCCATTCGGGATCGTGGGGTAGCTTGATTGCGTGTGCGGTCTACAAAATGGCTTGTGGTGGCCAGCCAACATACAAGCGGTGCTTTTAACATCCCAGACGGGCCAGATACCAGTAAACCCACTCGCGAGGGATGAAAGGCTTGGTTGGCTCAGGAGCATATCCAACCGAGATTCGAACCGCGATACTTCGCGTGATAGCGCGACACTTGTCACTACACCACCTTGTCACAATATTCAATAATTTATATAAATTTAACGATTCGGAGAATAGTCGACATTTACCCTGTTCGTGTTACACATTGTTATATTTTTCGCTGTAAACCGTTGACGAGCAAACTTTGAATATGTCCGATCAAATGTGACTCAGCGACAATGCATGCATTGTTTACGAGTTCTCATAAGAACCAAAAAAGAAAACACTTTCACGATTTGTCCGCAAACACGATTTCTTCCCTGTTATCTCAACGACAGATTGACAATAGATATGGCTTCCAGGCATACTTCAGTTAATTGTCTCCCCTGCTACCGAACCCCTATCTGCGCCATCATATCAGTTTTATCGAGGGAATCAGTGGCAGTTTGAACTTTGTACTCTCACCGGAAAGATCATCAAACTTCCGGCGAGAGTTTCCGAAGTTACTGGTTGTGAAAGCATGGGTAGACCTAACGTGTCTGAGTAGTATATAGTGGGCTACCCGGGCCAAAGTGAAGTAATGTTATTTTTAAATTTCAAATGGTAATCACCTATAAACGTTTTCACATTTAATTCTTTCATTTACTTTCTTTTATTCTGCACTTCTCGCATCTCAGAAAAGAGGAGTTTCAGATCAGAATGCTTTGCTTTGTTGAGTCAGCCCCAACTTGCTGGGGTTGGTGTTAAAAGGATTGCTCCAAGTTCAGAAGCAAAATCGATCGCATTTTTAACAGCTGCTTTTTCCATAGTATTTTATTACTGATTCTATAGCAATTTATAAAAAAATGGAGAAGAAATGGAATTCAGAATGATGGTGTTTAGTAAACTCTGATTTTGGTTATCCCGTAGTGTTTCGAGTGGAAACTCCTGATTTGTTTTCACAGCTCACTCCGTGTGCATTGTAGGCTCAGCCGTTGCTTGTGACACAGCAAATGTCATTTATGGTAAATAACAAATAAAAAATAGGAAGCATTAAAACCTACATTACCGATGAAACTTTCCTCCATGATTCGTTCCGTGGAGATTCTGTGGAGAAAATTCTCCTACATCCATATTTTTTTTAAATTCAAGAAGGTATTAAAGTAAAGATGGAGGAATGTGGTAAAGAACCCTCAGAGTAGAAAAGTTTTTGTTTATTCCTATTATTTAACAGACTTTATCAGATGTAGCTTAACCGGTAACTGATGGAATATTTGTAATAAACCTGGTTTTAGATAGTTCCTGTCTCTTTGCATGATATTCTGTAGAACGTAATTTAAAAAAAAACGTTCGTCGATCCACTAGCTGACCCTTATTACGCTTGAGTTTGAAGGCTTTCACTGGCTTCTCGATTGATTTTAATCGCTCGTTGGCGAAATCAACTACGTTGCAAACAACGAGGCAAGAAACACCGCTTCAGTAAAGTGAGGTCACTGAAACCGCAATTTTTGGGGTTTTGTCACATTTCTTTCACTCTGGAAAACGTTCAAAAAATTGTTTTATCACAATATTACTCTAATTTGGATATTTTGACACATTCAGCCCCCAAATGTGTCTCGCTGTCTTCATTGGGGTCGTGAACAGGAAATTGCTGTCCTGACATCTCTCGGAGGTAGCTTTTCGGCGTATTTCATACAGTAGCAAATTCAAACTAACAGTTCATATCGAGAAAGTTTCAAATTTTCAAACTTTGCAAAAATCAAATCACAGAACTTGCTGTCACAAATGCCTTTTTTTCATACTGCCTCATTTGGCCTTTTAATGTATTTTAGTTCTTTTCAGTTTACCTGGAAACTTTGAATGGTGCTCAGTTATGTTGCTGAGGTGTGCGATGCTGTATACTAATGTGGAAATTGAAACCGTGAAGTTCCTCCAAAAAAGTTAGAAGCGATTGAAATTTGTTTGGAGGTGGTACTAATTGGAAATGCGCAGCTGGCGCTTTAAGATCAAGCATTGTAGAGCGGAACTGGTGTAGTGGTGAGTGCAACGCTTTCCACACCTATAATCACCCAAATCGATATCCGCCTCAGTCAACCAAGCTTTCGATCCCTGCGGGGTCGGTTATTAGTACCAGATTCGTCCAGGAGGATAAAAACACTGACTTGTGCATCGACTGGCTACCGAAAGTCATTGTATAGTAGGCCACATACGCATTCGACACACCACTACGATTCGGAATGGAAGTCGAACTCCGGGCACACCCCTCTGACAAGATTGATTAATGCTACAAGGCTACCCTTCTTTAGTGACGAGGCAAACTCTTGCTCTGGAAGCGGCTGAAAATGTTTTGATCCCCATCATCGTTTAGGTTTTTGTGCACGGGTATTTTTCTGCTAAGATATTACATTGTACATTTGCTATACCTTTTTTGGCATTCATCCAAGAAGGCGCTTCCTCCAACTGTCATTTGAACTTCTTATGTTAATCGCTGGTAACGATTCCGCTCCGGTCCAAATTTTTCATTTTTCCTGAATTTTTAATGAAGTGAGTAACCTTCTGAGCGATTTTTCTCTTAGTTGATAGATGACGACTCACCAAGCAATGGGAAACTGTTGGAGCGTGGTCAATCTAAGCTTCTTCAAACGAATTCCATCTGGGAAGGAAGGAAAGACTCGGGCAAGTAGTCTGCTTGCCATCTGTCTGATTTTCGTGCAACTTACAACAAAATTGTTTCAAGACTGATTACTCATAATGAAAGGAATTCTGAACTTTGCTTAACTAGAACGAATTGATGGACAGCTTTGTTTCGAGGCCGCCTACGGGGGTGATACATTCTCGAACAGTCAAATTTAGAAGGAAATGATTCATGCAATTAGAAGGCAATATTATGATTCTCATTGTCTGACAATTTTGAATTCATTATCAATTTTCGAAACTCTTCCCACATGAAACCGTTTCCCTCGTCCAATTCGGCAGCCATCATCATCGCCCTCTTAGTCATACTCAACATCAGTCATCAATGGGAGGCTTGCTCATCTCCCAAATGGAAATTGACAGAACGCTGGCAACAATGAGTAATCATTGTTTTCTTTTTGCATACAATGAATTAACAGCCATATTGACCAGGAAAGGAAAGCTCAAGAAAGTTCGAAAATTACGTAATTTCGCGGATCGAAAAAAAGCGATTTGAATGATCATGAAAACAAATGTTGGAACATTTGACCGAAGCTGTTTGTGAACACGTCCAAGAGTCCGACTTTTGTAGTAAATTTAGAAAGCGTATGTGACCATTCAAGTGAGTTCTGGTCGTGCCGCTTCACAAACCTCTGCCTTTATGCTACTCGACGAGCGTGGAACCAATTTTGCTCTCGGAACTTTGCTCCAGCTTCAGAGAGTGGGCATAACATCAACATTGAAAAACCTGAAGAAGCAGAATAAAATCTTCCAAGTTAACGAAATTCGCTAAAACTACTTGGATCAGAGCAATATTGTGATAAAACAATTTTTTGAATGTTTGCCAGAGTGGAAAATAGTTGCTGAAGTAGATGTGAGAAATCTCGAAAATTGCCGTTTCATTACCTTAACTTCAGGGAAACGGGGTTGCTCGCACTCGTTGTTTGCAACGTAGTTGATTCCGCTAGTGAACGATCGAAATCAATCAAGAACCATGCAATAACCTTCATACTCAAGCCCAACAGTTTGAGGATGAGCCATGCGATCGACAGGAGCTTTTGGAAAAAAAGCCTCTCAGATGAAATTTTGCAAGGTGATTAAACTTCTCTTAAATCAGAACTACAACTAGCAGTACTTCAATTATCCAGTTAAGTGCAGTAACTAATGTGAATAGACTTAAATGTTTTCAAGTGAGGTCACACTGCTGTATTACATGTATAAGGCAAGCGACAAAGGAGATGCCAATTTATATGACCGCATACTCGAATCCTTCCAAAACTGTCCGCTTTTACAAGCAAAAATCAAAGTTACTCGGCAGAATTTGCGATAGAACTCATGTTTGAATACGCAACCGAGCGGAAGATGCCAAAAAACTTCTTACAAGAAGAAATGAGAGGTAAGTTCCGGTCAACGACACAACTAATGACAGTGAGCATGGATATCTATAAACGTAGTCTAAATATTTTATTTAATGGTTGTCAACTGTCTCACTGTCATTGGTGGGTCTCTTCTGAGACGACAGTCCAGAAAAAGCTGTGGTTTATTACTGGAATGGTAATCTACGTCTGTATGCAATCGAACACTTTTTTGTTTGAAGTTGACCAAAAGAATTGCTAAACCCACATAAATCACGATCATAATGAACTCAATAGGGAAACAAAACTTGTCAAAATCGCTCGGAATAGATTAAAATTGAAATAAACCAACTAATGAAAGTCTGTTAGCGAAGAAGGAGCTGCTGCATCAAGTGTGTAAAAATTCGCGTAAATCGCGCTTTCAATGTCTTGACTTATTCGAGGCGGTATTGCTTGCCATCAGTGTTTGCAACGTAGTTGATTCTGTTAGTGGATCATCAAAACTGATCAAGTTCTATGTGGTGAAGTCTGTACTAGCGTCTGTAATGACGTATATCGTGACGTCTCTGCTGTCGTAGCGCCCGTTTTCTGGGAGTTTGACCACGAACATTGAGAACTTCATGAAAGTCATTGAAAAACCCACTGCGGGAAACAAAATTTGTAGAATTGACTAATTTCGAAGTTATGTTGTGATAGACCAACCATCTGAACGTTCACTGGCTTGGAAGACAGTTGTTAACGTGATGGTGAAAAAATCGCAAAAATTGCGGTTTCATCGTCTTAACTTTACAAAAGGGGAACTGCTTGCTCTCGTTGCTCGAACGCAGCTGATTTCCCGTGAGGGATCAAATCAATCGAGAACTATGTAGTAATCTTCATGATCAAGCTTATCAGTACAGGGCTCAGCCATGCAATCGTTAAATATTATTCGAAAAAAAAAACCTGGCCACACAAATCCTGCACAAAAAATACTGAAACTTTCACAGTTCTGGCTTACTAAAGCATAACAAAAACTGCTAGTTATGCATTTATTCGAGTAAAGTAAAGTGTCTGCTATAGATGTTCCGTGATAATAGTTCTGTGATATTGGAATACTATAATAAGATATTCTGTGCAATTTATTCCATGATTAATTGATTTTTTACTGTCAACTTTATGTAGCTTCGCTTTGGCTGCTTTCATAGTCCGCCGTCGTGCCGGCGTGCCACGAGGCAGTGCCAGGGGGGAGGAGGGCGACAGACGGTCGGCCAGCTCCTCGAAGGCCTGTAAACAAGGAGAGACAAGGTCAAAAACCATTTGTACAAGTCGCTAGTTGTTTGGTTTTTGATCTTGTTATTCTTTGTTTTCAGCCCTTCGACTGACCGTCTGCCGCCCTCCTCCCCCCTAGCACTGCCTCGTGGCACGCCGGCGGACTATGAAAACAGCCTTTCATGGAGAAATTCTCCCACTTCTTTCCTAACGCTGTATATCAGCAATCAGAAAGTTTAGTTCAACAGCAGCTGTTTTACTGTATCCATAGGTGAAGGGAGAAGTGTTCACAAATAAGACAATGTGACATTAGATTCGTCACCTAGTCCTTGTACTGATCCCTTTTAAGAAAAAAAAATTGCCTAAAAATAAAAGCCCACTTTTTACACCTACGAAAACGCTTTCCTCCGAACATTAAACACTTTGACAAGACCAGTCACCATTATTTATAAGGTATCACCTGATTACTGCAGCACAAATCTCCCACCCTTGGCTATTTGCGGAGAAAATTCCTTGAAATAGATGGTATTGAAGGGCCTTTCCACCCTGAGCCTTAAATTTTTCATGAATTCGGAGCTTTTCTGATTCTATACCCTACCCCTGATAAATCAGCAGTACCACAGCTTAATCAAGTTGGTCCACTGGTCCCACTGATTTTAAGTCTTGTTAGATGTCGTAACAAAAAGTTCCGCATTCCTTATGAATGTTCCCCCGATTTCCGTAACTTTCGAGATTGTTTTCACATATGGGGTGGTGATTGATGCTGTGACAGCTGGACAAATTTCTAACACAGGTCACCTGATAGATAGATACGTAGAGAGTATGGCTGATAGAAAAGGACCAACCGAAAAAGATCAAATCTCCAAGCTTCCCTCATTTTTGTACTCGCGAATTAACCATACAGGCTGAGAATTGCTCGTAACGTTTTTTAGCGACGATGATGCAGTCTGAAACTTCATATTTTTTCATTTTTTGTCTGAAATGTTCTCTCAAGGCCAATGAACGATCTGAAGTAAACAACAGGCGATCATACACGTGTCCAAGAAGAGACTCCGACCAATTTGGCCGTTGTGATTCATTCTGGAAGGGTAATACATAAACTAGAGTCGCAGAACATTGAATTTTCCAGTATTTTATCATCTTTATCATCTGTCGTCCGGTTGATCATCGATTTTTTCGTGCGGTTCTCCATTTGTCCCAGTTGCGAGCCACAGTATGTAGTCCACAGGGTCGCCCTCGCTTGAGTGTCACAGTCATAGCATTCTTTTGGTTCAGGGCTTTCGTGAAGATAAAGTGGTGCATGCTTGCTCCGTGTCCCTCGAGCGAGGGTGATCTACTGGGCTACTCCGGCTCGCGACAGGGACGAATGGAGACGCTAATGTCGCCCATTCGAGGAAATCGATGATCAGCGGGAACGACAGGTGATACAGGTGATCTAATCTTTTGTTTTTACAGCTCATATACGGTACTAGAAAATTTGGTAGACGTAGATTTAGTCAGTATAAATAAACACATAAATCAAAAAAAAACTGTCAACTGAGGCCTCATCTCGACAGCTCCAACCTTCTGCTGCTTTTTGTTAATTATTTTTCATTACTCAACCATATAAGTTTGGAAAATAGCTATCTACAACGGCCTAGCATTGTGTAGTTTAGACGAAAAGTCTCGAAAGCTACCATTATGAGCAAAATAGGTTTCTTAAGAAGGTCATCCCTGGCTTCGATCATTGATTGTTGTGCTCACCTAGTTGTAAAGGAGAGATAATCTTTCAGCAGAGACCGCGGCATTATGGATGAAAGTACAACGGTGCTCTATGTTTCATGTTGTTTTCTTTGTTAAACAACAATCACTGACGAAGAATTCATAACAAAAGTCTGCATGGCTCGTACTTTGACCTTTCGGCCTATATCGTCGGTCTCGAATGGCCCCTCTGAGCTATGACTTGCGACAAGGCTTTGATAGCGATATGTAATATTGTATGATGGATATGAATTGCTTACCAACCCAAACCGACGAACAAAAAAATTATTAACTTAATCTAATAACCTAGCTTTATTTATTGTGTTTATCGAATTAACCTGTAGTTTTGACTGGCAGTTGGCACTACTTGATCAATATACAAATCATTTCTGGCAGAACAATCGTGAAACAATCGCAATCGTACTTGATTCAGGAAGAGCCTGAACGATTCCTGATTCAGGCACGGTGAAATCGCTGTGGGGAAAAAAGCTCAATTAGGGTTCCTTAGGTGTAGCTATATTCAATGCGAAGGTGGTGTAGTGGCAAGTGGCACGCTATCACACCCGCATGTCACGGTTTCAAATCCCAGATCGATATCTATATTAGATCAACTAGGCCTTCCATCCCTCCGGGATTCTTAATTGGTATCAGACTCCTCAGGGACGATAAAAGCACTGGGTTTTATATGGGATGGCCACAGCATGTCATTGTATAGACCACCTACGCATACAATACGCCACTACGATTCTGAATGGATGTTGAATGCGGGGTGCATCCTTCAGACGGGATGGACGCCGGAAGGCCTCGTTCTTTAGACTGAGATATCCATACCTGAACATGGAATATTGAAAGGTTTCAGGAGAGTTCCTCTTTACATTAATTGACCGACCAAGTGAGGAGTGAGTTTCGGCAAAATATTACAAAACTGCCTAATCTCCTTTCACAATACTTCATTTATTCATTTTATATTCCATTTATTTAAAAAGTGGATAGATGGTCCCTGTGCATTTTGAACATATCTTTCCGTATTTATTATCATCTCTAAAAGTTATTTTCAAAGCAACTTGTCTCTACTGTTTATAGTGCTGAATTATGCTGATGGATGGATTCGTTGCGTTGTGCGAGGACAAAAACCAGTTCTTTACCATCCGGTTTAGTCATCGACTACTAAAAATAGTTGAGACCTTCCCTTTTTATCACCTCCGTGAACTTTATACTACCGGTAATGGAAAACAGTAAACTTCGGCCTGAACATTGTAGATTGAACTTTTTATTGAAGGATCGTAATCTGGGCGAGACTTTCGTGTAATGTTTGCATCATTCTTATTTACGATGTAGGCTGATAGGGTGATTAGCAGTTGGGCCACCTAAACGAGGAGAAAGGCTAAAGAACTGGAAAGGTCCAAAAGCGGTCAGGATCAGGATTTCAATAGGTGGTGATAATGGTAATGTTCAGGAAGTAATGACGGTAGGACAAGGTTTTCTGACCCCAATTTTGATGAGCTTCTTGACCCGAAGCTGGGTAACAACTGTTTTGTGAGTAATCCATGTACTGGTATGATGTTGAGGTTCGATGTTACAAACCTGTCCAGTTTCGCTTCCAATGGGTAAATAGTTCGAAAAATCAAATTTGCACTTGACATGAGTCAATAACTCAGTAGTTCCCTATTGGAATGTTTGTGTGAACCATCTTTTTGAGTAGAATAATGGGGTCCTCGGTAAAAATCTGAAGAGCTGCAAATGAGCACAGCTCTTATCTTCAAATCGTTAGTCCTCATCAATCCTGACAGGGATGCAAAATACTTCCTTCAAGGAAGTAGTGATATAATTTATTTCTTTTTACATCTTGAGAGTGTCTATTGGTCACTTGCTCAATCCAACACCTTTACTGTTCTGCATAAAAGTTACATGTGTGGCGCGTCTTAGAGCTGCAGGCGCTCTATTGTTCACATGCATAACTGCTACTGCATTACAACCGCCTACAGTATGAGCTGTTACTGAGGGTAGTTTTTACAGAATTTTCAAACATGCAAGTATTTCACTGTTATCCTTTGAGTATCACCAATTATTCTGAATTATAGGCTATTCCAAGGATGGGAAAGAATTAAATCCTTCAGTTGTTCCCCACATAATGCTTAAAAGATTACACCATTGTGCTACTACCTACATTAAAATACTCCATTTGGTTCCAAAAGAATGTTTGTTGTAGCTGACAATCAATTAGTAATTTCTGTATTCCTAGCAAAACTTGTGCAAGACGTATTCAAATTTATTCCATCGCCATATATTTCTGTATGTTGTATGATCGATTTGAATCATGACCTGAATGGCTTTAGATTCATGTCTGCAAAGTAGCATATGTTTACGATGGAATAGTAACAATGGAATTTCGTTTGCAATAAAGCCATAGTTTCGGGTTAGCGCGCCCATGTCGCCGAGTATAATCGCCTCAGCTACCCGCCAATTTTGGAGTTGATGTATGTTCATGGGTTCAGGACTCTTGGCACCAATATTAATCAAACTGTTTTCTAAGCTACTTTTATTATACAATTTATATTCATACCAGTAAAACATGCTTATTAACTATGATAGCTCGTAATGATGATGAAACGAAACAAAAAAAAAACTGAACTAATGCAGCCCTAGACCGTTCTAACTGTCTATATATGTCTACACAGAACTGTAGACTTTTCTTGAATCAGGGATAAACAATTAGCACATTTTGTAGCACAATAAATCTGCATATCATGCATATAAAGGCACATAAATGCTCTAATTAAATGGAGGAAAAACAAGTATTCAGAGGCACTCGTAAACATAACACATTGAATGACTGGATGAAGAATGAATATGAAAACTAGACCGGTCGTTGACGAGATCATGTTGGCCCTAACGACGGCGACGCAACTCAGATGACAAGGAGGGACCTTCAGAAAGCGCTCAACGCTTTCATCAGAAGATCATTACGTCGCTTTCGTTCCTCTTCCTTTCGCTGCTTATCCACATCCTCCACAGTCATTTCGGAGTCATCAAGTTTCAGGTAGACATAGACCTGGAAAGGATACCTTGAGAACTCAGTTTCACTTCGCGAATTTCAGTTTACTAGACAGTTTTGTAAATCAATTTTTTCAGAACTCCCCCCCCCTCCCCCCCCCCCAAAAAAAAAAAAACTGTGCTCTTCAGATGGTAATTTGCCACTCAACTTGTACGGGTCTTTTAAATCTTACATTTTGCTATTACAAAAACAATAAGGTGATCAACTATGAGAAATGCTATTTACATTTTCTTTTGCTTTCCAACAACAAAGGCAATACACAGTAGCTGTATAAATATTTATGTTTCGCGCGATATTTTGATGGGAAACTGTTCATTTATCGATGGCCGCTTTATGATTGTAACTAGAATGACAAACAAAACGTTTGCGTTGGGATGTCTCATAGATCGCACATCAACTACACAGCGTTGCACACTCACAGACCATCCAGAATACTAAGGAAACTCGTAATGATTCTGAACTTTTTGTCGCTAACAATTATCGTCTCTGAGATGCGCCCCGACATTCGACTTCCCATGAAAATCGTAGTGATAATTGAATCAGTATGTGGCGTGTACAGGGAAATGAGGTGACTAGTCCATGTACAAGTCAGTGATTTTTTCTCATACGCGAATCTAGTGCCGGTAAACCGACTCTTGAGGGGTGAAAAGCTCTGTTGGTCTGGGCGAGTATCGATCCAAGATTCGAACCCGGAGCAAAAGTCTTTGACAGTGCGCTATTTGCCACTATCTGCTATTTGCTATTTCTGCCTGCCTCTAGAATTCTCAATGTGCATCTGATATCACTACTTATACTAAAATATCGAAATGAATTGTCAGACGATTACTTCCATACTACTTTTATCGTGGTCAAACACTCCTTTCCAGCAGATCATAAGATTTCTTGTACTATGGTAAATTACAGTATATACGTACTCTTCATAAACAGTTAAAAAGTCAACAAAAAGAAAAAAAACAAGGCAAAATTGATATGCCTAGAAAGTATGTTCACCTGGAAAACGATGACGACAACGAATAGAATGCAGACGATGGTAATTTCTTTGGTGGATGCCATTGATGATGATGGATTCGACGGGGTAGATTCCAATGGTACGAACATACAGAGATAGATCGGAGATCCTATATGTATATACAGCTGTTCAATGGGATGTGCAAATTGAATGTTGTGCCCTTCCCAACGGCGGACGGGCAACCTCGTTAAGCAATATGTCGAACATAACAGAAACGGACGACAAATGGAAGAAATTAGTAGAAATTGAATTTACAAAGAAGTATTTATGATTCAAACAAAAGGAACGCCTTTTTTGAGGATCTCTACAAACATCTTCACTTGCTAATTTGAAATTTAATTTGAGGTAAAAAACTTATGCACGAATTGAAGTCCCGATGAAAATTTTGTGCACGTACACAAGTACGAATAGAAACTACCAAAAAACGTTCCAAAATATTTGAACCGACATGACTGCATACCATGCTAATGCCAAAGATCACTAGGAAACCACGACGCCCAGTAGACGGTCCATATGAGTCATCGTTATCATATAGTAAAATCTCAACGTAAACAAGTAAAATACTACGTGTTTCTGATAAAACAAGTAGTTTTGGGTAAATAAAGGAAGGAAAAAGAAAAGTGAAAGATCACTTTACCAAGCAGCGCACAAACAAGGGAGCCCAGAAAAAAAAGAGCTACAACTTTGGCTTTGTACCGAAATGGTAGAACGAGAGGAGAGCACTGTCATTTTGGAAACGTTGAAATTATACGAAGTGAGTAATCTGGTAAGAAACAAACTTGTTTAGATCTAGATGTTTGATCCGCTACTACCCAGACCCAAACAAGGAACAACAGAATCTTCCTTGGGACCACAGGAACACATTGTTCGCAGTTTCTCCATAGGAAAAAAAGCACAGAAGAAAGAGCTCGAGCTTTCTAATGAAAATAGAGTCCATACCAAGCAAAAACCCATATACTAGACGGATCAGGGCCTAGTAACGGCCCAGGTCTGGCCATGTTACAGATCA
The DNA here is from genome assembly GCA_000469685.2 of Haemonchus contortus. Taxonomy (NCBI): domain Eukaryota; kingdom Metazoa; phylum Nematoda; class Chromadorea; order Rhabditida; family Trichostrongylidae; genus Haemonchus; species Haemonchus contortus. The sequence continues at coordinate 36,801,035 of LS997567.1, read as the reverse complement.
ACACGCTAGTGATCATTGCTATTACTGGGCTCATAATTAGACTACAAATAGTCAGCTTCAATTCCCTGTACACAACTTTATTTGTTATTATTCTAACTCCTCTGGGTAAACAAAGATCAACACAGAACCGCCACAGGCATCAAGTTTTACTGTTAGCTGCTTAACACAAACATCACCCACAGAAGCTTCGAATGATGCTACTGGTTTACTAGCAGTATTGTATAAGTAACAAGTGTACAGTTCAAAATGATACAGGAGCCTTTACAATGATCAGCAGACGGTCTACAGTGGGTGGTCTCTGCGCGCTTTTATAGGCGTTACCGACCGTCACCCGCCGCAAAGTACGTAAGGGGTGGTCTTTGGCATGAGGTGGCAGCATTTCTATGATTGCAGGCAAAGGTATGCACGCGAGACAGACGTCTTCACGAAGACCATCATGGTGAACTGTGACGGCGTCAGACGGTTCCTCCCACCCCTCCCATTCAATTCAGTTTTTATGATTCACTAGTACATTGCTATATTCTGCGTTGAGAACATGCATCAACATAAATTGCGCCACAATTCAGAGCCACCCACTCATTCGAGCCCCTTCACACAGACAGAATGAATGAATGCGTTTGACGTAGAATACCAAGCAGTTAACGGCCAAAAAAAGCGAAGTACACAACCAGGGAACATTTTGGGATTCCCGAGATGAAAGACGCCAAACAAGGAGGACATATTCAAAAATCAATTTAGACAAAGGCATTTCGAACAGAACAAGAGCTATATAGCGTGTCATGCTATATAGCCTTGTCACAGGTCGTAAACTGCCAGGGATGGTTAGGGAAGCTTTCCATTTGCTACTTTGAAAACATGTCGTTAACGTTATTTTTCGCATATCCACGGAAACCTGGTTAATTGATTGTCGTCGTAGGACCCTAAGGTCCAAGAATACTGTAAGAACATTATTCAGGTCTAAGAACCTATCGGATACATAGTTACTATTAATATGTCACACTAGATGTAGAGTTGTGGGTAAAAGTGCAAGGGGAGAGACTTCTTGGACGAGTTCATTTTCTTTTCTCCACCGGAAATGAACTTTCAAAATCACCTCGCTAGAATTAATGTTTTTTGTCAAAAGTCGATAGGAAAAGACTCGCCCAAGCCCATAGCGATATGCCGCTTTTACATGCCCCTTTTCGTTCCCATAGTCACGCACAACCACAATATACCATAGAAAGGCATGCATGAATTCATCCCGTCTGTATTGTGCTACTAGTAATTCAATACTCTTGTAACCGATTTACAAAGAGTTAGAGTCGAAAGCTGTTTTGTAAATGCTGTCTCTAAAGATCACATTAGAACTAAAACGCTGCCGAAAACAATGAAAAAGCATTCAGAAAGTTTAATTCGCCCTCTGGACCACTGAAGCAATTAAATTTCCAAAAAACTCCTAGTGAACTTCTGAAGCCTCTGGCTATGTAGTTAAGTTTGGCATGGAAAATTTGCTGCCAGCTAAGGCCGGCTACCTAGAGAACGTACCGAGACTACTTGATGTGAATGTACTGGTAACGGGCTATGGACAGATCGCGTGAAAAGAAAAAGAACAAAAAAAAGGAAAGATGGAAACCTAAGGAGAAATATGAAATGAAAAAAATCGGGTCATCTATGAATGGAGCGCGACAAAGTCTCATTCTGCGGGAACGATGGGACAAAAAGCATTTTTAATTGTCAGTGCATCCAGCCAACTCACTGGAACCGGGACCCACAAATATCAGCTTTAGTCGAACGTGGCTTACTCTATGAGGCAGATACAATGAAAACTTAGAAAAAATAAAAAAAAAAATGCACGTAGTCCAACTTTCCAAGTCTTTGGTCAACAGTTTGTGCTAAACAGGATCCAAGGATCTAATGATATTCGGAATAGTGATGTGGTGTTATGAAAAACGATGGATGGACCTCTATCGAACAAAAAACTTGCCGTGACCTCAATCTCGGACCACCAATATTAAAAAAAGACAAATTCGTATGAACACTCATTGTGACACATCCTGAACAAGGTTTAGAATAAGTAAGAGGACAAGAAAAAAAGAAAAATGAAGGATAGCAAAAAATTGATAGCAGCTGGAAAGAAGAATTACTTATGCAGAACATACCCCGATGTTACTTGTCAACTTCGATACCATTGAATTAGGATGTGAGCGAGTTTCAAGTTCGAATTAGGATGTGAGCCGTGAGTTTCAAGTTATATAATTGGCTAGCTCTCCACCCATTTCATTGGCATCCCACAAATCGAGAGCACCACTACATATTTCAGCTAAATGGACAGCACGTTGATGAGATTCAGGGGATACTTTCAGAGTAATTCATTTCGAAGCACAGTTGGCATAATGAAATCGACTCGTGTGTTGGCTTCTAATCGTTTTGAAAGCGATTTTTCATCTTAAATACTGACCCGAAAATTAAAATCAGTACAAGCCTTCTAATGTCAGGTACGGACCCGATAAATTTTCAAAACCATTGGAGCAATACGATCTTGTGCGAGTTTCTAAGACCCTCTTCTATCGAAGCAAGTTCAAGGTGCTCAGCAACTTCTTCAGGCCTGTTACATTTTTTTTGCTTGGCTCACCAAAGTCCTAAGGTCCATCTCTAGCAGCGGGCAGGGCCTTAATTGTAAGTGTCAGTTACGACCTGAGAATTCCTTAAAAACACATCTTTAAAAAAACCTTCTGAAAAAGAGGCTGAAACTGACAGCTTCCCCGATAGGTCTTTGAACGTTGGCACCTTTCTGAGAAACATCATGAGAACATTTTTACCATGAGGATGAACCATTATAAGACTTTATACAAACAAAAATACACGTACACCGCAGTGAACCCTTGGATTCGAATTTCACAGGGGACTCTTAGGGCTCTCAAAAATATCCCTAATCCTTAAAAATAACATGCAGAAATGACCTAAAATTCTAGTCAAAGTCATGCAACTCCAAAGAAAAGGAAACGGCAAAAAAAAAGACTCTGCAATAACGGAAGACTCGAAAAGCTTAGACAAGAAACTCGATCTCACGAATCCAGTACGGAATCGCTGCTTTCAACTACAGCAACAGCCTCCCGACTAGTACATAATTCCAGTAAAATGTGATTAGCGAAAACGAAAATGAACTCGTCACAAAGGATGAGGAAGTCAACGCGCAACACGTTGATTCAGGCACACACACGTTGTGCATGCATTAGCACTCCTTTATACAGAAATTTCATTAAGGGGGGTTCGGACCTTTTTTTGCGATTTGATGCTGATGTCCACACAAAACAGATATTCTATTTGTACCGGAAACGCTTAGCGAAACTGCGGAGGCGTTTTGCAAATAGCACGGGGAGGGGGATGAAATGTGGGAAAAACCAGTGCAAAGTACTTACAGTCACGCGGTCGTTTCCAATGTTTTGCTTCCCATTAAACTTCTATTTCAAAGCTGCAGTTTGCAAATGAGTAACTATGTGTATTTCAGGAAAATATAATTACCATTTTTTAGGAAAAATAAATTTCTATACACGACCACAAAATACTCAGGTATCTGGTCTGTTGACTCAATTACTTTATAAAGCGGATAGTTAATATTTTAGAAAAACGTTCAAAATATTTAGAAAAATATGCAACTAGTCAGTTACCAACCTAACTGTTACATCATCATTACTAATTACTACTCTAATTTAATCTATCGAAAGACATTTAGCGTTTATTAATGATTTCTGAGATGGGAGAGAGCTCTATAAGTCGCCGTTCCTCCAACTCTCCCAGGCAATCGAGAAGAGAATCTTCAGGGGGAAGAAAAAACAGGCAAAATCAACCCTCTCTCAGTCCACACCCCAAACAGTAGCGGAAAGTGTAAACGTAGCAGGCCTGGCTTCGAACTAGCACTTCAGAGGAAGGTCAATGGCAATGGCGGCTTGATTTAGATTGCAATCTTTTTTTCTCCCGTTCCACTGACAACCTTTTCTATAGAACAAAAGAAAAAGGAGTGAGAGAGAGAGGAGAAACCGTGAACGCTGATCGATAATCGTGCACAAAAGAAGCGAAGGACACAGAGAAACCTTACAGCTCTGCTTCTTGCACTATTTCGCAATTGTTGCGTACAAAAAACGATATCACAACATATCGGATCAAGAAACATGGTATATCTATATCTTTTTGAAGACTACGCTAGACATGGAGAGCAGATATCGAACTGCAATAACAGTGTTATTGATCAATCAGCTTGAATCATTGCAACAACACTGATCAAATAACTAAACGTTCGCTTCGCCAATGATTTCCATGACAATATCAACGATTAATATAGGAAACATAGCAGTAAAGCACAAAACGTAGCACGAACAAAAACGGTCATTAAACAGACGTGGAAAATAGGGACGTCCTTTATCGCCTATTCATTTTATAGGACATTTTGTTTCTTTACAGCAAAAATGGTTATCGAGTAATCCTACTCTGACAGCTTAGGAGACGTTCAAGCTTTCCCAGGGAGGTCATTATCCATTGCACGCCACTTGTAATCCGACTGCAGCGCATTATAAATCACTTCTACGTCTTTACCCACTGAACCTACTAACTGGTTCAAGAATGTGCGAAAAAGTAAACATAGAATGAACACTGGTCATGCACACAGTACAATGTCCAACTGGGAAACTCGCAAAGATGATGATTTAAAAGGATTTTTATCGACAGACAGCTGCAAAACCACCTAACTCGCTTTCTTCTTTTTTCGCTACCGCTCATTACCACCTACAATCCATATTTAAAATCTTCGTTCACAATAATCATCTTGTGGTTCGATAAAACTTAACGGTACCTTGGAATTGGAGTAACGGCAAGTAATACGGGCAATTAGAAGGACAGCACATGGAGCGGTTGCAAAGTGAAGCGCTGAATTTACTAATGATAGTCACCTTTTTTACATTTCAGGTACAGTATTCATTTCACCGAGATTTTCTGATGCGCTTTTTTTGCACAGTTCAGAGGTCAGCAACCGTGACGCAACCGCACGTGCGTGCTGCTGACCTATTGCATCCGTGAAGATCAATAACTATAATTTGTGCAGGGGATTCATGAAGCGGTCTCAAACACAGTCAGCAGAATTTGTATGATAAGCGGATTATTCGAAATAAAAACTCGCAGAGTATCTTTTAATTTTAGTCGCCGAATAAAAATGAATCAAATCAATGACATCCGTAACAATTAACGGATTTTGGTGATTCATACATACAGTAGCGCTCAAAAGTATTCGGCGAAATGCTTCTTCAGTTATAATTTTTTGTCGTAACTTCTTTCCTACTGGATCTAATCAAGCGAAATTTCAATATGTGTATCAGTGGTGTAGTGTGAATATTTACAACTGTTAACCTGCAATCTGATCATGTTCCAGATCTCCAAAAGGGCTTGAACAAAAAATCAACTAGAAATACAAATGGCAGTCCTTCTAGGACTCCTTTCCTTTTTGCCATGTCTTAAGTGTACGAGCACTAATGTCGTACCCAGAAGAGAAGAAAAACGTACATAAGGTCGGAATAACTGCAGACGTCACAAACTTGCTTTCAGCACAGTCTAGAAACGCCTCCCCATCAGTATATGGATATGGCTGTTTTGCAGTCAAGTACTGTTGGACAGTGTAAAATATGCTTCAGCTAAACATATCAAAATTTCATGTGATTAGCTCCACTGGGAAAAAAGTTACAGCAAGTTAAAGTTGGCCGAATACTTTTGAGCGCTACTGTATAAAAGGGTCATTTTCGAACTGTTCCGTAATCACCTTATCGGTAACTCCTTCTACAGACACGACGATGTGTCATCCTTTTGAAAGTCGTAAATTGGCTGATAAGCGAATACAGTTGCAGAAGAGGTCAAACTTCAAAACAGCTTCCCAATCGCTCCAATTCAGAGGCTCATGCGGTTGGCGGCAGGGGGGAGGGAGGGCAGAGCAGCATCTAATTATTACCAATTATAAAAGCCCATCTAGCAATCAACAACAGCGTATAAAAAAAATGATCGATGCGAACAAGTCCAAAAAGCGATTCATATATACTATTAGGTTGGCTAGAAAGTAACTATGTATTTCAACGAGAACTTCAACCATTCACTTGAGAGGTAAAATAACAACCTGGTTTTCAAAGCGATTTGTACTCGTAGATCAGGTACCTGAGCATTTGATGGCTAGTATACATATTCATTTATTTATCTATAACTACATAACTATAACTATTATATATGACTGTTTGCATATGACTGTTTACTATAACTACTTTCCGTTTCTTTTTTTTTGCAAAGTGACCATGTTTCTTAACAAATGAGTAATTCCTCAGTTGCTAACGAAATATTTAGTATGCGTATTTGTATGTATATATAGGGGGACGGAACTTACGTGCGTCCGAAGATGCGCGCGGCTAGTTGCGCGGCGAGGTGCGTGGTGATTCGAACGACTCTGGCGCCCATCACTGGGGTCCAAATTTGAAGTAGAGTAGATTATTAGTATCAGTTGGCCCTACTAATCTACTGTACTTCAAATTTGGGCCCCAATTGCAGGGGCCAGAATCGTTCGAATCACCACGCACTTCGCCGCGCAATTGGCCGCGCGAATCCTCGGACGCACGTATGTACCCATACCCGTATATACATATATGTTCAAAGCATGCTGCATATACTAGTAAGGCTTTAGTTTGTGACATGCTTAGGCCTACGTACAAGCGTGGGCAGCAGCTACAATTGCCCGCATACAATAAGTTGAATATTTTGAACCTCGTAGAGGAAAGTGAGTGGGAGAATGGTGCTCTGTTTAGAATCAAAAAACTTGTTAAAGATGTAGATTAATCACGAAAATTTACCGAATTTCAGGCTAATACCGTGGATCAAACAATCTACGGAACCCAAAAGGCACAACGACGAGAAAAGTAACAAAGTGAATAATTGTAATAATTTTTTAGTGCATAATTCTTCTATCAGAAGGCTCAACAACGAGGAAAGTAACAAAGTGAATAACTTGCAATTATTTTTTTAGTGCATAACTCTTCTACCAGAATCGAAATAGAATTTTATTGCTATAAATGCATAGAGATTACTTATTATTTATACCGCCGAGAAGCAACATACTGTTAGATCTCTTCGGTATAAAGGCTTAGTGACTTTTTAAGAAAATCTGCTTGCTTTTCTCAACAGAGTTTCTGATCCTACATAGTCGATGAGTGATATGATTGCCATGCAGTTTTAGAATTACATTGAATTATGAGTCATAAGCTCTATTATGTAGTGAAGATGGAACCGAAACAAAGGCAATATGGGCCAACGAGGCACTGCTGACGCATGTGGACACGGCTGGTCAAGTCGTTAGTTCATACCACGCTAATGAAATACTTCAACTCTCCAGGGTCACCAAATTAGCAGCCGACATCCATAAAGAAGCGAAGGAAAGCCATTTAATCAAGAGCCGGTTTGTATGAAAACTTTGGAAGATGCTTATGGGGGGACATTCAGCACATAGTACCGAATAGGACCCCCAAAAGAATAGCAAAAAAACGTCAATAATCGAACATAAGAAGTGAATTCGCAGGAGTATACAAAATAGGCATAATTGGCATTAAGAGAAGTGAAAGAAATGAAGCGACCCCAGCCGTTCGCTGAATCATGATTCAGACTCAACTAAATTAATCAGCTTTCAGACTGCTGCATGAATAAATTCGTTCTGCAACACATATATGATAAGAAAACACTTGAGTGAATATCTAGAAACAAGCCCGGATCAAAATAGCCAAAAAAAGATCGAATAGTCAATGTATAGTGTCACAATTATTGCTTCATAACATCAATGACCGTAAAATGTCGTAAAATAGCTGATATCGGTTGTGTGGTACGCGGCAAAAGGGAGATTACGGTAGGGATTTGGGTCTGCATTTCTTGAAAGGTCAGTATTTGCCGTCTATTCAAGGTAACTGAATCGAGGAATGTATCCGACGATCTTCAGGACTGATGGGTGTTCAAGAGGAGATTCTATCTGCAAAGCAAAACGACTGATCTGTATATCTCACACCATAGGCGTGATGATACGACTGAGAAATGTCGATTGACAACGGGGGTGCTCGATGACGCAGTTGATTTCGGAGATCGGTGAACGTCGAGCGAATGACCAAAAGATCAGTCTGACTTATCGAATCTGGGCTCGATCAGGCTCAAAGGCACCTTTCTCAAGCTCCTCACATCCCCAACAGCAGCTGACTAGATGAGGGCCACGGGTAGGGGTGAGAATTATCTGAAAGTATCATTCTCGACAATCCTAAGATCTACCAGAAACTGGGTTTGCCGGTGAACAATGCGCCGTCGGTGGGGCAGAGGTGTATGTATAGCGGGCATGAAATGATTTACTATGTAGTAATGGTATCATGAACCTATCTGTCACCATGTTATCATTCGTTTATCTACCCAATACACCTATTCGATACGTGGATTAGTCAGACCGATGGGAGGAGGAAGAGGAGAGGGGGGGGGGGGGGAAGTTGTATAGTTGACAACGAAGTTTTCGATAGAAAGGACACTTCTGCTCCGTCACGAACGACCGGACAAACCGAAAAAAGGCGTTGCAGAGGTGCAAGGGATACAGGAACAATTAAAAGGGAAATACCAACGAAAGTGACACATTCCGAGCAGCTGCAAAGAACTGTGATGACGGTCCTACCAGTTTTTGTACTGGTTGTGACACATAGTTATTCAAAGTCACATGGCTGCTCTGCTCTCCGGGATCCATTGTTTTCAACTGGAGAACATTGCACACGACCTGAGCGATCTCCACTCTTTCGGGTTCTGGAACGAAGAAGAAAAACGAACGGAAACATAGAAAAGATTAATTGATACTACGAAAATCGATCTACAGCAGTTCAATAACACTAGTATTAGTAGCAGTAGTAAAGTACTAGTAAATATAATAATGAAGTAAGACAGGATGAGAACAAAAAGCGAGAATAAACCGCAAAAACATTAGAGATGATTAGATTTGGAAAGTACCAGAAGATGCGCGACCGAGATCCACCGATTTTAAAATGAAACGGAACAAACGTAATTTTGCAGAAGTCATAAATCTGCACACTTTTTCCTTCAACTCCGTGTGAGGACCGTCTAGGGACGTGAGGATACATAGCGGGGAGAGGGCCGCCAGAAAAAAGTGAAAAATTCTTTTTAAAACATTTCCAGAACGTTCTTGACCATATCCCAGGGCCTGAACCCTAGAGATACGATCAATGATCTACTCGATAAAAACACGTTTCTCAAAGGATAACCGCAAGGTTAAACGTGAAGAAGGGTTTGAATTTCCAGATTAAACAACTGATCGAAGGAAAAGGAAATGTAAAAAGAAAAGTTAAATAGAAAGGAAAAGCACGTGCCTTTGTAGACAGTCGTGAAGACCTGGGATGGGTGACGACACGGTTCAGGGCGTTGACGCTCTTTGGTCCCTTCACACCTCAATGACTTTCATCTACCTGTCAACCTGTTTACAATGACAGAAAAACAATGCAGATGCCAGACGACAACGTCTGGTGGAACACAACACACGTACGAGATGGTCGAACAGGATGTTTGGTGCCAAAAATAGCTTTTCACGCCGTTATTAGAGAGGCCTTGACACTAGACGATCATGGGTTGCTTTTACAATAGGGGGCAGTTACAAGTTTTCGGTGAAAAAAGTGAATAGTGCATGCACGCACCGAACATTGTCATTTGTCTTCCTGCAAAGACTCGTCCAATATTTCTCTTGTTGTCTGAACTCTCTCACTGAGACGGTCTCTGCACTCTGTCAGAGATCACACTGGCACCCGAACTGGCGTGCATCAACCCAGTCTTGTTCCGCGACACTGTCTCCGAGCTCGGATTGAACTCCAGGCCTTCGCCACGGCTATATGTTCATATAAAGTAAGTAGGGCAGACTAGGCCATGGACGATTTTGAGCCTATCGTCCTATGAAGTCTTGTTCACTGCAACAAGAAAGAACAGGCTCCAACTTTCTGATTACAAAGATCACAATTACCAAAGTAAACAACATAGGTGAAAAGAAGTGGAGACACGATGCTGGTGATTATAACGGTATGACTTCCCAGAGCCATGTCTACAACTAGGGACCGCATGTCTGACCTCTGACCGGGAGTCCATCGTTAGGAGGTTTTTCTTTGAGGATTGATCTATTATTCCTTTGTACATCACATCATATCAATTTTTTTAAAGAGAGAACGGTACGTAGGCACACATCATTCACTGTAACGGCCTTTCCTTCCAAACAACTTCTTCGACCGAGAGAACAAGTCTTGCAGCACAAAAAAATACATTAAATGGTGCAGCAATAAGTGGAACTCGAGCCAATAATCAAGATAACGGGAGTAAGTGGGCTCAGTGTGAGGAGTATATAGTTGCTCAAACGAATGGCATCGGTTGGGGCACATGCGTATAGTGCAGCAGGCAGAGCTCCGCTATTGATTGGTGCGCCGCATTAATCAATACATGCGCCCATGTTCACCATAGCTGTTCTCCAAAGATCTATGCGCCTTATCGGCGCCTGGAGCAACAAATCAAGTAAAAAGTAGTTCCAAATTAGAAAAAAAGGAGGGAATGCGGGGGATTCCTTACAGGATGACTCTACAAAATTACAGCATAGCAGCAGTCTATTTGGTAGCTAGCTACTTCCACACAAGGCAATCCTTGCTTTTCATGAAAACAAATTTCATTAAATAACCCTAAAATATTCATTTAACACTTTATCAAAGGATTTTGCTGCCATCCTGTCGTCGGGAAGAAAGATTCAGCCGTTTTTGGGTTGAGGGGGTACCCGAGTCTGAAGCAAGCTGTAAATATGTAAGATGGGCTGATTGGCTAATGAGTCCGGGAATACGTACATAAGTAACATGCATACTCAGCGTATCTCCCACGCGATTCCGAGCATACTAATTACGAAGGTCCCATACCAGAATATCGAATGGCCAAGTAAGAATAAAGTGACAGAACGCACCAAACACAAAACTCATGAATATTCAAAAAAAAATTCAGACCTAATGACATTCCCAAAACAAACCATTGGCAGATAATGGTTTGAAAATCGAAGAATCAACACATTTACCGTTACAAGCTGTTTCAGTAACGGTCCAAATAGTTGTAACATTAACGTTGTGTAAAACTCTTCGACGAATAGATGTCACACGCGTAGTATCATTTCAACAAATAAAACAAGTCGAGTGAGACGGCGCCAGTTCATTGTTCAGTGAGCTTTGTCTGAACGTTCATCGCCTTCAACAAGGTCTCCCCGTCCACGATCATCATACAATGAAAGGGCCTGTTCACCTTGAACTTTTCAAATTACACGAATGATTAATGGCAATCTAATATTTTGGTTTAAAAAAGACAAGGATAAATGACAAGAGTATTGTTCAGTAGTTCATTCGGTGGTCTTGGTTAAGAAGTAGGAATGGTAAAGGTCAGGATGACTGGAAAGCAACAAGAATAGATAGAAAAGTTGGTCAGGGAGAAAGGAAACAGTTGAGCAAATGTATGTCGTGCTTCAGAAGCCGTTGAAGGCTAAAATTCAGGCTTTTCATTTAGGGGGTTCACCTGACCCTGACCTGAGAGGTCATAATGCGGAGGCTTTTGTCACCCAGTCCGAAAGACCACCCGGGACTGGAGCGGTCATGGCTATGGTCGGTGAAGATCAATTTCTCCGGTAATTGTGCAATCAAATTTAAAATTAGGCTCGTAGAGGTAATTGGTAGAATAAACGGCCAACGTGGAATTGTGCGTATGTTCGTTATCCTGCAAATTACACTTTTAGTCACTCAACAAATACCAGTTATTTGACTCTATAGAATTGGAAGGCTTGGGCAGGTTCTGATCCTAAATATGTGGCGCAGCTGTTTTGTTGATCGAAAATGCTAGTCGAAAAGGGTTTTTGCATGTTATAGAGGTCCACGCATACACTTAGCAAGGTTCAATTTACTTTGTAGTTTCTGGAATGCCCGAGTAGCCGAAAAGAATTAACTCGGTTAAAGTGCAAATACAAGATTTCCCGTTTTTGAGCAGGATCTGCATCACAGCAGGTTTTCCCTTAAATTGTTCGTTTTCCAGTATCTAAAATTGAAGCCATGGGAAAATCCAATTGTAACTGCAGTAGGGAAGTTTCTGTAGGAACAGGTGAAGATTTCTTGCAAGATTTCTCGACAACAATCGGAGTTACTAGTATCAGATTTGAGTCTGGAAACTGATAGCGAACCTCTGATTTTCTCCTTGGTTTTGATCCGCAGCTTATTTGTAAACAAAGACTTCTGGCATTATCTTCGACTTTTGGCGCTTCTGGTAGGCAATATTTGGGCCCTGTGGGCCAGTGATCGGACAAGCGGAAGGTTGATGAAATTTAAGTAGTTGAAATAAAGTTTTATTGAAATTGTAGTTTACACCGTTACATTCTATGCGAACAAATTTAAAGTACACATGAAGCGATGAGCCATATTTGCTGGAGCTTGACAATGTAACAATCAAAAGTCCGTCTCAGGTGGGGCGCAGACACCAAAGCCTTCCACCTTGTAGCTCAAATACAAATTTGTCTACATACATTGCCAAGCATACACGACGACAACACATAATTCAAGGAGATTCCATTTAATCCTACAAGATGAGTGATGAGGGTTTTCACAGATTGTCCCATTCGTCATAAGCGGAATTCGGCTGATATTCCTCTTCAGCTGATGCCTTCTTCTTTAAAGCGAGTTGATTCTGGAAAGGCAGTAGCAGATCACAACGATTCTCAATAGGAGATAGGATGTGAAAAAATGATGAGGGCTGGTACACTTGGTAATTAAGCAATGTATTAGGTTGGAAGATAAGTCCTGCAACACTTTGGACGAGTTTCTGAATTTTATATTTCTGTATCAAACGGAACCTTCATCTACAATTTGAACACCATTATTGTCTAGGACACCTGCCCATTTATTGGGCAGCATCTCACTCCCTTTCTTCCAGAATTTCGCTGACTGCGACGAAATGAAGTGGTCGATGTCATTTTCGAGTTGACCTCGATTATCAAATTTTCTGTCCGTTAGATGGTGCTTCAACGCTCTGAATAGGTGATGAACAGAAGGCGCTAGGTCCGGTAAGTAAGCCGGATCAGCTCTTCCTATCCGAGTTCCATAATTTTTTGATGCGTTTCGTTGGCCACATCTGGGAGTACGTTATCGTGGAGTAAAAAGACATTGAATTTTTTCGGGCGTAACCCTCGCATTACGTCGACCAATTTTGGTAACTGGTTAGCGTAGGCTGTGGCCGTCACTGTTAAGCCACTGTTTAGCATACCCCAGTAGATCACTCCACCGCAGTCCCACCAGCAACACAATAAAACCTTCTTCCCATGAAGGTCTGCGTCAGAGAACATGTTCAGTGTTGCAGGACTTATCTTCCAACCTAATATGATACGTTGTTTTATAGGCAGATTCGCTGGCTTGGTTGGCCGATCGAGAAATGAAAGTCAAGTGTTCTGTTACCGCGCCTGTAGTCAGGGGATAGCTATCTAGGGAGCCAAAGCTCCAAGCATGGGGTGCTACTGGGACTGTAGGCAAACCCATAGCTTCATATGTATATCAGTATTTTCCAGGCAAATAAAGAGTTGTCACTCTACTACACTGTCTGCCTCGAGTGACAAACTCGAAAAGGCTGTTCTACAGTCAGCCAGGACTTAATGACAGATATGAGATAGATGATGACGTTAACTGGTTTAACGGCTTTTGTTGTGCTACGGTTTAGAAAGCCCACTCCAGCAGTGTAAAGCTCAGACCCTACTGATCGTTTTCATATTCTTGTCTGAATTGCAGCTGGAGAGCTTACTGTATATGAACACTACTGTACTTCAAAAAAGACTTTTACATTTGCAGTGTAAGCATCTCTGATTCAACTCTGTGTACTTTTTAAGCCTAGATTTTCGTCAAAGATTTCTGTAGCACCTCCATCAAAGGTTACCCTGAAAGACGGGTAGGTAATATTTAACCCTCTAACGTAATTTCTACTCTGGCTGTGGAGCAAAAACGTAATTCAGGGTGTTAGGTTCTGATAAAAATCAGAATTCAAAAAGGGGAAAGCTTGAAACCCACCTGCTCCCTTTCGAATTGCCAACTTTCGAAGTCGCGGAGTGTAACCTGCACAAATGATGTCACATAATGTTGTTCTTCAGTTCGTTGATACTTTTGAAGTAAATCCAATGCAAGATCCTTGAGTTCGGAAAGATTCAGTGCTTCACACTCACCGACCAATCTGTAAAACAATTGATATTGGTGAAATACTGCGTAATTCCCAGGGTAAATCGATGGTTATCCACTGAAAGACCTTCTGAAAATGATGGCCTTCGTAAAAGGATGGATCTTTGTGAGTAGTGGGCTAGATTTGTGTTTCAGAAGGCCCTTCATATAAATTTCATTGTGGATTTGTGTCGATGAATGTTTTCGGATCGGCTTTTCCCTTGTATTTTCTATGGTTCTCTTCCTATTTTTGAAGAGGAACGTGGACCATACTTTTCTGTATGATAAAACTGACTCAGCAGACTTGAATTAAACTATAAATGTCGGGTCTCCTCAGTTCGATCTAACTTACCAATGCACACCTCTAGCCACCTTTACACCCCAGTTTTGGAACCGTCTTGTGACTAAATCTGAAATGATGGCCCCCAGTACAGCTCATTTAGATGCACGCCACGCCCGCTGCGGGCGGGGCTCCGCCAAGCTGATGTGTGCTTTATACTTCTCAAGACATGGCCCCCACCCCTTCCACGCTTGACCCTGTCACTCCAGGCAGATTCAAAGGAGTTAAGGAATTTCGTGACAGACATACGACAGACAGACAGACAGAACGACAGACCAAGCGCTTCATAGTAAGTAGGGTGGAATACTAACTTGGCTAAATCGTCTGGCTTGCTTGGAAGTGCGAGAGACGGTACAAACTTTTCTTTTTTCAAACGAAGATAGGCTAGTATGTGACGAAAAGTCTTAGCGTCACGATCCAGGTAGTAGTTCCCACCCTGAAAGTATTTTTTGAGACAATATTGCTCTGCTTATCAGAATTTAATCACACTATTCGAATAAAAAGATATGTGAGAGGAACCTTGTCCGTAGCGATAGGTTTCACGGTACCCGGCTTGAACCACTCCGCGAGCTTCGATCGTGGGTCCGCCAGCATGTCCGTTCGACGAACCTGAAAGTAAGAGTAAGTATTAGACTTGAACGGTGGTAGTGAGGTCAAATACGTCATGCTGCCACGTATACATTGGATTGTGAGGTAATTCGGTAATTTGGCCATCAGAATAAATTTCTAGCTGATGCTTCCCCATGAAAATTAGCTTCGCAAGCAAGTCCGAAAGCAGGAAGCCGCAATATCATTGTTGTTGTTATATGACAGAACGGTTAGGGTGCCTCGGGTAGAGAAAACCCTCTTTCAAGATAAATAACGAGAACTTTCTTCAGAATTCAATTTGAGGTTTTTTTAACGGGAATCATACTTCGAACAATGGCTCTCCGAGGATACCCTGAGATTCCAGGTCTTGAATGTAATGAGCACAAATGCGGTTCGCGCCGTTTCCTTGACTCAATCTTTGATCTGGGAAGAGCCACTCTAGGGGCAGTGGCACTACCACACGTATAGTCCGGGTAACAAAGTTAGTTTTCCATGTCACACCCGAGCTGATAAGCCGACCGAACCTGTCACCCCACCGTAAGTCATTGGCTTTGGTCACAGCCGTATTCAAGAAGCTATTCCAAATGTGAGTGGGTGTCAAATGTGTGAGCGTACCCCACGACTTGAGTGATGCCAAAAGGCTTCATAAGGTAATCTTTGCAAAGCTTTCATCTAGACATGAAAAAGCTTAGCGAAATAACTTGAGCGAATCGACGAAAATAATTAGTGGTAAACCAGAGTGAGTGAGTTAAGTTGCGCATCATATTCGTGCAGTTCTCTAGACAAGTTTGACCTTCCAAATTTCTGCTCTACCCTATATTCTGTGAGGTAAGGTTCCCAGAACTGCTCAATGCCTTCAAAGTCTAGAATTTTGTTTCCTGTGCGCAGAGGGACGTAACATTCACCCAATTCTGTATGGACGCGGCAAACTGCGCGGCAAATTTCGTTTTATTCAAACGACGTGGCGCCTAGATTGGGGTGCAAATTTGAAGTAGGGTAGATCAGTAGCATCAGTTGGCCCTATACCCAATCCACTTGAACCTATGCCCCAATGATCGGCGCCAGGGTCTTTTCAATCACCACGAATTTTGCTGTGCGGTCTGCCGCGTTCGTCCAGAATTGGGTGAATGTACCTATACCCCTGTCACAACCTACCTTGCAGGAAATTGATAAGTTGAAATAGAGTTTTCTTGAAAAATAAGTTCTTTGGCAATTTTTAGGCTATCAGTGTGCAAAGCTACAGTACTACGCAACAAAGTGTGCCTATAGGCCTGAGCTCTTTTTTACCTACAGAAACAGTACACTCTAGGTTTATGCTCAGTTGAGAGGAACATGCACAGCTAGAGAAGAGGTTAATAATAACTTACTGTGTACTTCTTTCCACCGACATTGATATTGAGTATATCATCCGTATGACGTCCACGGGACATGATGTGGAAGTTCTGAAAAATGACTGATTTTGCCAATGCAGTAAGAACGGCCCTCCGTCATACAAAAACGACCACTTCAAACCCTTGCGAATCCTCGAATAAACCACTGCAATCCTGAATCGTCTTAGTTGTTCTGGTAATGCAATAATATCAAGTGTTTATTTTTACTTTTGTTTTGTCAGGCTTGAAGCCTCTGTTATATACACAGAAGCATTGAGAACTGCTAATACATGTTCTAATATGGAAATATTTATCACAAAGTTAAAAGAGATGATAGAAATCCTATTAGAAATTAGATGCAAAGAAGAGTTCGTAATTACAAGTATAATTAGGTGCATATCTAGAAATAAATTTATATGTGACAAGTTTTCTATTGAAGATAATTTCAATAAAATCAGCTATTTAGATAGTTGCACTCTAAACAAAAATAGGCATCTGCAATAGTATACTTCATATTCATTCCTGTCCTTGATCCAAACAATAACTTTACCCATTCCCTTTTCCACTAATCCCAAACCACCGATGAGCCTCAGGGAAAGGTGGAGACGGTGGTTCGTCTGGTGAAGAGGCGGAACGAGCTATCTTTAGGTTGTGTGGTTATTTTGTCTTTTTGATGCATTTGCTTATTGAATCTTTATGCTCCACTGACTTCAATTTGTTGCTATTGGATAAACTTTCAACATCCCTTCAAGGCTTTTGGCAATCACCAATCCGCTGAAAAAGAAAAGAAAAGCCGACAAAGGGCTCAAAATTACTCCTTGTTACCCGTACAGTAGGCTGCTCTTTCAAGGTAAAGCTTCCATGGGGATCCTTGAGTGCACAGCAGCCTATGTATGCTAATGGTGAAAATGTCTGTTACCGTTAGAAGATGGTCCCTAATACCGACTATCCGCGCAACCTGTTGAACAATAAATGCACAGGAACAGGCTCTGACCCTACTCTGTACTCGCTGTGGATGCCATTCAGAAGCAGAGACCTATTTCAGCGCAGGTCGAATCATGCATTCATCGAGACCCTACCGGAATCAATTCAGCCCTCCCTGCCTTAGATCATCCCGTGTTCGACTGATCGCGCCAGACTCGTCGAATAAACTTCAACACGACATTCCCATCTTGAATGATGGCTTATGAGAGGCGCCTCTGCTAGAACGGGGTAGAACTTTGCCGAAAGACATCATCCTGAAGTATTTATACCAAAAGTGTGTATGATACCATATGATGCAGGCTTGGGACCGATTAACCAGGACTAGAAAGCTTAGGCGGCACGGGTGGGATGCAAATAAGCTACCTGCGTCGTTATGAATGATGCCCGGTGGCCGATTTGTGCAGCAAAGCAAAGCTTTTAGCTACTGCACAATGAGAACGTCAACTATACCTAATCACCACTGGATGCTTACTCAACGGAATTGCCTCTTTGTAATTTCCTTTCTAGTAAAAGAATTACGAGATGTCGTTAGTAGGTGGTAGAGTTTCAACTGCTCAGTGAACTTGGGTTAGAAAGCGGCAGTATGGAGGCTCATCCCTTTAATTTCATCCAAAAATTTCTCACGATCTATGCTTAGCAGAATCAGCAACTTTTGCTTTTTGAGGGTAAACAAGGAGCTAAGCAAGGGTAAATACTGATTAAGTAAGTTTCACATATAGGATATCAATAGGGTAGACCATTTA
This sequence comes from Haemonchus contortus, assembly GCA_000469685.2. Classification (NCBI taxonomy): domain Eukaryota; kingdom Metazoa; phylum Nematoda; class Chromadorea; order Rhabditida; family Trichostrongylidae; genus Haemonchus; species Haemonchus contortus. Next base: position 36,782,740 of record LS997567.1, on the reverse strand, counting down.
AGGAAAACGACGCTCACCAACCTTTTTGTTCTGATTCGTACCTAGCCAAAGACCGGAAAGCAGCATATCAAAGATTTGGCGTGTTCAGGCAAAGGAAGAGTTCTCAAGTAGTCTTCTACCCTATCTGAGAAGCCATCTATGCTTTGATGCATGGAGTACACAACCGTTGAAATGTCGTCTACGCAAAAAAACGGACGAGGTCGTGAGAAAGTGTTGAGAGCTCTGAGGACTACGGTAAAAAAACAGGCAGACGAGCATAGAGAATGTTCTTTCCTTCTTCTCCTTCGTCTGTTGACCTTCTTGGAAATACGGTTTCCTCTTTCGACAAATAAGCTCGCCAGCTAACCAAATCAGAGGAATCGGATGATCCTATATAATTTGGATGTATTTATTTTGTTCATTTTTTTATGATTGTGCATAGTCATTCCGGCTAGTCATAACCAATAGTCATATGTTCAACAAACCCAAACCAGTAAGACTACATAACACTCGGAAAATGCCTTTAGTAGATTGTTACTCCACAACATTACTAACATTTTTTTCATCGTTTGAGAATAATTATTAATCCCTAATAGGGCCAAAATTCTGACTGCAACACCAGTTAGGCCTGACATGACACTTTACGAGCCAAAAAACTAACTGCCTCTTGACACGTGACACGACACACCAGTTTTTGAAGCAGTTCTAATTGTTTAGAAAACATTATTACAAGTCAGATATTTTGTAAACTTTTGCGTAAATAAATAAATAGTTAAATAATTGTAAATATTTGCATGTAAACTAGTCTGAGCTATATATTACCAAGATTTTTTTATTCATCTCAGTCCGAAAAACCGCTTCGGTATGCTAAGTAGGTTGACAAACAAATTTATTTTCTGTCAGCAAGAAATTATACTTTCACGTTTTAGGGAAGAGCGGATACTCGACGAAATTCATCGTAGAGCTGTAATTAGCAAAATATTGGTTCACGAAGTCCAGATTTTTTTTTCTGAATAGTCAAAATGTCAAAACAATCGATTCTATTTCTTTCCTTTCAACTCTTAACTAACGTCTAGCAAGAGAATATCAAGGGGAAGGAACGATGATAGTTTTGGCATTACAAAATTTGAAAGCCATTTGAAGGTCTCTATCTCAACCCACGGAAGGGCTGGGTTTGCCTGGGAAGGCGGGGCCTGCAGTAATAGGTAGCTATCATGTTGTTTTAAGTAGGTCGATTTCTTTCTAACTAAAATAAGAAAACAACCCTTCAGAAAAACCTTAATTTGAGTTCAGAGATGCAGGAAATTTCTTCTCATTCAGCCAGAAGCGGAACTTATCTACGAATATGTAAACATAAAAAACCCTGCAACCAGATATGGCCGAATATAATCAGAAATTCTACTAGTTTTTAGAATCAGGAATCAGTTTATATGGAAATTTCAGAATTAACAATCTAAATTGGTAATCTAATCGGCAGGAGGACTATTTTCTTGGTGATCCTTCACAATACCTTGGCATACTTTTACCGATTTCTCTAACATCAGCTCCCTGGTCGTCCCTGGCCACTTAGTAGGGTTGCTGCGTTACTATCTGAATATATTCCTATTTTACCTTCGACTTTTGTTGTAGCAAGTCATTATCTCAGTTATTCTCTCTTTTCCAAGCTTACGTGCTTTCCATAACTTTACCTTATCACCTCTCATCCCATTCAGGTATCCTCTCGGTCTACTAGTTTCGAACTGAGAAAATTATCGACTAGCTGAATGTAAGAAAACAAGTTAATCATTTCGATAGGCAGGTTCAGAGAGTACAAGAAAGAATTAAACAACTTCTTGAAAAAAAATAGTTTTTTTTATGAATAATCACCACAGCACCTGCTGATCCGTCCGAGACTGATGATGTTCGGAAGCCATAGGGATGTTGGGAACTGGAACAAGCGCCCACCTGGTAGATGTAAGAAAAGTGCTAAGAGGACGTGGGGTATAATAGCTCACATAAACGCTATAATAGTTGAAAGAAATATTCCGGTTGTCAAGAGAACTAGCAGTGTTCGTGGGAAGAAATCGGATAGAGGCGGATGCAAAATTCTTCCAGTTTTTGTCGGTCGAGAAACTCCCGCTTCAGTGGTTGGCAATGATTTCCTTGAAATGGGAAATGTACCGGAATTTGGTCTACTTGGAACATTCAAAGAGTTTCAGATAACTACTTAGCAAAATGAAAAATTTGCTAGTATTACATGAAATTCCGGGCATTCAGATGATACCTGGTTAGGAGCACGAGCTAGAATCACTCGTTGTAGAACCCACACATTTCTTTCGAACCCCAAATACGGATTGAGAAAAATGTTAAGACTTACTGTTCACCTAAGGCCCCCTCCAGCACCCCTAGAAGCTGTGAACCGTTGGTAAAGAATACATAAAAATTATTTAAGATGATAATTGACACACAATGGGGTGGTGGTACTTCCACCCGACCCGAATTCTCCCGACGAGCGGCAGTAGCTTTGCGGCGATCACTGGAATTTTCCTTTAGAAATTCGAATTTTCCTTTAGAAATTTGAATTTTCCTCTTCACTCATTTTGTGTTTTCGGGCCGTTCGGGAGGAAGAACCCACACCAAAGTAATGGGGAACATTGAACATAAGCCATAAAAGACTGTGAAATTCACCAGGTTGCTCAATAAACGCCCTCATTCTGTTCGCTGCTATAACTTCTTCATAACAAGTAATCCATGAGTAGCCGTATATACGAAATTTATTCATTATTCCCCGAATAAGTTGGCGATGAGAGGCAAGTTGAGAAAAGAAGCGGGAAAGGTATCCCCAATTCTGCCATCAGTTTTATAGTGACAAGCTACATTTTTACAAGAGATTACTGACGGCTATTATCAAAATGTGATATAGAAACAGCTTTTTTGGTTCCAAGTTTTGTAATTTTTATTCTTGATTTTATTTTACTGAGTTGTTCTGATTATGGCATATTATGCGTTGAGAAGTGGGTACATAGTTCCGGGTGCAGAATTCGATACTGAAATAAGGGAATTAGAAGAGATTAAATACGAAAATAAATATAAACCTAAAAATGTTGAAATTTTAATGATTTAATTTCTGAACTTGCTTTTCCTTAGTTATAAACAATAAAATTGGTGATAAGAGGAGCGGCGAGTTAGAGCGAGGAAATTGAAATTGAAATAATCAGGGGAATTTGTAGTTCCTATGTGGAAATGTTTGAATGTCATGTGTACATAAACATAAGCTTGGAAAACAGCTTTCTTCACTTGTACGCTTCATTTCATCCTAAAGCGAGCTTCGTGGTTCCGCGTCTAGCCACTTTACATAACAAAAACCAACAACATGTTTTTAATTTCGAATCCTACAGCAACCAGGAAGTGGAGTTGCCCTTCAGCTTCTGAATCCAAGGCTTTTCATTTTGCAGTGGTCTACTGGTTGTTCCTATGTGGTACAAATAGTCAATGGTATCAAGCAGCGTTCGATCTCTGGGGCGTTCCTGTAGCAGTGGCGCCAATCTTTACTTGCCCACCTTCCCTCGCCTATGTTATCTTGATGCTAGACAAATGCAACCTCATCTTTTACTCTTTTCTCGTAATGTCGTGGCTTTCACGACGTTTCGAGAGCAAGGTTAAAGGGGTATGCGAAAAGAGGTGTTCACAGAACTCGCCCATGTTCCAAATGAACGCCTCCCGGAAGTGTTATGCACTATGCATCGGGCCATTATGAACAGTTGTTCCAGAACACGTAGCCAAAACGTATGACAAAGGACTGTTCTTAAGAGTTCAAACTTTTAACTAAAAGAATGCTTAGGACTATTGTGCCACTACTTTTGCAATTGCTTAACATGTTGGGTTGATTCAACTGTAGGACTTTTAACTGGCTCCTTGAAAATCTTAACTTTACGGGGCCGAATACTAAGATTTCCCTGAAATTTACAAGGTTCCATTCTAGCGAGCTTTGACAAAGATTACAAAATTAGTCAACAACTTTTCTAGCATCCCGGCACTGTATAAAGGTTCCCCGGCAATAAAGTCCGTTTCAAACGTTTCATGATGGCACTTGAAAAGTAGATGTAGAGCATCCTTTGAGGTTATGACATGATGTGAGATATTGTGAGATATGTGAGATAAGGAGTGGAGAGAGCTGAAAAGAAAGAGCACAGTTGACCACTTCAGAGCAACTTCTGGAGGTTATATTTGGAAGCACTTGCCGTTCCATAGGAGGAACGATAGGCCATAATGTGAACAGCTATAGTGACGCCATTTACTGCTTTGCCAAAAATTACGATCCGCGAATTGACTTTTTCCAGTTTCAGAGCTCTATGGTCAAGGAACGAAACAGGGTTGATGCTGGGAAAAGTACGCTGGGTGTTGGTTGCTAAGGGCTGTTATAAGTGGAAAAAATAGAGTCAAAAATGACGCAGAAACAAGGCTGGTCAAAGCAGTAACAGTCAAGTTGTTAGACCAAATGAACTCATTTTTTTCTACCACCAGGTACTATGACAAAACCATGACCGAATTATCTTTGAGCCGCATCATGCACTTCATTTTCATGAGAAATCGCAGTGGCCTTTGGAACATTCTTCGAAGTCGGCAGTGATTTATGAGGACCATCCAAAAAATATTTTTTCATTTTTCATTTTTTTCCTCTTGTGTGATAGCCAGATATCGCTGGACTATCGTGATTCGAGAGATAGGGTCGAAGGCTCAGTTGGCCTTAACGGTCCACTCAAGGGTTTGGTCTTCAGTCCAAAAGCGAGGTAACAGCAATTGTCGTTAAACCGCCCAGACCCCACTGAGAAAGAGTAAGTTTAAAAATCACCTTAACGCATAAATGATAGACTTCAGAAGGGTTGGTGCAAAGGGTTATTATGAGCTGGACAAGAGTTCAGAGGCATAAGAAAAGTGCTGACGAAAGCATGTCGCATTCGCCGGAAATTCCAGAAAAAGAACAACAGCGCCGGATGCCATAGCGTTCACTTCCGCTTATTTTGTTTATTTGTATCTCCAAAGTGTGAAACGTTACAAGAGCTCAAAGTCCTCCTAGAATTTTTCTATATAATCTATTTATAGAGTAAATTTATGTCCCTACATCCACCTCCTGAGTGTCAAAAGTATAAACAATAATTATAATAAGGCAGAAAAATTCGAGAGACTAGTCGGTCGTCGATTATCTTCCAAAAGATTTTCAAGAGATCCCAAACAGATTAACCCTCCGCTCATACGTTTACCGATCTTGTGCCCAGACTATGTACGGGTATGAGGACAACGCATTCCACACTCATTTTCGTCTCCCGGATCATCGAGAATGCTTGATTCTGATTCAGTCGTCGTAGTACAAAAGGCTTACAGCGATGGTCTGATCGTAAGGGATAGGAGGTTGGAACGGCATCGATGTTAGGCATTCATGAACAGGAACATGGGTACTGTGCTAGAAAAATCCCTGATTTACAGGTTAAAATCTAGTAAACAAGCATCAACCCTGATCAGCATGAAGAGCGGCTGGACAAGTAAGGAAAACAACCAAGTACGACATTGCTCGAGGGCAAGACATCTAGCTAGGATTCACCGCACGACGTAAGCGGATCACACGTAATGCAACACATCCCACATGGATTATCATTCAAATTAAAATATGCTGCATATCAGCAAGAAGTAAGCACAATGAGAATAGAACCTAATCGCTCTAATGTAACCTTCCCAAAATAACTAAACCAACACAAAGTCTCACAAGGATGGCGATTTGTGGACAAAACTTCAGTCTCGGACGGTACTCGAGCCCGTACTTGTGCTTTCCAAACACTGTGCTTTACCTCTTACACTACCGAGACCCCACTTGCCCTCGCCTTCTTAGTGACTGAAGTTGTCGTCCGAGAGTGAAGTTGTGCCCATAAATCGCCATCCTTGTGAGACTAGAACAGCAGTTAACGAATTATAAAGGTATACCAACTGAATTGTGAAACTTCGTTTTCTTTATTGTTCAGCCCTAAACTTACGGCAGATTCCTGCGGTATATCTCTCTTGCTGTTGCGCTTTATCACAGGGAAACCCTACCGACCCTAGAAATGCCCGTCTTCATGTGAGTGTTCCAAAGAGACACTTCCCTGCAACCCTTGCGAAGGAGGGTAATATCAGAATGAATGTTTGGCATCAAGTACTCATTTATGTTCAAACATCCGGTATGTGAACCTGCCATTGACGTCAGACAACCAGAATTGATAGATCGGTAACGGAAATTCGATAGCAAAGAATTACAAGGAAATGATTGAATAGAACGCCATTCGTGAGAGCTCGCTATGGACTGGGCTTGATCCATTTTGATGTGATCGTAGTAATGGGTAGGATGTGTGTACATAGACCAAGAATGAGATTACCCCACAAAATTGCCAGTCATTACATGAATGACGGATGCCGATTACTACCTGAAGGAAGTTGTTTGATGTGTCTCACGTTTAATTCACCCAACCGCAAATACTGACGTAGTTCCCTCCCTCTCGACGGTGGTTATTCCAAAAATAACAAAACATCTTTTTACTGCATCTCATAAATATACTGGTTAACTGAAGCAGAACGCTTACCATTATTATTGATAGCGGCGGTCGCCGAAGGTTGCAGCAGGACAGCGACGTTTGACGTCTGTCTCACTCATGGCTTGCTGCTTTCTCAATCGGCAGAACGATTAAGCTCTTTTGGCCACCTTATGTGAGCAGTCAGCCAGTGAACTCAATAACAATATACGCATACTTCACCGAGCCTTGCACTCAACTTAACCAGAAACCACCTCGTACCCTCATTGCCCTCGAAATGGCCTCACAAATATTGATCACCCACAAAAATTGGTGGTATCGACCTAACAAACTATTTGGTCTACTGCTATGCCCCAAAAATAGGAGCATTTAAAGGCTCTATGCTGCTCTTTGACGCCAATGGCGAACAATGACGTAAGTTGACACTTTTTTAAGTGGCCTCCTGTTATTAAGCTAAGCCTATGTACATGTTCCTACCTCTCCCTATTTCCTTTTTCCAAATTTTCTATTCAGCTCTCTGCCCAATAGTTTACTAGTTACGCATTTGTGTCAGTAATTGTACGATGGTGAGAGTGGTCTCGTCTACAAACTATCTCTACCCCTTCCCTCACTAAATTTTAAGTCAAAAAGCCTTACCCCAAACTTGCCCCAAAACATCCGAAAAATCGACCAGGGAGAGGAAGGAGGAAAAGGATTAGTGGTAGTGGTACGTTCCGATATAACGAGTAGTGGGCCATTAATAATATTGTAACCACTTGGTCTTCTTCACTCATTTCATGAATACCCTCCACCTCTTTTTTTTCGGTCAATCCCCATCCAAACTGAGTGGTTCTGCTCAGTGCGGATTCATCACGCTACTGCTTGGTTGGTTGACTGCTAGACTGTGATCCTCTGCCGTTACCGCGGGCCTTAGGCCCTACTTTTGTTTCCTTCTAAGGTACTACCTCTCGCTTCCTTTACTTTATTTCGTCTAGCTGTGGCAAAATTCGAAGAAGCCTTTTTTCTTTGAATACCACTGTGCGAACGATAGTGCAGCTGCTTCAATTGCTTGCCATTGCTTGCTCCGGCTGTCTGTTGACAGGGAACTTTCTTTTCCAAAACAAATTTCAGTGCAATGAACAGATAACTTAAATGGTAAATAAAATCAGTTTATTAGGCAGTCACTGCATATGATCAACTGAAAACGAACTGTGGAAGGATATCGTAACTATAATCGAGCACGAAGTTCAAATTCGATTGCATCTCCTGTCTTTGTAGCCTTTTTGCTGTCAATTGGTCGAATAGCGGGAAGCCGCTGAAACGTTTTTTGATTATTCGATTACATTCCTCTATTTTGAGATGAAAATGGTTAATAACTTTGTAGCACTGCCTGAAAGCTGTGCTATAAAGGTGCTACTGGATGGTAACCTGTTGTTGTTATCTACTGTAACCTTGAAATCTACTCACCCTATGCGTCTTCTTCTCCCTAGAATCGCGATAGCTGATCATTGGAGAATTTGGAGAACGCCTACAAAATGATTCACTTATAAGAAATAAAGTTCCCTGGAAAATATTTTTTGATGTAACAAATTTACTGAGTGGAGAGATAACTTTATTCGACTCAATTCCATGGGGTTTTTTCAAGCTCCTAAATCTTTCCGCGGTTCCCACCAAATTGGTTTGCACCGGGATTATCTCCATTTACTTATATGGAAGGACCTAGGTTTTTCTCCGTTTTGTTAACTAAGAGACTGAAGGATCTTGTGAGGATGTTGTGGGATTGTAAACGGGTGGCAGTGCGGTTTTTAGCCCGAACCGACGAAGTGAGAGTTTGTGCTGAGGATCTGAGGACCTTGTCATAAGCACCAGATTTTTGAGCTTAGAGCGGAACAGTTGTCTGACACTCTAAATCTAAAAGTTACAGAAGGTAGATTGGCGATTCTGTATGGGTAAGAATCAGTTTTCGTGGTTAGGGCTTGTATCTTGGGTTTCTCTCAATTCAGTCTCTGATAAATATTGAATAGAACAAGTATTATTGGCGCAATCAATTCCAGAAAGGGAGAAGGTGATTTGCGTTCAATTCTCTCTGTCAGAAGTATCAAATTCAAATGAACATACCAGATATTTGCTTGAGGAGAATCCTTATAGTGTTTATTCTTATTTTTGCGTTGATATTCGATATATTCGTCTTCAGTGAACTGCGGCCTTACTGACAACGGCGGTTTCGGCTTCCTGTACTGAGGTGGAGGAGGCTCTGGATATTCTTCCCAGCTAGCAGGAAGTTGTTGCACGCCAGCACGGTTTGCCACTCCAGTTCCTTAAAGTAAGACACATTTTTCAGACTCTCAGAATCCAGTGCAATGCATTTCACCAATGTACATCGACAGCAGTGTTCTGGCAGAATGTTCAAAGAAGCAAAAAGTAGCAAAAAATCACTTCATTTTGAAAAAAATGAAGGTGCATCGTTTTGGCCCCGAAATGACTCGAGAAAGGATGACCTTAAGGATTGTCTCACCTCGCAGAAAGTCTGAACGGTTCGCTCCCCGAATAAGGTTCATAGCATCAGGAGACACTTCTTACTGATAACCGAATCGAAATAACTGATATATAGGTGGAGATTTTCTGATAAATTTCAAAAATGGTATTTTAACCAATTTCCGGTATGTGTTTACTGCTAACACGAGAACGTTGGTAACGGCAAAGTTCATTTTGAAAGATATTTTATTCTGTTTTTGAATCAGTCCTCTTTATCATTTTCTGGCAGCCAACATGAGGGCCAGCTAGGAGAAGTCAGCGGAACTGGCTCACAACAAAAAGAATACAGACAGAAAAGGAGAAGATATTACAGTGTTACCGTAGCAGGTATACTTACAAGTTCTCGATAGATAAGGACGCTGCACTCTGAACAAGGAGAGAAAGTGTTCATCATACAATCGACGTTCGGATGAAAAGAGAAATAATGTATAGGCTTCCGAGCATACCTTCTCTAGGAGGGCATTGACAGTATCCTCCGTCTTCCCCAGGAGGGCCCTTTCGTCCTGGTGCACCACGTAGCCCAAAATCGCCTTGATCACCAGTCTCTCCAGGCGGTCCCGGTGGTCCTTCCGGTCCTAGAAGGGACGGTAAACTTAGCACTGTACCTTTTCACATGCGTAACCAACCTGGAGGGGCTGGCAGTCCACTGAATCCCGGATCACCACGCGGACCAGGAAAGCCAGGAGGTCCTCGTTCTCCTTTTGGCCCAGGTACACCGATAAGCTGAACTGCGTCTTGTCCTGGCTCACCAGGAATGCCCTGTTTTCCGGGTCTTCCTGACTGACCCCTACTTCCTGGGGCTCCAGCAGGGCCTGGCTCGTTTGTTCCATCGGTCCCAGGCAATCCAGGAATCCCCGGTTTTCCTGGTTCACCTGAAACATTTTGCTGTGAAACAGAAACGTTTGGAATTTGGCTAAGCTTTCCACACTGGATATTGAATAACAAATCAGTAGCAAAAGTCCTCCAAGAAGGTTAGCAGGGGTGTTAGTGCTCCTGAATATTTGAAACTGTTACTTCTGTTCCAACTACATTTCCACAACATTTTTTTTCTCTCTCAAATAAAAGGCATATCATAAAAAAGGGATTTTTCAGGGCTAGCCCAGGAAATCAGTACAGGGCAATGAGCGAAGGCTACTTCGACACATGCGACCAAGTTCGTGATCTGTCACAACTTTTTGCGTCTTTTCATTTCAAGCTCGCCCAGAAATGATTTTGGGGGAAAATTTTGATAAGTCCCTCATAAATCTTTCTCTATATTACATTGCATCCAAAGCATATTGCGTTTAGAATGGGTTCACTACGATGAAAAGCTTAAGCTTCAAATGAAATCACAATAAGAATGTTCTCCCACAACAATAAACGAGATTCACCTTGTTCTCCTCGTGGTCCATCCTCTCCTCGGGGCCCTGGCGGGCAAGGTGGGCAAATTGTTTCCTCTCCCAAATACACTCCATCTATACCAGGACGTCCTGGAACACCGGGTAGTCCGTCATCTGCCGGGACCCCGTTGTTTCCGGGTGGGCCACGGGGACCGCGTGGGCACTGGATAATTGTGCAATCTGTAATACAAATCCTATAATGTTTTGGTATAAAAATAGACTATACTCGGATATGCGTTTGAGTTTTGGTTCCGAGTAGCAATAGACACCTAGCTATAAAAGTTTTTGCAAAGCAATGAGCAAGCTCATTGGCGGGGCGGAAGTTCGCTGCTCGTTTCCAAGAACCAGTTTCCGGTGTTTTTAAGAGTTTGATGGGTATATTGACAGTTAAAATAGAGACTTTAATATTCAGTACAGATAATAAGGTGCTCATCTTCAAAAGCGGGGAAGCGGTAGACTTGCGAAAGATGCAATCTATCGCAGAAAATCTACCCAATAAGTTTTGAGCCTGTAATCTTCGAGTCACTAGTCTTTCATTGCACCATCGGCCTACATTGAAAGACAAATCGGAAGAAGGACCGTAAGGCATCATGGAAAAGGTTACATCTTGGGTAGATCGTTTCATCAGCAATCTCGGTAAGACCTCTCTGGTGAGGAAGATGTGAGTGCGGAAGTCAGAGCGATCATTTAGACTGCACGGTACCTTTTGCGACCAGAGTTTATGATTTTTGAGGTAGATGAGGTTGAGTCTTATGCTACGCAATGATTCCACCGAATAGAGTGTTCAGAAATCATTCCAATGGCTATGGACAGGTTTTCAGGACGCTGTAGGTATCAATGGAAGAATCTAGTTTCCAGGAAAGGTGAATGATTGTTCTTGGAGGATCGCTCGAATCACTATAGTATTGCACCAGGGATATTTTATGAGAGGAAATATATTCAAAGGTAGTGATCAGCCCTGATTTTATAGCGAAGTACCTACATGCCATATCACCTGAATTCAGCGGAATCTAAGATGAACGTAACAACTGTAAAGTAAACAAATTCTTCAGCTCATTTTTAAAGAATTAGGCTGTCTTCATTGGGAGACGGGCATTAGGATCGGTTTTGTGTAATCGATTCGCCGCACGCGGCTGTCGCGGACCATTTGCCTCATTATAGTAGTTCTAGTGTTCTTCATACAGCTCACTCGATATGCGATTATTACTTTTGGCATGATTCTACTGTTAGTTCTTTTGTTCCTGTATTCTTTACTTGCAGATGCGTTCTGCTACATTGCGCGGCGTCTCCCTCGCCGCGACGCGACAAATTCGTTCATACTGCACCACACCAGTCCCTATCAAGATTTAGTCGAATAACTACACACTAGTTCCTTTATTTTTCTCTGGTTCTGGCCCTGTTAGCATGAGCAATGCCGGCGTTTCCTAACTGTATGTGCAGGAAGATCTTATATGCAGTTTTCTTCAGTCAAATAAAGAGCTCATCTCTAACTACACAGCCTGCAGAAATTTTTTCATGCTTCCTGTTTCCCCCATTATAAATTCATAGAAATTTCCTGTAATTTTTTGTACATGAAGAAAAAGAAAAACGAGAAATTCGTTGATCTTGATTTCAACCGAATCATGTAAAAAGTCATCGACTTACCACAGATTTTAGGTTCATAGGAAGCACGATACCGGGGTTCGCGACGGTGATTGCCACGTCTTTCTGCTCTATCGTCCTCAACAACGTAGTCGGTGTAACTCGTCCTTGGGGTGTATAATGCACCTCTTTTTAACCGCTTGACAGCGAGCGATTGCAAGTCGTCATAAGCGGCCTGATGAGTATCCTAGAAGCTCCTACATGTCATGCTCAATCAGTTTCAAACATTTTAATCAATTGAAAAAATAATTGAGAAAAATAGATGCTCAACGTGATTGCGCATGCGGCGTCATTATTGCAGCAATACTTGTACTGCTGCAAAGGTGAGAAGGATAATGGATCAGATTCCCTCATTATCGCCTTCCCTGTTTGGGTCATTAAGAAAAGCTCATTGAAAAAAAAAAGAAAAATCTTCATATTCGACTTCCGTTCAAACTCGTAGTTGCGCACTGAATGCGTAACTATGGTACACAATGAGAGGCGGTAACCAGCGTGTGCTAGTCAGCGCTTTCATCTTCCCGAACCTTTACATTCTACAGCAATTACCAAAAACTGACTACCTGGCACAGCTTTACCGAAGAGGGTGTGACGGTAGCATTCTACCCCACCCCCTCCCCCACGCTGTTCTCGGAAATCGGGAAACCCGAAGTACTTTAATGAAGAATAAGAAATAGTAATCAGAGCACACAAACTTGTAAAAAACGGACCAACCTGAAAAGATGCAACCATTTTCTCATAACTGTTCAAAAATATCTCTATTTCAGTGACCGTAGCGGTGTACAGGGCAGAACAACTAAGAATGGCTAGCAACGACGTCACAGTAGCAATTCGAGAGACGAAAATCGTTGCTGGATCATCTTTCTTCGTGGCCATTACTGAAACAAACATAACAAAAACATCAATCGAAGGCTTAGGCGTAGTGGCGGATGATGCAGAAAGAAGTACAGGCTATCATGATTACAAGGAAAGAGTTTTCAGAGGGCTGATCAACGCGGAGTTCGCCCTGATAACGTGAAAGAAAATCACAATAGGATTTTTGCCCCAAAAATGCATGCAGGGAATCAGACAGAAGGAGATAATTTATTAGGTGTGTGCATTAATTCCCGCCGTTTTTCGCGTGCAAAAACATACTTATTACAAAATTAAAAGTAAATGTACATTAACTAATGTATTGCCCATCTTGAGCTACAACTTCTTGCCATCTTTCTGGTATCTTCTTGAGTCCGGGTCTGAAAAAGCCTTCATCTTTTGAGGCAATCCTGTTACCCACCCATTTTCGCACTTCTTCGGCATTCTGGAAGCGTATATTTGCCAAACTGACTTGCATGGACCGGAATAGGTGGTACTCAGAAAGAGCAAGATCCGGAGAGTATGCGGGCTCAACAACCTGATCCCAACCAACAACTGCAGTTTTTTTATAAGGACAATTTTCGCAACATGGGGTCTGGCATGTTCGTGGTGGAACGGCACCTCATGATATTTTCTTGTGATTAAGGTGAGCTTTTAGGTGAGAATGTCCTACAAACTGTCAAGTTGGTGTTCGTAGCGGTCAGCAGTAACAGTTTCGTTCGGGCTCAGCAGCTCATAGTACACAACACACTTTTGATCCCACCCCAAATGCACGTACAGCACTACTTTTTGGCCATAAACATTCCGCTTTCGTTGCAAGCTCTCGAGTGAAGAGAAACCATATCAGCAGGTTCGTTCAGATGAAGCTTGTCCTCCATAGAAGCATCTGGTGGGCTTCAATGCCAGGCCTAATAGTATACAATGTATAAAGTACTATAATATTGATTTTCAGATTCCCCAAACTCTCTACTTGCCTTCAGATTGTCGTACAAATCAATCCAGTTTGAGAAAAATGGTTGAGTTTTCTGTTCACCATGCACTAAGGAAATGCATCGCCTTGGAACGACACCTGGTGTGAAAGCCTTAGGCTGCCTCGTTCAACGTCCACCCGTTCCATTCACCGCTTTCAGAAAGGCTTAGTGACCAACTTCGGGAAGGAGGATTGGTGACTGTAGCGACCACCTTATTAGTGCCTCAAAAGAAGGATACATTGGGATCCGAAACGCATTGTGAAAGAGATGGCCAAGAAGTTAAAGGTGGCGAAAGGGACAGCTCACATTACCATCTGAAGACGACTCGGACTTACCCCCTATCCGTGCGCAGGGCAGCTCTCCAGTCACATGAGAACGTGCAGCAGAAACGTGTAAAGAGAGGTGTGCTGCTTGCCCGTAAGCGCATCAGCGACTACCTGCGTACTGCTTTCCCGTATAAGAAACTAATCCCAGTTGGAGCTGCTTTCAACACCCGAAATTACCGCGTGCCGCGCTAGGACGTCTAAGGAACAAACGAGAACCCGAGACCTAAGGATGAGGCATCATTGAGCCACATATGCGCTACAAGCAATGGTATGAACACTTGTGAGGTTGATCGGGATGACGCAAATGGTTATCGTCAACCGTGGATTCAAGATCAGATCATTCAGAAATACTACTCGAATACTAAACTGAAAGAAGAGTTACTCACTTGAGGCAATATGAACTACGAGGTACTCACTCAAAACAGCGCACCACAGCATAAGGTGCAGAGGACTTCAAGAAGTTGGGGCGCATTTGGCGTGGATCATCCTAGTGAGGAATGACCTTCTTGTTTACTGGATCTCAACCCCCTCGGCTACGCTATCTGGGAGTATTTGAAGATGGAGGCTACGTTCCTCGTCACCCAAACACCGATTCTGTTGAGACTTCCCTTTGCAGAGTATTGGACGAGTCACACGTGAATTACCCACTTACTGTAATCGAGTCATTCTCGAAGCGACCGAAGTAAATTTTAATCGAAATGAAAGAAGGTCGCATTGAAAAGTGAAAACAGAGGATCGTTGAATGGATGAGGCTTACATCTGAACCAATTCTAATTTCGTTTAATGCACCCTCCAGGGAGAAATTCGGTTCGTTTCATGCACCCAGCAGGGAGCGTGTTGCAATGTTCAATGAACCCCCTGTATTTCAATTTCCCTATATTTCAAGCGCCTCGTCTCGGCATTCGAAGCGAACACGGAATTTGCAAATCGGATCGATACAACAGGTTCTACTTCTATCGGTACACAGTATCAAACATCTTCAGCAGAACTTTTAGGTGGGTTGAAAACCACTTGCTTTGAATGCTGGACCCCTTTGGGAATAGTGTCTTTGAAACTATAATAATAGTGCCCACGTGAATTCTGAACAGTGGTAGGTATGTACCCTACGAAGGAGAAATGCACGGTCGATCAGATTCATCGAGCGTGTCCTAAGAATTCGATGGTAGGTATCCTCAGAAGAGGGAAAGCAAATGCACAATTCTCAATTCGCTTCCCTTCCACTTCCGAGGGAGGAAGCAAGTAAAGAAACCTCTACGACAAGGCCTTCATTATATTCTGTTCATCTACAGCAATGCCCATCATCTGTTCCTATTCAGCTTCCAAATGGTTCCACCTCTGACTAGTTTTCTACTTCTCCATGCCGTCACTGAGGTGAAAATCAGGCACAATACAATGTTTTATTCAGCTAATTCACGCTTTCATACGTTCTTTGGCCCGTCCTATACTGGTTCGGAAGTATGGGAAATACGGGTGGTCGAACTCGAATCGTCCCCACATAATCGATACTTATACTGGCTGAGGAACACCGTCATATTATGCAAGTTTTATATCAGTTCTGCTAAAATTCTCATCGTGCGAACGTAAGCCAATTTGCTGAGTTGATTCAACAATATATTACTTCTAGGTAAAATACTACAGGTTTGGTAGGAATAACAAAAATATTTTGCCATGTACGGTTATCTCTAAACTTCGGCGCAGTGCAATTGTTGGTTTTCTTTGCTTGAGTATTTTATGAGTAAAACATTTTGCCTTTCATTCGCCTCCTAATATATGTGCCAATTCGAAGCAGTGCTTCAAGTTTCACGAAAACTTGCCAATAGAAGGCCGCTGTTTAGTCGATTGTAGGAAGGCGTCAAAGCCTTAACATGACTGATTCAATTGCTTTAATGCACAAGATTTGCAAATCCTTAGTCCCAATTTTGTGGCGACGTCGAAGTTTGAGTTGCGCTGCTGTTCCGGTGGATGTCAGAAACGTAATGAACCTAGTGAGACCACAGAGGTTTCCATATTCACCTACTCTTAACAATATCTGAATTGCAATTTTAACCAGCAATCGAAACCCAATAGGAAGGAGAGAGTTCTATTCGCAAATTTTGCGACCTTACGGTTAACAAGAGCGGAAAAAATGACTTTGCATTCTCTGATGTCGCTTAACTCCATAATTCTGGTGTTAATGTTGCTGAGAGCAATGGCTACAACTAGTGCAGTCGATCTGTAACAACAACAGCAACAAAAAAACCAAAGAAACGAGTCAAGAAAACAAAAATTTTACAAAAGTTGAACTTCAGCACTTTGCTGGCGATTTCAGCAAACCGGCTCACCATGTTTCTCGTGGTGTAAAACGCACCAAGTGAAAGGTATCAGAATTTCACTCCAGGAGGATAGATTAAACCTGTTTGCGAAAAGTTTTGTTGAGGATTTGTATCGTCAGCATTGCAAATGGAAACAAAACAATGTAAACAAAGCTGCAATGCCATTGAATAAAATTATGAAACGTTGAATAAAAATGGTGATTAGTAGAGTGAGCAGCGACAAAAAGAAAAGATTTGTGCGAACTCATCCAATTGCTAAGGAGGATGGATGGCTCCTCAAGAGAACTAAAGGGAGCATTACTCCAGAAGACGAATGTTAGTGAACGACTGATCTGCGGCCGAGCTCTCAATAATCGCGATAGCAGGGACAACATGGGGGTACGCACACCAGAAACTCTATCGTGAAAATTTTAGGAAAGACACTTTATTTTTTGTAAATAAAGATAAATGCTCGCTTATAAAGGGCAATGTGTGTAAATAGCAATAATAATATCCCGACCAACTTCAACAGCTACAATTCGTTTGAGATTATTTGGGAAAAGTATAGAGTTTGTCTTTCTATTGACTAGTGAATCGGATGGAGCGGAGTGGAGTGGAGGGGAGTGAGCGGACATTGGATGTTGATCATCACTTCAATAAATACATGAATAAATTGCTGTAAGAGTGCTTTCAAGTTCTGAATGCAAAGTTTTACCTCACATTGACTTGTTTGCGCTCTTAATAAATAAACAAATAAGTTAGGGCCCGAATTTAATCAGATGTTAGCCTGCTTTTTTAGTCAGGGTAATCAGATCATGATGATGGCAGGCAAACTGAGTTTTCAAATACCGTAACATCATTAGCTGTCAGGTAACAGGTATACCGTAAACTTGTTTTGTAGAAAGGAAATCCGAATGGAATTAAGCGATCATAGATCATGAGGATCGTGTGTGGGCTAGGCAATAAGGAGACGTGCGAGCAATGGCAAAAGCGCCCGTGGATAATTGAGCCTGTTGAGGTGAAAGGACGAGTTTATGAAGTTGTCTGTACAGCCTCATTTCTTTCCATATCAACCAGTTTTCGGATTGTGACCTCCACAAACTCCAACAGACAGTCAAAAACGCAAACTACAAGGAACACTCGAGGTCGAAACACAAAATTATAGCATCTCTACACTGTACTCTTCTGGTAGAACTTCAATAACAATGATTACAAGAGTATGACTGGTTTCTGGCGTTGGAAAAGCATGAAAAAACTTTAGTTATTGGCGATCGATTGGTGTGTATGACACGGTTGGGGACAGTTGATTGAAGATGAATCCAACGAGGATCGACATCCTCACTCTCCGCGAATAATTGTCGGCCATTACAATTCGTGAACAAGACTGGTCCACGACGAAGCTTATCGAAGAATTTCGAAAGCGTGAATGAATAGGAAGCGCTACTTGACCCGAAAAAATGCCGCAAAAAAACTTTACGGTCCCGAATTCATGCATTCCCTTTCTTGTGAGCCATCTTCTCGCAACCCAGACGAAAGCCGTCTACAGAATGTCGGTAGCGATCTGCTCAGTTTAGTGTACAATCGGACTATGGTTGCTAAGAATTCTAATAGGTTCAAGTGTTCAAAACTGCAAGTTCAAAATAGAGATGACGAAAGAACTGGTTGTGTTGAATCAGTAGAAAGGGGTGGCGGCCGTTTCCACAAAAAAGAATTTTCCGTATGGCCCACCAATACTAATGAACCATAAAGTATTTAGAATATTCAAATTATCTCGACAAGTTATTCTGTATTCGGTGCGTTCATACACCTTCCTGAGAGAGGACCTCAGAAGCGGGATAATTCCCATACACACCGAGACTTCACTATAATGTCTGCAGAAATGCTGGAATTGTCAATGCTGGTGTAAAAACCCCCTTAACAAGGGCTAACATCTTGGAACTCTACTGTTTTTCAAAATTCGTAGAAAACTGGATATAATGCGAAGTTATTAATAGTTGGTGGTTAGAAAAAACAGGGTACAGCAGCTCTGAAGACGAGCTACCACTAGCTCGACTAGAAACGATCCCCGAATTCAGCTAGGTGAACCAATATTGAGCCAAGACAACCATCATTCGTATACAAATAAATAGAAGAATGCAGATATATACATATAACGACTAGTGGGCTTATTGTATGTAGATATGTCTGCGTAGTATTTAAAGTGATCTGGAAACAAAGCAAACACAAGAACCGCTAGCACTGCATATTTGTGAATTACGTATCTCAGCAAATATTGGAGAAAAGTGTGGGTTTAGATTTTAAGACAGACTGTTACTGGTGAAAAATAACTATGCAGCTAATAAGAGTGTTGTAAATATTAGTTACCTTATAGCCTTTTTTTGTCTAATATTGTTTAACTTCATAATAACCCATGCAGGCCTGGTTCCGTTGTTATGCTTGTAGATAGTAGAAAATGATTATGGGGAATACAACGCTGGTCCAAGGCGAGTCGGGAGAGTTAGAGCAGGCCAGTTCCTAAGTTGATATAGAAGTCACCCAGGCGTTCGTGTTTTTTTTCATCTATGAAGCACTCCCACAAGAATGGCAAATTGTAGGAAAAAATTGGGCCTGTTACAGGATTTAAATCCATGTTTGTGCTTTCCCGAATAAGACATCCTCTATGCGAACTCAGCTGCCCATCTAGGTACCATAGGTCTGCTCAGGTACCAGGTTTATGGATCTAACCGACAACATGATGTCAACAGGTTTGCGGAACGTAACCGTTAATTTATCCAGATTCTGCCTTATTTTTGGGTTCAACGTTCTCGTTTCCAGCATTCTTCGGAGTTCTATGAAAATTTCTGTGCTCTATGTTGCCATACTTTCACCTAACATGTTCACGACACTCTTCGAGCTCGATAAGCAACAGTTGAAGGAAGATGCAAATTAGTGGTGATCTCACTATTCCTAGCAATAATCGATTATCAATCTCAGAAATCAACACTGAGCCGTTTATCATCCATCGTTGCTTCTTTTTTGGAGCGGAGCATTCAATGAGGCCAGCAAAATCCTCTCTGAGACTTTTTACAGACGTACTTCACAAGGTACAGAAGCATTTAGCGGTCGTATACGGTCTACTGTTGCATCTACTTTCCCGTAGTCACATTAGGATCTTCAAAAAATTCAGAATGTACCAGACACCGACCACAGTAGCTACAGCCTACCGTAACAAGAATGGTAAAAGTGATAGTCGATCGCTCATTGGATGTTGTGAACCGAAAGGACATTTTGAATGAAAAAGAAAAACGGAACGGAACGAAGTTTCCTTGCATGGCGATGCCAGTGCAGAATCGGTTCAGCCGTCGAACTTACCTCGTCACACCTTTTTTCTGGGCAAGAGTTACGGTAGTGATAAAATTCGAACATGTAGTTTTGCAAAGAGCGTTTTGGATTCTGAAGCCTGCTCAGAATATCATCGAAACACTACCGGTTGAAGAAATCGCTACAAGAGGCCTAAAGCGGTGACTTCATACGTTGTCCCCGCAGTCTGGGAAAGCGCAAACAGACGGCGGTCACTGTGACAATTAAATTGCTCTTTACTCCTATCGATCAATAAGCATAGTTTTGTTTCGTTGTACGCCTGTAGTCTTCTTACCGTGGAGGATTTCCGTGGTTGAACCTATCTACCTAACAGCTCCGCTTGTGGGCCTCACATCCTTTCTTCTGGGTCTTTCTCGGTCTTACATCCACTCCTCCATAGCAACCATAAAGCGAAAGAAAAGGTGTAATAAAACAATTCGCCAACCTGGTCACAATTCGCATATCCTGAAGACATGATCTGCTATTGAGAGGCTAAGATTTCATCTCACCGAAGAATGGCGTTTTGTCATGCAATAATCTTCAGTGAGTCAACCTTTACTCGGAAGTAAATCAGCCTATAACTTGGATTGGAAAGTCTCTTCAGAGACATTTCCGGCAACAAGCTTTTGCTCATTACGTATCACGAATAGAAGCTCTAGTCAACATGATCAGAAGTCAACGGTCCCAAACATTTTTTTCAATTTTATTCATTCATTGAATAAGCTGTTTTATACAACGTACTCAATAAATAAATCAATAAATAAACCTTAGTATATCATTACCTCGTCAGAGATCATCCAACAATGGGTCGTGTCATAATTGAAATTATAGATGTCGTTCTTGCTTGATGTAGCCGTAATCTGAAGTCAAGAAAAGAGTGAAGGCGTGTGTCTTCAGGTCAGATCCGTGAAGAGGCCACTTTGCCGTAGGAAACGTGTACAAGTTTGCCCAAGGATCTACACAGACGTAGCTGAGCCGTCCCGCATCTTAGTGCCTGAGCCAGCAAGCTTTTCTGAAATAACTCCTTCTGTATTACCTATTATATGTAGTACGCTTGTTCAGAAAGAACTCTGTACTTATAAGTAGTACATGTCAACAAAAGTGCTGTATCGTTCAGACATTTATTTATAATACACCCAGAATATGTCACACCTCAATAAGGAATCAAATGGGAGTGGTCTAAGAATTACTTAATAGGATTATTAAATATTGCAAATGCTAAGAAAAACAGATATTGTGTGTTCGCTTCAAAAACAAGATAAGCCTAGTAACGGCTGGTGAGGGTGCTGCACAATACACACCAGTAGAAATCAGAATGCGAGCTTACGCACAAAAATAAAGCACATTTTGCTGATTTGGATCACTCCTCATTTTTGTCTTTTTCGTCGTGATACAGTAATTTGCACATTATGGTTACCTGTGTCCGCAAGTCAAAATCAACTGAGACCTCTTAGCCAGGAACGGTTCCATCCTCCCACTGGAACTTTGTATGGAGACTTAAGTAAATCAATACAAGTTGCAATGTTGGCCACAATTGTGAAAACCAAAATTGCGTTGCTCAAACAGTTTCTAGTTGAGTTCCTAGTATAGTCTAGCCTGATTCTAGTGGGGGCCTGAGGAATAGTTAGCCCTCGCTGTTTCCTAGAAACATATGTCAGTCCATCTCGATCGCGACAGGAGTGAAACGGCAACTGAAACGAGACGATTTCTTGAATGAGTTTCAGAAATCTGGATGAAAACTTTTCTCGGAAGTAAGAATAGAGGCTGGGATTGAGGATTTCTCTGACACAAAGTAAGGTAGCAAAAACTTGTGCACTGATGGGATCGAACTCAGAGGTTGGGAGACTTTAGAGGGAAATTTGCAAGGTGTATTCAAAGTGTCAGTTCAGGTTTACATAGTGCTGTGAGTAAAATTTGGGTCCCTATCAATACCAGTAAGCCTTTGTTCATTGATAACTTCTTTTTTTTGGACCTAGCTGAATTTTCAAAAGACTTCTACAAGGGCTGCTACCCTTCTCATGGGCGAATGCAATGTAGCACGTAGAGTTCAGCTCGGAAATAGTTGTGCGATGACGTACCGCCCTAAAATTCAAGTGAAATTGCTTGAACAGGAAACTTGAAAAATTGCATCAAAAATATAGAGCTTTACCAGCACGATATAATTTTACTTCGTAAGGCTAACGCCCCGGCCATGTTGCCAAATTCAATGAAAATCCAGAACGGTTCCCCTGAGATGAGTGATGATTCGAATTACTATTTCCGCACCAATTATTCTTCTATCAAATTTACTCAATATTGTACTTCGGCCAATGAGAATGAGATAATGAGACCAATATACAATTTATTTTTGTAATAAATATTGAAAGTCATTTATAATTTTGAAAGAAATAGACATCAAGCACGTGACCGAATGTCATAGTTAGTGTAACGGAAAGCGTTCCGCTTTAGTGTGCCGACATCGAAATTTGATTTGAACACGCAACATTGAAGACTAGCTTTTCTTCTCATTACGGAAATAAACAGCTAGTTCCAGCAAATTCGTTCTAGATTTCGTTTTTAATTCAACATGCATTCTATAACAACATAAGAGTGTGATTCGTCCGGTTCTGCTCAACGGCAGAAAAATCATCAAAAATTGCCGTTTCATTAAAGTGGAACTCTCTAGTGCGATTACGATCAGGTTAAGAGTGAAGCCATCGAAAAGTCCTGCTTCAGTGATTGTCCAGTGTTTATAATGTATAGAGTTCGGGCTCCACCTGATCAGTTCCATGGATCAGCCCCAGCCACATGATTTTCTAGGTGTTATCACATCAAGGGAACCAGAAAATACCTACTTTACTGACTATTCAAACTTGGATTTTTGAATTACAATGATGCTCATGCCAACCTTGATGATCTGCTCCGGGCTCTTTCTATGCCGATCATTGCTTTTGTCAAAATCCGCAATTGCAACCTCCTAAGGGGAGCATATATGTTCCAATCATGTCACCTAAGAGGGAACATTAAACAACTTTTCGTAAGAATAAACCCTCACTGTTCCAAAATAGACTGTCCATCAGAATGAAGAAACCTATGAAGAACCTCGAATGGGGTGAATGTCCTCGTCTGAGAATGAAAATAGTCGCAAGATGGGTCGAAGTTTAAGTGACATAAACTCAACATAAGACATTTTTGACCGTCACAAATCATCCAACTGCCACAAAAGGAGGTCCAAATCACGGCTGCAAAACGACGAAATGGGAACACTTGGAGCTGAATGAAATCCTTCCGGGTAATACTTGACTGCTATAAATTCAGAACGTTGGAGCTGGATGTGAAGGTTTGGAGCTCGATGAACTCACTCTGGGTAGGGTAACACATGGCTGCTAAAAACGCTGACTCATTTCTCTGCAGGAAGGCCATTCAAGGGGAAATGCAAAAATAAAATGGTTAACGTACCTTTGCTGGAAGAACTAGATTGATCACATCATTCACTAACTGTAGACATTACCATTCCAGAGAATACATCAAAGAAATCGATCAACATCTTCCATGGCTACTTCAGTAAGCCAGGAGGATTCGTCACAGGTTGAGTACTCTCGGAGCGAAGTAGTAACTACGTGGGTGTAACAAAGTAGCGTGACGATTCTAGCGGCAACTTTTCACCTTGATCTCGGACCATTCCGTAAGAACCGCGTTGCACCGCTTGATTTCGTTCCGTCATTCTCTGATCGACGTCTTTTTTGATGAACACTGTAACGCCATGTCAGAACATAAAACGCGGTCATAACTTGCGAAACTAGTTCCGTTTTACTTTTAATTCGCAATACCTGCATGTGATAGGCCGACCAATTATTTAAGATGACCAAATAGGTCACACCATTCGAGCATCCTTCACTAGTTTCGCACTTGGACACTTCATATTCTTCGGCTATTTCGTGATAATTGTTATTACTATGTATAAAAGGAGGTAATTTCCTACCTCAACCCGTTGTACGTGAACGTATCGTTATTATTGCGGGTTTTCTTTCCGCATTTTCTGGTCCCTTTGTTTTGCAACACATGTACAGCGGGAAGAGCAAGGTTGTCAGTGGATTTGTGCCCATTGGCATGCTTCTTCTTTCCAATGGACGTGCGTGATTGCCAAATTCCCGTCTGGGAGACACAACTGTAACAGTAATCTCCGTTGTGATTGGGTGCACCAACAGCTGCTGGTAGCTGTTCGTCTCCGCCCATTAAATTCATGGCACAGCGATAGCTACGATCAAATGCCCATCCATCATATATTTGGGTGTACCCGATCCCTGTTTGTCCAATTGATCACTTGATTCCTTTGTTTTAAAAGTTACATTTCAAAAAATGTGATAATTATTACACAGAATGATTATTTACAAGAAGAATTTGCGGTAATAAAATATAATCTCAACTACTGACCATCATCCTTGATAACCCTTCGTGAAGTTATTTGCTGAACAGGGATCAGTGGCCAAAGGGATGCTCCCAGTATTTTGCTGAACCACTGGAAAAATGTTACTTACAAGTATTTAAACAGAGCCTCTTTAACTGGCAGCTGACGTTTCCTGACCCTTTCTCAGGTGAAAGGGGCAATACAGGAAAAGAGAGGCCCAGTTTGGTAAGCCCAGATGTTCATGCCTTTGATATTCTAAATTGCAGATTCCACTCAGGTCCAGTTTATCTATGCGAAAAAGGCTACAGTAGTGTTGGACTGCATAGACACGCCCTCCGAGTTTTTTTGAGTGGTTGATTGATCGATCGATTGATTACGGTGTTTGATGCTTCCTATAACTCGATCTTTTAAAAAGTATTCATTATTTGTTTGATTGGACAAAATGAATGCTTTAAAACTGAAATTTTGAAATGAACCGATTTTTTCAAAAATTTTGTGTTTCAGCCTCTCAATATAGGCGCAACCGCGACTTGATAGACAGTACACTTCTCTCATCAGACACCGATGTAAATAGAACGTAGAGAAAAGTGAATCAAGATCTTTATCAATGTTATAAGCTATCTATTACACTTTTTCAAAGTTTTCGAGACTAGCTATATGTAGGGTTCAATTGCAGGTATGGTAAGCTTGTAAAAATCAGATGGAAAATTCAGAGCCGATTGTATTATAGGGCAGACTGATGTGAAAATCAGGAGTTTCCGCCTTTCTGTCAGTCTGTTATAAGCTATCTATTCTGCCACAGCATAAAGCATATTTCATTTGTCTACTTAACATTGAGTTTAGGTCCTATAATGTGTTGACTTGATGTTTTGTTAATATAGTAAATGTCAACAAAATGAGAATAATGTTTTGGCGAAATAACAGAAGTTAACAAAACATTAAGTCAAAACAAGTTCTATCATGTAAAGCTTGCAACCAGCCGACCGGCTCATCGTGTTGTACGTGTGAGTGCTGATAAGCTACGGCATGTAAGCCATTAAGAAGGCTAGGACAAGCTTGGTCTCGGTAGTGTAAGGAATAGAGTACGGTGCCCGGACAGCAGAAGTACGGGATCGAGTCCCGTCCGACACTAAAGTTTTGTTCATAAACTGCCAACTTGTGAGGGCCTATAATGCTTGGATGCTATTAGTAAGCGGTTGTACCCCATTAGCCTCACTGTAATAAGGGATTCAGATGGCTGGAACATGGCATTAAGGAACAACATGTGAGAGCATTCAACGGGTCGGAGAACGACCTTAATCATTTCCATGTGGGGCACGGTACTGCGGCGTGGGTATCCCTATTTGATTAATCTATTCATCTTCGAGGTTCTTTTAATTTTAAGCTACTCCTGCTGCTCGCCTTCCTGAGAATGATTCGAATAGCATGCTTCCCAAGGATTTAAACCAGTATGTCTAATGGTAGAAAATTAGGGTTTCCATTCATTGAGGTAGAGTTTACTGAAGATGGACAACCTTGAACGCATGGTCACATCTCTGGCTGGTGAAGGAAGGAATTGAGAGATTTTTTATATTTAGAGTATAATGGAAAGGAAATAAATCTCACTTAATTCTGCGATTCGATATTAGAGCAGGCCTATGATAGCAACTTCAACGTTGTAGGTGAAAAATTCAGATGGAACAATCAATGCCTGCCTTAACAACTGTGCAAGTAGTTCTAGCAAAATCATCCGGGAATATTCAGCGCTGTTGTCTCCTCCAAGTTAGGTCTTGGGGTATACCATTCCCTAGGCGTAAGAATGATTTCAGCAGCTCGCACTTAAGTTTTTGATGACTCAATCCTTTCTTTCCTGTTTATTAGGACGATGCCAAAATCAAGCGCTTATGAAGGGGGATAGATGTGGACTTCGTTTTGTGTAAAGTGGCATAACAAATTCTGTTGACGAAGTCCATATAGGATGAAGGATGAAAGATAAAGTCTTTGGGCGTTAGTAAACCCCATTCGAGGGAATTACCCCGCATTTGACTCTTCCTCAAAATCGTAGTGGCGTACTGAATGCGTATATGGCCTATACAATGACTTCCGGTAGCCGACGTACAGGTCGGTACTTTGATCCTCCCAAACGAGTGTGGTACAGATAAACCAACTCCGTAGGAATAGAAGGCTCCGTTGGCTCAATCGGATACCAATCCTTGATTCAAACCTGACCTGTGACCATGCATGCGTGGTAGAGCGCCACTTGCCACTACACCACCTCCACTACCCAATGGGATTCCTGTCTTGAGGCTTTTCTCAAACAAAGTAGAGTAGGGAAGGCTTTTGCAAATGGGCGATTCTACTTTGGTTGTCATAAAGGATATTAGGATAAAGACTTTTGTCAGAAATGATTTTACAATGCACCCCCTCATTAGATTTCCATTCAGAACCGCAGAGAAATATTGAGTGCGTATGTGCCCTTAAGAATCAATTGCTGACCCACCGATGTACAAGTCACGGCTCTATCCTCCCAGAACAGTCTTGTACCATTTTGCTGAAGTCCTTGTCTCGAGCAGATATCAATGTAGGATTCAGTTCCCGGATCATGGGCGGTGGGCCACCTTCCAGGACACCATTTCATCCCAGTTATTTAATCGAACAATGTTCGCTCTCGTTCTTCGGAGGTCTTTAAAAGTTAAAGGGCTTATCATCAAACAGGTACTATCTCGCCAAGTTTTGAACATGAATTTCATTCCAAATTGAGAATTAAGAGTTTTTTTCACTTGTAGGCTTATCAACATGCAAGGTTCCAGAGGTGGGCCTAGCCCGCCTGCGGAACTTCATTCCAATCTTCATTAATAAACTTTCACAATGGGATGTATACCAGTGAATCTGCACCCGTTTTGGATGCAGAAGGAGTGGAATTCAGTTCGCATCCTAACTTTCAGCTGATCCTAGACCCTGTTAAATGACCTCCATGTTAAAATTTTTCGTTTTCGATCGTGTACTGGTGCTAAGTAATGAATTGAAGAGGGGAATGATGGTAGGTCTGTCTGAAACGCGATGTCCTTGTCTGATTCGTCTTTAGACCTTCACAGATCAATTGTCTTCCAAAGCTGCTGAACACTTCAATAACACTGCTTGGACGTTCAGTTTTTTTCTTATTTTTTCTTTTGAGGCAGACGTGGTTTTGACTTTTGCATTGTGTTAGAAGGGTGAATCTTGATCCCGATCTTACCTTTTACTACCATGGAATTTCCTTCTGATTTTATTGTTTTTCAATGTTGAGTTCTTTTACGAAGGGATTTTGATATATGCACATTTGGAGAGGAACCCAATAAAGTTTTTGAGTAACTGATTTTGAATTTTGAGGGCGTTAAGCTATGCGGTCTCAAGGTTATACTGGCAAATGAGGCGGAACCTCGGATATTTTCTGGCACTTCTTCTTTGGCCCTTAGCTTCCTAAGGAAAGAGGCTTCTTACGTAACGTAGTATAACACCTTTGGTGAAGGCTTCCTTGATTTTATTCAAGGAAGGTAGTGCAATTTCGAAAAGTTGTGGTCAGAAAGGACCCCTGGTTCGTTTTTGATCGGTGACTCTATTTGATGTCTTTCATAAAAATCACATAATATTTGATTTAAGAGAGAAAGTGGTCTTCTCCATTTTCACTGAATTGCGAAGTACACATAATTATACAAGAAATATAGGATGTGCTGAAAATCTGTCAAAAATTCTGCAGCGGTAAAAAAATTCTTTCAGGTTTTTCTGAGAAGCTCCTGACGCTGGCCACACGTACACGCATAACATATCCAGCTATCTCTTCCTTTTTAAATCAATCATATAATAGCCCAAATGTCCACCCGTATTCAATACGTACTTCTCGCGAGTTCAAATCTGGCTAGTACGTGCTTGAATCTACTCGAACTTCTGTCAAGAACTAACCTTGAAGATCCTTCTGAGCAATTCTGGGTTCACCTCGTTCCAACGCTTCAAAGCCTTAAAAACGTAGAGACTATTGTGAATTTTCGTCAAATACTTTCCGCACAACCTAACGGCAATCACGGTTTTGTCGGCACACTCGCAATCTTTCTAGAATTAATACAAGATTCTTTTCATAAATGCGCTGCAAAATTTTGCTGGTGGACGACTAACTCTCTGAATAATTACTTGGGTAATAATCCAATTACCTCCAATAGCCCATCCGATGAGGGCTTTCAGAATCAACCACGTGCGTTGATTCAACCGACGACCGACTGACCGCAGGCCACGCGTTGACAACGCTGGACTCCGATCAACACCGCTCACGCGGCTCTTCACGCAATCTGTTTTGCGTTGTCAACACGTGGCCAGCAACGCGGTCGGTCAGTCGGTCGACGGTTGAAGCGTCGTGTACTTCCTTCACATTAACTTTCGTTTCTGGCACCAAAAACTCAGATCGACAAGCGCAACAGCTCAATAAATTGACCTACAATAAATTTAGAGATAGTTTGTGGACTGCAACAGTGAAATTTCGTTGCTTGAAGCTCTCCAACACCTTGCTCTTTATTCATTACACACTGATACGTTCGTTGCTTTCCTGATGGATTTGCAGCTGTAGTTTACCAGGTAGAACGTGATGAACCGGCCGTTCGATAAGGGTATCCTTACTATATATAAACCACCAGGCGGCTACGCACGCTATTGCGCGCGCTGGGGGCTCTAGCCATAAAGGACCGAGCCACATGAGCTCCTGATTTTCATTATAAACCTTCGCCATTTGAGCCTCTTCCCTAACACTTCTGTAGCGGCCATCATACTTTATGGTGTAGGGTGTGGCCATGAAGAGTACTCTAATGTATCTAAATCATATACCTCTGCAGTCCATGTAGTCGAAGAAACTGTGTATGGCTGTGTGTGGCCATGAAGAACTACTTTGAAACGTGGCGACTTCGCCCACTCCCGGGATTTGACCATATTTGGTGCCCACCCCGCTCACCTATGGGATTTGACCACATTTGCTCTTTTACACCTTAACGCTTTTTGCCGCATCCCAGAACGTTTCTAGGCAGACTTATAAATTTTTGATCTAAGCCCCGCTCACTTTAGTGCCGACCCCGCCCAATTTGGTGCCCACCCCGCCCAACCATAGGATTTGACCACCTTTATTCTTTTATACCTTAACACCTTTTTGCCGTATCTCAGAACGTTTCTCAGCAAAGTTACAATTTGAATCTAAGCCCCGCCCACTTTAGTACCCACCCCGCCCACCTATGGGATTTGACCACATTTGTTCTTTCACACCTTAACACCTTTTTGCCGCATCTCAGAACGTTTCTCAGCAAAGTTACAATTTGAATCTAAGCCCCGCCCACTTTAGTACCCACCCCGCCCACCTATGGGATTTGACCACATTTGTTCTTTTACACCTTAACACCTTTTTGCCGCATCCCAGAACGCCTCTGAGCAAAGTTATAAATTTTTGATCTAAGCCCCGCCCACTTCAGTGCCCACCCCGCCCACCTATTGGATTTGACCACATTTGTTCTTTTACACCTTAACACCTTTTTGCCGCATCCCAGAACGCCTCTGAGCAAAGTTATAAATTTTTGATCTTAGCCCCGCCCACTTTAGTGCCCAACCCGCCCACCTATGGGATTTGACCACATTTGCTCTTTTACACCTTAACACCATTTTGCCGCATCCCAGAATGTTTCCAAGCAAATTTTCGTTCATTTTTGAAAATTATCGTTCGTCTCAACGCACGCCCCACCCACCGTGGGCGGGGCTTCGCTAAGCTTATGCACGCCCAGCACGCATAAGGTCCTGCCAACTCCTTTTACTTTTTTCCTGGCCTCCGCGCCTCAATTGAATCGAGTTATGAATACATATGAAAAGTACCGCCCACTTGGAGGCAGCTCCGCCCACAGCACGTGGGTCTCCCCCGTCGAGTTTGTTGACCCAATCCTCACCTCTGAACATTTTTCCGGCGTCTGGACCTTTTTCGAAGCCAAAATAAGGCGTTTGGCTATTCGCACCGCCCATTCCGGCACTTGTCCCGCCCCCTGTGGGCGGAGCTCCGCAGAGCTCATATGTGCTCCGTTGACCTTATCTTAGGCTCCACCCATCTCTAACTTGCCCCGACCTCTAAAGTTGTTTTTCAAGGGACTAAAGTTGTTTTTTAAGTGATACTGAATTTCACGTTGAACATACAGACAAACATACATACATACATACATACATACAGACACACCAAACTTGTGGATTATATATAGAGAGATTCAAATACTTTTTACTTTGAGCGAATTTCGAGTGCATGGCGAGTCCATCCGCTGAATTGATTCCAGGTGGAATTATTGTTCGCTCAGCATTTTTGCAATATGTAATGTAACCACCGTTAAGGCTTTAGAACAGAGTTGTGAAGTTCGTGCTCTAGCTCGTCCCATCCGAGTGCAAACTCCGCCCACTTCGGGCATTTGACCACATTTGTTCTTTTACACCTTAGCACCTTTTTGCCTCATTCCAGAACGTTGCTGAAGTGAGATATAAATTTTTGATCAAAGCTCCGCCCACTTTGGTGCCAGCCCCGCCCACTTCTGGGATTTGACCACATTTGTTCTTATGCACCTTAATACCTTTTTGCCGCATCCCAGAACGTTTCTGAATAGAGTTATACATTTTTGATCTAAGCTCCGCCCACTTTGGTGCCAGCCCCGCCCACTTCGAGGGTTTGGCCACATTTGTTCCATGACCACCAACCACTTTTTTCCCGCATTCTAGAACGTTTCCGAACAAAGTTACACTCATTTTTGAAAAGTTGCTTTCACCTTAACGCACGCCCCGCCCACCGTGGGCGGAGCTTCGCTAAACTTACCCATGCCCAGCACGCATGAGTCCCCGCTCACTCTTTATTTTTTTTTGCTGGCCTCTGCGCCTCAATTGAACCGAGTTATGAATACATCTGAAAAGCACCGCCCATTTTGAGAAAGCTCCGCCCACAGCACGTGGGTCTCCTCCATCTGGTTTGTTGACCCGATCCTAAACTTTGAACACTTTTTCCCGGTGTCTGGAGTTTTTCGAAGCTAAAATAAGATGTTTCGCTCGAGGCACCGCCCATTCCGGCACTTGCCCCGCCCCCCGTGGGCGTGGCTCCGCAGAGCTCATATGTGCTCTGCTAATCTTGTCTCAGGCTCCACCTATCTCGAACTTGTACCGATCTCTCCAGGCGCTTCTTCAGATGATGCCGAATTTCATGACGGACAAACAAACAAACAGACAAACAGACAAACAGACAAACAGACAAACAGACAAACAGACACACCAAGGATGTGGTTTATATATAGTAAGGACAAGTTTGGTGTGTCTGTTTGTCTGTTTGTCTGTTTGTCTGTTTGTCTGTTTGTCTGTTTGTTTGTTTGTCCGTCACAAAATTCGGTATCATCTGAAGAAGCGTCTGGAGAGATCGGGACAAGTTCGGGATAGGTGGAGCCTGAGACAAGATTAACAGAGCACATATGAACTCTGCGGAGCTCCGCCCACAGGGGGCGGAGCAGGTGCCGGAGTGGGCGGTGCGAATAGCCAAACGTCTTATTTTGACTTCGAAAAAGGTCCAGACACCGGGAAAAAATGTTCAAAGGTGAGGATTGGGTCAACAAATCAGACGGAGGAGACCCATGTGCTGTGGGCGGAGCTTTCTCTAAATGGGCGGTACTTTTCAGATGTGTTCATAACTCGATTTAATTGAAGCGCAGAGGCCAGGAAAAAAATAAAAGGAGTGAGCAGGGCCTTATGCGTGTTGGGCGTGCATAAGCTTGGCAAAGCCCCGCCCACGGTGGGCGGAGCGTGCGTTGAGGCGAAAGCTAATTTTCAAAAATGAATGTAACTCCGTTCGAACACGTTTAAGAATGCGGGAAAAAAGGGTTCAGAGGTAGTGGAACAAATAGGACCAAATCCTCGAAGTGGGCGGGGTTGGCACCAAAGTGGGCGGGGCTTAGATCAAAAATTTATAACTCTGTTCAGAAACGTTCTGGGATGCGGCAAAAAGGTATTGAGGTGTAAAAGAAGAAATTTGGTCAAATCCCAGAGGTGGGCGGGGCTGGCACTAAAGTGGGCGGAGTTGGCACTAAAGTGGGTGCGGCTGACACAAAATTTTATAACTCTGTTCAGAACCGTTCTGGGATGCGGCAAAAAGGAATTAAGGTGTAAAAGAACAAATGTGATCAAATCCCAGAAGTGGGCGGGGTTCGCACTAAAGTGGGCGGGGCTTAGATAAAATTTGTAACTCTGTTCAGAAACGTTCTGGGATGCGGCAAA
Source organism: Haemonchus contortus (assembly GCA_000469685.2). Taxonomy (NCBI): domain Eukaryota; kingdom Metazoa; phylum Nematoda; class Chromadorea; order Rhabditida; family Trichostrongylidae; genus Haemonchus; species Haemonchus contortus. Next base: position 36,750,263 of record LS997567.1, on the reverse strand, counting down.
AAGAAATTGAGGTGTAAAAGAACAAATGTGGTCAAATCCCAGAAGTGGGCGGGGCTGGCACTAAAGTGGGCGGATTTGGCACCAGAGTGGGTGGAGCTAAGGCAAAAACTTATAACTCTATCCAGAAACGTTCTGGGATGCGGATAAATGTGATCAGTTCCCAGAGCTGGGCTGGATTGGCATTGAAGCGGGCGGGGCTTACATCAAAATTATTAAGTCTTTCCAGATGCGTTTCAGAACGCGGGAAAAAGAGTAAAAGTAATGTGGTTCGAAGTCCGAAGTGGGTGGGGTTTGCGAAGAACTGGGGCGGGGTGGGGCTAAGATCAAAAATTTATACATCTGTCGTTCACGTTTACCATGACCACATAGGTGTACAACTAGAGTATACCACTAAATTCTTTCAAAAATTCGGCCAAAAGTTTTCTAAAAGTTAGTATCCATGGTTCCACACACAGTGGTCCCTTCTACACAAGAGCAAATGCACTACATTCACTTGAGACCTCAAAAAATGAATTCTGCCATAACCGCGACCACACAGGTGCATACCCTGTAGAGACGTGTAAATCCCTACAACTACCCAAAGGGACTGCCCTTTCAAAGTTAGTGTTGATGGCCACATACAGCCGAAGCTACACAGAGTTTCTTTGACTAAATGGACTGCAGAGCATATTCAAATTTGGGTAAACCATCCTCTGAAAGCAAATTTTTAAGGGAATTCACAGTGACCCCGACCACCCAGGTGCATAGCCTGTGGATATCTGAAAGTCTTCACAAATCCATATATGACGTCTCTTCGGGATTATTACTAGAAATGGGAAGATGTGGGTATGCGACCTCAAAAGTTTTACAACCTCTCCTAGGGTACATGGCATGCACCCTACGGATACATGTTAACGAGAGAGGTGCACTTTACGACATGTCCCTAGGTATTGAGCTGCCTAAATCCTTACTATATATAATCCACAAGTTTGGTGTGTCTGTTTGTATGTATGTATGTACGTTTGTTTGTTTGTTTGTATGTTCAACGTGAAATTCAGTATCACTTGAAAAACAACTTCAAGAGGTCGGGACAAGTTCGGGATGGGTGGAGCCTAAGATAAGATCAACGGGGCACATATGAGCTCTGCGGAGCTCCGCCCACAGGGGGCGGGACAGGTTCCGGAATTGCCGGTGCGAATAGCCAAACGTCTTATTTTAGCTTCGAAAAAGGTCCAGACACCGGGAAAAAATGTTCAAAGGTGAGGATTGGGTCAACAAATCAGACGGAGAGACCCACGTGCTGTGGGCGGGGCTTCCTCAAAATGAGCGGTATTTTTTAGATGTATTCATAGCTCGATTCAATTGAGGCGCAGAGGCCAGGAAAAAAGTAAAAGTAGTGAGCAGGGCCTTATGCGTGTCGGGCGTGCATAAGCTTAGCGAAGCCCAATGCAGCAAAAATGTGTTAAGTTGTAAAAGAACAAATGTGGCCAAATCCTCGAAGTAGGCGGTGTTGGCACTTAAGTGAGCGAAGCTTAGATCAAGAATTAGAAACATCTGTGATGCGGGAAAAAAGTGGTAAGATGCGGTAGCACAAATGTGGTCAAATCCCAGATGTGGGCGGAGTTGGCACTAGGGTAGGAGGGCTTACATCAAAATTTTTAGGTCTCTTTAAATGCGTTTTAAACGCGGATAAAATGTGTCTGGAGGCAATAAAAGTAATGTGGTACGAAGTCTGAAGTGGGTGGGGTTTACAAAGATGGGGGCGGGGCTGAGGTCAGAAATTTGAACATTTGTCCTTCACACTAACCCTGACCACATAGGTGTTCAACTAGGGGATACCACTGAACTCTTTCAAAAATTAGGCTAAAGTTTTTTTAAAATTTAGTATCCATGGTTCGACACACAGTAGTCCCTTCTACACAAGGGAACAAAGGCACTACATTAACTTCAGACCTCATAAAGTAAATTCTACAGTGACCCCGGCCAACAGAGCCTACCCTGTAGAAACGTGTAAATTCCTACAACTACCCAAGGAGGCTGCCCTTCCAAAGTTAGTGTTCATGGCCACACACAGCCCAAACTCCACAGAGTTTCTTCGACTACATGAACTGCAGACGTATTTGATTTGAATACATCGGAGTACTCTTCATGGCCACACACAGCCCCATTTCACGCCCCAAAAAGAATAATGGCCTCTACAGAAGTGTTAGGGAGGAGGCTCAGATGACAGAGGTCTATAATGGAAATCAGAGCTCATGTGGCTCCGTCCCTTATGGCTAGAGCCCCCACCGCACGCAAGAGCGTGCGTAGCCGCCTGGTTAAATCATGAAGCCACAAGTTTCATGTAGATTTTACTCTAAAAAGAGAGGTGAATGAAAGACAATATGACTGTTGGAAATCCGCTAGGGAGGGATCAGTTAGCGCTCAAATTTTGACCATGGCTCCGGTGTCCCCTGCCTCCTTAGCAAGGTCTTCCCCTGAAGGGTGTGGCTAACATACCTTCGAAACACTGCGAAGTGGGAGCATCTGAGCCGTGCGGGAGTTTTGCATCTGAGCAATGTGGAGCAAAGTCAGAAGAAATATAATTAGCTTTGCTTGGGGGGATTGGGGGCAAGTTTTCTTCAGTCTTCTGGCACACAACCTATACGGCAGTAGGGGCAAACTCGTCCAAATGATCAGTGGGCATACACTTTTACAGCGGTGAAAACGATCCAGATAAAAGAGGGCCCTATTCTTCTGCTTCCCTTAAATTCTTCTTTACAGCCGTTCTTTCCATGAGT